>CM057826.1:140252291-140852291 GCA_030068075.1 Paguma larvata | reverse complement strand
AAAAAAACAACGGAGAGCTTTCTCGGATAAATTGAATTCAGACATTTTAATATCCTCGTTACCTTTCCCCTTCCCCCTCATTTGACCCGCAGGGATTTTCTCGGATGTCTTCGGAGATAGGAAGGGAGAAGAGCCAGGACTGGGGCTCCGCTGGGCTGGGAGGAGTGTTTAAAGTGGAGTGGGTCCGGAAGGAGAGTCTCCCCTTCCAGTTTGCGCACCACCTCCTCAACCCCTGGAACGACAACAAGAAGGTCCAGATCAGCAGGGACGGACAGGTACCCGGCGGCACTTCCTCTTTGTCTTCCTCTCTTCTTCGGGTTTTGTTCTGCTGTTACGCGGTGATCCGCTCGAGAAGGAGACGGAGGAGGACATCTATTCCGTGTGCGCACGGGAGGTGGTGGGGCAGGTTTGTAAAGGAGCTAGTACCGAAACCTGCTCGCACTGGGGTTTGACAGAACTCGTTGCCTTTTTAACATTTTGTAAATTTGGCTTCTCTCCGTCATTATGCACAAAGTCTTTCATAAACGACTTCATGGCGGCTCCTGTTGTCTTAGTAACTGAAGCTATGATCAGTAACAACAGCATGTGACATCTCTGCGCCTTTAACTAATGATGTAATATAAAAACAGCCTTTTTATATTTTTGTGGCTTGTTTTATTTCTGTTATGCTTGCTTTGCCTTCATCATGCTGCTGACACGTATTTTAAGCTAGTTAAGGAGATCGAAATTAACATATATATGCACTGCTGCGCTAGCTGCTTTCCATGAAGTCATTTAATTTAATGCGTGTTGCTTTATTAGTCCAATTTTAGGTAGGAGAGATAGACAGGAGAAATTATTCTAGGGTCACACGGCTAATAATTTATTTAAACTAATGTGGCTCAGTTTAAATCACCATTTGACAAGTGTTTGGGGTCTTTTTAAATGCACGTCATCTTACAAGAGGACTATAAGTGACATTCTTTTCAGTTGTATCAAAATATTTTAATTTTCATTCTATACTGAGAATTTTAAAATAAGTCTAATTCCTCAGTTAAGAATGTTAAATACTCACGATAATTTCTTAACAACCTCCCAAACACCTGATACGCTAGGTTTCACAGCAAACCTTGGAAAGTTGAAGCGGATTGCTTTTAGTAATCTCCATTGGAAACAAACTTCGTTATTTCCACATAGAAAAAAGTTCTAGAACTCCATGGAAATCTCTTACCATTTGGTCACAAACAGTTGCTGTATTTGCAGGTTAACCACATTCTCGAAGTCTGGACGGAACCTCACAAACCTGAATGTGGAGAATGAAGGCATTGCATGCCATGTGATTTTGCCATGTTCTGATAGAGAAATGAAACTTAAAGTACTTCTCTTACCTTTTTATCGGTGTAGGTCTGGGCGATTAAGAAAGATTCAATCCAGTTCCCATTGTGTTTATTGTGACTTTTGATTTATGCAGGAACTCGAACCTCAGGTTGGTGAGCAGTTGCTCCAGCTATGGGAACGCCTTCCGTCGGGAGAAAAAGCCACAGCCGAGTGACCCGAACTCAGGTTATAGGCTACTTGACTTTGACTGCTGGCAGTATTTACGGTTGTTAAGGACAGCTTTCAGATTACTTACCTTTTTTTTTTTTTAACTCCTTCAGGTCTCTTAGCTACAGAATAACATCGTACCTACTTACAAGCACTGAATGCACTGACTTCTAAAAACTGAGATGGAGAGAGACGTGTGTTATGAATGAATGGGCTTTTCTGGTTTAGTGTTACGTTAGAACCACCATCTTTGTATAAAAGATAAAAGGGTAATTTAAATTTTTATAGTGATCAGAAAGAATGATTATGTAATCTTTGTTATTTATATGTTTGTACTGAATAAAATAGTAGTAATTACATTATTTGACACAACAGCAGTTACTTGAAAAACATACTTAATTTGAAGTTAAACATTTCATTTGTTGAAAGCCGTGACTTGTAACTCTCATTGATGATTTTTTTTTTATGCAAAGTAAATTGTTTTCCTTTTAAGAAGGGCTTGAATGTATTAGTACCTCTGAGCACCATTTTAGAAGAGTTAACTCTTAAGGTTTGTCATTAAAGAACAAGCCATCCAATTCTAAAAATGTCCCTTTTAAAAATGTGTGTGCTGATAAAGAACTATTCATTCTGCCATTTTAAACCTGAGCTACGTTAAGAAGAAAAGGAGAGATGTTCTTTTTTCTTTATGAAATGCAGTAAAAATCTGAAGGAAATCAGGGTTCCCGCCTGTCTCTGTTGGATCAGATCGAGTGCTTAGTTTTATTCCTGGTCCTGCCTCTCACCCCCTCCTCTCATCTTAGGACCTTCACACTCTCTTACGTGAGCATGGCAGTTGGTAATTATGACCTGCTCTGGCTGGAGAAACCCCGTGTAGACACTGTTACAACAAGTGCCCAGCCGTTAGCAGGAGCCTGGTAGACGTATGTCTCTCACATGGAAGCCACGCCACAGTTCAGCACGCCTCCGACTTGCGTTCGGAACTTCTCAGGCTCCTTGCGTTTTTGGATTTCTTACTGTTTTGCATTTATGGTTTAATAAATGGTGGGGGGCGGGGATTTTTGGGAAACCAGTGGTTGTGCCAGCTCTCCTATTTCCTTGTCTTCTCAGGATTGTTTCCTCTCTTTACCACCACTGTCTGTAAAGTTTCTCCAGAGGCGTTTTGAAGGGAAATACAGGTCCAGGGAAATACGGAATGAAAGAAACGTCTGGGTTATCGGGCTCTGAATAGAACAGCTTCGATAGCACTCCTCGTGGTCTATTCGGGTTATTGAGGAAAAACCAACTCGAGTCTAATTTAAAGGCAAGAAGAAAACTCTTAAGGCTTTTGCTTCTGCATTTGAGGACCAAGAAGTGGAAAGCCCCGGGTCAACATGAGCTCCTGGGACCCTTCTTTCTCTTGGAAAGCGTGTTGGTGCAGTGGTTTAGGATGGCGGCTGTGAGTTTGCCCGTGTTTGTTGTTAGTGGCTTTTTGTTGGTTTGTTTTATACTTTGAGATACACCCGTAAATCGAGCCTCTGTGAATTACATTCTGCCGTTTGTGTATTACAGTTTTTTTCTCTATTTGAGCAACTTGTGTTTTTTTCCGATAATGTATATACATTTTGTTTAGGTATATATTTAGCAGTTTATGGTATTCTAAATTTGGAAGTGAGAACTTTTAAAAGACAAGATTTGTTTTAATTTCCTTCTGTTTTCTAATATCGAGCCCTGTATGTAAATGATGAGTTTGTTGATATTTAAAATGAACACAATTTGAATGTAATTAAAATGCTGTTTTTGGAAGAGATGAACTTTAAATATACTTATTAAATGAAATTCTGTTAAATTATTTAGGTCTTGGTTATTTCTGATACTCTATAATAGGGCTTATCAATAATATCCCTTGAGATCTTATTAACGAATTTCCGACACCTCGAAGAATGTTAAATTGACATATAGAAGGTGATCATTTCTCATCAGTCTCTCCTTCTTGAAAAAATTTGCCTCATTACCATAAGGGGATGGAAAAAAAGCTCAAGATGCGTTCAACATAAAATCTTTTGAATATTATAAAATAGGCAGCCACTCACCTGGCGCTGTCAGTCAGGACGCTGCACTTCAGTGACGTGCCATGGTATCCAGCGAACACCCCGGCCTCACTCTACCAGTTACAGCCGAGTTTGGCAGTGACGAGGGAGTAATCCCAAGTGTGCACTTCAAGAAAGACCGAATTTGAGAATTTAAGAATTTGCCCTCTGAGACCCATTCTTCACCATATAAAGTCTTACTTCCTACAGCAGGGAAAGTCTTGAAGACTAAGTCTAATGAGCTTTGCCCCCGAATCCACTCCTGGGCACAAATACTGAGACTGCACACGGCAAGTGACGACCCCCGCCAGTCTGCGTGAGCTTCCCGGAGCACACGTGCTCGCTGTGCTCCAGAACTCTCCACAGCTCCTCCCCGCCCACAGGAGCACACGCTGCCCTCAGCGTGCCCTGGTCTTTCCAGCCAAGGTGAACTTTCCACTTGGCGGTCTCGTAAAACCACAAACTGCATTTTCAAACCGAACTACCGTCCCTTCCTACGACCCGTTCCACTGAAAGCTGTTCTCCTTCAGCTGATACCGGTTCCAGCCATTTGGTTGCTCAGGCCAGAAAACATGTGGTTATCCTTGACACGTTTCTTTCTTTCAGTCTCATCCATCAGAAAAGTGTCTCAGGTCTACCTTTAAAATAGATCTAAACTCAGACTGTTTCGCCCCACGTCGGTCACAACCTCTCTGGACGGAGCCATGGTCCTTCTCCCCTGGGTGATTCAAATTGCTTCCTGAGGTTTGTCTTCCCTCTTTGACCCCTCCCCCCTGCCAACTGTCCGTTTTCCACACACAAACCGGTGATCCTTTTAAGAACATTCAGTTTGCGTCACTCAGCTGCTCCAAACCCTGCCGTGGCTCCCCATTTCTCTCAAAAGCCAGAGTCCTTCCTACGGCAGAGACACCTACATGGACTGGGCCTCAGTTGTATCTCAGGCGGTGTCTCCTCGACTCCTGTACTTACTCCACTTCAGCCACACTGGCGTCCACTCTTACTTGAACAAAGGTGTGTCCTAGCCCAGAAACGCATATGAGCTATCGATTTTGCCTGGAATGCTCTTCCTGGAACCTCTGTGCGGCCAACCGCTTGTTACCTTGTAGTGTTAGGTTTACTGTGGAGTTTTCTGTAGAGCTTATTGAGCTTTTATTTCATTTTATTTTTTCTTTTTTAAAAAATTTTTAATGTTTTTATTTTTGAGAGAGAGAGAGAGCACAAGCTGGGAAGGAGCAGAGAGGGAGACACAGAATCCGAAGCAGGCGCCAAGCCCTGAGCTGTCAGCGCCAGAGCCCGATGCTGTGCTCGAACTCACGAACCGTGAGATCACAACCTGAGCCGAAATCAAGAGGCAGACACTTAAACCAGCTGAGCCACCCAGGCGCCCCTAAAGCTTATTTAACTTCTAGAATTAACATATAGTAAAATGAACGTTTTTTAGATGGTGCAGCTCTGAATTTTGACACACAGACTTAATGGAACTTTGACCGCAATTAGGGTATAGTTCCATCACCCCCAAAACTCCCTCATGCCATCCCTTTGTAGTTACAGCCTCCTCTCACCCACAATTCCGGCCAGCCTTAGATCTGTTCCGACATTCTAGTGTTCTTTTGAGAATATCCTACAAATAGAATCACACAGTGGCTGGCGTCTTTCACTCAGCATGATGCCCTTCGAGATTGATCCCAGTTGTGTAGATAAGTGTTCATTTCCTGCTATTGCTGGGTAGTGTTGCGTCGCATAGAAAGTGCCATTTTTTTTAGCCGTTGACCTGTGTCTTAGACACACTTGTGATTAGACATCACCTGCTACTTTGTACACAGGTTTCTGTGTGAAAGTATGTTTCCATTTGTTGAGTACATACCTAGGCCTGGGATTGCAGGATCATACGGTAAGTGTGTGTTCTCTAAGAAACTGCCGAACTGTTTCCCAGAGTGGCTCTACCATGTTGCACCCCTGTCAGCAGTGTTTTAGAGTTCCAGTTGCTCCACGTGCTTGACAGCACTTAGAATTGTCAGGGTCCTTTTTTCCCTTCAGTTGAAAGTACACAGCAATTTTATTAAAGAGTCGCTACATTCCACTGAAGAACAGTGTAACTGTTACTACAAAGTGCCTATTCTGCATGTTAGGTTTTCCTGTTTGGTGCAGTAACTTCTAGTCTACTGTAATTAATGCAGTTTAAACCAAGACACCTGCCAGAGGTAATCCGATATATCTAAGAATGATATGTTCACAACCTCTCTTCATCTCTTTTAATTTTATTTGTTTTTCCATCATGGTAGGCAGGTGTACCCTTTAATCCCCACCACCTACGTATCCACCTCTGCATCCTCCCCTACCCGCCTCCCTGGTGGTGACCATCAGTTTGTTTTCTATAGTTAAGAGTCTGTTTCTTGGCTTCTCTCTCTCTTGCTCACTCTGTTTTTCCCTTTGGTTGTTTTATTTCTTAAATTCCACATATATGTGAGGTCATATGGTATTTGTCTTTTCTGGCTTATTTCACTTAGCATTAAACTCTTGAGCTCCATCCATGTTGTTGCAAATGGAACGATTTCATTCTTCTTTATGGCTGAATGACGTTCCATTGTGTATATATACCACTTTGTCCATTCATTAGTTGATGGACACTTGGGCTGCTTCCATAATTGGGCTATTGTAAATATTATGCTGCAATAAACATAGGGGTGCATTTTAAGTGTTTTTGTATTTTTTGGGTAAATACCCAGTAGTGCAATTACTGGATCATGTGGTAATCTGTTAATTTTTTGAGGAACCTCCCTACTGTTTTCCAGAGTGGCTGTACCAGTTTGCATTACCACCAACAGTGCAAGAGAGAGACATCCTTGCCAAACAACACTTGTTGTTTCTTGTGTGTTTTTTTTTTTTTTTTTTTTTTTTATTTATTCTGAGAGAGAGTAGAGCAGGGGTGGAGAGAGATCAGGAGGGAGAGAGAATCCCAAGCAGGTTCTGCTCTTTCAGTGCAGAGTCTGACATGGGGCTCGAACCTGTGAACTATGAGATCATGATCTGAGCTGAAATCCAGAGTCAGATGCTTAACCAACTGAGCCACCCAGGTGCCCCTCTTGTGCTTTTTATTTTAGCCATTCTATTGTCAATCTCTTGTTTTTATCATTGTTTTGGATGTGCAGCAGTATCTGATCATGGTTTTAGGTTGTATCCTTTAATGGCTACTAATATTGAGCATCTTAATATACTTACGCTTTTATGCCACTCAGTCCGTTAAGTCCACGAGCTGTGAGATGATGACTCCAGCCGAGTTTGGATGCTCAACCGACTGAGCCACCCAGGCACCCCAAATTTCGACCAATCAAATTGGTTATTTTCTTACCGTTGAGTTTTGAGAGTTCCTTATAGCCAGTACTCCCCGTTTATGTACAAAGCTACGTTCTAAGACCCCCCACTGGCTGTCTGAAACCATGGATCATACTGAGCCCTATATACCGTGTTTTTTCCTGTACCTACACACCTATGATAAAGTTTAGTTTGTAAATTAGGCACATTTAGGGATTAACAACTAATCAAATGCGGTTATAACCATCTATTGTAATCAAAGTTCTGTGAGTGTGGTCTCAAACTATCTTACTGTCCTGTGCTCACCCTTCTTGTGATGATGTGAGATGGTAAAATGCCCGCACGATGGAATGAGGTGAGGGGAATGACGTAGGCGCTGTGACGTAGCATTAGGCTGCTGCGGACCTGATGGGGCCAGAGAAGGAGGGTTGTCTGCCTGTGGACCGAGACTGACCACCCGTAACTGGAACCGCAGATGGGGAGGGCTGCCGCTTTCGGAGTCCAAGTTCTTCATCCGGTATGTGATTTGCAAATATTTTTTCTCTGTAGCTGTCTTTTCATTCTCTTTACAGTAGCTTTAGTAGTTTTTTGTAGATTCACAATGTTTTTGTGGTTTTAAATTTTGATGAACTACAATTTAGCAATTTTTTCTTTTATGGATCATGACTTTGGTGTCATGTCTAAGAACCTTATCCCCAGTCACTAAATATTTTCCTCTTTTCTTTTTAATGCTTATTTATTTATTTTGAGCATGAGAGAGAATCCCAAGCAGGCTCCACGCTGTCAGCACAGAGGCTAACGTGGAGCTCGAACTCACGAACCATGGTACCATGACCTGAGCTGAAATCAAGAATCAGATGCTTAACTAACTGAGCCACCCACATGCCCCTGGCCATAATTTTTAAAGAACAATTCTATATTATAAGTTTTTTTTTCTAAGAATATGTTTCATCCACTCTTAATTTATCCAACCATCGGAAACCTTTATATGAGTATATAAATATGTAAAATACTCTGTCTTGTTCCAAAAAGGATTTGAGATTCTGTTAAACCAAATTCTGGTGTGAAATGTAGGGGAAACAAGAAATGGTTTCTTGGAGGACTATATAGACAGCGTAATGTAGGATCATCCCGTGAGAGAAAGACACCTGTAAACGTACCGCCAATACTTTGATCATCTTCAGAGAAGACGTTGGCTTCTGGAAATTTTAATTAGTTTTTGGTCTTTTGCTTTAAGTTAAAAGTGCTACTAAGTAAATGATAAAGTAATTTGCATTGAGGAAGAGTTACCTTTTCGGTCACCACTATGAATTTGGTGTGTGTATCCATCACAACTTTTGGTGTTACTTAATTGTAAGTAACACATTCTGATTTAAAGTGGTGAAGGGCTTTATTGGAAGGATGAAAAAAAGCTTCCAGAATTGATGGATTTGAAGAATGAGGTATGGAAAAAGGCGGGGCTAGATGGAATTAGAGACAAGGAAAGGTAGGATCAGGGCCTCATCCCTGGCTCTGCTGCTACTGGACGCTGCCGATGGCTGATTCTCATTTCTTTTTCAATGATTTTCCAGCCTCCAGCATGTATCTTTGTCATACGCTGTCAATAATCAGAGGTGGTGGGAGCAAACTGGCTGGGCAAGCAGTCGTTTCCTGCTAAGCAGTAGGAAAAAGAAGGATGTGGAAGTGCCTGGCTGGCTCAGTCAGTAGAGCATGTGACTTTTGATCTCCGGGTGGTGAGTTCAAGTCCCACGTTGGGCATGGAGCCTACTTAAGCTAAAAAAAAAAATTGTAGATCTGTTACAACATTTATTGATTCCTGATAATTGTAAGATCATTTTTCACTTTCCTAATAATGTGTACAGTGGAGGTTCTTTTTTTTCTTTACTGTTTAGTTTTGAGAGAGAGAGAGCAAGAAAGAGACAGTGTGAGTGGGGAAAGAGCAGAGAGAGAGGGAGACACAGAATCTGAAGCAGGCTCCAGGCTCTGAGCTGTCAGCACAGAGCCTGATGTGTGGCTCGAACTAACAAACTGTGAGATCGTGACCTGAGCCGAAGTCGGACGCTTAAGCAACTAAGCCACCCAGGTGCCCCTCCAGTGGAGGTTCTTAAACTGTGGTCATGCACTCTGGAAGGCCACATATTCCCACAAAATTCCCACAGATTTTTGGTATGTGTGCCTTTTGCATTGTTGGGTGGTAGGAGGGTCCATAACTTTTGTTAGATTCTCCCAGAGGCCCACAATCTACAAAAAAGTTAAGAGGTCCTTCTTGGAATGTTCTACATAATTACTTTATACTTGTGAAATTTCATTTCACTGGTCTTACTCGTGGCTAGTGTTACTACCTTTTGTCCGCTAGATGGGGCTGCGGTATGCATTTTCAAACACGAATAGCAAGGTTCATTGATTTATTGAGTGGAAAAAGCGCAGTGGTTTAAATGGCAAGTTCTCAAGTTCATTTTAGGTTGGGAGGAATTTTTGAAATCATGTAGTTCAGTCTCATTGTTTTACAGATAGACAACCTGATGCCCAAAAGGTTAAGGGAGAGCTTTAACTGGGACCAGACCTTTCGAAAAGTCAAAAAGATGTGCTGGGGCTCTCCTTCTACCAAAGTGTACCTGGAAGATGCGCCCAGGCTGCCGAGGACTGGGGGTGCTACTGGTCGTAGACTTCAGATTTTTTGGTTCTGAGACATTTGTATATTTCAGTTACAGTCATGACATGAAATGTGGCCCTTTTCCCCTGAGAGCGGGGGTTGCTGAAGAGGGCTTCATTGAGTTAAGGAGGGAACTTGGGCAGACTGTTTCTTGTGACTAACCCTCTCCTCCCCCCTTCCCTGGTTGGCTTTAGACATATCTTAATTATGTACCTTATGTTCTTTCCAGAGCCAATGGTACCTCTATAAATATATGTGTAAGCAGTATTGATGACACATAGGGAAGTGCTATAAATATTGACATTTAGATTCCTTAGACCGGAAGAGTGAGAAAAGCCAAGTCAAATGCAGAGACCACTCTGGGAAAGTGGCTGGACAGATTCTCTGTAGCATCTTTTGTGTACACATCACTAAACAAAGACATGAAGAGTGGCCATGGCATGGACCACCTCTCTAGGGGATAGTCTTCTCCCCAAAAAGAGTCTGGATATGCCCAAGTTTTCAAAAGATGTGCTTTCTTTCTTTCTTCCTTTCTTTTCTTTTTTCTTTTCTTTCCTTTTCTTTCTTTTCTTTTCTATCTTTCTTTCTTTCTATCTTTCTTTCTTTTCTTTCTTTTGTTCTTTCGTTCTTTCTCTTTCTTTCTCTCCTCCACTTCTCTGTTCTCTTTGTTTCTAGATCCTTTCTGTCTTTGGGAATCTCCTCAGCCACACCACCCTAGCCAGGAGAAGAACCCAAGTGCTCACCACTCATACCTCTTCCCACCAAAGCTAACAATAGGTATCAATAAAGTGTCCTTAAAAACAACAACAACATTTTCATCTGCACTGTACACATACCTAACTATATCTAAAACTCAGTGTCGTGTATTAAATTTCAGCAAGTTGTGGTGAAGGTCACTGTCATGGTTACTCTCTGTCTCTACAGACTCACACTTCTAACTGTGCCTGGGATGCTGACTTTTATGTCTTCTGACTTCTTTTTTTCTTTTTTTTTTTTTTTGAGAGAGAGAGAGAGACAGAGCGAGAGCAGGGGGAGTGGGGGAGGGGCAGAGAGAGAGGGAGACACAGAATCCAAAGCAGGCTCCAGGCATTGAGCTGTCGGCACAGAGTCCGACATGGGGCTCGAACATAAGAGCCATGAGATCATGACCTGAGCTAAGTTGGAGCCTTAACTGAATGAGCTACCTAGACACCCCTTTACTCTGACTTCTTATTGGGTTTGGCCAATGGGAGGCACCAGCATGAGATGGGAAGTTGAGAGAGAGAGCCAGAGAACTTCTTTCCCTGCATCACTGCCCGCTGGGTCACTGGGTAGCTTGGCCATGTCCTCAATCCACTGCTAAAAGCCATAGCTCCTGTCGGCAACTCTCTCTGCCACAGCTAGGACTTTCTGGTTTCTAGTAACTTCTCATTCCTTCCTTTGGCCCATCAGGCCTAAGGGTGATAGTATCCTTCTGTTATTGCTAATCATGGGGTGCCTCATTCTCACTCTGCCCCCTCCTTTGTAAACAGGCCCTTCATTAAAATCTCTTCATTCTTTCCATCTGTGTTCAGTCCAAGCCATGACCTGCTCAACCAGAAGCTTCAGTGAATGTCTATAGTAGGAGTTTTGTCGCAAACATCTGTTTATGATGCTGGATTTATGTGTGGATTTTTGAACCGGAACATTAGTGGTCACATTTTATTACTCTTAGTTTGAAAACATATACTGAGTGCCAAGCTTGACATTGAGGCACTTCAGTCTCTCATTCCATTTGATCCTATCACAACACTAAGTTGAATTAAGGGTTTTGTAGTTGCCAGTGCTTAGGCATTTACCTAACAGGCAAACATTGATATTTCAATATTTTTAAAACTTGTATTTGAAAGACAGAGAGAGAGAGAACTCACGGGAGGGACAGAGAGAGAAGGGAGAGAGAGAATCCCAAGCATGCTCTACACTGTCAGTGCGGGTCCCCAGTGTCAGGCTTGAACTCATGAGCTGTGAGATCATGACCTGAGCCTAAATCAAGAGTTAGAAACTTAACTGACTGAGCCACCCAGAGGCCCCAGAAGATTGACATTTGTATTATGTATATGTGTGCTTGAAAACACTCTCATAAGAATCTGTGATTTACTGCTAGTCATAGTTTCTGTGATGAACGCCATGATTGGTTACTCCTGTACACCATTGGGAAGGAAGAACTTACTCCCCCATACTGGGTGGGCTGCCGGCAGAAGCCCTCGGATGTCAGACCCTCACAGGTCTTCAGCTTCAGCCGAACAGAACTGCCTTGCCCAAGTCATGTCCCCTTCCCAGGGTGACCCATCTCCAGTGACTGATTGATGCTTGGTGCTTAAAGGCTTTGTCCTTTTGTCCCAACTCAGGATAACTCCGAAGGGCCGTCCCAGCACAAGACTTCCCATGGGGAGACAGAGACCACCAGCGGGACTACATCGCTGCTCATCTTCTCCCTCTGGCCAACTATGCTTCCTTGCTTCTGCCTTTCAGGTGTCTATCGCCAGAACACTCCTGGATCCCATTCTTGTCCTCAGAGTCCGACCCAACCTGTGACATTTGGTGCCAGAAGTAACCCCAAAATGCGGATGCTGGGATAAGATTCGGGATCTGGATTATGCACGAATTGCTTGACAATGAGGACTCCCGTTGGCAGCGGTGAGTGGGGTGCAGACAGTCTCTGGCACAAGGCGGCAGTGCGGTTGTTGAAACTTTTGGCCCTGCTCGGGTCTCATGACCACTTCGTCACTGTGGACTGGGTGAGAGGGGACTGGATCCGGGTCATGTGCTTTGTAGCTGGGGAGCAAGCAGGGTGTTGTGATGGAGATTCAGCAGAGCCACATGGGGGATGGTGGGAGTTCACCCAAGAAAAGGATGATGAGGTGTCCAGAGTGGTTCCTAAAGTCATGGCCTACAAGACTCTACTCCCCTTGGCCTTCATTCTGTCTCCCCCACCATCCAAGGCAACACTAGCCTTCTTCTTTTTTTTTTTTTTTCTTTTCAATGTTTATTTACTTTTGACAGAGAGAGTGTGATCGGGGAGGGGCAGAGAAAGAGGGAGACACAGAATCTGAAGCTGCCTCCAGGCTCTGAGCTGTCAGCACAGAGCCTGACGCGGGGCTCGAACTCACAGACCGTGAGATCATGACCTGAGCTGAAGTCGGTCGCTTAACCGACTGAGCCACCCAGGTGCCCTATTTATTTATTTTAAGAGAGAGGGAGAGAGAGAGTGCACACACATGACCAGGAGAGGGGCAGAGGTAGAGATAGGGAGAGAGAATCTCAAGCAGATTTTGCGCTGTCAGCACAGAGCCTGATGTGGGACTTGATCCCACGAATCATGAGATCATGAACTGATCCAAAATCAAGAGTTGGATGCTCAACCAACTGAGCCACCCAGGCGCCCCCTAACTGTTCCTTAAGTCAGTTGAGCATTTAATTCCTGTCTTGGGGCCCCTTTAACTATTCTCTTTGCTCCAGAGGCTCTTTATTTACCTTACTGTGATCACACCCTTACTCCATTTGGGTCTCTGCTCCAATGTCACATACTGAGAGAAGTCTTTCCTCAGGTCGTGATCCTGGGTCACTCATTTTATTCATCTTACCCTTTACCTAGCTTAATTTTTCTTTGTAGCATCAAATTACACTTGACGTGAAATCATTTTTTATTATTACGTGGTATCATCCACTTGAATATGAGCTCCTAGAGCAAGAACTGTGCTTTTTTAGGTACTGGCAGGCATACTCCATAGAATAGGGCTTGGCTGATCATAGGTGTTGAGTACTAATTATCGAATGAATGGAGATATAGGGCAGATGGTAAAAGAGAGATGCAAAGGAGGGAAAGCTTAATTTTGACTGGAGAAAGCAACGATAAAGGCTTCATGGAGGGGAAGGCATTTAAGTTGGATCTGGAAACATGGGTAACATTGACAGGCAGAAGTGGAAAAGTTCAGGTAGACGGACATTTGTGGGACATACAGAGGAGCGAGGAGCCCATTGCGACAAGGGTTATGGTATAATCTGGTGACCCAGGCCATGTGGTCTTGGGGCTGCTTTCTGCTGTGGTTCAGGTTCAGTTGATGAGCAGTGTGTAACTCTGAAATTCATACTCTGGAAAGGTATCGCTGCTGCTCGTCAAATTGTTCCTTACTAGATGGCATGCTGAACACTCATTTGTGATTCCCGCTCACAGTTCAGGCTAATCTACCTGCCTAACACACCAGTTGTTGGTAGTTATCTATGGGATGTTCTGGAAGAATGGTTATCCTCCTTGATATCTCCATGTTTCTAGGGGGTCCCAGCACACTGCAGAGGGGAGACCAGTACTGGTAAGCCAGTGGTTAAAAGGGAGTGAGTGACATGATTTCTCAGGCCTGTGTCAGAGGTTCACTCTTGAACAAAGCTTAGGTAAGTCCTCTCACCAATGACTATCAGAAGAGGTTTAGGTGTTTGCATTTTGGGTGTCTTTCCTAGATATTCACTAGCATATAGCTCTGCCTATTTATTTATATATTTAATATATTTATTTATATATATAAATATATTATATATTTAATTTAAAAAATATTTATTTTGGGGGTGCCTGGTGGCTCAGTTGAGTTAAGTAGGGAACTTGGGCAGACTCTTGATCATGTCATGATACAAAGCGGAAAAGACTTAAGTGTCTGACTTTGGCTCAGGTCTTGATCTCTCAGTTCATGGGTTCGAGCCCCGTGTTGGCTCCATACTGACAGCCTGCTTCAGATTCTGTGTCTCCCTCACTGCCTCTCCCCTGCTCATGCTCATGCTCTGTGTCTCTCTCTCTCTCACTCACTCAAAAATAAATAAACATTAAAAAATTAAAAATGATTTATTTTTAGAGAGAGAGTGTGAGCAAACGGGGAAGGGGCAGAGAGAGAGGGAGAGAGAGAATCCCAAGCAGGCTTCATGCTGTCAGTGTAGAGCCCATTGTAGGGCTTGATCTCATGAACCGTGAGATCATGACCTGAGCCGAAATCAAGAGTGGGATGCTAAACTGACTACGCCACCCAGACTCCCTGACTCTCTGTTTAAATATACAATATTTAATCAAATTTTGATGAGTATTCAATATTTTATCAAGTATTTAAATATTCAAATTAGAGGAATTTCTGGAAAGATGATAAAAAAGAGCAAGAGTACCTTATTCCTGTCCCTGAAAACTACAGAAATGAATAAAACATATCAAATACAGGAGGAAAATATCTATAATGAAACTAGGAAACAGCTCAATGCCATGTCACAGGTTAAGGAATATCTTCTAGATACAACATCATTTGAACCAAATTGAAGAGGGACACTCAGCTGACTCCTGTGTCCTCAGATATTGGGAAGGGACAGAGCTCAAAATGGAAATTAGTGGATTGGAAAGAGTCCCATTAGTAATCTTTAACTTGATGGATTAATCTCATGGGTGGATCAGAGAGAAATATGGAGACCTTGACTTGGGGACAGTTCTATTCCAAAAGATGGCAAGGAAGACGAGGTTGAAAGGGATCATATGGCTACCCAGTGTTTGTGGCCCGCTCCCGGAATATGATGACTTTCAGAGTGGCCGGCACCCTAAGAGAGCACCCTCCCAGAACCAGTATGTTCACATAACAGCAGATTCCTCAGTTTCATAAGGAAAGATTGTATATGAAGCCTAGGTGTCTATAGAAAGTCCAAAAAAAAAATTAAGAAACCCAAAAACTAAGAGGGGAAAATAAAGGTTGTGGCAGAGATATTCGAAAGCAGGTGGTTTTGACATTAAATGATCAAAAAAGTCATTGGAAAACGTGATAACTGTCACTGCTCTTCTCTCTTGAGGAGATGCATAATTCCTGGATTACACAGAGAGAAAGAGAGAGATTGGAAAATTTCTGAAGTCATTGGCTCACATGCACCATTGACTCCAATTCTGTTTGACTGTTGTTTCCTTGGAACTCAAGTTAATGTTAGATCTTTGCGCATTAGTTCCTTGCAACCTAATCGAACCTCTTTTACACCAAACAGGAAAAGGAATTGGTGAAGGAGATTTGGAGCTTTTCACAAGATTTCCAAGGCTTAAGTCTTTTCTGCTTTCTGTATCATGACATGATCAAGAATTGACCTGAAGTGAAAAACACATTGAAAATTTTCATCATTGGGGATTTCTTTTTTTCCTTCTAGGATTTCTTTTTTTTTAAATCTTTTATTTATTTATTTATTTTTAACTTAACATCCCAGTTAGTTAGCATATAGTGCAGCAATGATTTCAGGAGTAGATTCCTTAATGCCACTTACCCATTTAGCCCATACCCCCTCCCACAACCGCTCCAGCAACCCTCTGTTTGTTCTCCATATTTAAGAGTCTCTTATGTTTTGTCTCCCTACCTGCTTTTATATTATTTTTGCTTCCCTGCCCTTATGTTCATCTGCTTTGTATCTTAAAGTCCTCATATGAGTGAAGTCATAGGATATTTGTCTTTCTCTGGCTAATTTCACTTAGCATAATAATACCCTCTAGTTCCATCCACGTAGTTGCAAATGGCAAGATTTCATTCTTTTTGATTGCCAAGTAATACTCCATTGTATCTATATACCACATCTTCTTTATCCATTTATCCATTGATGGACATTTGGTGTCTTTCCATACTTTGGCTATTGTCAATAGTGCTGCTATAAACATTGGGGTGCACGTGCCCATTAGAAACAGCATACCTGTATCCCTTGGCTAAATACCTAGTAGTGCAATTGCTGGGTTCCTTCTAGGATTTCTAATATGTGCAGGGTACCAGTTGTTCCTTACCATTATTTCCTCTAGAAGTTCTGTGGTCCAAAGATAAAGCATTAATTTATGGCTTTGTTGTATACTTCTGCACTTGACTTGGGGGGAATTTTCTTAATGTGTTTAGGATTTGCCTTTGTAAAAGGCAGGTCATATGCACCTGGTAAATTGTGGGAATTAAACAAGACAACATGGAAAACACCTGTTTCAGAGTCTGGGAAACACAGGGCATTCCAATAATGTACTGTTGTTTCTTATTCAATAATAGGAGTTCGTTACTCATGAAATATGATAATGCCAAAAAGAACACTTCCTTCACTGAAGGCTTTTGTCCTTCCTAGGTAGTGGCCCACCCATGACATCTGTTACATTACTCTATATTCTTAAAATTAGCATAGCATAGCATTATGCTGGACATTTTATGGATGGAAATAATTAGAAATTTTATTTTTGGTTCAGATAATGGCCTCTGAGCATATGGAAGCCTCCTAATTCATTGGCAACAAGTTCATAAACTCTGTTGGATCCACAGCTGTGAACCTACAGGACCCATCCTCTGGGTACTTTTAACAGATATTTTACTTGGTGATAATTAATAAATTAATAATTGGCGCTAAGAGAATTTAATTTATCATGCAAGGAGAAGCAGACACGGCAAGTGAGAAATGCCTGTTTCTATAAGTACATTGCTATTAGAACAAAGGGAAAGCTTGAAGAGCGTCTCGACCTTGGCTAACATGTTAGCACGATAGATTACTTACCCCTGCCCGCTTGTGAAATGAGTACAATGAGTGTCCATTTTTAAACACTGATCGCTGATGCAGTGGAAGTCATCAGACTTTGTTGGAATAGTGGTGTGATGGGAACTCTTGCAATATTAATGATTAGTGCTTAAGTATTACATTCGTATGGAATACATCTGCAGCCTTTTAAGGAAAAGTGATGCACCTGTGTTTGAAAAGCTATTGATATAGAAAGTCATATTCTTCTACCTAATCGCTCTCCTTTCTTGAGAAAGAGCTGTGTACAGTCTCGTCATTATTCTCAATGAGTACCCGTGTTCAATATTTTGTAGGCACCCAAAAAGAAGAGCTCAGAATCTATACAGCACTCTTTAAGGAGCTCCCTCGAGTTGTTTCTAATTAAATTTATTACTATTTTTATTTTTATTATTAGTATTACTTAATGTCCAGGGATTGGGAATAGTTGTTTATCAGAGATTATAGATGATAGAGTTCTTCAGATAGAGTCATGACCTGGGAATGAGACTATCCCAGTAAGAATAGTGCCTGTGGCTTCATTAGTTTCTTCAGGAACTGGAGAAAGGAATAAGAAAAATGCAGGAAGTAACTATTGTTTTTGTGCCTTTTCTTTTCTCTTCCTTCCTTCCTTCCTTCCTCCCTTCCTTCCTTCCTCCCTCCCTCCCTCTCTTCCTTCCTTTCTCTCTTCCTTTCTGCCTTCCTTCCTTCCTTCCTTTCTCCCTTCCTCCCTCCCTTCCTTCCTTCCTTCCTTCCTTCCTTCCCTCCTTCCTTCCTTCCTTCCTTCCATGATAAACTCATGTGTGTAATCTGAAGCCATGTGAAAGCCTTTTAAGGTCCACACTGCCTACTCAACATTTCTACTGGGTGTCTCCAAGGAAAGCTAAACCACCATGTCTAAAACTCTACCAAGTTCACTCTTGGATGTTGTTCTTAATCTGGATACATCCTTTGGCTTCAACCTCCACAACCACAACTGACCACTTTACTTCTCAGTATCTTCCAAATCGATCTGCGTCTCTCCCCCTTCATTGCCACTGCCCTAGATGAGCCGTTAGCATATCTCACTGGGAGTACCGCTGGGGGCAAGTAATGAGTCTCTCCCTTTCCACCTTTCCCTGCCGGTGGACTCTCTGCAGCTCAAGTAACCATTTGAAACCTAACTGGATCATGTCACTGACCTATTTCAAATCTTTGCAGTTGGAATAAAGCCTGTCTGATCTGGACCCTGCTTCTCTCTCTACATGCTACATACTATCTTCTCAGGATCCTTCAGCCCTGTCCTGCTCCTTCCAAAAGCAGGGATTTCATCTCAGTTAACTCCTTCAGACCTCAGAGCAAAAGTGACTCCTGGGAAGATCTCGGACACTTCAGGCTCGATCAGATCTCCAGGATGTGCTTTTATTGCACCAGGTGCTTTTTCCTTGAACATTTATCACACACAGTCATTGTGGGATTGCTTGCTCAGTATCGTTTGTGCAGGTAGCCCTTCTAGGTGACAATCATGACATGATGCTTGGGACACTGTAGCCTTTTTCCTTTTTACATTAATTCCTTAGCTCTATCCATGGCTCTTCTCTTTAGTTTTCTTTTCTTTTTTGAGAGAGAGAGAGAGAGAGAGAGAGAGTGTGTGTGTGTGTGTGTGCAAATGGGGGAGGGCCAGAGGGAGAGAGACAGAGAGTCCCAAGAAGACTCCACACCCAGCATGGAGCCTGTCACAGGTCTTGAGCCCATGACCGTGAGATCATGACCTGAGCTGAAATCAAGAGTTGGATGCTTAACCAACTGAGCCACCCAGACGCCCGATGGCTTTTTTTTTTTTAATTTTTTAAAAACGTTTATTCATTTTTGAGAGACAGAGAGAGACAGAGTGTGAGGTGGGGAAGGGCAGAGAGAGAGGGAGGGAGGTACAGAATCTGAAGCAGCCTCCAGGCTCTGAGCTGTCAGCCCAGAGCCCAACATGGGGCTCGAACTCATGAATGGCGAGATCATGACCTGAGCCCAAGTCGGACGCCTAACTGACTGAGCCACCCAGGTGCCCCTCCCATGTGTCATCTTCAGGGTTGGTTTGGGAGAGGAAGCAAGAGCCTATGATAATTAGCCATCGTGTCGGGATTTCCATTCCCTATCATTTTTCACAAATAAGTATTTCAGTGACTCCCGTAATCGTACTGATGTGCCACAATATGAAATATTCAGTAAGGCAGAGAAACTAAACCTTAGTACTGAGGGTCATATGCGGGGAGTAAAGTTATAAGAAAATCGATCAAGTGGTTGCTGTAGAAGTCAAGATAGATCTTATCTTCATGGGGAGAAAAGGGATTTGTAACTGAGAAGGGACAGGGTGAGGCTTTGGACGTAGAGCAGTTGTTTATTTCTTGACCTGAATGGTCAATCAGGATGAGTTACGTAAATTGTGGAGTCTATACAACATAGAAATGTGGGGCCCCTTTTCAAAAAAATTATTAGAAATATCAACACAGTGACAGCAGGTCATCAGACCAAGGATGGAGCCCTTCTAAGTGGGAGTTCCTGTGTCACTGCACCCCCACAAAGTCAGCCTTGGGGGTGATCGTATGAATATTTACTCTGTAACAATTTGTTAAACTACATATATTTATATTGATATTTGTACTTATGTTTTATGTATTTTCCTCTGTTTTTCTGTTTCACAATGAAAGAGATAAAAATAACTGAATAGAATGAGGACTCAAAAAATAGAAAAAATAAATTAGAACCCTATATAATTACTTGAGGAATTCCCACTGATTAGGAAAAGGAACAAAAAGTAAAGAGATATGAATAAAAAAAGGAACTGTATTAGCATTCGTATAAAAATAGAAAACCTCAAAAGAGAAGAAAAAAATAAATAGAGAAGTAAATATTTTATGGAATAATGACTGAGAACTTTCCAGAATGAGTGAAAGTAGAAAGAATTCATGAAGTACAAAATAGGAAAAGTAAGAAGCCTATAGCTAGATATACTGTCACAAAATTTAAGAACAAAAAAGCAGTTAAAATTCTAAAGGCTTTCAGGAAGAAAGAACAGATAACTCATAAAGGAACAAGAACAAAATTGATGCTTGTTCTCTTCCATGACATGGAATGCAAGAACCTAATGCAGAAGTGGTTTTAAATGTTAGAGGAAAAATCCTTTAAACTTAGCTTCTTACTTTTAGCTATACTGGTAGTTTTAAAATGACTTGATATTAGAACTCCTTAACATTCTTAAAAGTCACTGAGGACCAAAAAAGAGATGTTATTTATGTCGACTATGTCTATCAATCTGTCAATATTTAATATAGTCAATATTAAAAATGAGAAAATTAAGAATTATATTATTTCATTAAAAAAAGCACTAGTTACATTTGAACATAAATAGCGTACTTTTAATGAAAAATAACTACATATTTTGAAGCAAAATGCAATTAGTGAGAGGAATGGCCTTGTAATTACATGACCTAACTCGGAACTATGGGAAAGGCTCTATCTCCAAGTGTTTGTCAAGAACAGTAAGCAGCAGTTGTTTGGCATCTCGGCTGCTTTGAGCTGATCCCAGTTGGCACAAACAAGCCTGACCAGATACTTAGAAGGAAAATTTGGGAAAGAAGATATACACAGGGGGCTTTGGAAAGCTCTGACTTCTTTCTGGGAATCTCGAAGCGCCATCTGCCAGGCTGTGAGCATGCCCAGAAGAGCCCTGAGAAGGCCTCAGTCTCTCACCCTCGGTTGACCTTGAGGCCCTGGGCAAGCAGGAGGTGAAGGCTAAGGCAGAATTGTAATGTTTTGAGCATTGAACATGTGCTCCAACCCAAACCCAGAGCCTCCTATAAAAGCTTTCAGTCTCCTCTTAAAATGGTTCTGAGAGGAGGAGACAGTTGGGGGCTAAAGAAAGCTACCTTACACCTAGAAAATTAGTGTTCTTAGGGCATCTGGGTGGCTCACTTGGTTAAGCGGCCTGACTTCAGCTCAGGTCATGATCTCACAGTTCGTGGGTTTGAACCCCACATCAGGCTCTGTCCTGACAGCTCAGAGCCTGGAGCCTGCTTCGAATTCTGTGTCTCCCTCTCTCTCTGCCTCTCCCCCACCCATGCTCTGTCTCTGTCTCTCAAAAATGAATAAATGTTAAAAAAAATTAAAAAAAAGAGAAAATTAGTGTTCTTTTGGTGGCCAAGAGGGAAGGTATGAACATATTCAGACATTTCTGTCTTCTCTACAGATCCTGCTCAAGGGGTGGCTTCACTGCAGTTTTTCTCTTCTCTGTCTGCACATTTTCTAGGGTGGTTCTAGAGGCTTCCAAAATGAGTATTTGGATCATAAGAGGACACCAGCTTATCTCACAAGGAATACCCTAACATGAGACTTTATTCTCACTAAACATAAAATTCAGGAAACAAAAGCAAACAAAGGAAAGAAACCACCTATTTGGATTTAAAGAATAAAAATGGGCTCTGAGGTGGAGTAGAATCTAGGACAACAGTGTTTAGAGAAATCGAGAAAAATAAATAATGCTGAAAGCACACAGGAAACGAGGCCTGGACTTACTGCTCAAAGCAAAAGAGCTACGTCAAAAATAAAAACTTTCTTGGGGTACATGGGTGGCTCAGTCGGGTGAGTGTCCGACTCTTGGTTTTGCCTCACGTCGTGATCTCACAGTCATGGGTTCGAGCCCCGCTTCAGGCTCTGCGCTGAGTGTGAAGCCTGCTTGGGATTCTCTTTCTCCCTCTCCTTCTGACCTTCCCCCACTGGCACATGCTTTCTCTCTCTCTCTCTCGCTCGCTCTTTCAAGCAATAACAATAAAACCAATAACAAAACTTTCAGGTGGTTGAAGTGACATGAGAAGCATGCCATTAGCTGAATAAGTTATAAATAAAGAGGACTCCAACATCTACTGGGGAACCTTTTTCCATTTAGGCTCGTAAAACCAAGCTCTGTCATGTAAGGGCTTATCCTTTGAAAAAACAAGCCAGTATCCATACAGTTGTCTTGGTCTGGCAATTCTTTAACTCTTGAGAGTGCAGATGGTGTGCAAGGAGGCTACAGGTCCCTCCCTAAATCCATAAGATAAGTGGCTCATGTCTCCACAGGGTCTACTGTACCCTTTAAGCATTTTTAATCCTATATGGACAGAACTGGGGACAGGGGACAATGGATTCATGTGAGGTTTCTTTTTCATCCTGTTGCTCAATCTTAGACTTGTCTCGTTCCTGGAGCTTAACTGTTTTTGGAGGTTAAGAGAGAGAGTTGAGTTGAACCCTGTAGGTTTACTTCTTGCTAAGTGGTAGGGTGCAGGAGCCCTGTATGTGCCTCCCTTCCCACACCCAGGAGTTACATGTATTGGAGACTGAAGCAACCAGCAGACAACTTAACATCGCCATTCAACACTGCCATGAAGTGTTGACAGAGAAATGCTTTAGAACTGGTTGAATGAAAGACGTTACTACTGTT
Source organism: Paguma larvata (assembly GCA_030068075.1). Lineage (NCBI taxonomy): Eukaryota > Metazoa > Chordata > Mammalia > Carnivora > Viverridae > Paguma > Paguma larvata. The sequence goes on along the minus strand of CM057826.1, from coordinate 140,829,760 downwards.
TTTCAAGTTTGACCAGGCGCTGGCATGGTACCAGGCACTGAGCTAGGTGCTTACACATCTATTATTTCATTTTATTCTTAGCATCATTATTTTCTCCAAAGCTCCAATGGGAAATTAAGTGATACTGTAAGCCATTTGTGGGTGAAATTATGGCCAAATGTTTAGAGGAAATTCAGAGCTTTAATGAACGGTTTAATTCAAGCCTGAGCTGAATGAATCCCAAGTGCCCTCCTATTTCCTGTTCATATGGTGTTGTTTTCACCTCTTCCCTTGAATCTCCCATAAAAGGTCTTGGATCTGAGACCTTGTCACTGCGAGCCCTGGAACACACAGACAGATTTGAAATGAACAAATAATGCAAGGGCACCAGGACTGACCCTACTCTTGTCAAAAAGTCTCTTCACTAAAAAAAAAAAAAAAAAAAAAAAAAAATCAATTTATTGCATTGATCCAGCTAAGAAGTTTGCATCCAATAACTTCTTTGGGATTTCCCAGCTGCTTTTAAAACGCCCAAGAAAGAAGAGCCAGACATGTGGCTGCCTGCAATGAGATTTTACAAGTGGGGAAGTGCATCTCTGAAGCTTAACGTGGAGTCCCCCACAGAGGAGTCAGGATGACGACTAGGCACGTGGGGCTGTCAGGATGCCAGGACCTCAGCGTATGTTTCTAGTCACATTCCAATTCCTGGTAGAAGGTACTTTCTAAAGGCCATGGATAGATTTACTCCCTCCATTTGTAACCCTTACTCCAACTCGTTTTATGGAAGGCATTTGGGCTCAGAGGTAACATGGTACTTCCAGGCAGGTCAGGGTCCACGCCAGGGGGCATCATGAGGTCTTTTGCAAGGTCGGGAGGAAGGGCAACTGTCCAATAAAACCTCGGATTGTGAGTAACTTGTTTTGTGAGTGTTCTGCAAGACGACCAAACATTTCTAATAAATTTTAACTTGATAAATAAGCGATGTCTTTGACATGAGAGACTCTTAAAGAATAAGAACGAAGTGAGGGGAGAGATGGGTGTGGGAGGGGGGAGAGTGGGTGATGGGCACAGCGGAGGGCACTCGTTGAGTTGAGCACTGGGTATTGTATGGAAACCAATTTGACAATAAATTATAAAAAAAATAAAAATAAAAGATTGTAGATCTAAAAATAAATAAGCAATGTCTTGCAATACAAGTAGTACATGATGCCAAATGTCATGTGATCACGACTGAGCCAATGGTTCTCTCTCTCACCGCAGGATTGTGGGTGATTGCCAATACAATGTCACATTTCCTTGACATCCTCAAAAGGAGACAAAAGCAAGTGTCATTGGATAGGTTCCTTGTTGGGGGCGCCTGGGTGGCTCAGTCGGTTAAGCGTCTGACTTCAGCTCAGGCCATGATCTCACAGTTTGTGAGTTCGAGCCCTGCATTGGGTTCTGTGCTGACAGCTCAGAGCCTGGAGCCTGCTTTGGATTCTGTGTCTCCCCCTCTCTCTGCCCCTCTCATGCTCATTCTCTGTCTCTGTCTCCTAATAAAAATAAATAAAAATGTTAAAAAAATTTTTTTAAAAAGTTACATGAAAAGAAAAACATTCCATTCCATTGAGCCAATAGATACCAGTGATTCTGTGAGTGAGTGAAAGTCATCCTATACAATAACTCTCCTCTCTCTTGTCTCCTTAACATCAGCCACGAAGGTTTTCAAAGGTAAGTACAGGTTAAGTAGTTTATTTTTTTATAGTTTGTATTTTCTTTATTATTTTATATATTACAGTATTGTAATCATTTTTATGTGACTACTTTTGGGCTGTGGAATGAATTGTGAGTTTCCATTATTTCTTATGGGGAAATTTGCTTTTATATACAAGTGCTTTGCATTACAAGCATGTTTCCAGAATGAGTTATACTCACAAACCAAGGTTTTCCTGTATCTTCTAACTTCCCCATCAGGACCCTTTGTTTCGCTTCCTCAGTCAGGAGCTGGGGTGAGGCCCCGTAAGTCCTGGGTGTGCTCCTTCCCTGTCTCACTCTGTAAAGTTTCAACCTGCTCTGAATCTTTAATGCGTGCTCAGAGTGACACCTGTCATTGCTGGGCTGATTTCTGAGCAAGCAAAGAGCCCTTTGCGTTCAGCTGTCACCAAGAGTGGTAGCTGTCACCTGGGGCAGGCAGGAGGTGTCAGAATGAGAGCAAGATGCTTTAGCCTGAGAGACGGAGGTCCCGGGGTCCTCCTCTGCCTCCTCCAATCCAATGTGAGGAGGGTGCCCCTGGGGCAGACCAAGCGGGTTTACTGCAGGTGAAAGTGTGCCTTCCAGGACTGGGACCTTAAAAAGAAAATCAAATCCTCAGTCATACATAAGCAAGTACAAGAGCATGTTTGAGGAACATTTTATATTCAGAGCAAGGACACAGCTCTGGGAGGGTGTGTGTGTGTGTGTGTGTGTGTGTGTTTATGTTGTGGTAAAATATATATAATATAAAAATTTCCCTTTTAACAATTTTTTAAAGTTTATTTATTCTGAGAGAGAGAGAGAGAGAGGGCACAAGCAGGGGAGGAGCAGAAAGAGAGGGAGAGAGAATCCCAAGCAGGCTCTGTGCTGTCTGCGCAGAACCCCATGTGGGGCTCGATCTCACAAACTGCGAGATCATGATCTGAGCCGAAACCAAGAGTTGGATGCTCAACCGATAGAGCCACCCAGGTGCCCCTTAACAATTTTTAAGCGCACAGCTCATTGGCACTAAGTGCATTCACAGTCTTGTGTAACCGTCAACACTGTCCATCTCCAGAACTTTTTCATCTTCCCAAACTCAGCTTTACTCATTGAACACTAACTCCCTATTCTTCTCTCTCCCCAGCTTCTGGCAACCCCAGTTCTTTCTGTCTCTGTGAATTTGAATATTTGAGTACCCCATATCATATTTGTCCCTTTGTGACTGGTTTATGTCACTGACCACGACATCAAGTTTCATTTACGTTGTAGCATCTGTCATGATTTCCTTCCCTTTTAAGGCTGAGTCGTATTCCATTGTATGAATAGCCCGCTTTGTTTATCCATCCACCCGTTGATACACATTTGGTTTTTTTCCACCATTGGGCTGTTGTGAAGAATGCTACATGAACACGGCTGAATAGCTATCTGTTTAGGAGCTTAGGGGTTTAAAAAGATTTTTTTAATTTTTAAATTAAGTAGGCTCTATGCCCAATGTGGGGCTCGAATGCATGATCCTGAGATCAAGAATCACATGCCCTACCAACTGAGCCAGCCGGGTGCCCCAGGAGCTTAGTGGTTGTTACCTTGCAAAATTACATGATATCTACACTTCGGGTGGGGTTGGAGCATTGTTCCTATTTGGGTTAATGTTTTCGTCCTTGAAGAGTCTCCCAGCATAAGAACAAGGAGGATCTTCTCAAGTGCTTGGACACAGCGTGGTAGTCTGAAGCACAGAACCTATACATTAACGCTGGTTGAAAAATTTTTTTCTGATGACCGTATCTTTCCCAGATTAGTCTGCTGCTGATCAACTTTAGAGAGTGTTGGCTGGTTTGAGTTCCCAAATCCTAAGCAACCTCCTTGGCTTTAGCTTCCTGTGTCATAGAGGACAGCTCAGGGTTGTGCCGGGGTGTGAGTGCCCAGCAGTTCCTGACTTGGGTCTGCCCCCTGCCTGTGTTGGAAAGTGGGAACTCCATGTATTTTACCCCTGCCCCCCACCACACACACTTTGCTGGGCTTTCCCTCAGAACTAGGCAGTTCTCCTGACACACAGAAGCCACTATCATTTCTGTGCCTTTCCACTTGTCGTTAGAGCAACTCACGCTGCTTCTCTTTGGGGCACTGTATTCATTTCACTGCCTTCAGGAGAGTGAAGCTCTTAGTCATTTGTTTCTGCTACTGTTGTTGATGCTTGATTGATGCTCACCCATGAAAATCCACACCCACCAAATATGCTATAAGTCAGACCATCAGAATCACAGTAACGGGGGTAAAAATGCCTCGGAAATGAAACGATACCTCAAGCAAAGTATTTCTAAATGATAAGAAGAAGGTGAAGAACACTTTCTGACATTAGTTTAATTATTCCTAGTAGTTTTATATCAAGAGTAAAAGACTTAACACGTATCTATTATCGCTCTCGAGAAAGGTCAACGAAAAAGCTCCTAAGTGGCATAAGCGATAAAAGAACAACGCTGATTGCACAGGGGAACGTTTTAAAGAAAAAAAGAAGATAGAAGCAGTATTTACGTAAAAGAGTCCTAGAAAATACACATGCACTTATAGCTGTTAAATCCGAGTGCAGCTGGGTCATTTCCGGGCTGCGCGGAACCGAGTGACCAACACCTGCAGAGCAGCAGGCCTAAGTTCTATGGTGACTCCTGTGACACACACCTCTTCCATGACTCTACATCTGTGAGAAGGACACACTGTGGCGGTAGGAAACGCAAAGAGATCGTGAAAGGCTACTGTCAGAACTGGATCTGATCAGTGAAACGGCCCTCCTACTCCAGTCTCTGCTCTTCCTCCTCCAGGCACAATGATCATGCCTCCCCCAGTCTCCTGCGTCACCATAGTATGATGCCAGCACCCCATATGGGGGACCCTTCCATGAAGCCAGAGATAAGCCCTCCTCCCCCTGGGTTGATGCCAGCACCCCATATGAGGGACCCTTCCATGAAGCCAGAGATGAGCCCTCCTCCCCCTGGGTTGATGCCAGTGGGACTGGCTTCTGGAATGGGGCTGCTTTTTAGAAGCTGTGTGCCTCTAATGCCTGGAACCCCCATGATGAGACCTCCCACCCGTCCCATGAAGGTGCCCAGGAGTGACTTGACCAGACAGATAAGGAGAGATGAGAACCTCTTTATATCCATTTTATGTGTCCTACTTCAGCGGGCGATCCTGGTGCTGTGACTTTGGCTGTTTTCTAATAGTGTGACAAGGAAGACTTATTCCCCCTTCCTATCAAAGAGAGAATAGTTTTGGCAGGAGAGTAGTGGGACAAAAAAAAAAAAAAAAAAGAGCAACTTTCATTTGTATCATGAAATGTGAAAATAAAATTGTCCACTGTTTGTTAGAAATTAAGAACAGATGAGTACAACTGGAGTGGTATTCTTAAAAATATTTGTTTTTCTTTTTTGTCTTTTTCCATGTATTTTTCCTCTATACCCTGAGGGATTTATGTGGCTGAGGTGAGGTGTTCACAGGGGGCAAGGTACTCACAGGGGATGTAACAGTTGGAGTATAAAGTGTGTAAAGAATTAACATTTGATTTCTGCCATCGAAGACAAAATTTTGCAGGAAACAGGCAAGTTAGACTTTGTTGAGGAAGAGACAGTTTTCTCAAATTTTAAGCATATCAAGACCCAAACAGGGAGAACGAGGATCAGAGTATCAGAGTTCCCTCCATAAAGGTAAATAAACACCTCCATCTACCTATGAATCCATGAGACTTGCTGCCCTAAGGATGGAATGAAATCCTATTTCCTGAGGGATTGTGGGATAAGGAAGAACAAGAGAGGCAGAGTATGTAGGGAATGAGAGACATCCCAACCTCTCCTCTCTGGCCTAAAATATTTAAATAATACAAAGGGTATGCCGAGGGCAGGGAGCTTCATCCTTGATTGATATTTTGGTGTTGAGGGTTGGGGATTATTTGAAATTTCCCCCCTAATTTGTGGCAGAAGCCTCAATGACCCACTGGTGTTAGGCATAAAAGAGGGACCTAAGCTTAGCTTTCCCACTCACTGTTGTTTAGTGGAGGGCCTAGAGAAGATCTAGAAGCCTCCAAAGTCTCTAGGAAGTCCATGAAATTTTGCTAAGAGTCTGAGGAAGTTGCTCTAGGTTGGGGTGGAGGTTTGCGGGGGGAGTCACCATGTAGCTGCAGGCTGTGAAGCCGAGTCCCTGGGCCAGGATCACACAGGAGACATGTGTTGGGGAGGAAAAATTTTCCCTGCCCTTCACAATTCTTCTGGCTTGTCTAAGAATCCAGCTGACATTAGATTAACAGGAGAAGGTCAAATTTAATTTTGGGTTTATGGGGAATGTGCATAAACCTGGGATTCCAAAGATAGTGCAGCAAAATCAGGTATACATGTCATTCTCAACTAAGGAGAAGAGGGTAGGAATCTGGGACTTCAGGGGGAGGGACTGCAATTCCCAGGAAGATGAAAGGAGTAAATGTTTGTTGGGCTGCTCAGAAACAATGGATCCAAGAGGACTTTGATTAAACAGGTCTTGCTAGGTTCTTCCCTGCCTACTGCATTTAGTTCATAGTATAAGGTAGTGATCTATGGTGCTAGCTCTCTTCCTGAAGCTCTAGCCCTAAATTCTTTTAGGTGGTTAAGGGGAAGGTCAGAGTTTCTTCCAGAGTCTTTGGCCGTTGATTGCTGTTAGCTTGATATAATTGGGATGCCCAAGTGGCACATCTAGGGGTGACTTACCCTCAGCTCCGCTCCCCCGCCCCAACATTTCCGGGCACCAAATTAGCCAGTGAGCACTGCTAGGCCCAGAGCAAGCCAAAAAGACCAAGCCGCAAATTATCCTAAGCACCGTACTTGTAAATGTAAATTTGTGCTCTAAATGTGGGCACAGGGGCTCCTGGGTGGTGCAGTCAGTTAAGCATCAGACACTTGGTTTTGGTTCAGATCATGATGTCATGGTTCATAGATTTGAGCCCCGTGTCATGCTCTTCACTGACAGTGTGGAGCCTGGATGGTTCTCTCTCTCTCTCTCTCTGCCTTCTCCTCTCTCTCAAAAATAAATAAATAAAACATTAAAGAAAAAACGTAAGCATAGAGAGAAGTGACCAGTCCAAATAGGGTGGTCGATGTAGAAATCAAAAAAGTGAAAGAATCCCACCTAGACCACGGATCTCTTTCTCCACTGCTGTGAGTGAGGGCCCCATCTGAAGGTGGGTGGGCAGACGGGGGGGATTTCTGAAAGCCTGGCATTATCCCAACCTCGGAGTCCCAAACAGAAATCTAGCCGTGTCTCCTGTATGATCCTGACCGAGGACTCTGCCTTGCAGTCTTCCAAAGAGATGTTACCTCACGAGATACCTCAAAATCTCAGATAGATGGCTAGATTGCACTAAAATGTAAATGTTTTCCCTCTGCTGCTACTGGCTGGTGGGTGCCTGTGGGCATGACCAGAAGAATTATAGGCAAGATTTTAAAAAAATGTACATTTTTCCCGCCTATCCGAGTGACAGGTGAGAAATTTACAGTTCCACGAAATCAGTAAAACACTTAAAAAAATCCAAACTATACAATGTGCCAAACGATAGCCGTGACATTTAGGGTAAGAGACCCCTTGTGACATTTCAAATTCTAGAAATATGTTGAGAAAAATAGTATAAATGTGGCGGGGGGGTGGTTGATTCTGACTGGTACCTTACCAGATAGGGAATAATAACTATTATTCCTAAGACTGATGAGTGTAGAGGCGAGAGCATGACTCCTCCATTCCCTGCACTGGAGGGCTTGGGCAAGTTGCTGGGCTCCTCAGTGTCTTCACCTGAAGATGGAAGGATCCAACAGTTCCCTCGGTGGTTTTAATATGTACAGTTTAGCAAGTGTTCATATTCACTCTCATTAAAAAATGTGAACCATCTATTGCCTTGTGTGAGGTCGTAAACTGGAGGGAACTGCCTGGGAGGGGCTTCTTTGTGTGTGTGTGGGATGCATGGTGAGTGTCCTGTGGGGGTCTGTGTACTTGGTAGTACTTTGTTCTGAATCTGTGCGTTGTTCAGTAGATGGTGATCCATGGTTTCACCTGGTTAGGAAAGAGCCGAAAAAGACAATGACCTCGATGAGTCATTCACAAGAATTCCGTTGTGTTTGATCACTTATTAAATGCAGCTTTTGGAGGTCAGAATAAGATCATGAGACCTACTAAACCAGTTACAGATTAGCTTAGTGTATATGTTTTTAATGTCATGGTAGAGCCCATCTCACCGCTGGGTATAACAGCCTCTAATATTTGAGTGTTCCCTGTAAGTTGCGTTCCCTCTCTTGTCCATAAATTTGTCTGAATCTTTGAAAAATTCGTTAGCATGATCCCTTTTTAAAAAAATCATTTATTGGGGCGCTTGGGTGGCCTGAGTTCAGCTCAGGTCATGATCTCACGGTTTGTGAGTTAGAGCCCCATGTCAGGCTCTGTGCTGACGGCTCATCAGAGCCTGGAGCCTGCTTCAGATTCTATGTCTCCCTCTCTCTCTGCCCTTCCCCTGCTCATGCTCTGTCTCTATGTCTCTCAAAAATAAATAAATGTTAAAAAATTTAAAAAAATCATTTATTTTCCATTATAATTCCCAGTGTTATCTTAGTTTCAGGGATGTACAATAAAAATATGGATGCTTCATAAATTGACGTGCCATCCTTGCACAGGGGCCGTGCTAATCTTCTGTGTATCAGTGGTCCAATTTTAGGTTATGTGCTGCCAAAGTGAGCACACTGGCACAATCTCTTCAAGGTAATGGGGTCCCTCGGTTTTTGCCCACAGTTTTTCTGTTAAGAAGAAAAAGTCCTTTTATTAGTAATGAAACCACCTCTCTCAAACACAAGCATTTTTCTTTGTTATTATATCAGACAAAAGAAATTAGGGAAAACATACTTTTATTTCCATGATGCATACTCATCTTTAAATTGAGATCATTTGAAAGTGACTGGGCAAATGAAATTGGCTATTTACAGAAGCACAGAAGATACTGTTCATTCTGCCTCAGGAAAAAAACCCAAGATGATTAAAAAAATTTTTTTAATGTATATTTAGTTTTGAGAGACAGAGAGCATGAGGGGGGGAGGGGCAGAGAGAGAGAGGAGACACAGAATCTGAAGCAGGCTCCAGGTTCTGAGCCATCAGCACAGAGCCTGATGTGGGGCTCAAACTCATGAACTGTGAGATCATGACCTGACCTGAACTCAGCCACTTAACAGACTGAGCCACCCAGGTGCCCCCATGATTTTTTTCAAGTTTATTTATTCTGAGAGGGAAAGAGAGTGAATGCAGGAGAGGAGCAGAGAGGGAGAGAGAGAATCCCAAGCATGAGCCACGCTGTCAGCACAGAGCCTGACACAAGGCTCGAACTCATGAACCACAAGATCATGACCTGAGTGGAAATCAAGAGTCAGACATTTAACTGACTGAGTTATCCACGTGCCCCACAAAACAAGACGACTTCTTAAAATGGCTGTCTCTCTCTGTGAAACCCAAAGCCGTCTCCCAAGAGCTAAAGACTGGGAATTGTTGTTGGGGACAAAATTTCACAGCAAGGCTTCTCTGCTTTTCTGAGGTATGGTTAAACACAGCACTAATATGAATATTCTGGTCCTTACTTCTCACTGGAGAATTAAGGAAACAAGCTCTGGATAACTACTCATTTTTAATAGAGTGGTTGTATACTCAGCATACTTCCTGGGAAGAAGGAAAGAAAGAAAAAGAAAAACCCAGACAATATTGCCAGACAATTCTTCCGGTGTCCCTTGCGTTTTTGCCTGTCTTGTGAACAAGGCACTAAATGACTTTGCTTTGGGCTATCTTTTCAATGATGTTTGTAGAGCAAACGACTTTGGAAGACAGAGACAATGTCTCCCTCTGGAACACATTGCAGGCATACTTCCTGTCCTTGTGAAAGGCTGGGTTCCTGCAGCACACCTGTTAACCTGAAAATAAAGAGGCATGATGAGAGGCAAATGTGTGTTTCGTTGGGATAAAAGAATTGTAGTTCAGGGATACAGATTCTGGTAGGAATCCAAATAGTGTCTCGCTGGGAGGGTGAGTTCAAGAGGTTTTTATGAGGAAAGTAGGCGGGTAGCTACCTGAGGTAAAGAAAAGAAAGAAAAAGCTTTCTATGGGTGTGTTAATGGTTAGGCTACTCTGGGTTATACATTGACTGAATACTGAGTCTGTCCTCAGAAAGTCTCCTACTATCAATCTTGGGATGAAGATGTCCGTTCTTCGGCTGCATTTCTGGGCAATTGCTTAAAACAACTGCCCTATTGCTCAGTCCCAAGGTGGAGAAGGCAGTTCCTCTGCAGTACCTGCTCCATTTTAAAATGGCTCCAGTCATGTTAACTTTTCACGCACTCCCCTGTGTGCAGGTGGGTGACCCCTGAATCTCTCTGCATTGCCCTTTGAAAACTGGGGCTCAGAGAATTGGCACAAGAAAATGCAAATATTCTGGCAACTGCCGTTGCTGTGAGTGACCAGGTGTTTTGACTCTGACCCGGGAGTTTTGCGTCCTCTTGTTAGTCTGCATTGTTGAATAGTGGTCTTGGTTCTTCGATTCTCCATGAAGGATGTATGTGAGGATCCACGCTCAAATAAAGATAGCCAGAAGGATGGTAGCAAGCACAAAGCAGTTGATTAAGGAGCATACCCTCTCAAGAAGGGAGAGTGGACAGGCACAGAGATGTCAACTTACACTGGGTTAGGAGGTGTCTCTTCTTTTTTAAGTTTGCATAGATTATGGGTCATGGTGACTGAGGTTGTTTCCAATCATCTAAAGGACTCCTCCTACCAGGTGGGAGGGGGAGTTTTTTGGCCCTACAGGCTTCTTACCAGAACTGTCATGGCTGTCTTTCCCCAGGAGGGGGCTGAAACCACAATGTAAATATATTATAATGAAGCTATAGGTTATCCTGGGGCGGAGGTTGAGAGAAGATCTTGTGTTCTGCACCTGTGACCCCTGGGAGCTGGAAACTGTAAGGCTAGGATGTTAAAAGTCACAAAGTGAGGATGTTGTGCCCTCAGGCTTCTAATGTGTCACCTATTTATCACCGCCTTTGCCTCTGGCTCTTGTGTAACTGCCCACTCGATCACTCTGTCAGTCAAGGATCTGTAACTGCGGCCAACTGAGAGTGGATCTTCCGAGGGAAGTTGAGTGCAGTTACCTGGAAAGGAAGGGTGGATGCAGGGCAAAGAATGACCAGACTTCCGCCCCCATGAGACTATAGTTCCATTTCTGTGGTCCTTGTCTCCTACTGATTTTCTTCTTTAGTGGCTCTTCTATCTGAGTGCTAGTTGTCCCTCATGGCCAAGCAAATCCCTCTCGCCCAGGAGCCCATTGGACCTCTTGGTATCTCATTCCTGGAAAAATGCGCTGTATAAAGTAGGCACTTAGGGGTGCCTGGGTGGCTTGGTCAGTTAGGTGTCCAACTCGTAATTTCAGCTCAGGTCATGATCTCATGGTTGGTGAGATTGAGCTCCACATCAGGCTCTGTGCTGACAGTGTGGAGCCTGCTTGGGATTCTTTCTCACCCTCTCTTTCTCTCTCTCTGCCCCTCCGCTGCTCGCTCTCTCTCCCAAAATAAGTAAACATTTTTTAAAATTTATTAAGAAAATAAAGTAGACACTCAATAAATGATGGCTATTGATGACTTTGATCTGAGTTCTCCTGTCTTCTAGGGCTCTATGACTTTGGAAGACAGAGAATATGGTATTTGGGATTTATCAAAGTCTTTTTTTTAATGTTTATTTTTGTGAGAGAGAGAGACAGAGTGTGAGCAGGGGAGGATCAGAGAGAGAGAGAGTTGGAGAATCTGAAGCAGGCTCCAGGCTCCAAGCTGTCAGCACAGAGCCTGATGCAGGGCTCAAATCATGAACCATGAGATCATGACCTGAGCTGAAGTTGAACACTTAACTGACTGAGCCACCCAAGCACCCCAAGGATTTATTAAAGTCTTTAGCAAATATTAAAATATGATATAAAAATCTTATTAATTTAATAAATATGTGTTAAAATGAACAGTTGATAAATAGCTTGTTACTGCTGTCAAACTTCTAATGTGGGGAAAGTCATTTAGTAATATAAAATAATTAAAATTCTTCTTTTGATAAAGATCCATTTAGCAAATGTGATCCATTCTGTTCTAGGCTTTTCGGTCATGCAACAACTTTTGGTTATATCCTTGCTGAGAACTTTAAGATTCAGCGTGAGTGGAGATGCATACAGGAAAACCTAAAGTTTATTATTTTGAGAGAGAAAAAGAGTGTGAGTGGGAGAAGGGCATAGAGAGAGGGAGAGAATCTCAAGCAGGCTCTTTGCTGTCAAGGCAGAGCCTGACGCTGGGTTCCACCTCACAAATCATGAGATCGTGACCTGTGCCGAAGTCAAGAGTCAGGTGCTTAACCGAATGAGCCACCCAGGTGCCCTGGGAGATATTTTTACCTAAAAATGATGGCAAATTTAATTAAAAAATTAATAAAGAGGGTGCCTGTGTGGCTCAGTTGGTTAAGCATCTGATTCTTGATTTCAGTTCAGGTCATGATCCCAGGGTCATGGGATTTTGCCCCTTGTTGGACTAAGTGCTGAGTAGAGAGTCTGCTTAAGATTCTCCCTCTCTCTCTCCGTCTCCCCCTCCCCTTTTCCCCAGCTCATGCGCTCACTCTCTCTCTCTCCAAAATAAAAAAGAATAAGGAGAATTACAAGATGGGTGATGGTTTCAGTATGTAAGAGCTAGTTTAACTACATGTGTGGGTCAAGGTCAACTTCTTTTCTAAAAAGAGACTAGGTATCTTCTGGAATGCACTCAGTCTCAGGATCAGTGCTGTGCCCTAAGATTTTCTCGAAGATCAGAGACCTTATTTGAAAACATTCCAAACTGTCTCTCTTGAAATAGAAGGAATAGGAATATCTCTTTTCCACAGTCACATTAAGATTCCTTCAAAACCCTATCCCTTGATTTTCTTCTCTGGGGTTAATATTTTATAGACTTTAAATGTTTAATCATTCCTTTTAGGAATTTAAATGATTAAATTCCTTTTAGAATTTACAGCAATTCTTTGAAAATGATATGTAATTCAAATGGGTACAAAGCTTTACTCAAAGGAATTAAATCCAAAGCAACTTGCCTTTGCCTTTGGCAGAGATGTGCCTACTTGAGGCAGAGACTGGCAGATTTGTGGGTCTCTAGGGTGAAAGCTGTTTCTAGGTTCTTAGAAACACAGTCACAGGGAAAACAAAACCAAATAGCCAAGAAGATATTCTTTTGTTTTACTTTTGTTAACTGACTTCATTTTAATATGAAAAACCACAAGGGAAAAATTTAAGAGTTCTAATAAACAAACAAAAAAAGTAGACTGGAGAGTTTTGAACTTGAAGATTAGTGAAAATCTACAGAAACAAAGAACTGTTAGGAAAGTATTGGCTCCTGGGGCACCTGGGTGGCTCAGTTGGTTAAGTGGCTGACTCTTTCTTTTTTAATAAATTTTTAAAGTTTATTTTTTTTTGAGGGAGAAAGAGAAAGAGAGAGAGCAAGCAGGGATGGACAAGAGAGAGAGGGAGAGAGAGAATCCCAAGCAGGCTCTGAGCTGTCAGGACAGAGCCTGATGTGGAGCTTGAACCCACAAATCATGAGATCATGACCTGAGCTGAAATCAAGAGTCAGACACTTAATTGACTGAGCTACGCAGGTGCCCCAGCATCTGACCCTTAATCTCAGCTCAGGTCTTGATCTCAGGGTCATGAGTTCAAGTCTCAAGTTGGCCTCCACACTGGGCATGGAGCCTACTTGAAAAATAACAATAGGGGCACGTGGGTGGCTCAGTTGGTTAAGCAACTGACTGTGGCTCAGGTCATGATCTCACGGTTCATGAGTTAGAGCCCTGGGGGCTCTGTGCTGACGGCTCAGAGCCTGGAGCCTGCTTCAGATTCTGTCTCCCTCTCTCTGACCCTCCCCCATTCACACTCTATCTCTCTCTCTCTCTCTTTCAAAAACAAATACATATTAAAATAAATAGATAGATAGATAGATAGATAATAAATAATAGTAAAAAGGAAAGTAGTGGCCTCCAAATTTTGTTGCATGCCAGAATGACTTGACGGAATCTTTAAAATCTACCAATGCCCGGTTCTCACTTTCAGACATTGCAATGTAGTCTGCATGGGGTGCCACCAGGGAACCACCATGTTAGAGAGTATTTCCTCAAAAAGATGTTTCATGATCTGTGACAGGTTTCAAAGGAGATTAGTTACCTGTAGTGGGCTCACTGGTGGCACCCTCAAAGATATGTCCATGTCCTGTGTTATCTTATTTGGACAAAGAGTCTATGCAGATGTAATTAAATGAAGGATCCTGAGTGGGGAGATCATCTTGCATTATCTGAGTGGACCCTAAACCCAATGACAAGTGTCTTTATAAGAGGGGGGCAGAGGGACATAAGTCAGAGAGAAGAGGAGAAGGCCATGTGACCAGAGAGAGAGAGGCTTGTGCCCACAAGTCCAGGAATGCCAATAGTCACCAGGAGTTGGAACAGGCAAGGAATAGAATCTTTCCTAGAGCCTCTGGAGGGAGGTGGCCCCGCCAGCATCTCGATTTCAGACTTCTGGTCTCCAGAAATATGAGAGAATACATTTCCATTGTTTGAAGCCACTCGCGTTTTGGTGATTTGTCATGGCAGCTGTAGGAAACTAATATATTACTGAATGCTGCTACAGCAGCAGAGCAGATGCTAAAATGAGTGATAGAGTTGATAAATGCAGGCTTCTTGCCCTAAATGCATCATAGCTCGAGGGCAGCTCTGTGCTTTCAGGTTCAAGGGTCTCCATTGTGGGGGGCTGGGCTGGCGTCACAGGCCTGGCAGACCATTGTCTGTCTTTTCCTCTGGCAGTTCTGTCCCCATTACTTGGGCTTTGTTCTCAGACAAGTTCTGCCCTTGGGGGCTGCTACAGATCCTCTGTCCTCACAACTGTATTGCCTCTGTCTCGTGGCACTTCATTGTGGTGAGAGGGCCAGATGCTGCTACTCGCTGAGCCCATGGCTGTGGACAGCAGGATATCAGGTATTGTTTGGTTTAGGCCAGTGTAAAGTGTACCTATATCTAGATATGTTGCTGATGTTCTTGAGTGTTTGATTCTGCCTCAGAGCTAAATTTTAATGATTAGGGGTTCTGGTTTATTGTAATTTTTTAAAATTTTATTTTAGAGAGAGAATGCATGTGAACAGGAGAGGGGGAGGGGAGAGAAAGAATCTTAAGCAGGCTCCACACTCAGCACAGAGCCCGACATGGGGCTTGATCCCATGATCCTTGGATCATGACCTGAGCAAAATCCGGAGTCAGATGCTCGATAGACTGAGCCTCCCAGAGACCCCTTTGGTAATTATTTTTCCATATAGAACACCTGTATTTTAGTCTTGTTGGTCTTCATCAATTAGCATTCAGAAACTGTTTTTTTGGGCATGAATTTGGCTCTTTTTGGCTTTATTCTCAGATTCCAAGAATAAGTGAGTTTGTATGGTATTTGTCTTCTGTTTTCTGACTTAATTCACATAGCATGATGCCCTTAAGATCCATCCACATTGTCAACAATGGCAGAATTTCCTTTTTTTTATGGCTGAATAATGTTCTCCTTAATGTTTAGAAGGCATTATTCATTTGTCAAGAAGCTTCCAGTGTTCCTGGGAGCTGATGATGACATCTCAATTTCTTGTCCTTTGTTTCTGACTTTTTTCTTCTTAGGTGGTTTATACTCGTGTGAACCCGTTCTATATGTTGTTTAGCTCTGGGAAATTTTTTGGAATGATTTATTTAATAATTTCTTCTCTTTAACTTTCTGTTTCTTTTGTTTTGTTTTTAAAGGCAGACATTGCACCTTCTAAACCTCCAACTGCCTTTCCTCTCCTGGTTCCCATGTTTTTATGTTTTTGCTGTATTTTCTAGGGCATTTTATCAACCTTATTTTCCAACCCTCCACTGATCTTTTACATTTTTTTAAATGTTTATCCATTTATTTTGAGAGAGAGAGAGAGAGAGAGAGAGTGAGTGAGCATGTGCATGTATGAGCAGGGGAGAAGGAGAGAGAGAGTCCCAAGCAGACTCCATGCTGATAGCTCAGAGCCCTAGGCTCGACTTCTGGCTCAATCTCATGAACTGTGAGATCACGACCTGAACTGAAATCAAGAGTCAGGCATTCAATCAACTGAGCCACCCAGGTACCCCCACAATTTTATTTTAAATTTCCAAGTTTTCTGTATTTTTAAGCAACACTTCCTTGTTTCTTGAAGTCATCTCTTACTTAGGATGTCAAAGAGTATTTTGTTTTTCAAGTTTTTCTTTTGCTCCATGGCCTTTCTCTTGTCTTGTTTGCCTGTTTTGATATTTTTTTTTCACATCAGAAGCTTTCCACATATTGTCCATTCTTTTTTAAGTGAGGCATTAACAAACTGGCGTAGGCTCCGCGCATGGGCAGGACCTGTTAGTGTCTTCACTGTAGGATCATCCTGGGGGCACAGAGTTATTTATAAGGGGACTCCCAAATGTCGTCACTTGCTGGTTTCCCCAGAAAAGAATTCTACCTCCCACCTGAAATGGGGTGATTTAATCCTAGATATCTGGACACAGAATGGAGGTAAGAGGTAGAGAGATTCGATAGATTAGTACGTAGATTCAATACTTTTCTTGTTGTTTCATGCCTTATTTTTGTCTTCTGCTCAAGATGTCCCCACATCTAGAATCTTTCAGGTTTGATTATCCAGAGCAGGGGCTCTCAAATTCTTTGCTTTCAAAATCCCTCTACATGACCTTAAACATTATGGAGAGCTCCAAAGAGCATTTGTTTGTGTTGGTTATATCAATTGATATTTACCGTGTTAGAAATTACAATAGAAATTTAAAAAGTAGCTATTAATTCATTAAAATAACTATAATAAACACATTGCATTTTAACACAAAATGAAAAAGAGCTTAAAATTTCCAAAACAAGAAACAATTTAGTGAGAAGAGTAGCATTGTTTTGTATTTCTGCAAATTGTTTAAGTGCTCAGCTTAAACAGAAGACAGCTGGATTCTCATTTCTGCTCCACACATAGTCTCTAGGAAATTGCACTCTTGACTAATGAGAGTAAAAAAAAAAAAAAGCAAATAATATTCTGGCATTATTGTAAAGATAAATTTGGGTACCTGGGTGGCTCAGTTGGTTGGGTGTCTGACTTTGGCTCAGGTCATACATGGTTTGTGGGTTTGAGCCCCGCGTCGGGCTCTGTGCTGACAGCTCAGAGCCTAGAGCCTGCTTCAGATTCTGTGTGTGTGTGTGTGTGTCTACCCCTCCCTCACCTGTGCTCCCTCTCTCTTCGTCTCTCTCTCTCAAAAGTAAATAAACTTAAAAAAAGGAAAAGAGATAGCTTTGACTTTGTAGACCCCCTAAAAGATCTTGGGGACTCCACACGTTGAGAACCGCTGCTCTCAAAAACAAGTTTCCTTCCTCCTGCTGGGGTGGGAATAAGTTGATAGTCTGTCTATGCAACTCAGGGAAAGGATCTGGGGAGTCTAAGTGCTCCTTATATGGAGGTTTCCCCAGTCCTCCTGTTTCAGCTTCTGCTGTGATACTCCAGCAGAGGTCCAGGGCCTCCGTACATTTAGAGAAAACCATCCGTCTCTTGGTTTCTCCTTAAATGATGGGTTGGAGTAGCTCTGGATCTCTCTTCTGTTGACCATTCTTGGTCTTTCTCTCTTTTCCCTGATAAGCCAA
The DNA here is from genome assembly GCA_030068075.1 of Paguma larvata. Classification (NCBI taxonomy): domain Eukaryota; kingdom Metazoa; phylum Chordata; class Mammalia; order Carnivora; family Viverridae; genus Paguma; species Paguma larvata. The sequence continues at coordinate 140,812,320 of CM057826.1, read as the reverse complement.
TCCCCCTTTCTCCACACTCTTAAATGTCCATTTAATTTAAGGTGAGGAGACATGATCTTGTTGTAGATGAGTGTTGTGTTTTCCATGGACATGATAGAGTTTATACTAATCGGTGTCATTTGTAAGACATTCCCCTTCCATTTAGAGCTGCCTCAGGTATTGGTGAACGCTGTGAATTGTCCACATAGATACTGATTATATATAATAAGTTTCCCTCATCAAAAATAAAGTAAGTTTATCTCATCTATTAAGACTCCTGATATAAGGGCCCAGGAGCATTTGGTCTCCCACCAATCTATCATACACAGTGCAACTCTCTCTTTTTTTTTAATGTTCAGTTATTTCTGAGAGAGAGAGAGAAAGGGAGGGAGGGGCAAAGAGAAAGGGAGGTGAGGGAGGCAGGGGCAGAGAGAAAGGGAGAGAGAGAATCCCAAGCAGTCTCCACACTGGAAGCTCAGAGCCTGATGCAGGGCTCAAACCCACAAACTGTGAGATCATGACCTGAGCCAAAATCAAGAGTTGGACACCTAACCAATGAGCTACCCACGTGCCCCAGGACTTCTGATATATGGCCCCAAGAACATTTGGTCCCCCACCAACCTATCATACACAGCACAACTCTTACTCTAACAGAGGACTAGTCAAATGCTCCGAGTAAGAAAAAGTCCTCCTGTTTCAAGCTTAACCCTCACCCCTCTGTCCCCTCACCTTGGTATCTGGTGTATTTAATTCCCAAGACTTCCTGAAATTCTACAGGATCGATTGCCTTGTTTTCATTTGTGCCCTCTTTTCCAAACTCTAAAGTTCCAGCTTTTTCCACTCTGTTAAGTCAATGTGGTGTTTTACAAGATGTTTGCAAATTCCTCAATACTCTTACGAGTGAAAGGTGGTGGTGGGGAGGTTTTTCTCTTCTTGAATATGGCCCGACCTCAATGACTCATTGACCAATAGAGTGTGGTGAAACAGTGTTAGTCAGAAAAGACACGCTTACTGCTTGGTTCTCTTGAGAGACTCATCTTTGGATCTCCGAGTTACCGTGTGAGAAGTCCTGAGCTGCCATGCTCTGAAAAGCCCAGATCATATGGAAAGATCATATGCAAGTATTCCAGCCAACAGCCCACACTGAGGACCCAGCCAGCAGTCAGCACTCACCCCTGAGATGAGTCACAAAGCATCTAGAGAGTTCCAGACCCCAGTTGTTGAATCACCCTAACTTCTGAGTCTTCCCAGCTGCCATCTCTGACATGATGGTAGAATGAGAAGCTGTCCCTGTCCCCGACATGTCCTTTCTAGACTCCTGACTTGCATAATCCTTGAGCACACAAAAAATAGTTGTTTTAAGTTGCTAAGTTTTGGGGTAGTTTGTTACACAAGCATAGATAACCAGAGCAGTCAATGCCTCTGTCGTCTATTTTCTAGAATTTTCTTGTCATCCCTTATCCATTGTCTTCTTATCTTCTTTCCTTTTGTTTGTTTAACCCCTTTATTCTTTAAGGTTATTTTAGGGATTTTGGCGGGTAGTGCAGAGGCACACCTGTTCAATTTGCAGGGTTTTGATGGATGCCTTTTCCAAGTGTCTTTTATGCCCCTGAAGTACATTTCAAGATTGTTTCCCTTCTCACTGTAGTATGGCTGTAAATTAGTATCTCTGTGAGTGGATATGCCTGTGAACTTGTGGAATATATTTATTTGATCTAAAGCTGAGTTGCTTTAGATAAAATATGTTTCTCTTCACCCTTGGTACTTGAGGATGGTGTATTCTTGAGTTGAGTTGTTATACAGTTACAGAAGTACTCAAATCCTCCAACCGGAAATAATTACTCAATAACATTTTTTAAAACGTTTATTTATTTCTGAGAAAGAGAGAGAGAGAGAGAGAGAGAGAGACAGAGGAAAAGAGAGAGAGAGTGAGTTGGGGAGGGACAGAGGTAGAGGGGGACTGAGAATCCGAAGTGGGCTCCATGCTGACAGCAAAGATCCTGATGTGGAACTCGAACTCATACACTGTGAGCTCATGATCTGAGCTGAAGTCAGATGCTTAACTGACTGAGCCACCCAGGCACCCCACTAGATAACATTTTATGGCACTGAACTGTGCCTTCTCAAAATGCGTATGTTGAAGCCCTCACCCCTGGTACTTGAGAATGTGACTGTATTTGGAGACAGAACCTTTAAAGAGGTGAGGACTAAGTTAAAATGAGGATTTTAGGGAGTCCCCTAATCTGATTTGACTGGGGTCCTTATAAAAGGAGAGGGAATTTGGACACACAGTGAGACACCAGGGCTGTGTGTGCACAGAGAAAAGATCACGTGAGGATGCAGTGAGGAGGCGGCCATCTGCAAGGCAAGGACAGAAGTTTCAGGAGAAACCAATCCTGCCGTTCTTTTGATCTTGGACTTCTAGCCTCCACAACTGTGAGGAATACGCTTATTATTTTTTTTAATGTTCATTCATTTCTGAGGGAGAGAGAGAGAGACAGAGCATGAGCATGGGAGGGACAGAGAGAGAAGGAGACACAGAATCCAAAGCAGGCTCCAGGCTCTGAGCTGTCAGCACAGAGCCCGACATGGGGCTTGAACTCACAAACTGGGAGATCATAACCCGAGCTGAAGTCGGATGCTCAACCGACTGAACCACCCAGGCACCCCGAGGAATACACTTCTGTTTTTGAAGCCACTCCACCTGTGGTACTGTATGTATTATGGGAGCACGGAACAAAATTAGAAACGAATACAAAGATTAAGCGTTTCTGCTTTCTCCATAGGTCCCAACACCTGGCAGGTAACAAAGGATCAATTCAAATCAGAGCAGATCAAATCAAACCCAGTGGTGTTTGTTGAGCTTTTTCGGTAAAGTGGTGTGCAAGAGCACCTCCCAAACAGGAACCACGGGAAATCAGAATGGAACATTCTGCTGTCTTCCCAGGTAAGATTGGGCAGATACGGTGGAGAAGGGGTGTGTGCCTGGGTGGCTCAGTCCACTGAGCAACTGTCTCTTGTTTTCCGCTCAGGTCATGATCTCACAGTTTGTGGGGTCTGAGCCCTGCATCAGGCTCTGCACTGGCAGTGTGGAGCCTGCTTGGGATTCTCTCTCCTTCCGGCCCTCCCCTGCTTGCGTGCTCTCTCAGTCTCTCGAAACAAAATAAAGCATTAAAAAAAAAGAAAAAGAAAAACATTGGGTAGATGGGGCCAATCCATCCTATTTGATCATGTTTATTTTCCCCGGTTCAGGAAGAGATGAACATTCAAATGGAGTCCATAAACAAATGTCCTTAACTTTCTCTAGCTGGTATCCAAGGCACTTCCTTTAATTTTTAAGAAAATGTATATTTATTTTTGAGAGAGAGAGAGAGAGAGAGAGTGTGGGCAGGGGAGGGGCAGAGAGAGAGGGGGGTACAGGATCTAAAGTGGGCTCTGTGTTGACAGCACAGAATCTAACGCAGGGCTCTAACCCACGAATCATGAGATCATGTCTTGATCTGAAGTCCGATGCTCAACCAACTGAGACAGCCAGGCGCCCCTAAATTTTTAATTCCATCAAGCACTTTTGAACTAAAAGAATAAGAGTAATGCAACACAGCCAGATCCAAAGCATGAATAGGCAAAAACCATGGAAGGAGAAGGGTGGGAATGATCTAAGGAGCCCAGGTCCTGTCTCCCACAGGGGCTCTTCCTTTGTCTTGGAGGTGCCACTACTTCTACATCTGAGGACCCTCAGCCAAGAAGGTTTTCCTGTGACTACCTTGTCAACAAGGTAAGCTTTTAGTTGGTCCTCATACTTGGATCTGATACCACTTTGTGAAGCCTTCTCAGCTCAGCCACTCCACCACGTCCTCAAGTCTTTTCTCAGAAAGATCAGGCAGTTACTTTTATCACTGATGACCTGGCTATAGTTTTTAAAGACTATATCTAAAATATTACTTTATTTTTTTAAGGTTATTTATTTGTTGAGAGAGAGAGAGAGAGAAGAAGGGAGAGAGAGAGAATCCCCAGGAAGCTCTGCACTGTCAGCATGGAGCACGATGTGGGGCTCGAACCCACAAACTGTGAGATAATGACCTGAGTGGAAATCAAGAGTCGGTTGCTCAATGGATTGAGCCCCCCAGTTGCCTCTAACTTTACTTTTTTTAAAATGGAATTTAACATTGAACTTGAACCCCATTTAGTTAATTCTGAGTCATCCTGCTGCTTCTTTTTTTTTTAATGTTTTTTTTTAATGTTTATTTATTTTTGAGACAGGGAGAGACAGAGCACGAGTGGGGGAGGGACGGGGGGGGGCGGCACAGAACGTGAAGCAGGCTCCAGGCTCTGAGCCATCAGCACAGAGCCTGACGCGGGGCTCGAACTCAGAGACCGTGAGATCATGACCTGAACTGAAGTCGGCCGCTCAACCGACTGAGCCACCCAGGTGCCCCTCCTGCTTCTTCTTATAGGGAGGGAAGGGGCATCTTCTTCTTGGGTCATCGGCCCATATTGGCATCTGTCTCAGTCACAATGGCTTATTCCTGCCTGTTTCAGTCACCAGTTTCCTTCCTTGCTAGTATCCATGAACTACTGGCTTTCCCAAATGGATTAAAGTAAAAGTTCTAGAAGATACTCTCTGCTTCTTCAATCTGACTGACCTCAAGACTTCTTTAGGTTCTTGGGCTTTCTCTGCTACACGGAGCCTCCATAGGGCCATGTCTGGGAGACTTGTGATGCTCTTCCAAGACACATTGGGTCATGAGATCTCAGCGGGGGCTGTCTCTAGCTCCCTTTGTCTGGTCGCCATGTCTGCTCCACACTGGAGGATATGGGTGAATTCTAGCATTTCATTCAGGAAGCAAAGTACAGCTATTGAATAATCACACATCCCCAAACTTAACAGTGGATCCTTTCAGCTGAAGAGGGCAGAGGTAGTTTTCGGGCCACTCGCTAGTCTCTGGCACTCTTGCGTCCCTTCTGACTGCTGGTGCCGCTGAGAGAGTCCCCGTCGTGGGTGAAAATTCTCTCTGCATGTAGTCATCTATATGCTTCATATCTGGACTTGGAAGCACCAAAGCCAGTAATTTGAATCCTTTGTTCTCTGGGTTGCCCACGACAGGCTCCCTCACATCCCTTCACTCCCTGAAACAATGGGCATGAATCGCGACTTCCTTTTTCTGTCAATTTTATATTGTGTATGTAGGTGTGTGTAGTTGTTTTCCACATTTTTTGAGGTTTTATTTTTGGAGACATAGGTGTACTATTTTTGCTCTTTTTCCTGTTCTCTCCGCCTGACTATAATTTATATATGACAACTGGGACAGCTGTGGGAGACGTCCTTGAGCATGTACATCAGATTTTGAGGATGGAAGGACAGGAAATGAAGAGGAGCCTGGGTCCCTGATAACTTTATGGGGCAAAAATTCTACCCTGGGCTGCCTACCCTGAGACAAACAGCCTTACGCTTGGATCGTCTGATGGGAGAGAATCGTCCCTTTGTATTTAAGCTCCTAGTATTTTTCTTTTTTCAAATTTTATTATTTTGAGAGAGAGAGAGAGTGCAAGTGGAGGAAGGGCAGAGAGATAGAAAGAGAGAGAACCCCAAGCAGGCTCCATGCTGTCAGCACAGAGCCTGATGAGGGCTCCATCTCACAAACCATGAGATCATGCTCTGAGCTGAAATCAAGAGTCAGATGCTTAACTGACTGAGCCACCCAGGTGCCCCTGCTATTTTTCTTTAAGTACAGCTAAACTTACTTCTAACTGATTCTGCTACCCTAATCATTTCAAACTTGAGTCTGTAAGTACCAAGTAGACACGAAGGGAAACAGGACCTCCTTGCCACTCTCAAGGAGCCCATAAGCCAGTGTGATGGGAGGAAACCTTCACAATCAGCTGGCATGAGGTGAAGTTGCAGAAAAGTAGAAGGATGTGCAAAATGCGAGTGCTGAGGTGAAGGACACGCAAGCGTAGCGTGGAGCAAATAAGGTAAAAGATTTGGGAAAAGATGGATCTTGATAGAAAAGGAAAGGTTTTTCATTTTGTTTTGTTTTGTTTTTGGCTGGAGACAGGAAGGGAAGGCTTTCCAGGCAGTAACATGAGCAAAGGGGGATTGCTTGGCACCTATTGGAGAAATGCCAAGTTGTCCAGTTTGACAATGGAGAAGGGCAGGGAGAAATGAGGGTAGAGATGGGCTGAGGTACATTGATTGCCTGCATAGCCGGATCAACTGAAGAATAGTGATGAGCTTCTCCCCTTTTTATTTCCATGCTCTTGACTTTCTCTGCAGTCAGCCAAAGCCTACAACTTCGTTGGGAGCAGGGATGTTTGCATTCTTAAAGTTCAAGATGGAAATGAAAAGCAAGTGTTAATATTGAGCTTACGAAGTTCAAAATAGAATTTAGCAGCAAGACAATGAGCTTGGAAGCCAAGTTTTGTTGTCAAAGGAAGACAACTTTCTGACTTCCTTTAAAGGTTGAAGATCAGATCCCAGAGGACTCAGATCATAGGATTCTGCTGCAGTGTTTAAAAGATTCCCCTATGGTGGGGGCGCCTGGGTGGCTCAGACCATTAAGCGTCTGACTCTTGATGTCAACTCAGGCCTTGGTCTCAGGGTTGTGAGTTCAAGCCTTGCATTAGGTTGCACACTAAGTGTGGAGCCTACTTAAAAAAAATACAATGACAAAAATAAAAGATTCCCCTGTCCCTTTTAGGGCTTGCCTAGGCCCTAAGGCTTAATGCCCACACAGGAATCAAGAATAAGACTGAATGATGCTTCCTAACCTGTGTCTTGCCAGTGGGTTAGATGCCGGGATCCTTGTTCCAGCGAATCTAGGGGTCCACGAAGGATGATGGTCAGGCGAAAGGAAGTGAGAGAGCCATGAGAGATGGAGTCTGATGACCAAGCAGGCAGCCCTGGAAATTCTGGCATCTCTGCCCTGCTAGTCTCAGTGTCTTTATTTTTAAAGGTAGCGAGTGACAATACATCCGTGACAAGGCATCATTAACAATTTTTCTTAGGTTGGCATATTTGCGAATCCCTCAGACTTAGATTAGGCAGTAACTGTTTTTATGACTTTGTTCCAAAGTTACACATTGTTTTTTAGGCAGAGCAGAGGAAATAACAAAATAAAGTTTTTAGGAAGAGAGCAGGATTGTTGTAGCCCTTGGTAAACAGAGGGCGCATACATTGTTGCCTTAAGACCTATGTTAACCATCTATAGATAGATTAGGAGACATCCTATCCATAATCTTTAACCACGATGGAGGAGGTATTATTTGCTTGGTAGAGACATGATCTCTAATACTTGTCTAAGTTATTTTCCTTTATGAGTGAGTGCGCCTATATCGTAAGGGCTCATGTTTATCTGTTCTTTAGAAAAACAGCAGTTTCTGTAAAAGTATTTTGTTACTGCCTTTTTATTATAAGGGAGCGTGGGGATGGGAATAGCAAAAGGATTTGTGAAATGTTAACCTCAGGAAGGTACTCAATATTTGCTGTTGATCAGTGAAGATATGTGTAGCTACTTTTATTTGGCTATTGTTTGTACCTTATCTGTAAACAGTGCTTCTAACTTTTGGGCTAAGCCAACCTCCGGAGAAGGTCCCAAGTCTCTTTACAACCTCTCCCATCAGTCTGTTAACCAAATACTGAGAGAAGCTTTACAGAGATGTGCCTTGAGGTTTTATGGTGGGGCTGAGGGGATGATTAACACAATGCGATACCTGCAGGGAAAATCTAGTTTGGTTCAAGGAGTCTTGGGGCCTAACGTCTGCTAATTTCTAGCCAACTCATAACTGCTATTCTATATGATTAATTTGTGTAAGCTATCCCCAAGAGGCAACCTTGAGGTTACTTCTGACCAGGTCACTCTCATTCAGATTTTATCCATCAAGATCAGGTCCCCTTTTCCATATGCCATAAAACCAAAGAGCATTATGTCCCTTAGGCTAACGAGAGCAGTTCAAGAAATCCAGGCCTGAAATATTATTTAGAAGGAGGTAAGATTACGTGCCAGTTTGGCTGGCAGGAGCTTTGCTTCAACCTTTTCCACACAGAGAGGGGTCTCAACCTCCAAGCCCAAAACAGCTCCCAACAGTTAGAGGCACCTTTCGACCCTTGGTCTTTGGGAAAACCTGGCATGACCCGAGGTAGCCAGGCTCCTTGGCTGGTAGCTTCTGGGCATGAACAGTCTTGTCTGGGATGTAAGTAAAATGGAATCAGGTACTTTCCCTGGGCTTGGCCTAGGAGATGCTCTAGCTTCGGGCATGGACTTCAGCAGCCAGCCAACAGGTAGGGTGTGTGGCTGTCCATTGTGGACCCATGGCCTCTGGTACTGCTGGGGATTACTCTTCTTCCAGGTTGAGCACAGGAGCACAGGTGCAACCTGTGGGTCTATGGTCAAGGTTCATAGGAGAGGGAGGTCTGGTGGGAGCTTCTGGTAGACCTCTTTTAGCTCTTTCTCCATTTAGGAGGTACTTTGATCAAAGTGTAGCAGATGTACCCTTTTGTAGGCCCAAGCCAGCAACGGTGTGGCCGCTCTTACAATGCATGAGCCTCTTGCCAATTATCTTTACTATTAGTGTGAATACTCGATGTGGGGAAAAGTTTGATTGGATTGAAGTGCTTTTGCATTATTACCAAGAGTTATAACATTTATTCATCCACAGAAGAAAAGAAAATGCTGATCGATTCTTTCAGTGTCATTTCCACTACTGTCAATTTTGGAGTTGTGGAAAATTCCAAACTTTGGAAGCGTTGTAAAATATTTGGTGTAAACAACTCTTTTAAATTTATCACCCATTTGTGATAGTAAAGTTTCTCAGTAGTATCAACTCTCCGGAATTTGAACAACTCATCGTTAAAAACTTGATCAGGACGGGTGCCTGGGTGGCTCAGTCGGTTGAGCGTCCAACTCTTGATTTTGGCTCAGGTCACGATCTCATGGTTCATGGAATCCACCTACACAGTGGGCCCCACACTGGGTATGGAGACTGCTTGGGATTCTCTCTCTCCCATCTCTCTGCCCCTTCCCTGCTTTCTGTTGTGTGTGTGTGCGCGCGCGCACTCTCTCTCTCCCTCTCTCTCTTTCTCTCTCAAAAACAAAAGCAAAAATAAAACAAAAACAAAAAATAAAACTTGATCAGGCGTTTCTTGTGTCTATTTTAGGAATAAAAGCTGATGTACAATTTATTTAGTTTTTTGTTTTTAGCATAACTTTATTTACATTCCAGTATAATTAACATACAGCGTTATATTAGTTTCAGGTGTATAATATAGTGATTCACCAATTCTGTACATTTCTCGGTGCTCATCATGATAGCTTGTACTCTTTAATCCCCATCACCTATTTGCCCATCTCCCCATCCATCTCCCCTCTGGTAACCATCAGTTTGTTCTCTATAGTTAAGAGTCTGTTGTTTTGTTTGTCTCTTTTCTTTCTTTGCTTTCTTTCTTAAATTCCACACAATCATATGGCATTTGTCTTTATCTGACTGACTTATTTCACTTAGCATCATACCCTCTAGATCCATCCATGGTGTTGTAAATGGCAAGATTTCATTCTTTTTTATGGGTGAGTTATATTATATATATAAATATATATTTTATATATATATTCATATATATATATATTACATCTTTTTTATTCAGTTATTGATTGACACTGACACAGGTTGCTTTTCTATTTTGGCTATTGTAAATAATGCTGCCATAAACATAGGGGAGCATATATCTTTTTGAATTCTGGGTAAATACCCAGTAGTGAAATTACTGGATCACAGTGAAATACTGTTCTATTTTTAATTTTGTGAGGAACTGCCATACTGTTTTCCAGAGTGGCTGCACCAGTTTGCACTCCCTCCAACGGTGCGTGAAGTTTCATATTTTGTTTGTTTGTTTATTTATTTATTTTTGAGAGAGACAGAGACGGCGTGAGTAGGGGAAGGGCAGAGAGAGAGGGAGAGAAAGAATACCAAGAAGGCTCCAAGTCTGTCAGCACAGAGCCTGATGCAGAGCTCAAACTCATGAAACCAGGAGATCACGACCTGAGCTGAAACAAAAAATCTGATGCTCAACAGACTGAGCCACCCAGATGCCCCTGAAAGTTCCTTTTTCTCCACATCGCTGCCAACATTTGTTGTTTCTTGTGTTTTTGTTTTTAGCCATGCTGACAGGCATGAGTTGATATCTCATTGTGGTTTTGATTTCCATTTCCCTGATGACAAGTGATGTTGGACTGATATATAATTTATATCCATTGGATCAAGCTTAGGTTTCTCTGAAAACATTAGAAAATATCTTACTTGTGTTTTTTATAAAATTTCAAAATTTAGTAACTTTCCTAATACCTGGCCTTTTGTTTATTATAATTGTATACTGTAAAAACAATGCGATCGAATTTTCAGAAAGCCACCTGCAGATGTCCCAGGACCTTCCAGTGTACCCCAGTGTACAGCACAAATATTACCGTATTTTATGTTTGTTATGAAAAAGAATTGGAAGAGGACGGAAAGTCTGAGGTCCCACCATCTCCTCTATGGAAGGGGTGAAGGCAGGCCAGGGAGGTCAGGCATCAGGGATCATAGGAATTTCTAGAAGGTACCTGGGAGTTGACGGGAACTGAGTGAGAATAGACAGATTCCATGGTGGGGAGGAACCCCCTCTACACTGGGGACAAACATGGGTCCAGAGGTGGATGTTCTCCTATCACCCTGAAGAGCCGGATCTGGCCAATGGCACCCGAGGGGGTTGGGCAATCTGGCTGCTTTGCAGCAATGATCAGAGTGGATCTAGAGGATGCCATGGTGACCTGAGGACCCCTCCCTGTTGGTGCCAGGAGGGGACAGGAAGCCCCCCATACATATATATCTGCCATCTTGGAGAAGTTGGAGGTGAGGGAGCGAAATCCGAAAGGCCGCAGTTCGGTGGAAGGGTCTGCGTCATCGAAAGGAGATCACAAAGGGGTGCCTGGGTGGCTCAGTTGGTTAAGCGTCTGACTCTTGGTTTAGCCTCAAGTCATGATCTCACAGTTTGTGGGTTCAAGCCTCACGTCCGACTCTGCAGCTGGCAGTTGGAGCCTGCTTGGGATTCTCTCTCTCCCTCTCTGCCTATTCCCTGCTCACACTGTCTCTGTCTCCATCAAAAACAACAACAACAACAACAACAACAACAACAACAACAAAACACGAAACCAAAAGAGATCATGGAAACTCACTATACTTTGAATGGACAGAGTATTTAAAGTGTTGCAAACAAAAGCAATTAAAATATTATTAATTGCAAATCTGAATTAACCATGCTACTCAGCAAGGTTGGAGCTTAATGAGGAAGACAGGCCAGTCTTCCAGAAAGTTTTAAGCTTTCTGGCCACATCTGAATGCAGTGTGGGCGAATGACTAGCCTACACCAGCCATGGGGTTAGACTTCCTTTGATTGGCATTGGGGGAAGGGGGCTTTGAGCATTTGTTGGTAGCGTTGGCTCTCTCTCTGTTATAGATCATGACTATACCTCCTTTTCCCTTTTATTCACTTGAACTTTCCAATTTGTCCAAGATGGACTCACACTGCTCCCCTCGACAACCCAAAGTAAAATCTCTTGATAATGAAAATTGTAAGTTTTCCAGTTGGGAAAGAATCTCGCCCAATGAATATGTTCCTTAGAGTTTTTATTTTGGTTCCTACTACCTACGTTTTTCTTTCTAAATCCTAAAATTACTAAAATACTTTAGGTAACAGGATGGTATTGAATCTCTTTACATAAAAGTGGCTGTAAGCAGAGTTTGTTTTAAAAACCAGCATTGAGACATCGTCAAAAACATCTGCCTGGGTCTGCAGAAGGGATTTTGGAAATGGCATGTGATATGTTCTGACTTAGTGCTTCCTACCTACTGCGGAATAATCGTCTTTTTTTTTTTTAGCTGAAATTTTATTGGATGATTATTTCTAATGTGAAATGTTTTCCCATCATCGGATGTGCGTTGCGAAATACCTGTCACATGTATCTTTTTGGTCGGCGACGATGGGGTTGAAGACAAATAAACATGAAAGCGGAAAGCCTTTCATTGATGACATTGGTTTGTCTTGGCTTCTCCCACTCCTGACATCACACTTCTGCCTTGTTCTGTTTTGTTTTTCCCTGGGATGCATCTTCTTCTTCTCCTCCTCCTCCTCCTCCTTTTTTCTTTTGATTTTTTAACATTAATTTATTTTAGAGAGAGAGAGACCATGCATGTGCACACAGGAGAGTGGCAGAGGTAGGGAGAGAGAGAATCCCAAGCCAACTCCATGCTGTCAGTACAGAGCCGGATGTGGGGCTCGAAACTCAACAAACCATGAGATCATGATTTGAGCAGAAATCAAGAGCCGGCAGCTTAAATGACTGATCAAGCCAGCCAGGTGCCCCACCCTGGGATCCTTCTTAATGTGTGCCCTTTCTCTTGGGACACTCGTATTTCATCGCATATTATGTGGGAGTCATGTAGTAAACGTGCTTCGCGATTGAAAAAATGCTTTGTGGTTTTCTTTTTAAAAAGGGAAGCGTCCAGTTAAGATGCTCAAACTTGAATTACGTACAGAAAAAAAAATGTGAGTATTACTCATTTAAAATACAACTTCTGGGGTGCCTGGGTAGCTCAGTTAGTTAGCTGCGTGACTGACTTCAGCTCAGGTCATGATCTCACGGTCTGTGGGTTCGAGCCCCAAGTCAGGCGCTGTGCTGACAGCTCCGAGCCTGGAGCCTGCTTCAGATTCTGTGTCCCCCTCTCTCTTTCCGCCCCTCCCCACTTGTGTGCGTGTGTGCGTGCTCTCTCTTTATCAAAAATAAATAAAATAAACATTTAAAAAAAGAAATTGTAAAATACAACTTCTCTACAATTTTTTTTCCTTTTTGGTTCTAAATTACACCACTCATTTAAATGTTACAAGGAATAGTTGGTTTACAAAAGGTGAGTAAGTTAGGAGTGATGGATGCTTAGTTTTGAAATAAAAAAAAGTCAGCTCCTCAATGTATCAGACTCTTAATTTATAAGGTCTTCCTTAGCAGCTTGCCCTTCTTGCTTGTCTCCTGGGCTTTCTTTATTTTGAAGACACAGTAATGCCATTATTTTAGGGGAGAGTCCTCTGGTAGCCGCGAGGAGGGACTGGGGAGAAATCTAATCTGACCCACTGCTTTCCTTTAATTCTGACATTCTTATCCTTGAAGTTCGGGAAAGGGGTAATTTGTCCACTGTTTACATTAATTAGAAGCCTTTTTTTTTTTTTCCTCTCTAAAAAGGGAAAACATTAAGGTGTTTGATGGTAATTGTTCCTTGACTCTCTAGACATGAGTCTTTGGAGAAATCTCTTTGGTAAATGCAACTCACCCACACGCCACTGAAACGGCCATCAAAAGCTTTCATAAAGAAGCTAATAGTGTGGAGTAAAAACTACTTGCAGGGGTGTTGGGGGAATTAATCAGAGAGGTTCTGTAAAGTGGTTTGGAACCGAAAAGTGCAATATAAATGCTAAGTAGCCGCATATTTTTCCGGGAAGATGTGGGGCAAATGTAATCTGGGCTCCGCTCAAGCTGAGCAGCCGGATGGCCACCTCCACACTCGTATTTAATGTTGACAGAAGCACTGGAGGACTTCCGACAGAGCTTTCTTTCCTCCTACCACGGTGTAAATAATTTCCACAAACCTCAGGGCAATTCGAACTTCAGAAGGCTTGTGCGGAATGGGGGGGAAAAGCCAGCATATGGTAGGTAGAAAGTAGGTGCTCAATGAATATTTGTTGATTTCACCATTGTGTTTTCTGACCCCCTAACTCACGAGCTTTTGAATTCCCTTAAGACGATATTGACACTAGGTGGCGCTATGTCACCGGGGAAGACTGGCCCCTGCGGCTGGCGGTTGGGGAGTGTGTCTCTTATTCTGTAATTAGCCAAGAAGTCAAGAGTTTTTGCTCATCTCCTCCTCATTTCACTTGATAAGAAATCACGACCTTTTTGTTTTTTCAGGGGTGGCTTAGGGACCCATTGTATGATTTTTACTCTGCATAAAGCAAGTTCAATTAGATTTAATTCTCACTTTGAGGGAGAGAGTGCCAGGCTGCTGCCAGCTCCGTGTCACAGTGTGCGGCGTTGGTAATGGGCTATGACAGCCTCCCTCCCGCCGCTAACTGCGTGTCATATGAGCAGTCGGAAGGTGACTTGAGATGGGGAGAAATGAAGGTGCGTGATTGATTCTAACAATGAGTGTGTGCTTTCTGGTCTTCCCTTCTCTGAAAGCTAATGACTCATTTTCCTTGGAATAAAAGTACAGTTGACTCTTGGGCCTCACGGGTTTGCACTGCACGGAACCACTTATGCGTGGATGTTTTTCCGTACAGCGCTGTACTGTAAACGTATTTTCTCTTAGGATTTTCTTAACATTTTCTTTTTTCTAGCTTATGTTATTGTAAGAATACAGTATATAACACATATGATATATGAAATATGCGTTAATCAAATACAAAATCAAACACAAAATAATGTGTTTATGTGGTTGGTAGGGCTTTTGGTCAGTAGTAATAGGCTGTTAGTAGTTAAGTTCTGAGGGAAGTCAAAAGTTATATGTGGATTTTTCACTGAGCATGGGGTTAGCGCCCCTAACTCCCACTTAGTTCAAGGGTCAACTGTGTTAGTTTTCTCAAAGTCCTTGAAAAGTCCCATAATGGGCTAAAACATTTATCCCCCCCTTTTTTTCCCACTTTTTTTAAGTTTACTTATTTGTTTTTGAGAGAGAGAGAGAGCACAAGCTGGGGAGGCACAGAGAGAGCAAGGGAGACACAAAATCCAGGGGCGCCTGAGCGGGTCAGTAAGTTAAGCCTCCGACATCGGTTCAGGTCATGATCTCACGGTTTATGGGTTGGAGCCCTGCGTGGGGCTCTGTGCTGATGGCTCAGAGCCTGGACCCTGCTTCAGATTCTGTGTCTTCCTCTCTCTCTGCTCCTCCCCCACTTGCATTCTGTCTCTCTTTCTCTCAAAAATAAATAAAGATATAAGAATCTGAAGCAGGCTCTGGACTGTCAGCACAGAGCCTAAGGTGGGGACCCAGAGCTTGAACCCACAAACTGTGAGATTATGACCTGTGATGAAGTCACTTAACCGACTGAGCCCGAGCCACCCAGGCATCCCTGAAGCATTTTGAGTTTTGAGAGAAATAGAGCAACATCTGTCAGAAACCAAGCAAACGGCTTCCAAGCATAAGTATTAGGTTGCTCTACTTGCCTTTGGGTGACGTAATATTTTTGCAAAGCTGGGTCTTCAGAAGTGGATGGGATAAAAGCAGGTCTGTGTAGAACTCGGTATGGAATAGTTAATAAAGACGGCAGTGTGTAATCCGATGCCAGTGTTTAAGGAGCTCTGCTGTGTCTAAGAGGCATACACATCTCCTTTGTAAGTAATTAATTATGGTAATTTAATAATTAAGGGGAACGTTTTTTTTCCTTCAATGTCTGTGAATTGTTTTTTCCAAATGGCTACTAAAGCGTTAGGATGTAAGTACTTACTTGGTTTTTTGGGTATACGACTCCACGAAAGGGGCTGTTAGGTATTTATTCTGGCGTGGGACAAAAAAAATCCCGAGACACTAAGAGTGCCCCGAAATTAGAAAATCTGGGACCTTCTGGGCTAACGTTGTAAGTGGCCCCTTGGTTTTCACTTGAGGAGTGGTAGAGATGGTTCCTGCCTCAGGGCCTTTGCTTGCATAGTCGTCTCCGTCTCAAGTGTGCCTCCCTCAGAGGCCTACTTGACTGAATTCATCCTTGGCGGGAAGTCCTTCCTCAGATCCCACCTACAAGTGGAGTCCTACACTCACCGCCATCTTTCATATTGTACCCCATTTACCCGTCCCAAGGCTCAGCGACCCCTTCTTTGCTGTATTTTTCTATTATGTTTCTCACTTTTATGTATTTATTTATTTTGCTTCACACCCAGTGTGGAGCCCAGTGTGGGGCTTGAACTCATGACCCTGAGCTCAAAGACCTGAGCTGAGGTCAAGAATCTAACACCTAACCAACTGAGCCACAAGGCACCCCTATGCTTATCACTGTTATTTTTTATTTAATTTTTAAAAATTTTTTTATTATTGATAGGCAGAGAGAGACAGAGCATGAGCAGGGGAGGGGCAGAGTGAGGGGGAGACACAGAATCTGACCGAGGCTCCAGGCTCTGAGCTGTCAGCACAGAGCTCGACGTGGGTCTCGAACTCACAAACCGCGAGATCATGACCCGAGCTAAAGTCGGACGCTTAACCGACTGAGCCACCCAGGCGCCCTGCTTATCCCTTTTAAAGGCATAACTTAGTTGTTTATGATTCTTATGGTTTATTATTTGTTCCTCTCCCTAAACTATAAGTGTTACATGGGCAAAGTTCTTTGCTATTCTATTTACTGACTAGTAAATTTAAAAAGTGTTTAGGGGGTCGCCTGACTGGCTCAGTCAGTGGAGCCTGTGACTCTTGATCTCATGGTGGTGGGTTTGAGCCCCACGTTGCGTGTAGAGATTACCTAAAAATAAAATCTTAAAAAAAAAAGCATTTAGAACAATGCCTGGCACATAGAGTTCTTTGTAAGTATTTGTTGAGTGAGTGAAAAATTGTCAGCCGCACCTTAAGCCTGGTAAATACGTGTTTCCATAGATGTTTGTTACACAAAAAGTATACAAAAGTTTTAAAGATAAAAATGCCTCAGGAACGCTCTCTGCTCAGAGATTATTTTGTGATTTCTATTCTTCTAGTGTATATAGAAAGAATAGGTAACCAAGTCATTGTTGTTATTCAAATAAATCCTTATGTTTTTGCTTTATAGAATGAGGGGGTGAAGAGATCAAAGATTCTACTCTTGATTTTTCTAGTTCTTCATTCTATTTGTTTGTTTGTTTATTTATTTATTTATTTATTTATTTTGAGAGAGACAGAGGCAGTGGGAGTGAGGGAGGGGGCAGAGAGAAAGGGAGTGAGAGAATCCCAAGCAGACTCCACATTGTCAGCGTAGAGGCCGATGCAGGGCTCGATCTCATGAACCGTGAGACCATGATCTGAGCTGAAATCAAGAGTCAGACGCTGAACCGACTGAGTCCCCCCAGGGCCCCTCTAGTTCTTCTTTCTCTAAGATTAACCTAAATAGTTTTCCAGTAGAGATGGTCCTTAGTTCTGTGAAATAATGAAAAGATATTGCTGGGGGGGTTCATTTGTAACTTGGGACCTTCTGAAAGGAAGGAACCCTCCCAGAGATAAATGCCACTCATTCTATTGTGAGGAGTGGAGTCATCACACATGCATGAGGGAAGGAGGTTACTGAGGTTGGTTGATTCCACGTGAAAAGGATTCCATGTTGACTGAGTGTATAAGTTTCCTGTGCTGTGTAACAAGTTACCACAAACTCAACGACTTAAAACCCCACATTTACTATCTCACAGTTAGTGTGAGTCAGGAATCTGGGCAAGGTTCACGGGGCCATCTGCCTCAGCCCTCATGAAGTTGCAGGTGAGGTGTTAGATGGGCTACGTTCTCACCTGGGGGCTTAACTGGGAAAAGTCTGTTTTCCAGCTCAGTCAGGTTGTTGGCAGAATTCACTTCCTTTTGGCTGAAGGATGGAGGACCATGCTTCTTAGTGTCTGTTGGCCGGAGGCCCTCTTGGGTTCTAGAGATCACACTTGTCTTAGATGGGTGGGGATGGGCTAAATGGGTGATGGGTACCACGGAGGGCACTTCTGATGAGCACTTGGTGTTATACGTAAGTGGTGAATCACTGAATTCTACTCCTGAAACCAACACTACACTATATGTAGACTATACTAACTAGAATTTAAATAAAAATTTGGAAGGGAAAAAAAAAAGAGTTTGAACAAAAATGTGACTCCATTTAGTATGTGGGGAGATGTTCAATGCATATTAAATAATGATATTTTATTTAATTTGACCATAAACTTTCACTTAAATACAGTGTGCATTTCATTAAATATTGGTAACCAACATCTATAAAACAATAAGGATAAAGATTGCCATTTTGGCATTAAAGACAGGAGGTCCAAATTGCTTTCTTGCAGTAATCTCTACAAAATAATTCTTTTTCCGTGATGAATACTACTAATTATAAAATTGAATTATAAAAATAAAAGAAAAATACAAAACAGTGACCTGAAATCAATCTATCATTTTTACAGTGAATACATATTGCTTCTGTAATAAGAAAAATTAAATGTTATTAATAAAGAAATTAACCTATCAAAAGACATTTGCAGGTGATTTAGAGAGAAGTAGGGAAAAAGTCATTTTATGAGGTATTCCAAAGTAAAATTTCGCTGGGGAAGAATACTAGAATGTTTTTCTCAAGACCCAGGAGAATCATAAATCCATGGAAACTCAGGAGCCTCATTTTGCTCTTGTGAAAAAGGACTCCATGAAGCTTACCTAGGGGTATAAATTTGCATTTATAAAAAGCTATAAAATTTTTACTAAAACCCTGTTTTAATCATCTCACCATTATATGGATTTCACTGTACTGTGAGCAAACTCTGTACCCATGGAGGGCCTATGATAGGTACTTAGCCAGCAATACAGTCAGGATTCCAATGTTCGAATTAGTAGATGGGCATTTTGAAAATATTTGTTCAGCACTGTCGATGTCTTGGGTGCCATGCAGAAACTACGTGGTTTTTCTCCATGGCCTCCTAACTTAGGTGCCATAGTACCCATCCCACTTTTGGTTGTCAAAATACAATATTGCACATTTTATTCTCTTCAGGGTTTGTAGGTTTGATGTGAACTTTATAGGTAAGGACTTTTTGAGGCAGAGATTTCCTGTGCCCAGGGTTGGGGAAGCTTCATGAGAGAGGTTAACAGATGCCTGTGAGAGGGAAATGAGGTCTACTGGGAGGAGGCAGATGGTTGCTCCAGTTGTGGGGAACCACTCTGAGAAGGTACAGTATCCAGCTGTAAGACCTATAGCAGTGGTTCTCAAACTTACCGTCAGAATCCCCTGGAGAGCTTGTTAAAACAAAAATGGTGGCTCCCACTCCCAGTGTCTAATTCAGCAGATCTAGCTGTACGGTCTAAGACTGCCATTTCTAACAGGTTATCCTATGATATTGATGCAGCTGTTCCGAGGACCACATTTTGAGAAACACTGAGCAAACTACCACCTGGCTCGATTAGGAGCTGGCCACTTGCAGAGAGAATAGGAGGTAAAAAATCCTAGAAGGAACACCTAAAATAAGAGGGAGCATCTTGAGGGGCGCCCGGGTGGCTCAGTCGTTAAGCGTCTGACTTCAGCTCAGGTCATGATCTCACAGTTAGGTAGTTTGAGCCCCACATTGGGGTCGCTGCTGTCAGCACAGAATCCGCTTCAGATCCTCTGTCCCCCTCTCTTGCTGCCCCTTCCCCCTCCCTCTCAAAAATAAAAATAAACATTAAAAAAAAAGAGTGAGCATCATGAGACTTGATTAGCAAGAGACAAATAGCTTGTTAATGTGTGCGGTGCCTGTCTTTTACAAATAGAGAAACTCAAAGTGGTGGCTTAGAACTCCAGCTTATATAGCATCTTCAACAAAGAACAATACATTTGTGGAGAAATGACAGGACAAAGGAAAGTGATTTTAGGCTTCCAAGGGTGGCAAACCATGGGAAGATAAATCTATGGGAGGAAACTAATGGTGTGAGGTGCGTTTGCAGATTCTTCTGGTTCTGTCTCTGGGCTGATAAGACTGTCTCCAGTAACAGAATTTAAATCCTGCCTTTAGGCAGAAAGTGGGGAGGATAGAGAGAGCTTTTCCTGAATTTGCTGTTTCATAAATCCTTCGGCTCAAAATCTTTTTTATGTCAAAGAGGCATACTTGGGATGACATATTCTGCTTCCCTTCAGCCACATAGATGTTCTGCCTGGAGCAACGGGGTGGAATGAATGGGAGAGACACAAATGAAGGGGTGGCTGGAATTTATTGGTAGCTGCAGCCCTCAGTGTTGGTCTCGGTGACAGAGGCAGCATCTAGTGGTGGTGGCATTTCACCTCCTGCCGAATTGTTCAGTGTCTTTACCTCCTCCAAGTCTTTGCAATGTCAGCTTCATGTTATGTTCTGGAACTAATCATTCTTATTTAAAGGAGAAGTACGCAATATGCATCCCACCCCCACAAGTGAACTCCTTCTCCCTACCCCTGTTTCGGTTTTCCCTTTAGCATGTTCTGCCACGCTGGATACCTTCTCATTTGTTTTATCCGACTCTCTCCTTGGAGTTGAGCTTTTCGAAGGGAGAAAATTTGTCTCTTGTTCACTGTTGTATCCTAATGCCCAGAACAATACCGGTCACATGGTAGTGCTGGATAGGTATGCATGTATGGATGTATTTAATTAATTTAAAGACTGTAAAATTGGCTTATTGTAAAAGCAATTCAAGAATACTCAGTTAAGGGGCGCCTGGGTGACTCCGTTTGTTAAGTGTCTGACTCTTGATGTTGGCTCAGGTCATGGTCTCACGGTTGGTGAGTTCGAGCCCTGCATTGGGCTCTGCACTGCCAGTGTGGAGCCTGCTTGGGATTCTCTCTCTCTGCACCTACTCCACTCATTCCTGTGCTCTCTCTCTCTCTCTCTCTCAAAATAAGTAAATAAACTTAAAAAAAAAGAATACCCAGTTAAAATCTTATCCCAATGCTTATCCAATACAACCAAGAAGCAGTTGATCACTTTTTATATTAGGACTGAGGGCGCAAAACAAGAAAGACCACATCAAGGCTATGATTCAAATTCAGAAAGAGGAAGGACTCTTAGGTCCTCCAGGTAGGCACAGAGGCCATGACAAGGTCAAGGCACCATGGCTGTCAGGTATCAGAGTGCTGCCACAACACTGAGGCAAACTGAAGTCTAGGGGACAGGAGGAACTCTATATTCCTGTTTCATGGGTGTACTTAAGTGACTGAAACTTTATGAACAACTTGCCTTTAGTGACAGCAAGATGGAAGACAGGTCTTTACAGAAGAAAAAGAAGCTTTGATAGGTATGTATGGAATGAATGAACACTATAGGCTTGTGATATTCTTCAGTAAGTTCGCTCTTTACCTAAGAGAGCTACTATCTATTTGTCACATGTGGTTATTGACCCTGGCCAACACAGATAGCTATTATTATAAAGATTTTAAAAGCAATTTTTAGTTATTTGAAAAATCTCTTTCACATATTGGCATTACTGCTATACTTTATATAGAAAGTTATCAGCCAGGAATGTTCTTCATTAACCAGGATTTGGCGAGATGCAAGAATCAAACAGCTTTGTTTCTTATCTCCATTTTTTTTGTTGTTGTTTCTGCCATCAAATATGAGCTAAGTCTTTCCCATCTCAACACTATCTTGGAGAGATCCCACCGGACAGTTGGGCATAAATTCCAGTCCAGCTTAACTTGATCAGGCTGGACTCTCAGCTTCTTATCCAATAGAGAACTCTTCTTCACCAGGCTTGACTGGAAACTCACAAGACCTGTGTTGGTGGAGGACATGTGTCCTTCATGTTACCTCTTTCCTTCCCTCTCCTGGGACTTGTCTTTCGTCCAGTGTGTTAAGTTTGGGAGGAAGAATGGAGGAAGAACAAATGTGTCCTACGTAAGAAGAGTGCTGTGTTTCTTTGTTGGCTAGCCGTGTCCACCATGTGGCGGACACCAAATGGCCACTCTCTTCTTGCTCAGTGAGCAGCCAGAGGGCGCCTGGAGAACTGTGTGGCTTAAGCCTGGATAACTTCCATGGTGTCCACTTAGCCCAGAGGAGGCATAACAAAAGGGGGTGGGGCAATCCATTCCATTGCTGCCCCTCTCTTCAGCCAGCCATCGTCTCGCAATTAATTCCCATGTATTCTCTTCTCAAAGGGGCACAGAGGCAGATTAACAAGTCCATTCATAGGTAGAGTCTACCTATGGGGATGTCAGTTGCCCCTTTTGGCAGCCACTGCTAATTTCTTGAATCCTTACTGCTGGGATTTGGGGTAGGAGAATAGCCTTGTCCCTGGGGGGAATGGAGAAGCCACAGGACTTTCACCTTATGTCAGTATTTCCAAATGGCAATGCTACTGCGGATTTGGGTGAGACAGTTCTTTGCTGTGCAGTGGTCTCCCTTATATTTAGCATCCTTGGATCTTGCCCGTTCAATGCCAGTGGCACTCCCAGAAATGCTTCCTCACATTTCGAGTTCGAACTCGGTTTGAGAACCTTTGCCAGTCCAACAACTGAGCTAATACATGGGAATTCTAGAATTTTGAATCTATTACTTACACGGGCTGGTGGGAGCACAGGGTGACCGTTGCACAGCTGTTAAGTTCTGCAGACATGTGCCTGTCAGCTCTCTTTAGAATGTGGGGATTCTTAGTACGTTTTATCCTTGGCTTTGGGCTTTAATTGAAATTCTGAGACAAGAGAGAAGTCTTTCAACATCTTATTACAGGCCGATAGCAACAAGTCTCCCAGTGACAGCATACGCTGTATTATGCTGGGTTTCTTTGACATAACCAGTCCCCTCCTGGTGTTTCGGTTGCTGGGTCCAGTCCGGGCAGGAAAAACTGCCCATTTCCCATCTCCTTCCTCCAAGTTCTTCTGGAGGACCCCCATTTGCTAGAACAATATACCTCTTATTTATCTATAAATACAAATCCTATCAGAATCATAAGAATGAAGTTTTATGATGTCTGTAATTGTACAGGCTCTTAAAAGTAAAGTTAGTGGTTTGTATTTGTATTTGTATTTGGTTGAGCCCATTTCGTGTAATTCAATTTAATTATGTGGGTAGATGACATTTTAATTTGAAGGCAAGCGTAAAACTTCAGCATGAAGCAGTAGTTTGTTTTAGCAATTGAGACATTATGTTATTTATGAGAGGGATGGACTCAGATTTTACCCCTGTTTACTGTGAGTCTGTCTTGTCTGAAGAACAGGCAAGATAGAAATGGAGCTAATCTTTTAGGTTTGTATTCTGTCCTGTAGGGTTTTTTTTTAAGTTTATTTATTTATTTTGAGAGAGAGAGGACACACACAAGCAGGGGAGGGGTAGAGAGAGAGAATCCCAAGCAGGATCCACACTGTCAGCACAGAGCCCGACGTGGTGCTCAAACCCACGAACCATGAGATCATGACCTGAGCCGAAACCCAGAGCTGGACGCTTAACCGACTGAGCCATCCAGGTGTCCCTGTCCTATAGTTCTGGAATGTTTTCACATGAATGATCTCATTTGCTCTTCATACCACCCTAAAATCCACTTCACAGAAGGGTATTTGTGGTAATTATGGGGTATAACTGAAAAACGGACAGTTTCCATGCATGTATGAAACATCTAATCTCTTGATGGGATCTTCAGTTTTAGAAAGCATTTTGCTAATACTTAGCAAATTTTCTCGAAATTGATTTTCTAGCCTAAATATTTAAAAGGGTTAAATAATAAAGAAATATCTGGTTATAATAGTAGCATTATATTAATTTCACTTAATAATTTCACTTATATTGTGAGTTTTGATGAATAATTTACACATATCCTACAATGTATGCTTTATTTTTTAAAGTTTATTTATTTATTTTGAGAGAGAGTGCAAGCGGGGGAGGGGCAGAGAGAGAGGAAGAGAGGGAATCCCAGGCAGACTTTGTGCTGTCCGCAAAGAGCCTGACGCGGGACTCGAGCTCACAAACTGTGACATCATGACCAGAGCTGAAACCAAGAGCTGGACGCTTAACTGACTCAGCCACCCAGGCTCCTTCTACAATATATGCTTTAAAGGAAATATCTTTCCTGAATATCTCCACCACATAGACCCAGTAAGGAAAACATCGGTTTTCCTACAAAAAGCAGCGAAGGAAGGAGGATTTTGGTTCTGGGAAAGGAGTTCAGTTCTGGGGTCTCAGCATGAAGTTTTCGGGCTAGGAGACCTTGTGGGGAGGTCATCTTGGGGAGTTGGGGTTGCAGCATTGGCTTGAAGATGACAAGAGAAGGTCTTTCATGGGTAACGATAAGAGAGAAATTGGTTAATAAAAATGCAAACGATCTTCAGATCTCTTATTTGTCTGTTACCTACAGACAGGGAGGGCTATCTCCTTATTCTAGTACATGCCAACCCGTGGAATTCGCTTGGTGTGGATTTTTCAGGAAAGCAAGCTCTTTTGCAAAGTGAATTTAACCTTTGTGTCTATGCATGTGGATTTGGAAAAGGTGCCACAGAGAGGAGCAGCCCTTTAATTTGGAGTGCTATTTAATATATCTGTTGTTACTGTTTTAGCTACCTCTTTCTTCTTCCAGAGAAGACGATGAGAATCTTGAGGCTGTGTCCTTTATTCCCCTCATCCGGAAAGAAGTTCTGACGTCTTGCTCAGTATGTGGTGAGTTCCTTCTCTTTGCCCTCAGTAATAGTTTCTGCTGACCATTTTTGTTGAATCCCTAGAGAAACTAGAGAAACTGTCTCAAAAGTCTCCAAATTCTGCCTCATCCTTACTCCTGCCTTTGTCTTGCAGATGACCCCTCAAAATCCTAGAAAACACAGGGGGAAAAGAGATCAAAGGACATTGGGCTAGCCCCAGCCAGGCATTTCTGTTTAGAACAACTTAAGAGAAACAAAAGCGTTACATTCATTCATACGCCCGTTGGTGTGCATCTGTCTTTCGGACGTGACGTGAGATATTTAATGTGTAAATATCAATGAGAGTGCTTGGCACAGAGCAACCAGCTCCTAACTGTTGGTTTTTTGTCTGTCTGTCTTTAACTAATAAACTTTGACTAGCAAAGATGGCTTAGAAAAATATTAGGTAGCTCGATTTCAGCAGTTATGATGATATAATGAGTTAACGCTGACCTAATGTCCTTGTTCATTTGGTGGCTCAGCTAGTACAGCCAAAATTGGAGTGTGAGATGGCTCTCCACCAAAGAAAATACTTTGAATGACTCCTGTGGTCGAACTGCGTGGATGGAAGAGCCTTTTATAGCTATTACCCTACCTTGGGTTAAGTTTTCCTAATAGAGGCCACTGGCAAGGATACGTCTCCATGCGACTACCTAGCAACTAGCAAATATTTGCGGCTTCTCAAAGATTTGTCTCTGTTTCGCTGCTGCCGTGGTTGCCACTGCTTTCCTGGACTGATCAGTGAGCAACACAGCGCTTCTCCCTCTTCTCATGTCCAAGAAATAGCGTACGACAACCTTCTAACTTGGCTTAAAACGATGTGTGCCCTATTGTGCGTGCCGGGGCCTTTTCCAGGAAGCAGGTTAGAGAGCAGCAAAGTCTGACTTGGGCAGTAAAAATAAGCTAATATTTCTTTGGTGCTTGTGGATTTCGGATGACTTCTCAGTTTTCATCCTTACATTAACGCCGTGAAGTAAGCGTTAACCCCGGCAAGCATTTTTATTTCTTCTTTATCCATCAAGTTGGACAATATTGTTCGAGGATATCATTTTTTTCCTTCCAAAGGAAATGCATGTGTCCAGCTCATAAGGGAATTGATAGGGTGGCTAGTTCTAAGCGAAATGGCTCAGGTTCACTCTTTTACACTTTTTTTTTTAAGGTTTATTTATTTATTTATCTTAAGAGAGGCAGAGAGAGCGTGAGCAGGGGAGGGGTGGAGACAGAGAATCCCAAGCAGGCTCAGGGCTGCCAGCACAGAGCCGGATGCGGGGCTCCATCTCACAAACCATGAGATCATGACCTAAGCCGAAATCAAGAGTTGGATGCCTAACTGACTGAGCCACCCAGGGGCCCCTCGGTTTCACCCTTTTAAACACCCAACTCTTCAGGCAATTCTTTGGGAGTACAGTTGCGTGTGGTTGGGATGTCGTAAGGGCATGAATGCTTTCTGTGTTGATGCTTTGGACTTTGAACCAGTTTCTTCCCACAAGCTGTTCTGTTGGTCCTTTAGAAAGATCACACTTCCTCATGAAGTCACATCACACACAGAATTTTTTAGTGACCTCAACTGTGAAATTATCATAATCTTAAAACGGGCATGGTGATTTCTTTTTTAAAAAATTTTATAAATGTTAATAAAAACATTTTTGAGAGAGAGAGAGGGAGAGAGAGAGCGCAAGTGGGGGAGGGGCAGAGAGAGAGGAAGACACAGAACCTGAAGCAGGCTTGAACCCACGAACTGCGAGATCATGACCTGAGCCAAAGTTGGACGCTCGACTGACTATGCCACCCAGGTGCCCCTGGGTGTGGTGATTTCTGATCAACAACTTTGGTGAAGGGTCTTGTGAAAAATTATTGCAAGATCACCTGTTTACTATTTAAAAAAAATTCTCTTAAGTCCTTGCCAAGAAGAGTCGGCACCCGGTAAATATTTGGGGAATGAATGGTGGAAGGCATCACTGTGCATTGATTGATATTCCACATTTGAAATGGACAATCCTTTAGCCTGTGTATTGACCAAACTGGACCATTAACCAATTCCTGGTTGTCATCTGCACCTTCCTGCCCCTGTGCTTTTGGTCACTCCACTCCCTCCACCTTGACTGCCCTTGTCATTTCGATCAAAATTCTATGCACCCATTAGCCTGGACCAAATGGCATTGTCTCCCTGAAGTCTTGACTTCTTCCATCACCACCGATGGAAACGACTGTATCTCAAAAGGTTCTTCTAGCACACTGCTCATATCTCTTTAGGTCTTCACCATATTTTTCTTATATTACAGTAAAACTTTGTTGACCAAGGAGATGAGGCTGAGAAGCAATCAAAAGTGTTCATCTGGGGTCTTAGGGTTTGAGCTGAAATTCAAAGTGTGCTTTGGGTAGCAAGGAGGGAGTACAGGTTCATAAAAGCAAAAATCTCAAGGTTACAGAACATGTTTAGAAGGAATTAGGATGGGTGCCAACAGTTAAATTGACCAATACACAGCTGGCTATTTAGCCAGCATGTTACATCATCTCTATTTCAGTCCCAGGTTGCAGAAGGCAGAAGGTGGTCCAGGTGCAATTGACAAAAGTCAAAAGTCCTGGTGATCTGAGAATTGAAACATGAGATGTGCCCACCCTTTTCACTTCCTTAGTCTCCTCCCCATTGTATTTTGAAAGATCCTCTTAGCAATGCTCACTTGCCTTTGGAATCTTCTTTTGTAGCCCACAACGTATCATCTTTCTTCTTAGAATTTAAGCTTTCTGAGAACAGAGAATAGTTTTCATCTTGTTCTTCATACACACACACACGTTAAGCATAGTGTCCACTATGTTAGTTTCCCATACATTTTTGTGGAATGAATAATGCCTACCGGGAACTATTCTTTCGGGACTGTAATATCTATAGTTATCCCCATCCTCCACAAAACTTTAAAAAAAAAATGCTGACAAATAGGAAATATATGCACATTTGATTTCCACTGAAATTCTAAAGCCACGGATAGAAAAATACAAATAAATAGTAAAATGGACAAGACTCCAGGAGGTCTAGATTTTTTTTTTGTTTATGTTTGAGAGAGAGAGAGAGAGAGAGAGTGAGGGGGAAGGAGGGGGAAGGGCAGAGAGAGAGAGAGAGAGAGAGAGAGAGACAGATTCTGAAGCAGGGGCAAGGCTCTGAGCTGTTAGCACAGAGCCCCACGTGGGGCTCGAACCCATGAACTGTGAGAGCATGACCTGAGCTGAAGTCAGCTGTTTAACTGACGAAGCACCCAGACAGGCCGAGGTGGGGAGGACTAAATTTTAAAAAGACATAGAGGCGACAAACTTGCCTTGATTAATTGGAGATGAACAGAATCACCGTAGGAAACACTGATATTTAGTCTAAAAATCTAGAGAGATAATGCAGCCTTTTTCTACGGAAAACAGCAAAATGGTAATTAAAAAAAATGTTTCTAGGGGCGCCTGGGTGGCTCAGTAGGTTAAGTGTCTGACTTCAGTTCAGGTCATGATCTCGCAGTCCGTGAGTCGGAGCCCCTTATCGGGCTCTGTGCTGACAGCTCAGAGCCTCCTGGAGCCAGCTTCAGATTCTGTGTCTCCCTCTCTCTCTCTGCCCCTTCTCTGCTCTCACTCTCTCTCTCCCTCAAAAACAGACATTAAAAAAAAAATAAAGAAAAAAAATTTTTTTTCTAGTTTGGATTTCAGCAGGTGGCTCTCGAATAGTCGCTAAATTATTCATTTAACTCCTCAAGTCAACACAGGAGCAACAAAAGCAAGCCTAGAATATCCTTCCTTCCTCCCTCCCTCCTTCCTTCGTTTGTTCCTTCCTTCCTCATTCCCTCCCTGCCTTCCCTCCCTTCTCCTTCCTTTCTCCTTCCCTTCTTCCTTCCAGAATATTATTTCTAGTTCAGGTAATAGAAGGAACTAAAAGGAACAGACAGGGGACTTGGCCCGGGGTGGGTGTGGGGCTGGAGCCTCCAAGAAGCAGGCGTCAAGGCGCGGCCTGCGGCAGTTCTTTCTCTTGTACTGTTATTCCAGGCAGTTGCCAATTTGGGCTCATTATTTATAGACGACTCCGCAGCGCGCCAGCCTATTCCCCGGGCGAGGCCTCAGGCGCAGGGTCGGATGAGAGAGGCAGGACCCTGCGGATTTCCTAGAGCCTGGAACTGCCGGCCGCCAGGAGCAACGCTCCGCTCTCCTCCCCGTCCTGGGTTTTGCCTTTTAACACCGTGTCCCCAGGGGGTTTGCAAACACACTGATTCATCTTAAAAGGTGTTATGGTGAATTCCCTTGCGGAGGCTTCCTTCCCCAGGAGAGACGAGTATTAGAGCCTGCAGAAATCTAGGTTGCCGACTTGGAAACAAAATAATAGGGCTGAATGAACGGACCGGGGTAAAGACGCGGCTCAGAACGGGGCTCCCTTCTGCCTGCCTGTCTCCTACCGGAGGTCGTTAGGACGCCGGCGGACACAGCCCTCAGGTTTGGGTTGCCAGGTAACCCGAGTATCCACAGATTTCCATTTTTACCTTATTTCTGATTCGGGAGAGCCGTTGTTTTTCACACCGAAGGATTCAAGAACACCCCCGCCCCCTCGCCCTCCTCCTTAAAGTGAAAACCCATCACGGTCACCTGTTGGTGGCTCAAGTGTTCGAAACCACAGATTGTTTTTCAACAGGTAAGCTGTTAGGAAACGGCGGATGCAAACCGGAGGAGGGTGGAAAGGTAAGAGGAGGCGGTCCCCCTGCTTGGTGTTCAGACAGCCGGTGGAAAAACCCCACGAGTCCCCTTGGGGGAGGGTGCTTCTCCGTCTCCCAGCCGATTAATTCTGCTGGCTTCAACAATTCAGTCTCTTCTGCCCCCTTGCTGTGAATTCCCTCATCCCTGGAAAACACCCAGGACTTAACCAGGGAGACTCTCCCTGATCGCCCTGAGCTTATTTTCTTTAAGAGCTTACTCTCAACCCATCCTTTTCGTCTTTTTCTATGGCTAATTTATGGGTAATTTTTCGCAGTACAGGAAAACCAAACAGGGCAGGGTCCCCACCTCTCACACAGAGAAGGACTATGGGGACTTAGAGCTTAAAATCTTCCGTTCAGCAGTTTTCTTGTATTTGATGGAAAAGGAGGCAAAATGAGCAGCTTTTGAACTCTTCCCGAGCAAAGGCTACATAAGCCTGCAGCCCGAGGTGTGGTTAGGAATGAGCGCTCTGGACGTGTTTCTGCCTCTGGGCTGGATGTGTGTGTGCGTCTGGGTACCTGGCGTCTTCACTGTGTGTGTAATCATGAATCTATGAAGACACCTGAGAAGCTTACTCCGATGCTCTGCCCTTTAGAATGGCAATCAGCATTACGCCAGGATATTTAAGGCAAGGCTAATATTTTTTCCTATAAGGCAAACAACGGTCTAGGAAACCACAGAGAGAATTCCCTCCCATTTGTTTAGTATGAGTGGAGCAGGAAAGGCCCATCTGCAGGGTGCCTGGGAAATCCATCCTTTAAAATCTCAGCCTTTTTTCAAAGGTCTGCTGGCATGGAGGCCGAAGCAAAATGAGCCTTGGTCTGACTGATAGCAGTCTTCAGCACCGTGGACGGTTAACCCTTGCTGGATCAATGAGAGCCTTCCTATCAAGAACGCTGGAGAGTCGGAAGATTAGGTGAAGTGAGCAGGGTGCTTGAAGTTACTAATAACCATGTGCGAACGGCCTCTTGGTTGAATTAGCAAAACCTGCTAGCAGACAGCGAGTGGCCCCAAAGGCTGGGAGTTTGGTGATGCCCGTAAGCCCTTAGTTCTCCAGTGGTAGAGATGCTTCTTGGGTTCGTTATAAATTACTCATGGGAAACAGTGCAGTTTCATGGCTCCGCGATGGGACTGAGTGTGTTGCAAAATGTTATTTCTGCCGCAGTATATCCTTAGAGGTGAAACCTGGGTAAGATGAGCATCAGGGGTAACGTAGACGGGGGGGGGGGGGAGGAAGATGTCCCCCAAAAGCAAAAATGTCCTGAAATGGTACTTGAGTGGGAGTGGCCTCACTACATAGTCCTCTGGGTAAAGAGGTGGTAAGCGATAACTGTGGGTATTTCTTTTTTCTCTAATGTAGTGTGAGATGTTTGTTTATTTTGGGGGGGCGGAGCCCACGAGCCCAAGTGGGGGAGGGGCAGAGGGAGAGGGGAGACAGGATCTGACACCGGAGAACCCCCTGCGGGGCTCGAACTCAGGAACTGTGAGATCATGACCTGAGCCGAAGTTGGAAACTTCACCAACTGGGTCACCAGGTGCCCCGGTTGTGGGTATCTACGTGTGTGTGTATTTGTGTATACGTGTGTATATATATTTGTAGGCACAAATGTGAATATGTAAGCATGTGTATAAACCTCACTTTTTGCACAAATGGACACCACTACATTCTCCTCTAATTCTCCTTCAGAGCTTGGATTCCCTCGAAATGAGGGAGCTGGGATAAACCCATCTGGTCCTGTGCAGGAATGTCTGTCCGTTGTTGTTTTTTTCCTTTTCGTTCTTCCTTCCTTCCTTCCTTCCTTCCTTCCTTCCTTCCTTCCTTCCTTCCTTCCTTCCTTCCTTCCTTCCTTTCTTCTTTCTCTCTCTCTCTTTCTTTCCCTTCCTTCCTTCCTTTCTACCATGTAGCAAGTCCTCATTTAAAGGTGTGATTAATTGAATTGTGGGAGAGTGGGGAGAAGAGCATTGGGAGGCCGGGAGGATGAGCTTCTCTCCTGGTGGGAAGTGGAGGTTTTGACTCACAAGGGGTCGGAATGCCAGAAGCAGAATCTGCAGATCCGGAGGCTAAAATAATGCCTCCCCGCAGACTGAATCCACCTGCCCGCTTCAGTGTCAAGGACCCCAACAGGAAAGGCTTTTTTTTCTTTTAGCTTAACGGAGAGGCAGTCTTGTTTCCCCTGTTTTGCCAGCGTGTCACAGTCTTCTCGATGGCCAAGCTCCACTTTTCTCTGCCACTTGCCCCTCTTTCTCCCCATCTGAGAGAAAAGGAGAGGGTGGGTCGCTTTGACTCCAAGGCGAGCACGTCGTCCGTTCAGTTCAGAACTCCCCTCCCCCACGGTGGCCCCCCCCTCCCCCCCGCGTCCGTCAGCAGAGAAATGGTGTTTATTGAGAATTTAGCCACAATTCCTCGGCAGCTGAATGTACAATTTCATGGCACGTAAATGCGGTGTGCGGGCTGTCAGAGTCGGTGATGCTGGGGCTCCCAAGGATACTTTCAAGGTTGTGTCTGTCCGCCAGTAATAGGATTTATGTCACGAGGTGTTGTCTGTCTTATGTATGTGTATTTCACTGCGTGTGCTGCTAAGCTGCAAAAGTGGCATTGACTCTGTAGTGATTTGTGTCATCGTTGTCTCCTCTCGAAGCAGTTGTTGGTGTTGATGTTGAGGAGGCTTTTACTGAGGGATAAAATCGTGTGGCCAGGAAGACACGTAGGTTTCTCTTCGGTTTGCCTTTATGTCTGGTTTCCTCAATAGGCTCTTCGTTCAAAGTACGCCCAGGATAGAGACGAAGGTGAAGAAGAGTGATGATGGGATGCAAGGTGTCCTTGTTCCCTAGTGGCTTGGATGAATGTCAGCCAGCTCTTACCTAGTGGAAAAGAGAGGGTCCGAGCCTTCTGGGTGCTTTTAATCATACTCTGTCTTCGTGGGTTCAAGCCCCATGTTGGGCGTAGAGCTTACTTAAAAAAAAAAAAAAAAAGCACGTTCCACAAGTGCCTAGAAGTTGGAAGGGAAATAGTGGGACAGATAAACACTCAAATCCTGTATCCACATGTGCAGAGTGTGCACTTTGTTTTTTTAAAATTTTTTTACTGTTTATTTATTTTTGAGAGAGAGAGAAAGAGAGAGAGAGGGAGCATGAGCAGGGAAGGGGCAGAGAGAGAGGAAGACACAGAATTGGAAGCAGGCTCCAGGCTCTGAGCTGTCAGCGCAGAGCCTGACGTGGGGTTCGAACTCATGAACTGTGAGATCATGACCTGAGCTCAAGTCGGACACTTAACCGACTGAGCTGCCCAGGCGCCCCGGGGAACCAGTTCTATATGAACTGTTTCACAGATGGGAGCAGGTCATTATCCCTCAGGAATATTCAGGAAGGCACTGGGGAAGGGTCCAAGAACCTCCGTCCTGGGGACCCGAATTGGTCTCAGAACTCACAAAATGGTTGTGGGAGAAGTTATCACCTTGAAAACCCTTTGCAAGGGTGGGGAGGAGGAGACTTTGGGCTTCCCCGTGTAGAGGTCATATGAAACCGTGGAAACAGACTTCTGTGGTCTAAACATCATGTCCGTTGTGGTCAAGGAATTTCCCGAATTTCCCACTTCTTATAAATCTGGCTTGATCACAGGAAATGAGGGCACACACGTTAGCACCTTCGGCACCTACGTAAGGCTTCTCAGGTTATGCATCTCTTTCTAGTTACTCAGTGGACAATTCAATAAAAAATAACATTTCTTTATATAAAAAAATCGAAAAAAATGTTTTAAGTAGGCCCCACGCCCAACATGGGGCTTGAACTCATGACCCCGGGACGAAGAGTCACGTGCTCTGCCTACTGAGGCAGCCAGGCGCCCCTCAATGCACAATTTTTTATTTTTGCAAGAGTACTTGGTCCATGGTTAACTCATCAATGCGCTTTTCCTATGGGTCCTTAATTTTTCTTCCTCCACTGTGCTTCCCTCAAAAGCGCTGCGATTTGGCGGTGGAGAAAGAGTATATGTGAAGGAGGTCTTTATTATGATGATTATTTAAGCTTAGAGAGGAAGGTATCAATTTTAATCAAAATCGTATTGTACTTTTTATTAAAATTTTTTTTTTAATGTTTAATTTTTAGAGAGAGACAGAGTGTGAGTGGGGGAGGGGCAGAGAGATCGAGAGGGAGACACAGAATCTGAAGCACACTCTGGGCTCCGAGCTGTCAGCATGGACTACGATGAGAGGCTGGAACTCACGAACCGAGAGATCATGACCCAAGCTGAAGGCCAATGCTTAAGTGACTGAGTCACCCAGGTGCCCCCAAATCATATTGTATGTCACCAAAAAATTTTTTTTGCAGTCTCGTGGCCGTGCAATCCAGAGAGATTTCAAGCACATGCCGTAATTAGGAGGTATTACTGGGTTAATTAGAAGCTGTGCCTCTTAATGATGCAAAATTGCGCAGGGGAGAAAATGGCAAGAGAAGCGAGAGTCCGGGGAGAGGACGTGTCTCTAAAGCTGCTCTCCCGTGAAGGTCGTGCTATTGTTACAGCAAGACGTGCGTGTGTTCCCGTTAGAGATGTTCATTAGGCCTGCTTTGTATCAGCTGTGTGAAGTGCACAGTGATGTATTTACTAAAATAATTTCCGTTCCTTGACTAAATCAAAGCTAAAGCCTGGAACCAGCTCTGACCCTGATATTGTTGCTTAATTGGTCTCCTTGAAATCCAGTCCTCCCTCAAATACTCTGTCTCCCGGACTCAGGTCTACAGATCCCGTTTTCTGGGTGCTCCTCCTTCGTCTGCTCTTGCCGTGTGGCTGGTCTCACGGTGCGTGAGTTCGAGCCCCACATCGGCCTCGGATCTGCCTGCTCCCTGCCTGGTTGACACCACTTCTGTCCCCGTGTCTAGAAACCACCATTCTCGCCCACAGCCTTTCCTGGAGCCCCCGATCCACATGTGACTGCTGCCTGCGCGGCCTCTCAGACGCAGTCCGTCCCCATTGAATTCATAGCCGCCCTCTCCACACAGCTGCTCTCATTTCCGGAGGAACAGGGTACCGCCTTTGACTCTTCTCTCCCCCTCATTCAGCAAATCCACGCAGGCCTCCGCTCCTGTAGATACTGTCTCCTTCATTCTTTCCACTCTATCCACCTCTTCAATTCCGCCAATGCTGTGACTGTTGGCCCCTTGTCCTGGGTCTGACCCAGGCTGCTTTTTTCAGTCCCTGGCCAACCCACTCAGGGCCTTAGTGAATGTTCGAATGTTCCTTTTTCTTCGTCTTCGATTCCTTTCAGGCGGTGAAACCAGCGTGTAAACTCAGACTGGCCCCACGAATATGGTTTGTATCCACATGGACTGGGTTGGAACCCTGGGGAGAGTCAGCGGAGCCACGCGCCCTGGAACACGCTGACACAGTGGCGGTTCCTTCTGGGACCTCCCTCCCTCGAGCAGGTCTTGTAGAGTTACCTGTTCGTGTGTGACCTTCTGCTTTCCGTTTCTTACATTTTCATGTTGATTTTTCGAACTTTTTAGAAACAGCTTATTTATTTCGAGAGAGAAGGTGTGCCCCTGAGTCAGGGAGGGGCAGGGAGAGAGAGAATCCCAAGCAGGCTCCACAGTGTCAGCACGGAACCCGATGTGGGGCTCAGACCCATGAACTGTGAGATCATGATCTGAGCTGAAGTCAAGAGTCAGACGCTTAACCACTTAACCGACTGAGCCACCCAGGAGCCCCTATTTTCGTTTTAATAAAGGGCCGTGGCTTGGTGATCCCAGCATCCTTACTTGGCACTTACCTAGCTGTTTGGTCATAACCTCTACTATAATCCAAAGGCCAGTTGGTTTCCTTCCAAATGGTTTGCTTCTGTGACCAAAACTTTGTAAGAACTACATTCTATTTCTCTAAGATTGGCTGTCACTGACCCCTCTGTTCTTGTTTTTGTTTTCTCCTTCTTCCTTCTCTTCCTCCTCCTTTTTCTTCTTTTTCGATTTTTATTATATTTTTTAAGTTTTTAAAAAATTTATTTATTTTGAGAGAGAGAGAGAGCATGAGTGTGAGGGTGCACGCGGAGGAGAGGCAGAGAGAGAGGAAAGAGAATCCCAAGCAGGCTCTGCACTATCAAGATGGAGTCTGATGCAGGGCTTTAACTCATGAACCGTGAGGTCATGACCTGAGCCCAAAGCAAGAGTTTAACCAAGACGCTTAACTGACTGAGCCACCCAGGCGCCCCTTTCTTTTTCTTCTTTAACTCTTCATACACTCTTGCTTTGGTTTTGCTTTTGGCAGAGGCCCTTTTTTTTCATAGTTTTTTTAAATGTTTATTTATTTTTGAGAGACAGAGACACAGTGTGAGTGGGGAAGGGGCAGAGAGAGAGAGGGAGACACAGAATCCGAAGCAGGTTCCAGGCTCTGAGCTGTTAGCACAGAGCCCAACACAGGGCTTACACTCATGAACGGTGAGATCTTGACCTGAACCGAAGTCGGATGCTTAACTGGCTGAGCCCCCCAGGTGCCCCAGCAGAGCCCCTTTTTGAGCAGAACTGGTATGTACTCATTTCTCAAGTCCTTTATAGTTTTTCTTTTATATTTTATTGCTCATGATTCTCTCACTTATCTCTGTTTTTAATATTCCTTATTTTTCTGCTTAATTTGTCTCTACTTTCATTTTTTAAAAAGATTTATTATTATTATTATAAGTTTTTTTTTTTTAGGGGTGTCTGGGTAGCTCAGTCCATTAAGTGTCTGACTTCGGCTCAGGTCATGATCTCACCGTTCAGGAGTTCAAGCCCCATGTCAGGCTCTGTGCTGACAGCTCAGAGCCTGGAGCCTGCTTGGGAGTCTATGTCTCCCTCCCCATCTGCCCCTCACCTGCTAGTACTCTCTCTCTCTGTCTCTCAAAAATAAACATTAAAAAATATTTTAAAAAGGTTTTTTTTAAAATGTTTATTTAATTTTGAGAGAGTGAGAGGGAAAGGGGCAGAGAGGGTGGGGAGGGGCAAAGAGAGAGAGAATCCCAAGCAGGCTTCACACTGTCAGTGAAGAGGCCAATGTGGGGCTGGAACTCACAAACCATGAGATCATGGCCTGAGCCAAAGTCAGACTCTTAACTGACTGAGTCACCCAGGTGCCCCTCCATTTTTATTTTTAATTAGAACTACCAAGGGGCGCCTGGGTGGCTCAGTCGATTAAGAGTCTGACTTCGGCTCAGGTCATGATCTTATGGTTCATGAGCTCAAGCCCCGTGTCAGGCTCTGTGCTGACAGCTCGGAGCCTGGAGCCTGCTTCGGATTCTGTGTCTCCCTCTCTCTCTGCCCCTCCCCTGTTTGTGCTTTCTCTCCGTTTCTCAAAAATAAATAAACATCAGCAACAGCAACAAAAAAACTACCTTATTTCGTTTCAGATTCTCTTCCTTCTATGAGATGAATAAAGGGTCTTTCTTTAGTTCTGTGCTCTCCGCATCCTTCCCAAGGGCGCTCTTTGTATAGTATGCGATGTACTTAGTCCCTCCAACCCTCTTTTCTTGTGTCGACCCACCTTGAAACTTCTATTTCAGCCATAATGAATCATTTGAAGATCCTTAAGTTTAAAAGCTGGTGTGATCCTTCTGGAGCCCTCTCTCGGTCATGTCTCTTTGACATCCTCAGCTCCAACCAATTGGCTTCACTACACCTATTCCGTTTTCAAAAGTTGTCCCCGGTGGGAACTCAGAAACCCTTTACCTTGGAGACCTTCCTGTTCCCTCCCACAGAAGTGACCTCCTTCCCTTTTAAGTCCCTGGTATGTTCTGCATGTGGTTCTCAAGAGCATTGGGTAACATTATGGCGCATAATGGAGTCTAACCCCACACCAAATAGTCCCTTCTGTGTTCTGCGATCTGCTTGGAGCACTTACACAGACCACTTGCTACGTTACTATATCCATCTCCCCGTAGAGCAGGAAAAGTCTTTGTAATAATTTCAAGTTATTAGCTTTTCATTATACAAGTATTAGAGGCAGTCGGAGGAGAAACGGCTATTCTCAACGCAAGTTTGAACTACCTGTGTTTGGGCACCTAGGTGGCTCAGTCAGTTTAGCATCCGAGATCAGGTTGTGATCTCACAGTTCTTGAGTTCAAGCCCCACGTCGGTTGAGCTCAAGCTCTGCTCTGGGCTCTGCACTCTCTCTCTCTCTCTCTCTCTGCCCCTCACTCACACACTCTCTCTCAAAAATAAAACGAACAAACTATCTGTGTGTATATCCATACACTCTGTTTTCCACCTGCTTTGGTTTCTAAGGCCAATCCCTCTGTTTGCCTTCTGAAGCCACCCTCTCTCACTTTCTCAGGGACCACCTTTCTAGGGTTATTGTCTTTATTTCTTGCCTCTTCCAGTGGGGCGGTAGACAGCTCATGTTGCCAGTTTTCAACTCTTGGCTCTGCAACTCTGTGCGACTTGGAGCAAATTCATTGACTTGTCTGGGCCTCAGTAACTTTATCTTTGAACATGGTGATACTTTTGGTGCTTAAACTAAGCAGTACTGGGGTGCCTGAATGGCTCAGTCGGTTAAGCCTCAGGCTCTTGGTTTCAGCTTAGGTTATGATCTCGCGGTTTGTGGGGTCGAGCTCTGCGTCGGGCTCTGTGCTGACAGTGCACAGCCTGCTTGGGATTCTCTCTCTCTCCCTTTCTTTCTGCCCTTCCCGCTCTCGTGTGTGTGTGTGTGCATGTGAGTGCACGTGCATGCATGTGCACTCTCTCTCTCAAAATAAATAAACTTAAAAAAAACAACAGCTAAGCACTACTAGGAAGTGTGCGGGACAGTCCCTGGCACAGTGCCGAATAGATGCTAATTAGCAGATTATTAAAAGTCACATGCAACAGCATATAAAATGCCTCGTTGTCATGCATTAATTAGCACCTCTTGGGCTCTTGTCCCCCCTCCAGCTTACTGCCCCATTTTCATCTCTGCTTCGCAGCAAAAGTGGTTGAAAGAGTTGCTTATTATGCATGCTGTCTTGTTCTCATTTTCCTTCCCTCCTTAATTCAGTGGACTGGGGCTCTCGTCCAAACCGCTCTGGTGACGCAGCTTTTGGGGAACGCATTAAGGTCACCAGTGATTTATACCGTGTCACGGCCCGTTGTCAGGTTTTCTCTTTCTTTGTCCCAGCCGACCTCTCAACAGCAACTGACGTGGGTGACGATTGCCTCCTCGAAATGCTTTTTTCTTTGGGCTTCAGGGACCTGGTCAGCCTGGTGTTTCCCACTTTTTGAGCCCCTCCTTCCCAGTCTTGGTGCTGGCCCTTCTCTCCTTCCCCAGCCCTCTGAAAGTAGGAGTCCTCCAATCACTCGGTCTTTGGTCCTGTTCTTTTTTTTTTTTTTTTTAACATTTATTTATTTTTGCAAGAGAGAGTGCTTGTGGGGGAGGGGCAGAGAAAGAGGGAGACAGAGAATCCAAAGCAGGCTCTGCGCTATCCACACAGAGCCCCATGTCGGGCTCGAACACGTGTACCATGAGATCATGACCTGAGCAGAAGTCAGACACTTACCTGACTGAGCCACCGAGACGCCCCTCCTTGGTCCCGTTCTTTATCTGTATTCTCTTCCTCCCTGATATGACCTAGTCCCGTGGCTTCAAGACCCATTTATATGTTGATGGATCCTCAAATGTATATTTCCAGCCCCAAGTCTCCTCGCTGGGCTCCCCACTCAGCTATTGAACTGACTAGTACCATAGAAATACCCGACGGACATCTGGGGTGTAGTGTCCAAAACAGACGCCTTCACTCCTCTCCTCCAAAGCTGCCCCTCCCCAGGTAAGTGGCACCCCAGCCAGCCTCGGCTGCAGCCTAGGTGTGCTCCTTCACCGCTTTCTCACCTTGATTCCCTGTTTGTCAGAATCCCCATAACCGGTGCATTATTTCCGTCCACAGCTCTACGTCTCTGCTCCTTCCTCGTCTTCCTGCCCTGTCTTTCTCCGGCGTCGATCAGGCTATGTCGCTCTTGCTTAAAACACTCAAAAACGTCCATTATACTCAGAACAAAATCCAGTCTCCTTGACATGGCCCGGAAGGCTTACCTACTCTTGTTCTTTGCTAGCCCTGGGACCTCATTTTCGTCTGCTTTCTTCCTTGCTCCCTTCACTAGAGCCACTTTGGATCTCTTGGGCCTTGAATGTGTCAACCTCATTCTGGTGTCGGGGCCTCTGCATTGGTTTTCCTTTACTGGGATCTTTACGTGGGTGCCAGCCATCTCATACGGATACCCAATGAAATATAGTAATAGGTACAGGCAGAATTGTCTATATTACTTAAGACTCTTAATTTAAAGATTACCTCTTTCACAGATCTGTGTTTTATTTACTTATTATTTTCTTAAGTCTATTTCTTTTTTATTTTGAGAGAGAGCATATGCATGAGTTGGGGAGGGACAGAGAGTGAGGGAAAGAGAGAATCCTGAGCTGGCTCTGTGCTCTCAGCACATAGCTGGCCTTGGGGCTCGAACTCACTAACTGTGAGATCATGACCTGAGGCAAAATCCAGAGTCAAGCGCTTAACCAACTGAGCCACCCAGGTGCCCCTTCTTTAATTTTATTTTTATATTAATTAATTAATTAATTAATTCTTTCATTTTTAAATTGAGCCCAAAGTAGGGCTTGATCTTACAACCCTAAGATCAAGACCCGAGCTGAGATCAAGTGTCGGTCGCTTAACCAACTGAGCCACCTGTGTACCCCAGTATTTTATTTATTATTTTATTAAAAAATTTTTTAATGTTTATTTATTTTTGAACATGAAAGAGACAGAGTATGAGCGGGCGAGGGGCAGAGAGAGAGGGAGACACAGAATCCGAAGCAGCCTCCAGGCTCAGAGCTGTCAGCGCAGAGCCTGATGTGGGGCTCGAACTCATGAACCGTGAGATCATGACCTGAGCTGAACTCGGACACTTAACTGACTGAGCCACCCAGACACCCCCCAGTATTTTATTTTTAATACTTGTTATGAGTTAGAGGTCTAACTTACTTTTGTCCTTAAATTTAGTCACTCATTCCAACGCCATTTATTAAATAGACCATTCTTGTCTCCACTGATTTGAGATGCCGATTGTGGACATGTAGTTGGCTCATATTGGCTTTTCTGGTGAAAGAATTGGTGGGTGTACGTAACTCAGATCCAGATTTCACTGGATGGCCACCACATGCCCTGGCTTGTGTTCAAGGTTTCTCCTCGGTTGAACATTTTTCTGCCTCTAAGAAATTTTAATTTTATGAAGGCATCAAGTGTCCAAAGGGGCGTATTAAGGAATGGCTATGACTATCCTGTGAACATTATAAGAAATGTCCAAATGAAATACCGGTTAACTACCTTCTTATCTCTGAAATGATTTTTGAGCACCTTCAGCTCTAAGTCTTGTGACTCTAGGCCTGGACTTCTTAAAAGCTTTTCCTTATGCTTTTGAATGAACTCAACTCAAAAAAGTCTACGTTTCCATACTACATTCTTTGTTTAGAGATGAGAGTATAGGAACTCTACCATTGATAGTATTTCTTTTTCTGCAAAAGCTTTAGGCATTTGTCAACATCCAAGACTTAGTGTTTATACATTTCCAGGTTCTTGTTTTTTTTTAAAATTTTTTAATGTTTACTTATTTTTGAGAGAGAAAGATAGAGCACGAGCGGGGGAGGGGCAGAGAGAGAGGGAGACACAGAATCTGAAACAGGCTCCAGGCTCTGAGCTGTCAGCACAGAGCCCGACACGGGGCTCGAACTCAGGAATGGTGAGATCATGACCTGAACCGAAGTTGGACGCTTAACCAACTGAGCCACCCAGGTGCCCCGCTCTTCCAGGTTCTAAACTTTCCCTAACGTCTATCTTTGTTCCCTTTTTCTCCCTCAGCTGCGACATTTTTTTTTTTTTTTAATATACAACCAGACAAAAACGTTGGTAATCGTGGACTCCCTGGAAGTATCCTGGATTGTGCCAGCTCCACTGTTCTTCTCCTATTAACACTGGAAATTTCTCATCTTTGGAAGGAAACTGAAATGCAGATATATCAGTGTTTTCTCAAGGTCTTTTTTTTTTTTTTTTTTTTTCAAATTGCTGTGCTTGAATTTGTACCTTATTTGGACAATTTCCATATTGAAAGGCCCAGAAGGCTCTACTCTGTGACTTCTCTTTTGCCCTCTGAGAAAACGGTCTAAACATTTTAAATGGAAATAGCAAGCCTATTATGTAGGAAGTGTGGTTGTAGAGCAGAATGACATTTTGATAACAGAAAGCAAGAAAACTCCTGAGCAGAGCCTGCCTTTCCTATTCTCAGTGCTAAATAAATAATGCATTTTTCAAAGCCTCTGTCTTTGGATGCAAACCTACTTTTTGGTAAAAGAGAAAGGCATGTCGACTCTATTATTGGCCTTTGGATTCTTTCTGTTTTCCACCAATCCTGAAACTGCAGTCAGTCGGGTACTTTTTCTTGTGACAGATTGGAAACCAGAAGGGAGCTTATGAATTCAAACAGAGAAATAGGAGCTAAAAATGTCTTTAAAGCCCTTCTTTGCACATTTTCTCTTTAGAATTTATAGCGTACATTAATTTTCTGATAGAGTGAATTATGAGATGCTTAGCCTTATGTAAAGTTAATAGACGACATGCTTTATTTTGCATCCCGACCTATTTTTAAACTTATTTGTTTTAATCATCGGCGTTCTGTTACACAATTGGTGGCCTGATTGCAATTGGACTTCTGAAATCCACACTCCCACACCTTGCCTCGTTTGTTTGTTTATTTCTACACTTGACTCCTTGTTGATGATCTGTGATCACTAACGTTTCTGAGTTTGTAGCACCATCCGAAACTCCCATTCAATGTCCACGGAGTGGAAATTATACATTTCTTTTCATGGCTGGGC
Organism: Paguma larvata; assembly: GCA_030068075.1. Classification (NCBI taxonomy): domain Eukaryota; kingdom Metazoa; phylum Chordata; class Mammalia; order Carnivora; family Viverridae; genus Paguma; species Paguma larvata. Next base: position 140,770,420 of record CM057826.1, on the reverse strand, counting down.
AAAATTTTGGGGGTTCCTGATGGGTACAGCTCTTGTTTCATTACCTTCCTTTTGAAGTAGATATTTCTTTTTTTAAAAAAGTGGTTATTTATTTTTGAGAGAGAGAGAGAGAGCAAGAGCGAGTGAGCTTGTGCAAGCAGGGGAGGGGCAGAGAGACGGAACAGAGGATCTGAAGTAGGCTCTGTGCTGACCGCGGAAAGTCTGATGTGGGGCTCAAACCACGAACTGTGGGATCATGATCTGAGCCGAAGTTGGTTGCTTAACCAGCTGAGCCACCCAGGCACCCCTGAAAGAGACATTTTAAATCCAGTGAGTATCAATCCAGGAAAGCTTTCATGTCTGAAAGCTTTAGTGGGCAGAGGAATTTAGTGGACACTTTTGGTGTCCTGCACCCTTTCCCCTTTACCCATGAATTAATTAACTGTTTATTAAAGTTTATTTATTTATTTATTTTGAGAGAGAGAGCCCTCAAGCCAATGGGGGAGGAGCAGAGAAAGAGGAGGAGAGCGTGAGAATCCCAAGCAGACTCCACACTGTCAGCACAGAGTCTGTCATGGAGCTCGAACCCAAAAACTGTGTGATCATGGCCTGAGCCTGAGTCAAGAGTCGGATGCTTAGTTGACTGAAGCCACCCAGACGCCCCTACCTGTGAATTTAAGTCTCAGGGTTCAGACTCTGCTTCTGGAGAACCTGACCTATGGTGGTTGGTCCCAGAAGAGGGCTGTGAGGAAGCCGACTCCAGGAGATTCTGAAGTTGGAGCTCTTCCCGGGTGGCTGGCTGGGAGCCCCTCTATCTGATGCTAGGTGAGGTACTGACAGTCTCAGCTGTGTAGGAGCAGTGCAGTTGTGAAGTCTGACTTGTGGGGACCCGGGGAGGGAGAGAGGTGGAAGGACATGCACTGGTTTGTGTAGAATCATTGGCATTTGAGAGGTTCAGGAGCATTCGTTTTGTAAGGACTGTTGCTGGATGCTTCTCATGCTCCTGGCCATCAATCCCTAACTCGGGTGAAAGTGTGAGAATCAGAGGGTGTCCTTGGCAGCATTTAAAAAGGGATGACAGAACGAAAGACCAGGCACAGGACTTAATTACAAGAGTCGCAGCACTTCGGAGAAGGCTGAATTCTCATCCCCGACATGGCCTTTATGACAGGTGAGGTTGCTGTTGGCAAGGGGGCAGGACTCTGAGATCCGAGACGGAGATAACTGGGGTAGATGTACTCAGGTACCTGAATTCCCAGATTCCTTGGAATTCTTAGAGCTGAAGTAGATTCCCCTGCTGGAAGACAGAGTCCTCCTGCTTGCTTAAGTACTGTGGAGGAGCCACGCAGGATAGAAGCGACCGGAGGGTGATACAGGCTCTCTCAGAGCTGCCTCTTCTGTCTTCCTAGCCATGAGACCAACAGCTAAGGACAAGCCCCAGCATGACCCAGTGGGGGAAGGTTACGTTTGCTAGCGGAGGGAGGGGGGGTGTTCAATGCAAGAGGAGCCGCAAGGCAACAAGGAGAGTGTGCTGGGGGAGTGACTACTGAAGGGCTGGATTAAGGGACGTGGAATTTAAAGTTGCATAAGGGAGATTTTTTAGAACTACAAGATACTCTTCTTTGATACAGGATCTAACACCCTGGCGAGGACCTGGAGTTAGATCCAATACTCTGCTGGGATAGGACGTGGGAGCTTGGAAAAAATTATGGCCCCTCTCAGTTGGGTAGGGAAGCCGGGATTGCTGTGGCCGACCATGGAAGGTTTGAATGAAGCCTTTCCCTCAGCTCACAACCTTGACTTCATGGGAGGTCCCCTGCGATCAGCCGTTGAAGGTGGGAAAACCCGAGCGTGGGTCTTGGAGGAGTAGGCCTGCTGGATTTGGTGAGAATGAAAATTTATCGCTGTCATACCTCATCCCCATTCCGGGGTGGTTTTGATACACAGCGTGGCGTGGGGAAATGCTATCCGTGGGCCAAGTTTAGGGCAGTGTACTTGGTCATCCACCCTGTGGAAGGACAAGTGGCCTGAGGTAAGGATTCATATAGATCTATGAGCAGTGGCAATGGCTTAGCTGATTAGTCAGGGGCCTGCAATAAGCAAGAGTGAAAGGGAGTAGAAAAGGGATTTTTGAGAGGAGGCATGTGGATTTCATGGATTACCCAGGCTGGTATACCACAGACAGCATCTCTGGGGGAATAGTCACTGACAGGTGGACACAGTGATGCAAGCCGGTTGATGTCAGCCAATCTTTGGTGTTGGTGAACTCAGGAATGCAGTAATGATGGTGGGGGTGTGAAGGCTAGGTATGGCATTAGCATGGGGTCTCTCCGTTTAGGCTTAGCCAGCTGCTGCCTAATGGTTGACCTATCAGCAAGAGTCTGATGCTGAGTTCCTGATACGGCAGTACTCCTCAAGGCGAGCAGATGGCCACTTGGTAGCAGATTGATGAAACTGAACCGCTCCTACTCTAGAAAGAGCAACTTTCGTCATGGCTGGGATAGATACATATTCTGATAATGAGTGTGACCTTTCCACCTGCAGCGTCTCAGTGAGAACCAGTGTTCAAGGGCTTAAAGAATGTTTGACTCCAGGCGCCCAGGTGGCTCAGTTGGTTAAGCGTCGGACTTGGGCTTAGGTCATGTTCTCATTCAGCCTCGTATCTGGCTCTCTGCTGTCAGCACAGAGCTCGCTTCAGATCCTCTGTCCCTCTCGCTCTGCCCCTCCCAATTCACGCTCTCTCTATCACTCTCAAAAAAAAAAAAAAAAAGAAAAATTAAAAACAAACAAACAAAAGGAATGTTTGACTCGCCAACACTGGATCCTGCATTACATCATGTAGGAGGACCGAAGATAGAGTTTATAGAAAACAAGATGTGCAGCAGGTATATGACCACGGGGTCCGTACTTCATCCCATATCGTGCAGAAGCTGCCAGACCGAAGTGTCAGTCAAGGGCTCCAGGAAATAGATGCTGAGACCGAGTGGAAGGCCAAGAGAATATTGAAAGTGGATATAAGGCTTTTGAAAGTTTAAGGGGGACATGAAGCAGAATTTGGTATGGGAAGCTTTCAGGCTGTGATGCAGTCTGATACCTGTGAAAAAAGAAGAGCAGGAGCAGGACTGGGGATGGCCGGAAGCAGGGCTCGATGGATGCCCAACCAAGTCCACAGGGTGTCCCAGGGTGGTGGTTGCCTGCTAGAGTCCCACATTGGGCTGATGGCAGCCTAGAAAGAGTGTGGCCTTGAATCAGAAGCTGAGGCACATCTTGAGGGTGCTGTCAGCTGGAGGGTGTCACCTCAATGCACTCCTTAAGGGTGAACAGCAAATCCTTCCTTTTAAAGTTTATTTATTTATTTTGAGGTGGGGGGGAGGGGCACATAAAGGGGGAGAGAGGGAATCCCAGGCAGGCTCGGCACCATCAGCGTGGAGCCCGATGTGGGGCTTGATCCCACGAACTGTGAGACCATGACCTGAGCTAAAATCAAGAGTTGGACGCCCAACCGACTGAACCACCCAGTCGCCCCCAATTCTTTCTTGAGTGGCATACTTCTGCGCCATGCAGTCAACACCTTGTGCCCTGTGGCTCCATGTGCTCCGGGATCAGCTCCCTCAGGGTTCCAGTGGCCTCTGTTCTCGAGGGGAAACTTAGAAGGGGGAAGGTAGCGGAATGGTCAGCAGCCCTCATTGCTACAGCTGGTGCTGGGGCTGCCTCTGGCACGCTCGATTTCTCCTACCCTATGCATTCCACGTGCTCTCGTTTTCAGCTCTCCCTCCCCTCCCCTCTGCTGTCCTCGGTGTCTTACCAAGTGGTGTGACCCAAACCCTCATCCTGGAGAGGTCTGAGTCCCTGATAACTCTGTCCTCCTCAGGTTGGGGCTGTTGCACTTGTCCATTTACGTTCATGACTGGACGAAGGGGCACCGAGGGATGCCCACGCGGATTCCCCTGAATTCCACATATAGTCCTCCTCGTCTCCACCTCCGCCTGATAGAGTCCATCACCCCGGCCCGGATGGTCACTGCTCCTCTGGTCTGTTGTTCCTGGGCCCTCAGGAGTTCAAAGTACCCAGGATGTAGTCTTAACTTGTAGTTCACTGGGACTTTGTTGTGTTGTCGGTCCGTGGACTAGGAACGGCAAAGCCCAGAGCTACGAGAACAGGAAGCATGAAATGCATCAGTGGGACATGAGAATGATGGTAAGTGGGGGGGGGCTATTTATTTATTTTTTTCGATGTTTATTTATTTTGAGAGAGAGAGCAGGGGAGGGACAGAAAGAGAGGGAGACAGAGAATCCCAAGTGGGCTCCAGTTGTCAGCACGGAGCCCGATGTGGGGCTCAAACTCATGGTCTCTGTGATCATGACCTGAGCCAAGGTCATGAGTCAGTCGCTTAACCGACCAAGCCACCCAGGCGCTCCAAACGGTGGCTGTTTCTGATTCTTTATCTTGGTTCCTGGATCCATGTACGCTTCTTAGAGGTCTCTGATCCAGTGTGTATTCCACATCCTGAAGATGGCACCCATCCTCACCGAGTATTGCCTCTGAACTGGCACTCCAGCTCAAGGGATACTTAACACCATGGAGGGGAGGGAGCAAAGGTGGTGGTTGAATACAGTAGGTTTTAGGAAAAGACTGTATACTGAGAATCAGGCTGCTGGTTTCTCTTCTCAGATACTGATAACCAGGAGGAGAGGGGTAAGTTTCATGTTCAGATTGAAAAAACCATAAAAGTCCAGGAGCACCTGGGTGGCTCAGTCCATTGAGTGTCTGAGGCCATGATCTCGCAGTTCAGGTCATGATCTTGACATGAGTTTGAGCCTGTATCAGGCTCGCTGCTGTCAGTGCAGAGCCTGCTTCAGATCCTGTCTCCCTCTCTCTCTGCCCCCCTTCCGTGTGCACTCCCAGTAAATAAATAAATATTAAAAAAATGTGCATATATTGATATTTGGGCATATGTTAGCGAATGCCCAGCTCTCTGCTGGTGGGGAGATCTTTTTAAAAATCAGATTATCTGATTATGTTCAAATATTTGAAAAGTAATACTGGTAAGCATTTGACAGAAGATGGCATACGTGAAGAAAAATTAAGCATAGTACGTAGAAAACTAGTGCGGTATTTAGAAAACTAAGAAAATAGTGTTTTTTTTTAATGCCACCTACCAACTTCTGAATTAATTATTTATTGTGTTTAGAGTCCCCTACTGTAATGTCAGAGCCAAGGGGCCAGGGATCTTTGGTCACAACTCTATTCTGAGTGTTTAGAATGGGAGCTGGTATATAGGAGAGTTTAATAACAGGTGAATAGTTGAACAAGAAAACAAAACAAGCTATTTTGGGGGCACTTGGGTGGTTTAGTCAGTTGAGTGTCCAACTCTTGGTTTCTGCTCAGGTCATGAACTCACAGATTCTGGGATTAAGGCCCACATGGGGCTCTGTGCTGAGCATGGAGCCTGCTTGAGATTCTCTCTCTCCCTCTCTCTCTGCTCCTCACCCTCCTCTCAAAAGAAATAAACTTAAAAAAAAAAAAAGAAAACTATTCTTGTGTATAATAAAGGAAACCACACTCTACTGTAACATGATTTAATAGCCATATAATACAGTATTATAAATCACAACATGGTTTTCATATTTATAACAATATAGCAAGTAGCATAAATATGTAATTATAATATGAAATAGAAAGTTTATAACAAATGGAATCAAGTAGTGTTTTACCGTTTATGTTATAATGAATATATATTCATTAGATTGTGTTATGCTTATATAATTAGCATAATATAATATACACTTTATTATGATATAATTATACTACTTTTTTTAATGAGTTCAGGATTTTTATATATATGCGCATGTATATATATGTGTGTGTCCATATATACATATGTATACATATTTATATTTGTATATACGTATAGGGCTTGCACCCAGTGTGGGGCTTGAACTCATGACCCTGATAATCAAGGGTTGAATGCTTTACTGACGGAGCCCTCAACATAATATAATTTAAATTTTTTATTAAAAAAATTCTTACTAATGTTTATTTTACTTATTTTTGAGAGAGAGAGAGAGCACAAGCAAGGAAGGGGCAGAGAGAGAGGGAGACAGAGGATCCGAAGTGAGCCCTGTGATGACAACAGAGAACTCCACGCAGGGCTCCAACCCATGAGCCATGAGATCATGACCTGAGCCCAAGTTGGAAGGTTAACTGACTGAGCTACCCAGGTGCCCCACTACAATTTTAATTAGAAAATAATTATATAAAATTTTTATAATGAAGGAAACTAAATAATACTACACTACTTAATTTTGCAATAAAAAGTTTTTACCTAACTCCAAGAATATGAACGCCCACGATAGATTTCTACGTAAGTTGTCCTGTTACTTGATTTGGAGGTTTGTGGAAAGGGGGCAGAGATTTAAGAGCTAAATCATCATTTCCCATATTTGGAAGTCAGCAGGCAACATCCAAAATTTTGAAGTGAGTAAATGGCAGAATAAACATATTATTTAGAAACGTGGAAGGCAAATACCGGAAGAAATACTTCGGGGCTGTTGAAACGGTTTGGTCCTGGGAAGGGGACGTTTGGGAAAAGTCAGAGAGGAGAGTGTGGTTTCTCATTATCCACCTTTTCGTGTGTTTGATTCTTCAACTCTGCATTTGTATAACTTCGATTAAAATACCAATTAGGTAAATTGATTCTCTAAACCATTCATTTGAGCGAGGTGCTGTGCAATTTTCGCCATCATCTCAGACTTCTTTCCAGACTTTCTAGTGACAGCAGAATCCAGTCATTGGCGTGGCTAAAGCCCTCTGTGCTTTCCAGAACCTTTCGGGTGTCAGTGCGCATGGGGCAGCTAGGTGCTGATGTACATGTTCTGGACGGTGTCCGTGCAGAGCTGGATATTTGACAGTGGCCTGTGAGCTGGGAAGGGTGTGTCTAGCAACCTTCGCGGAAGTGCTGATGTGCGCTTGTGGAATGTATAGCCTCAGCTGTGTCGGTGGCACAGGATCTGGTTTTCGTCTTCATGACCCTCCATGGGGCGGTGCCTTGGAATATGGAAAGCATCAATAAATAACAGTTGAGCGGGATTGAATTATTTGATACATGCCGAGGAGTAAAATCTACCTCGAGCTTCTATTTAGTCTCTTCAGTGTCAGTGTGATCTCTTTAAAAATTTCATTTAGACCGTTGGGCTACTGTGAGTCACATCCCTTCTGGAACACTCCACCGTACACTTGTCAGAGAATGAGAGTAACGAAGGCAAATAGCAGCTTCGTATTTTTATACAAATAATTTTGACCTTCTACCCTCCCTCAGTGGATCATGGGGGTTCCAGGTCTTTGAGAATCTTTGAGAATCCTGCTCAGTGCAGAGCCCAGTGGGGCGCTTGCTCCCATGACTATGAGATCACAAACCTGAGCTGAAATCGAGAGCCATTTGCTCACGGGCTTCTCTCAGTGAAGGCTAATTAAAAGCTCGAACAAATATGGCCATCAGTGGGGCGTCTGGGTGGCTCAATCGACTTCGGCTCAGGTCATGATCTCGCAGTTTGTGAGTTCGAGCCCTGGGTCGGGCTCTGCGCTGACAGCTCAGAGCCTGGAGCCTCCTTCAGATTCTGTGTCTCACTCTTTCTCTGTCCCTCCCCCACTCACGCTCTCTCTCTCTCTCTCTCAAAATTAAATAAACATTAAAAAAACAGAAACGTGGCCATCAGCTATGAAAGTAGCATGTGGGTGTAGCACAGGGAAACAAAATTGGCTGTCAGTTTAATTAGAATAGAAAAGCCTTGATTGATGAAAAAATTTCGTTTAGTTATCATGATACGTATATGGTAAGAGAATATATTTAGTTAATATAATGCAGCCCCCTTACATGACAGTAATGGGAAAGGAAGGAAGGCTTTTCAACAAAGAGCGCAGTAGACACGTGGCTTGATGCACTTATTTTTAAAAGCATCTATGTATGGGCGGCTTGCTTGCAGGCAGTTACGATTATGCGGCTTGGAAATTACATTTTCCCCAACAAGTAAAAAGCACTTTCCACACTTGAAATTCTCACAGCAGAGTGCCAAAGGTATTATGTCTCAGGAATTCTTATGCATATTTTATAAAGGGGAAAATAGGCAGAAAATAAGACGGTGAGTGGGGAACCCCTAGTGTAGTTGAGTCAGAGGTATAACTCTTTCCTGATTTTCAGCTATCGGTGTCTCGGTCTTTTCCCCTTTGCGTTGTTTTCTTGGCCTCTCTTCTTTTTTGCACTTTCTCCTCTTCCCTTTCTTCCTGGCTCCCTGGAACACTGAAGCATCACCCTGTCCCTGGTCCATAATTGAAAGGTTATATTTTATTTGGATTTTTGGTTGACTAAGGATCTTCCTTTGGCCTGCGTCCAGAGTAATAAAATTGTCGTCAGAGAGTCAACAGTGACCGTGCATAGCGTGTTACTGTTCTGAGGAAGGACAGGGGACAATGGTGGGGTAGATGACTCCCAAGTGAGGGATGAGGTACTGAGTTGTGGAGAAAAAAAAAAAAGTGGCATGTTTTGTGGTATCCCAGTAAAGGGGTGATAGAGCTTCTGCAGTAGGCGCTATGGGGGCAAATATGCCCCAAATCTAGCAGGAGACCCAGATGAGAAAGATCGAGCCAGCACAGAACCTGATATGGGGCTCGAACTCATGAACTGTGAGATCATAACCTGAGCCGAAATCGTGACTCAGATGCTTCAACTTGACCGAGCCACCCAGGCGTCCCTAGTCTGTATAGTTTAAATAGCTGGTCTTGATGCTTTACCACCAGAGGACGCAGGTCACAGTGGAAGGGGGACAATGATGTGGATGACAGGGAAGCCGTCCTGGGATGGGCTGTCTCCCTTTGCCTTCTGCACCACAGCAGTTGAAGGGCACCGAGTTCCAAGTTCTATGGAGAATTAGAGATGAATCATACGAGGAAGTAGCCCGATTTTGTCTCGAGAATCCGACGATCCTGCCCTATCAGTGGCCGCAGAGGATTTTGAGTGGAGCCTAAATATAAAAATCACCTTTTCTTGCTCCCACAGATTACAATTTTCAATTGGCTTATGGAAGTAGGAGTCATGGAGCAGCGTAGGATGCACATGGACAGCTGGGCACCCGCGGCGACCTCCGTTTTGTGGAGATCTTTCTATGTGAGTGTTACGCTGCGTCACGTGTTCAATATATATTTCTGTTATAAAACAGGACTGACGTCAGAGGAGCCTAATAAATCTTCTCAAGGGCTTGGCATTTGTGAGTAGAGTAAACACAGCCCTAGAGCAACACTTGAATAGGACCTCTTTAGAAGGTTCGCGAATGCGACTGTGAAAGAGAAGAATGTAGGATTACGTGCATTTTATGACAGAAGCTCTTTGTGTGAATATATTGATTACTTTGTGTTCACGTATGGAAACAAAATTGACGCTCTTGAGAAATGCCAGCGTCTATGTTTTATTTCTTTTAAAATGAGTCAGCAGAGGGGCACCTGGGTGGCTCAGCAGGTTCAGCGTCTGACTTTTGGTTTCGGCTCAGGCCGTGATCTCCAGGTTCGTGAGTTCGAGCCCTGCATCAGGCTCTGTGATGAGAGTCTGGAGCCAACTTGGGTTTCTCTGTCTCCCTCTCTCTCTGCCCTTCCCCCATCTCTCAACAGTAAATAAAGAAAGAAGAGAAATAAAATACAATTATTTAGCAGGAAAGGTCCTGGCAATAGATTTCAGATCATCATGTACAAGGATGTATGTACATTAACAAATGTCTAATACCCGCATATGTGTACAATGTCTACCCTAATCTCCTCAGTGTCCATTTTATTGACCTGTGCACTATCTCCTCTGGGTTTTCTCTCTGGAAGCCCCTGAGGCTGTTGGAGATGACTTTGCTTTAAAGGAGAGCCAGAAGAGGCTGGGAATCCAAGTGCCCCCAGAGCCAGCCCTTACCTGGTGAAAGACAGGTGTGAGACGGTACATATTAGGTGTCTCTTGCTCCTGATGGGACGGTGGCTTACACTGTCTCCAGAGGTCCCCCCATCCTCCTGGGAGGTTGAGCAAATGCTATATTCTCTAAGACTTGGCTTGAAATCTTGAAACCCTTGCATGGCAAACCGTATACCGGCTCCTTCCCCCAGTCCCCCAACCCTGTTTGTTTCTCAGAATATTTCCTCATAAATCAGTTTTACACAAATCTGCATCGCAGGCTCTGCCTCTGGGGAACCCGATCTCAGACACTTACCATATGGCGATGGAATTGAAATGACAAAGTGGCAGGTTGTTGTATTATAATTCTTAGTAACTTTCCATTCTCCGGCTTTCCTCTAAGGACTGGTCCTGCTTCCTTCCCCTACAGAACTGCTGAATGGTCATCTATAGGGTTTTCAGAGCAGTATGTGTTACGACAGATTCATAGTGTATTTAAGGAAAGCTCCAGTTTTGCCTGTTAGCAGGTTATTTGCTAATAAATAAGAGACTAGTTCTTTTTATACTTGGGAAGGGAATCCCTTTTTAGCATTCAGATTCATGGATGTGCTTTGTCAACAAATGACTTCCTATAACAGTTTATTTCAGTGGGTTGAAAGCAGCACTAAAAATAACTCTGGTATCTGCATAAATCTATAAATGTAAGAGGGAAGAGGAAAAATGAGAAATGGTGGGGGGGGGGAAGGGCTGCTAATAATGATTGCGAATCTACCCTGCAGCAGACCTGCATAGATAATCTGCCGAGGGAGAGGGGGAGCAACTTGCCCCAAGGTCACGCAATTAGTGAACAGAAAGAACAGAACAGAAGTGAGTGAAATTAAGCTCTTTTGTGGTTTTATTCTTACGTGTTATGATAATTCTGCTGCTCTTGTCTTCACGCAAGCCTGTCAGTGTTCTCGCTTTAATTGCCACTGGCCTGTTCTTTTCCATGCTCATTGCCAAGGGCCTGTGTCAGGGCTCCAGGGACTAGGCTTGCTCTCTTTGTAGTGTGCTGTGGTGTGTCGGTGTCTCCAGAACACAGCCGTGGTTCCCAATTCTTCCATAACATCACGTGTTTGTTTGTTTGTTTGTATCACCGTCTGTAGAGATTCTCCATCAGCTGAAGGGTAGTCTTCCTCTTTGCCAATTGCTTTCATCGCCCATTTGCTCTGGAACAGGCTTTGGCCGAAAAGGATGAGCCAATTTCTTATGCATCTCCGGAGAGTAGGCCAATTTGCTTTTGAGCTATGCACAAGCCTTGGACCTTGGCCTTGGCCTTGGGCCTTGGATACTCTCTCAATTCTTTTTTCCCTCCTGACTCTGTTGGAGAGGGATGGGTTGATCCATGCGCCCTTTTGCATTTAAGGTCCGCCAGGCGCCAGTACGCAAATCCTTACCTACAGAGAGAAGGCCAGGGTCTTTATCTGTCCAGTTTCCCACCTGACTGTAGACTGCTCCTCCCCACCCCACTCACATGCTGGGCTGAGCGCCTTTGCCGCCCGTAGATAGCTCTACTCTAATTTTCCTGTTGTGAATATTTTTTTAAAGGTTTATTTATTTATTTATTTGAGAAGGGAGGGGCAGAGAGAGGGAGAGAGAGAATCCCAAGCAGGCTCTGCACTGTCAGCACAGAGCCTAACATGGGACTCGATCCCACAACCCTGGGATCCTGACCTGAGCCCAAACCAAGCGTCAGATGCTTAACCAACTGAGCCACCCCGGCGCCCTTCCTGTTGCGACTACTTATACGTATCTTGGTCATTTATTCTCCTCAGACCACTTGCTCAAGCCTCCAGTTGCCTGTAGCTTTCTGCCGTTTTGGATAATGTTGTCTTGAAGCCAAACATCGGCGAGTTCAGAGCTTACGACTGAAATAGCTTCAGAGACCATCTGACCCCATCCTGTTTATTCAAGTTTGTCCAATTCCTGATGTAAATCATTTCGTAAAGACTTCTTCTGTAAAGAAGTCATGTAATTTTCAGTTCCAGAAACTTGGAAGACAAACAAGGAGAAAACAGACACAGAGATCATATGTAATGCTGGTGTCTGAGGCCAGCTGCTGCGAATACTTTGATGTATATCTTTAATGAAATGCTATTTATGCCTGTCATTTAAAAATACAGGATGAGGAGCACCCGGGTGGCCCTATCGGTTGAGTGTCCAACTCTTGATTTCAGCTCAGGTCATGATCCCACGGTTGTGGGATCAAGCCCCATGTTGGGCTCCACACTCAGTGCCAAGCCTGTTTAAGATTCTCTTTTCCTCTCCCTGGGCCCCTTTCCCCCACTCGCACTCTCTCTCTCTCTCTCTCAAATTTATAATAATAAAAAACATAAACAAACAAACAAAAAAAACATAAAAAAAAAAACCAAAAAACATTAATGTTTTATTTCCTTCATGCATTTTTTTCTTTCAGGTTATTTTAATTAAACATGTAGCGACTAATTGCATACTCGCTGTTCAAAATTCTAACAATATAGATGAGGTGAGATTTTCCCTTGACCCCTCTTCCCTGCTCACCTCCTCGGTCTGTTTCTCCTCAGGCACAATCACTCTCATTAGTGTACTGTGCATCTTTTCTCATCTATTTCTCTAAATTTACATGCACATACGCACATGGAGAAATAAATAATTTTGTTTTATGTGTATATGACACAAGTATGCCATTATCTGTGCTCTGGTCTGAAACTTAATTTTTTTTTTAAGTTTACTTATTTATTTTGAGAGGGACAGGAGTGAGTGGGGGAGGGGCAGAGAGAGAGAGAGAGAGAGAAAGAGAGGAGAGAAGAGAGGGAGAATCCCAAGCAGGCTCCACATGGTCAGCGCAGAGCCTGATGTGGGGCTGAAACTCACACAACCTCGAGATCACGACCTGAGCCAAAATCCAGAGTCAGATGCTTAACCGACTGAGCCACCCAGGCGCCCCTGAGACTTGCATTCTTTACTTAAAAATATGCTCTAGCCGTCTGTCCGTGTCAGTCAGGGTTGATCGAACTGGGTAACCGGAGGGCAGTTCGATACACAGAACTTGATGGCCAGGGTGTAGGGAAACCATAGGGCCATGTAGGGACCTGCGGTCAGTGATTGTGAGGGTACTGTTGATACCCCTAGATTAGGTGGGAGTATGGTGGGGAGGAGTTATGGGGTGGGAAGGATGGAACAGGAGGGAGGAAGGGAGAGAGAGAGGGACGTGTAGAATGGGCTGCTTGGCAGGGCTGAGGTTGTCAGTGGCGGGAGCCAGCCATCTGACTGCCCTGTTGCCACAGGGAGGGACCAAGAGTAATAAAAATCCTTCCCTCCTGATTCTCCCTTTCTGTGATGGATTAAATGTTTGTGTTGCTCCCAAATTCATGTTTGAAGCTCTAACCCCCTACTTAATGGTAGTTGGAGGTGGGGCCTTTGGGAGGTGATTAGGTTTAGCTAACGGGGTTAGTGCCCTCCTAAGAGGAGATATGAGGAGGCTTGCTCACTCTCTGTCCACACGCGTGCACTGAGGACAGGCCACGGGAACACACGGTGGAAAGGGGGCCACGTGCAAGCCAGGAAAAGAACCCTCACCCCAAACCCAGCCCTGCCAAACCTAGTTCTTCAACTTTCCAGTTCCAGAACTGTGAGAAATAAGCAGCTGTTGGGGTGCCTGGGTGGCTCAGTTGGTTAAGCATTCCACTTCAGCTCAGGTCAGGATCTCATGGTTCATGCTTTCGAGCCCCACGTTGGGCTCTGCTGGCAGCTCGGAGCCTGGAGCGTGATTTGGATTCTGTGTCTCCCTCTCTCTCTGCCTCTCCTCCACTAATGCTCTGTCTGTCTGTCTGTCTCTCTCTCAAAAACAAATAAACGTTAAAAAAGAAAAAGAGGGGTGCCTGGGTGGCTCAGTTGGTTAAGCATCCGACTTTGGCTTAGGTCATGATCTCACAGTCCGTGAGTTCGAGCCTTGCATCAGGCTCTGTGCTGACAGCTCAGAGCCTGGGGCCTGCTTCAGATTCTGTGTCTCCCTCTCTCTCTGCCCCTTCCCTGCTCATGCTGTCTCTTAAAATAAATAAACGTTAAAAAAAATAAAAAAGAAAAAGAAAGAAACACCTGTTATGTAATTCCCCCGGCCTGTGGCATTTTGTTATGCAGCACCAGCTGACTAATACATACCCTCTGATCTTGGAAGGAGATTCTCATTGGCTGAACCTAATGGGAAGCGGAATACAAGAGAGTGTGTTGATGCACTCTATACACATCAGTATTCCAGGGAATGGGCAAATGTGCCATGTAGATTTAAATCTTTCAGTAAATTTCAGTACCTCTGTATGATAGGCATTATTCTAGGGGCAAGAGAATAAGGTTAAAAAGAAAAACAAACACCGTCCATCAGAAGCTCATAGTTACCATATTGTGCAGAACGCAGAGTCTTTCCTGGCTCCTGTGTACCAGAATTTGCTAATGATCTGTTACTGGTGGGCATTTATGCTACTTTGATTTTCTTTATCTAAACAGTACTGTGTGACTGTCCTTGTCCGTGCATCTTTCTGCATGGGTCATAGTATTTCTCTCTGGAAGAGACTAGGAATTGGTAGATTGAAGGAAATATGTGTAATTAATGTTAAATTGGCTGATCTAAGAGGCGCCTGGGTAGCTCGGTGGGTGGAGCATCTGACTCTCAGTCTCAGCTCAGGTCATGGTCCCAGGGTCGTGGGATCAAGCCCCGTGTTGGGCCCCACGCTGAGCATGGAGCCTGCTTAAGATTCTCTCTCCCTCCCTCTTTGCTCCTCCCCTGCTTGTGCGCATGCACGCTCTCTCTCTTTCTCTCTCTCTCTCAAAAAAGCTTAAAGTATGCTTCCTCTCTCAGTCATGGTTGCTTTCATTCTCTCAGACTTTTACCAGTCCACTGGGGGCAGGGGGAGGGATAATAGGGTAATTGTTGTTTGAATCTGAAGCCTCCTGTCACTCGAATTGGAACCTTTAAATGTATGTACACCTATGGGTGTACAAATTGCAAATATCCTTTGGCTATTTTTTTAATTCAATTTTTAAAAACTGTTTTTATTTATTTTTGACAGAGAGAGTGTGCATTTGTGCACATGCGTGTGAGGGCACAAGTCGGGGAGGGGCAGAGAGACAGGGAGATTGAGGCAGGCTCCAGCACAGAGCTGTCAGCACAGAGCCTGATGTGGGGCTTGAACCCATGAACCGCGAGATCATGACCTGAGCCAAAGTTGGCCACTCAGCCCTACCTTTTTTTTTTTTTAGATTCATTGTCTTTTGTATTCATTTCTAAGACTTCTTTTTATATTTAAGGTTATTATTCTCAAGTCTTGCTCTGTTTGCTTCAGTAACCCCGTACGCCCAGGCGTTCTGTTGTGCTCGTACTTGGGGCCTCCTCTCAGTCAGGGTGCTGATTTGCCTCTCACGTTAGGCCGTGTGTGCTCACCCTGTAGTTAAGATTCCTGCTTTGCTCCCCTGTGAATGCTTCATCTCCTTGTGACACCCATTCTCCAGTGACTATGGGGGGACTCTGCCGGTAGGTAGAACATACCCGTAGCTGTTCTCCTGGGAATGTAATCCTCCTTTTTACAGGGGCGGGGGTGGGGAGTTGCCAGTCACCAGGGGGCACTGTCCTAATGCCCCAGCTCATGTAATGCCCTCATTAGTCCAGTCTGGGGCGGATGCCTCCCCTGCTGAAGTTGGGCATGGAGGGCTTGGTTAGGGCTCTGGTCGCTTCTGCCACACTGCCAGCCGCCCAGGGGCCCCCTCCTCTGTGTCTGCCTATTCTGGGCTATGTGTTCGCTGGGGTCATTCCCACCTTCCGGGGCTGTTCCTTTCTCGTGGATGCTGCGGGCCGCGGTTTCCCACTTCCCTCGGATCCCACCTGCCTTCTGTCTTTCCTGGGGTCCTCAGAGATTTACCAGAGAACCAGAGAAGCCAGAGAACACCCCTCCTTGCTTTTCACGGTGATGACAGAATTCACATTTATTTTTTATGTTCTGTTATGACCAGAGATTCGCAGCTAGAGGGAGAAGGCCGCAGCATGATCTAGCCCAGGCGTTTCCAAGCTTTCTCTGTGAGGCCCAGGTAGTAAATATTTGAGCCTTTGCAGGCCACATGGTTTCTCTCACAACTGCGCAGCTCTGCCTGCGTGCGAAAGCCGCCGTCACTGAGAATTGATGTATGGCTGTGGGCGCGCTCTGGTCAACCCCGTTTATAAAACAGGCGTCGGATGGGATTTGACCCGCAGGCCCTCATTAGCACACACCTGACCTAGACACCCCCCGTTTTTGTAACAGATGAGCAGCCTAAGAGGAGAGATTTGCCCCAAGCTACTCAGCGAGTGAGAGGAGGAACTAGACCAGTCACCTCTTCCGTACTCCTCTCTGAATCTGCGATCTGTGCTCTCTTTGTTAGAGAGATATCTAAACATGTTTTCCTTGGAACCAAGGACGTTGCTTTCAACTGCTTACTTTGTGTTCTGTTACTGGAAGGCAAATAAAGCTCAGGCCAAGTCGCCCGACCAGGGAGCTTCTGGAAAGTCAGAGATGGGGTGGGGGGGAGTTGGGTTATTGGCATTAGGACCGACGGGGTGCTTTCATCCACATTTTGGGCTTCTCTTTTATGAGCTGTAGAGACATTTGGCATGATTAATGAAGCTTCAAGTATTTGAGCTCTTCTGAGACAACATTCTAACATAACCATAAATATGATTTACTCTGCTTTAGTTGTGTGGCCCCACAAGGGAGAGAATTTGGTATCATGGCGGAAGCCATGTCTCTTTTTGTCCAGCTTTGGGCAATAGGGAGGGCTTATACGTGAGGTTCATTTCTTAAGCTCCTTGTTTGTCATGCAGTGCATCCTAAAATGAAGATCATAATGCCAGTGTCCTCGGGTTGTTTTGAAGATCGAGCGAGATGATGTTTAAGAAGGTAATTGATGCGTTGAAGAGCGTTGTAAAAACAGAAGTTATTAGTATATGGATCGAGAATAGAAGCCCTGACACAAACCACGAATGAGTGCCACTTGCTGTGATTGGGCGTTTGAAATGCAGGGAGTGGGACGTGTAAATGAGACAGTACCTGCTAAACATATTAACGAGCCAGGCTGTATGACATTTAGTCGAAACTAAATGTTAATTTATTTCTGTTTAAATTTTATTGTTCCCAGGAGCTTTCTGTCAAGTTAGTGCATCTACTTTGAATCTTCCTACAATTATCTAGGAGAATAAATTAAGCTTGCCTTCCACTGGGGGTGTTTAAAGGAAGCGTCCCACTTAAAAATGCAACCGTGTAAAACGCAATCCTGCTCTGATCGGAGGAGTGCCACAGTGAAGTGCATTTCACTTGTTTGTTTTATGAAATCGTTCTTCATGCGCCTTCTTGTATTTAAAACAAGGCAGTGGGTCATCGTGGTCGGAGGGCAGGCTCTGCATCAAGAGTCCACCTGGCTTGAATTCCACCTTCCACATTCACCACCCATATCACTTTGGACAAGATGCTGACTCGCTGTTTCTCACTTCCTTCATCCATACAACTGGGATAATAATAGTTCATGACATTTTTTTAATGGCTTGTTTCTTTTTTTAATGTTTGTTCATTTTTTAGACAGAGAGAGAGAGCAAGTAAGGGAGGGGCAGGAGAGCGGGTCAGAGGATCTGAAGTGGGCTCTGTGCTGACAGCAGAAAGCCTGACGTGAGGCTTGAACTCACAAATCATGAGATCATGACCTGAGCTGAAGTCGGATGCTCAACTGACTGAGCCACACGGGCGCCCCTTTAATGGCTTGTTGAAGAATTAAAGGTGTCAGTGCATGTAAAACGATTCAGAACAGTGTTTGGTGTATAGTAAGAGCTCACTAAGTACAGACATACCTCAGAGATACTGCAGGTTTGATTCCAACCCACTGCAAATAAAATGAATATTGCATGACAGTGAGTCTTAGGAACTTTTCGGTTCCCCAGTGCACGTGAAAGTTGGTTTTACGGTAAGTATATTGTAGTCTATTAAATGTGAAATAATGTTATGTCTAAAAAAACCCATAATGTACAGACTTTGATTTTTTTTGAATGTTTATTCATTTTTAAGAGACAGAGAGAGACAAAGCATGAATGGGGGAGGGGCAGAGAAAGAGGGAGACACAGAATCGGAAGCAGGCTCCAGGCTCTGAGTTGTCAGCACAGAGCCTGACGCAGGGCTCGAACTCACAAACCGTGAGATCATGTCCTGAGCCAAAGTCAGATGCTTAACCGACAGCCACGCAGATGCCCTAATAATGTACATATGTTAATTAAAAGATGTCTTATAGGGCTCCTGGGTGGCTTGGTTGGTTAAGTGTCTGACTCTTGATTTCAGCTCAGGTCATGGTCTCACGGTCATGAGATCACCCCGAATCAGGCTCTGTGCTGGCAGTGAGGAGCCAGAGAGGAGTCTCTCTCTCTCCCTCTCTCTGACCCTCCCCTAATTGTGCACACTCGTGCTTTCTTTTTCTCTCTCTCTTAAAAAAAAAACAAAAAAACCCTTTATGGCTAAAAAATGCTAACCCGCTACCTGAGCTTGCAGTGAGTCATTATCACTAATCACAGATTGCCATAATAAATAGGGTAACAATGAAAAAGCTTAAAATAATTGCGAAGTTTACCAAAATACGACACAGAGATATGAAGTGAGCACACGCTGTTGGAAAAATGGCGCTGATAGTCGTGCTCGATACAGGGTTGCCACAAGCCATTAATTTGTTAAAAAGGTGCAATAAAGCAAAATGTGATAAAATGAGGCCTGCCATATTAGATATTAGTCCTTATGACCAACACTATGCTAAGCATGGGGTTAAGAATCTAAGCGACCTGATCCATGTGTTAAGACAGCAAAATGAGCAGATTCTGTCCGGGGGCGCCTGGGTGGCTCAGTTGATTAAGCATCTGACTTCAGCTCAGGTCATGATGTCACGACTTGTGAGTTCAAGCCCCGCATCGGGCTCTTGGCTGTCAGCACAGAGCCTGCTTTGGATCCTCTGTCCCTCTCTCTCTCTACCCCTTCCCCGCTGTTTTTTTTTTTTTTTCTCTCTCTCTGTCTCAACATAAATAAATAAACTTAAAGAAGTGTCCTGTCCTGAGCGACGTGGGGGAAAAAGTGTTGGAGGCACCCAGAGGCAAAACGGGGAAATGCTTAAGGACTGAAACTTGCTTAATTGTAAGAAAACCTTCAACAGGCCCTCAAGACCTGGGTTATACTGTGCATTTCCTTTTACGTCCAAAAAACCCTAAACTGCGTAAGTGATGAGCGACGAGGCCTGATTTGGACCCCCCAAAATCCATCTTTTTCTGTGGTGGACTGTCACCAGGCCTGTTCCATGGCAACCCTCTGGCAGCCCAGTGGCAGAGCGAGGAAGAGAGCACAGCAATAGCCCCGTTACAGAGAGTGTTCTGTCACCGCGAACACCTGTGTTCTGTTACTGTTGTGCAGAGATACATTTTGACCCTGAACTTGGGTATCGGCTTACTTGATGCCCGCTAGTATGTGCTATCCTTGGGCGCTGATGCTGATGTATCCTGCCCACCTCCCATGCAAACGCCCAGGTCTAAAATGAGACGAGGTAGTGGGTCTCCTCTGGAGAGGACCCCTCGGTTCATGCAGGCTGCCGAAAGTACTAAAACTCAGGTGCACCTTAAAAAAAAATGTATGTATGTATATATGTATGTATTTTGAGAGAGAGAGAGAGAGTAGGGGAGGGATGGAGAGAGAAGGAGACAGAAGATCTGAAGTGGGGTTTGCACTGACAGCAGAGAGCCTCATGCGGGGCTCGAACCCACGAACCACGAGATCATGACCTGAGCCAAAGTCAGATGCTCAACCGACTGAGCCACCGGGTGCCCCTCAGATGCACTTCTTGAGGAACGAGGCAGGTGGAGCAGAATTGTGTCTGTATGCGATATTGAAATCCCTGGTCTTGCATATATTTTCGCATCATTCGTTTGCTTGTTCGGTGGGAAAAGAAAACAAAAGTCATGAAACTCCAGTCATCGTTCTCATCACTTTGTGTCCTGAACCATCTTTGGGCTGGCCTTCTCTTGCTTTCCTGCCTGATAGTCCAGGCTCAGACCTTCCCAAGACTCATGGGGTGGAGAGCTCACTACTTTGAAGTTGTGGTTTTCACCACCAGCAAAGAGTCCGGAAGGACCACCTCACTGTGGGGAACTGGAATTAACTGTATACGAAATCTGAGACTCCCCACAAGTAACCTTATCTTTGGAGTTTCTCTGTGGACCTTTTCTTAAAGATCTGAGAATGCCGTCCTTAAACTGGGGTCCACTTACAAAGAGACCTGACATTTTTTCTCTTAGCATAGCTGAGATGAACTAAAATATTCTAAAAATATTAATATTTATAAATGGAGGGAGGTCAGCTTCTCCTCGTGGTGGGAAAAAATGGTGGTAATTCCTCTCTGCAAAAGCAAGTACAGAAGCAAAAGCAAGTAAAATTGTCAAAAATAACCATTGAAGGGCACTAGAAATTGTCCAAAGGCAGGCAACTAAATGAGAACAATTCATCCTGGAAAGTGAGAGAATTTGGAGCGCCTGGGTGACTCAGTCAGGCTAAGTGTCCGACTTTAGCTCAGGCTGTGACCTCACAGTTAATGAGTTTGAGCCCCACACCAGGCTCTCTGCTGTCAGTACAGAGCTCACTTCAGATCCTTTGTGCCCAGCTCTCTCTGCCTCTCCCTGTGGGCACATGCGCTCTTTCACTCTCAAAAATAAAATGAGAGAATGTTAGGCAAGAACAGCAGGCTATGTGCCTCTCTTGTCTGAGGCTCCCCCCAGACTCCTAAGGTTGCTAGATAAAATTCAGGCTGCCCAGTTGAGTTTGAATTTCAGAGAAACAGCGAATACTTTCAAAGTATAAGCATGTCTAAAATATTGCATGAGACATATACTTAAAAATGAGTCATTATTTATTTGAATTTCAGATTTAACTGGACATCCTATATTGTTATTTTTTTAAGTTTATTTATTTTCAGAGCGAGAGAGTGGGGGAGGGGCAGAGAGAGAGAGAGAGAGAGAGAGAGCGAGCAAATCCCAAGCAGGCTCCACACTGTCAGCGTGGAGACTTATGTGAGGCTTGAACTCACAAACCATGAGGTCATAACGTGAGCTGAAGTCACGAGTCAGATGCTCAACTGACTGAGGCACTCAGGTGCTCCTCCCGTATTGTTATTTTCTTTTGCTCAGTCAGGCAACCTCTCCCTTCTGTCCAGATCATCTCCGACCCTGACAGTGGAATCAGAATGTGGGGCTGGACAGGAAAACCAGTAGCTCTGCTGCCAGAGAAGATGGACTTGATTTGGGGTGGGAAGTGGGTTTGTCGGCTAACAGTGATGACCTTGGTTGGGAACAGGAAAAATCCTCTGCTTCACTAATGTGACATTGCAGTTTTGGGGGTGCGTGTTAAGCCAGCCAGACACTTAAGAGCGAAGCTGCAGAAATGAGATCGGCTCTTCAGACATCCCTGGCTGCATGGAAAACCACACAGATGCGTACGGGAGACCCCGAGAGAGCGGAAGGGAAAGTAAATCCCAGGAGGACCTAACGGATTGAAATTTTGAATACATTCCCAGTCTTATCAATCAGCAGAGGTTGGAAGCTTTTCGGGCATAAGATGTTTGAGTCCAACCTCTCCTCAAAGTCTTGACTGACCCATGAAGCTATGTAGACACAGGGAAACCACTAAATGGCCATCGTAAAAAGTACGAATAAAAATTTTAAAAATCTGTCCAGAAATATCAGTGACTGCACACCACAGGGGAGACAGATTTTGTAGTGTAAGTCCAGGGAAGTTACAAAGAAAAAGAGAAAAAAACCCTTAGGAAAATGAAACAATTAAAGTCATTGCAATGTATTATGTCACATGTCTGTTTTCAACCCCAAATTATGAAACATACGAGGAAGCAAGAAAGTGTGATCAATATTCAGGAAGTAAGCAATCAAGAGAAACTAATTCTAAATGTGCCCAAAGACCCCTACGCATCCATTATAAATATGTTCAAAAAAAGTAAAGGAAATCAGGTTTAATTATCTTAAAAAGCTGGCAGTGGAAACAAGAAATTGCAAAAGCGAAATGGAAACTATAAAGTATACAAAAACAAAATGCTATCTAGCAGCGAAAAGTAAAATAACCAAATGAAGAATTCAGCAGAATTCTGAAGAATTCTGATCCTGAAGACAACACTTATCCAACTCAGAGAACAGAGAGAGGAAATGAGATTGAAGGAAAGAGGCTCAGAGACCTGGGGGATAATATTAAGAAAGGTCTCTACTATTTGCTATAGGAGTGAGAGAGGGAGAGAAGAGAGAGGAAGGGGGGAAAAAAAAGAAAGCAACAGTGACCCAAAACCCCCCAAATTTGATGAAAACCTTTAACCTTCAGATTCAAGAAGCTCCAAAAATTAAACACAAAGAGAAACACAAAGAGAAACACACCCAATCAGGTCATAGTATAACTGTGGAAGATGTAAAGAGCAAGTGGAAAGCAGCAAGAGAGAAATGATGCATCATTAAAGAGAAACAATGTGGATAGTGTCTGACTTATCAGAATATAAAGAAGCCTAGGAGGCAGTGGCATGACGAGTTAAAATGTAGAGAGGAAAAAAGAGTGTCATTCAAGAATTCTTTACCCAACAAAACTTTTTTTCAGAAAGTGAGAGTGAAATAGACTTCCCAAATTACCAACACTGGGACTGTATGTACCTACCCTATAAGAAATACCAAAGGAAGTCCTTCAGGATGAAAGGAAATGACAGTAGATAGTCACTCAGCTCCACCAGAAGGAATGAAGAGCACAGGAAATGATAGAGATGTGAGTCAGTAGAAAAGACTGTATATATAAAGTTTTCTCTATTATTTCTTTTAAAAGCATGCCGTCGTTGAAAGTAACAAATGTAAGACTGATTTTGGTTTATAAAATAAGTGGATTTAATACTTATGACGAAAACAGTATAGAAGATGGGGGAGGAAACGGAGCTTACAGGATCAGTTTGCTATATTTTTTCAAAATTAAGTCAGTATTGGGGCACTTTGCTAACTCAGTAGATCACATGACTCTTCATCTACAAATTGTGAATTCAAGCCCCACATTGGGTGTAGAGATTAGTTAGAAAAATAACATCCTAAGCAAAATTAAGTCAGTATTAATCTGAAGTAGATTGTGATGAATTAATGGTACATAGTAATTCTAAGATAACTAACTAAAACACACACACACACACACACACACACACACACACACACACAACACAAACCAAAACTAAGCTTAAAAATTAGTCAGACTGGATATAAAGCAAGATCCTACTATGTGGTGTGTATAAGAGATACAGATTTGTTTAAAGACACAAAATTGGTTGAAAATGAAGGGATGGAAAAGGTAACAGCTTTCAAGAGTAGCTACAAGAGAGCTGGAGTGACTATATACGTTTCAGACAAAATAGACTTTTTGACAAAGAATATTACTAGAAAGAATGAGGAATATTTCTTAATCATAAAGGGTCAATACATTGGGAAGCTCTAACATTTATAAATGATTATATATTTAACAACATCCTCCAAATACATGATATAACAGGACAGAAAAGAAAGGAGAAATTGACAATTCAGCAGTTATGGTTGGAGATTTCAGTAGTCCTCTCTAATTAATAGAATTACTAGATAGAAAATCAGTAAGAATGTAAAAGAAAATCACCGCCAACTTGACCTATCTGACATATATAGAATACATCCAACCATGGCATAATATGCCTTATTATTATTGTGTGTATTGTCATTTTTGATTGAATACTGGACATTTTGTATAAAATATAAAAGAATAGTAGAGCCTAGAGTAGATAGGATTTATGCCTGCAAGTGGGCATGGCTCTTCTCAATGTTTCATGAGAGAAGACTGAGCCAAAGCAGCTTCTGTTTAAGCTGATTGTAGGTTTTGTTGTTGCTATAGTTGCCATTAATGTATGGCATTAATGTGTCTTTTCATTGCTTCAGGGGTGGGCTGCTGCTGCTGGCTTGTACTCAATGTGGATTCTAGGTTGCTGGTGGATTTTTCTGTGTTCCCAGTTCACCTGCAGCTTTGAGGAGTCCTGACTACTTAAAGACCCTTAAAGGGTCTTTCTCTGTGGCTCTTATCCTTCCCATGTTGTATCCAGCCAGTTGTTGGTTATTTGGTGGGATGCTAAAGATGGGGGTGAAGTGAGGACTCTTCTTTCTCTTAGTGAGTCTCACCGAGCCAGATCCTGATACCTGGATTTGAAGAGTGGGGCTTTTTCAATATTCTTCCATCATACGGCAGCCAGACTCTGTCTGATCAGAGTCTATGGAGAATTTGGGGGCAGGAGAGAGTTCCCTTCTCTTCCCTAACTGGAGGCTGACCTCTGCTTTGTGTCAACACAGAAGCAGCAGTGGACCTTTGCTTGAGATGAGTGACAGGCAAGTTGCCTCATTCCTCCACAGCCCAACCCTGGTGTAGATTGCTGGCTGTTATTGCCAGTGCAAGGTTGGTGGTGGGCTGGAGGGGGGTTGCCTGACTATGCTCTCAGAAGTTTACCTTTGCCTCAGACTGGGGGAGAGAGGGAGGGTTTTCTGCACCTTTACAAGTGATGTTGGCTTCTATCCCTGCCCACAGGCAGTGAATCTTTGCCTGGGCTCTGGGGGTGGGAGCACTTCCAGCCCCTTCTTCAAGACCCTCAGTCCTTGACTCCCAGTTCCAGAAAAGTCTCTCTTCACAAGGGGAAAGTGGGTGGGGCTTTGTGTGCTTATATACAGGGGCAAGGGGGTGGTGGGGAGGTGGGGTGAGGGAGTGCAGACTTTCTGTGTCAGAAGCAACTAGGGATGTGAATGTCACTTTAGCCCAATGACTGAGCCATCCAGGTGCCCCTAAACAGTTATTTTTAACTGAAAAAAAATGGGGGACTTGGTTGCAGATTTTGACTGGCTTTTGCTTGGAATAATTTCAGATTCTTAATGGTTGCTTAAATTATACCACCTTGTATAGAACGTGTGGTTTGTTTAAAATGTTACAACTTTGTGTATGACTTAGGCATGTATACAGTTAAGCATTTGGAAGAGACGGACTTTGGCCAGTCGATGCAATTTTATTTGATCTTCTCATTACATGACTTTAAAAATGAAATGAAGAGTTTCAGCTTTCACTTTTTAATTCTTTTGGCAAGATATGATGAAAAGAAATCCAAGAAGAGTAGGAAGATGTCATGTGAGATGCCAAGAAAACGGATTAACGAAAAAAATAATCTGCTTTAAGACAGAGTGATTCAAATACTAAGAAAATGATCTCATTCGTTTTGGTGAGAGACACGTTTTGGTGATTTTATTTCTCATAATAAAGAATGAGTACTCTGGGCGCACAGGCCTGCTGAACGGATGCAGCCAACAGTTCACACGAACCTCTGACCTACTGGTAAAGCTTTAAAGTCTGGAGAAGGAATGATAAGCTAGCACGGATACAGAAAACTCACGAAATTCATCCTTAGAAGGAAATAAGTGGTTTAAATGCCTACAAGGACTTTGTGGGTATCCGAGACACCACAGCACAGTGAGGCAACTGTTTTTGCAATTAAGAAAATATGAAATGGGGCTCCAGGGTGGCTCAGTGGGTTGAGTGTCTGACTTCAGCTCAGGTCATGATCTCACAGCTCGTGAGTTGGAGCCCCGCATCAGGCTCTGTGCTGATGGCTCAGAGCCTGGAGCCTGCTTTGGATTCCGCCTCTCCCTCTCTTGCTGCCCTTCCCCTGCTCTCTGTCACATACACACACACACACTCTCTCTCTCAAAAATAAATAAACACCAAAAAAATTAAAAAAAAAAAAAGAAAATATGAAACTTGGGTGTCTGGGTGACTCATCATTTGAGCGTCTAACTCTTGATTCAGCTCAGGTCACGATCCCAGGGTCATGGGATGAAACCGGGCGTCAGGCTCCTGCTCAGTGTGGAGGCCAAGTTATAGCTGCACAGGACTCTGCCTGTGTGATGACTATTTAATGTTGAACTTCACAGCTTTATTTAGATGTAGAATAAACACAATCTTCACACAGGATCTTATTTTTAAAGTTTATTTATTTATTTTGAAAGAGAGAGAGAGAGAGAGAGAGAGAGAGAGGGAGGATCCCAGTAAGGCTCCACACTGTCAACAGAGAGCCCGAAGCTGGCTTGGAACCCATGAATCGTGAGATCATGACCTGAGCTGAAATCGGGAGTCAGAGGCTAACTGACTGAACCACCCAGGTGGCCCAGGATGCTATTTTAAAAATTATGTGTCTCTTCTACACCCAAGGTTTTATGATATCATCTAATACTCCTACCTACAAAATTCTAAGATCCTCCTAGAATAGAATTATTTTTTGGTGACATGTAAAAATTATGAAATTCAAATTTCGGTGTCCATAAATAAGCTTTAATGGAACACAGCCACCTCATTCGTCACATATCATCTGTATCTGCTTTTGCTCCACAGTGGCTCCGCTGAGCAGTTGTCCCAGAGGCCACGGACCCCCAAAACCTAAAATATTTACTCCGGTTCTTTGCAAAGTTTGCTGTCCCATGTTACTCATCAGGATGCCTCAAACTTGAATGTACATCCCAACCACCCAGGGATCTTACTAATATGAAGATTCTGATAATCGGATAAACCGTTAGTGAGAAGGAGCCGGAAAGTGATACAGGCTTCACCACCTTCCCTCCTGGAGGCTGCGGGCATCTCCCCTCTCACTTCTTGGGGCTTCTGTTCCCTTCTTGGTCACCTGGACCAAGGGTCCAGGAATGTGGGCCACAAGAAACAGATGGGCAGCCAGCAAGATCCCCTCTGTCAGCTGAGCTAGGTGAGAGCCTGGGGCAGGGTGGAGGGGAGTGGTGGGAGGGGGCAGAGTGTGGAGGGGGCCGTATCGCACCCTGAAATATGCCCCCACCTGCTCCTCTCCCCTCCTTGGCCTAAAATTCGCATCATTAAGTGTAGGTAGGTACAGAATAGGCTTCCGTTTGTTTTGTTTCAGTAACACAGGCTGATACGGTCAGGAGAACCCCCAGCTCTCTTTCCGCTCCTCTGGCTTCTCTTTCCCCATCTTTTTGTGCTTTGTCCTTTTCCTCTATCCACTCAAGCTCGTCCTTCTCCTCTCCTTACTCTACGCTCTCTTTCTGGGCAATGCCACCTGTTTCCATGGCTTCCCTTGCTATTTTTATATTGATAACCTTGAAAATATTTCTTGTCTGGGTGTTCTTCTAAGTATCGTTTTGCCTGCTTGGAATTTCCACTTGCATGTAGCACACACAACTCCGATTTAATATTTTCCCTGAAGGAGCTCACGATCATCGACTCCAGACTGCTTGTTCTCCGGTGTTTTCTGTCACAGTAAATGATGAGCACCTTCCGCATCTTGAGCCATGGGAGTCAGCTTTGCCCCTCTTCCTTAACCCCCATGAGCTTTTGTTATGACCTCATCCTAAATATCCCTGGATCCATCCACCTTTTTCTTGAGGTCCCCATTCTTTTTTTAAAAAAGTTTATTTATTTACTTATTGAGAGATTCCCATGCTAACAGTGCAGAGTGTGAGGGGCCTCAAACTCGCGAATCATGAGATCGTGACCTGAGCGGAAATCAAGAATCTGACACTCAGCAGACTGAGCCACCTGGGTGCCCCTTGTGGTCCCCGTTCTAAGTCAGTACCATTTTGTCACCTGTTCATCTACAATAGCTTTGGCAGAATCCCTGCATTTAACATTGCCTTGCTAAAATCAGTTGTCCTCATTGTGGCCAGAGTAATCTGCTTACAACAGAAAGGTGATCATATCCAGCTTCCTCAGAATAAGGTCCAAACTCCTCGTTATGGTCTTCACGCCCTGCATACCCGGGCCCTTCCCGTGTCTTTGGCCTCTCTTTGTGGGCTTACTCCCTCGCTTCCTGCATTCCAGCCATTTTCAATTTTTCCCCTGTTGTTTTTCAGCCAAGTCGCTTAATGATGCTGCCTATAATTCTCCTTCTACCTGTCATAAAATGCCTTTTATTTCTAGTCTTAAAATTCGCTTCCCCTGGGAAGCCTTTCCTGAGCCACCATATGAGGTCAGATATTCTGGATATGTGTCCTCATAGCATCCAGCTCCTGTTCAGAGTCCTCTAAAAGACTGCAAGCCCTGTGAGGTTGCGGATTGTGGCTTTTCCACCACTGCGTCTTAAGCACCTGGTAGAATCCTGCCATCAATAACTATCTGTGAATAAATGTCAAGAATATAGGCAACCAATTTGATTTGGATGCAAATCATGTGAATGTTTAGGATTCATAGAGTCGTTTCTAATATCGGTATCTTGTAGAGAATCCATTCGAATGCCCACTATTACTGTGGCCCCCTGTAGGGTTTCAATGTTTCCCACGTAGACCAGGGTGGTTATCCAGAATCTTCCAGCAGAATATCAGGTTCCCGCTTAGAGTGGGACATGCTGGCTCCGAGGGAAGAACAGTGTAAGAGAATTTCCAGATCCATGTGCCCTTCACATTGTTGAGGGACTGAGTCTTCAGCTTTAGCTACCCTTCTAAATGAGGATTTCAGACACCCTTCATTCTTAGACACAATTCTAGTAGACAGACTTTCCCTTTAAGGGTCTTTGGGATTCAGTTTTCCTTCCCAGGGATTAGAGACCTTGTCTTGGGTGTCTCAGCTTCAGTAACACTTGTGGTTGCATTCTGATGGAACATCGTGGTAACTTCATAGCCTCCTGGGAGTGGCACTTTATTGGGAATATACTGTGGCAGTAAATATTAATAATCCTAGGTGTTGGTGACATCTCAGATTTATTGGATGATTACTGTATTCCAGGAACTGTCCTAATCAGCTTACACTTATTTCTTTAAATGTTTATTTTGAGAGAGAGAGAGAGAGAGAGAGAGAGAGAGAGAGAGAGAGAAAGGAAGTAGAGGGATGGGGCAGAGAGGGAGAGAGAGACTCTCAAGCAGGCTCCATGAGGTCAGCACAGAGCCTGACATGGGGCTCAATCCCACAACCATGAGATCATGACCTGAACTGAAATTAAGAGTTGGGCGCTCCACCGACTAAGCCACCCAACTGCTCCCTAATCACTTTACACTTACTAATTGATGTAATTCTCCTCTAACTGCATAAAATATATACCATGATTAATCTCATTTTCAGGTGAGGAAATCGGGATCAACTTGCCCACAGACATGGGGCTGTTAGGCAGAAGAGCCTGGATTGGAAAGATTGGAGAATAACTTACTTTCCTGAGAGCAGGCTTGCACTAGAGAGCAATAAGAGATCTATCAGGCTCTTTCTCTCCTGTCACCCCTGGCTCGGCTCTCTACCCCTTGCACTCTGAGCTCCTCAACACCCCATGTCCTGTAGTTCACAACCCGTGTGTTGCGTCCCAGGTGAAAGTAGATGCTCTGGCCCCGAGGTGGTACAGGTGGGCTGAGCATGGGTTTGTTTTATCCAGTTTAGAAGATGAACAGGGCTTCATTGTTGCGGGGTGTGGGTTGGAAGCTTAGCCCCTGAGGGCTGAAGGAAGAAGCATCTATTCCGGGGGCAGTGAGGTTCTCCCAAGTGGAATGGAGAGAGGTCTGGGGTTGGAGGGGGAGGGGCCTGGAGTGGTCACTACCACCAAGATGAAAGGAATGATGGCATGAGGAACCCACCAAAAATAGAGGCAAAAGTCCCCAAGGTCCAACGTGGCCTGGAGGAGGTGGAGCTGCTGCCTCTCCCCCCGCCCACCCCCAAGTTTTTCACGGATCCAGGCTTCAGTAGGTCACCACCCAGGCTCAGAATATGCCCTTCCCTGTGACTCAGCATCCCACAGGACCTGGGTAGTTGAATGATACAAGGTGTGTGGAGGGAGACCTGAACATGTACTGGTATATTTGTCTTCGAGCCCATCATGGCAGTTTAGACCTGGAGGATGATACAATTTCATTGTATCTACACATTTACAGTAAAGAAATGGGATATTATTTGCATCTCAAGTGCCCAGGGGTAATTTAACCTTGTTGCAGTAGACCTTGGTTACTCCCTGTCCTGTAGCTTAGCCCAGATGAAAAAAATCTCAGCTTTGATAGATAACATGGCTGACCGGCAATTGCTGAATACTCTTATATAATGAGAGAAGCAGGGCTTATAAAATCATTCTGGGAAAGCATTCTCTGAAGGATAAGACGTTGGGATGGCAGTTATAGGTCTAGACTCTGGAGTTATTGCTGAAGATAACACTTTTTTTCCAGAGGCAGTAGTTACTAAATTTAGTTCAAAATATTTCATGTCAGTTCTTCATAAAGTGGGAAAATACAACCTCCGAATTCACCTGTAACACAACAGAATGTGATAGGAACAACCGTGAGATCTTATTTTTATTTAACTTTATCTGGCCACATGTCATTTCCATCAGACTGAGAATACTTCTATTGTAATTTCCTGGTGTTGAATTATCTTAGATCAGTGATAACTGTACCTTTTAAGAGATAGCTACAGGACAGTCAAACATTCTTCAGTTTAGCACATTGAAAAAAAAGACATCATTTTTTTTCACAAGGCAAGTTTAACTAATAGATGGATTTTTGAAAGATAACTTGAAGCCTTTGTGTTTTATCAGTTGAAATCCTTCCTATAAATATGAAATCTTTAGCATATTTACGAAGTATGATTTTTATTTATTTTTTAAGTGTTTCATTTTTATTTATTTGGAGAGAGACAGAGAGCAGGGGTGGGGGTGGCAGAGAGAGATGGAGAGAGAGAGAGAGAGAGAGAGAGAGAGAGAGAATCCCAAGCAGGCTCTGCACTGCCGGTGAAGAGCCTGATGTGGGGCTCAAACTCACAAATCATGAGGTAGTGACCTGAGCCAAAATCAAGAGTTGGACGCTTAACTGACTGAGCCACCCAGGAGCCCCAGCAAAGTGTGATTTTTAAAGAGGCAAAAATAACATGCGCTATTGATTTTACTTAGTTTATTAATTAATCGGGGAACCCGTTAAATGTTAATACTGGTTGAAAGAATATTTAAGAAGCCAGGATATTTCTAGGCAACTTAATAAAGAAATATTAAGGGGGGCGCCTGGGTGGCTTACTTGGTTAAGCATCCAACTTCGGCCCAGGTCATGATCTCACAGTTCGTGGGTTTGAGCCCCGCGTTGGGCTCGTGCTGACAGCTCGGAGCCTGGAGCCTGCTTTGGATTCTGTGTCTCCCTCTCTCTGCTCCTCCTACACTCATGCTCGGTCCTCTCTGTCTCAAAAATAAATACATATTAAAAAATTAAAAAAAATTAAAAAAATTAAAAAAAAGAATTATTAAGGTTAGATTGCTGAAATAGTTATAAAATTGCTTAATGTATAGCAGGCCATAAATCTTGGGGAGTTATTTGTTCTGTTGAACAGTTAACAAGTTCAAGAATTCTTGAACCTTTTTATCAGCAGTTAACAGTAGATTCCTGTATAGAATTCTTGGCTGGCCAGTGCCCCATCTGATTCTGAAAGTATGTGCCGTGCACATTTTTTGCCATTTTCCCAACTTTCAGACGAATTTCCTGATGTGTTATTTCGAAAGGACTGTTGGCTCAGTTCATTTCTGTGACTCCAGAGCCTTTCTGTGACCTGAATAGGTATGCTTTCCTGGTCTCCCCAGCTCGGGTTATCCCCAGCTGCACAGGGTAAGGGTGCTTTCTTAGCTACAAAACAGGGCGAATCTGATAGCAGACAGCCTCGTTAGCAGGACATCTTCACAAATGTGGCAGCTTCCCAAGGAATTCTAGAATCTCACTTTAGTGACCAGATGGATAACAGAGGCACAAAGCCTCTAGTTCATACTTTTGAGTGAGTTTCCGCTCGTTTCAGAGTAAGGAGCGAATGGGGTCTTTCCCAGAAGGCTTATGAAATACACACTGATTATATAGCTTAGGGGGCAGGAACCTAGGCACTAGATTCAGAGAGGACAGGTTTCCAGCATTGGTCTCTGCATAAACTCTGTCACCTTGGTCATCTATTGAACTTCTCAGGGCCTCAGTCTTATGCGGCTTATTTTGAAGGTGATATAAGAGAGTGAAGGCAAGTGCTCACTATGATGCCTTGAATACCGTTATTATTCAGCAATAAAAAATAAGCAATAAGTTATATTACTGATTGGAGGTCAGATGCCATACTGGGTGAGTCTTGAGCATTTAGAGATGACATGCTCCTCTACCTGAAGATACGTGCTCCCATCAGGGAGACAGATCTATCTGTAATTAATAATAATGATGGAAAATATTGGTATTATAGAGGCATCCATAAATGACTCTGGACAGAATGGTGACAAAATCATTGGCTCCACCTAGCGGGAGGTGGTATATTGAAGAATGTTCCAGGGGTTGACCTTCAAGATGGCCTTTGAAGGAGTGGGGATGGGGGCCTCATTGGGGGTCAGCAAACTTTTTCTGTGAAGTGTACATATTTTAGACTTTGTGGGCCGTACGTGGGTGTCACAACTACTTATGCGGCACAAAAGCAGCCATAGATGATACATAAACAAGTGGATGTTGCTGTGTTCCAAGTAAACTTGATTTACAAAATCAGTGGCTGGATGTGGCCTGTGTGGGCTTTTGTTTGCCAATTCCTGGACTAGAGGATGAACTAAAGAATACAGAACAAACCGTTCTTCTGTTTCCAAGATAATAATGATTAACTTACAAAAATAGGCATTTACAACGCATCTTCAGAGGTGCCTGGGTGGCTCAGGTTTGAGTTTGTGAGTTTGAACCCTGTGTCAGGTTCTGCGCTGGCAGTGTGGAGCCTGCTTCAGATTCTCTCTCTCTCTCTCTCTCTCTCTCTCTCTCTCTCTGCCCTCTACCCCCCCGGTCGTACTCACTCTCTCTCTCTTTCAAAATAAGTAAACTTAAAACAACAGCAACAATGCATCTTCAAACCATTTTCCTTTACTGGGAAACTTAGCGTTACAGAATACAAACATTCAAAGGTTAAAGAGAAATTTCTGTTTTGTTGTCATTAAAAGACAAAACAGAGTAAGCCAAGGAAATGCATTTATATTTCAGGTCCTTCTCCACCAGGAACCAGCATTGTTAAATTATTTCCATTTAGAGAAATCTGACCTAACTTAGTGATCCTTCTTCCTTCTGGTGTGATTTCAAAAGTCATCAAATCCCAAAAGCATGCCAACAATTTCTTTATCACTCTTCATCACAGTGAAATTCTTGGTCCTATTCATTTGTCCTCACACTCTAGAGGCGGATGTCACGACCGGTTAGTGGTAGCCTCAGCCGCCATGGCTACGCCGGAAGCCAAGAGAGGAACAATTTTTATGTGTCAGGAGAAATAAAACTGGCATTTTGAAAAATATACCAAAGGAGCACTCTAGGTAAAGAAGACTTTGAGAGTTTCAGTTGCTTAACGTAAGTCAGTGATACCATGTGGCTATTAACGTGATCTTTGTTCGTTCCATGTGTAGTGCTGAGACAGTGTTGAAATTATGGGAGGTCTGAATTATTCCCTAGCCCACATGGTTCAAGGCATATGTGGAGATTTTTATTTTTTTGGTTCTAGGTGCTACATCCTAAAGGATAAACCTGGGTAAGAATATGTCCAGAGAAGGGTGTCCAGGGAGGTGCGGAATACGTCAATGATGTGCAAGTTGGCCGCCATATAATTTATTGTACAAACTGGGATGTGTTGGGAGAACAAAAGAGGGCTATGGGAAAAATTTTCCAACACTTGGAAACAAAGCAAGAGAATGATCCAGTGTTCTTTTCAGATCATCCTGGGGCATTATTTATCAGGCCTGCCTGGGGGTTATTTGAACCCCCAGAAGGGTATATCTTTTGACTTTGCTCTCTATTAATTTTTTAATTAATTAATTTATTTTTAATGTTTATTCATTTTTGAGGGAGAGACAGAGCATGAGCAGGGGAGGGGCAGAGAGAGAGGGTGACACAGAACCCGAAGCAGGCTCCAGGCTCTGAGCTGTCAGCACAGAGCCCGATGCGGGGCTCGAACTCACAAACCGCAAGATCATGACCTGAGCCAAAGTCAGATGCTTATCCGACTGAGCCACCCAGGCACCTCTGCTCTCTGTTATTTGATTAGAGCCTGGACACTTTGAAGTCTACAAAGTGCACTTGTAGAAAAAAACAACCCCAAAGTGTATTATTCAGTTCCAGTTAGGATATTAACTAGTTTTAGATCTCAACTAGCAAACTTAGTCTAACACCTTTTTTCCTGTTCCTCTACCATGTTATTTGTTCCCTCCTTAATGAATAATTTGGATAAAATATTTAATGCACGTCCATTCTGCGCTAGTTTGAATGTCATATTCTAACTTCATGAACTTCATATTTTGAGAGGTGTAATTATTGTTCTAAAAAACCAAGGGTAAGCATGGACTCTCCTGGGAAAACCAGACTGTATAAAGAAATGTTTGAAGTATTTCAGAATATTTATTCTGGAGAAGATAGGGTATAGGATGCTTGGCAGGGGATTTGAGTGATAAAATGTCTTGTGTTTGTATTTTGAAAACCTAAAGGGATGAAGATACAACCCGCGTACAGTTTCCAGGAGGGGCAGGAAGATGGTGGGCAGCAGGAAGGTAGTTCTTTGGGTGCTGAAGCAGTCCGCAAGCAGGGCCCTGGTACTGGTCTTTGGTGAGCAGGTCTGTGGGAGTCCTTTTCTGTGAATCAGCCACCTGTCACTAGTAGAAGCTGACACCTGATGGATGGAAACCAGCCCTGCCAAAGAGGCAGGCTAGGGAGGTTAGGCATTTACCCACAGGTGCAGAAGGTGGAATTCAGACCTTGGTTTCTAGATTTCCAAGTCGGAGCTCCTTTCATCGCAGCCCAGCTAGATTCCCATTTTAATTTTATGCGGTTGAGTTTGGGTTAGTGTGTCTGTACTCTGTTATGTGTTGAGTTTCCCACTCACCAAATAGTTCACACATATTTCCAGGCATTGTTGCAGTCTATATGGTTGACATTCTTAATGACGAAGCGTGAGTTGATACCTCGTAACATACATGGTCCTTACAAGTAAGGACGGGTTTTAGCTTTGTAAAAGGAATTACTCATAAGAATGTGAAATATTTGGACACTTGGGTGGCTCAGTTGGTTAAGCGTCCAGCTCTTGGTTTCGTCTTGGTCATGGTCTCATAGTTTCATGAGTTTGCGCCCCAAGTCAGGCTCTGCACTGGCAGCGCAGAGTCTGCTAGGGATTCTCTCTCTCCCTCTCTCTCTGCCCCTCCCCTACTTGTGCTGTCTCTCAAGAAGAAATAGCTCTCAAAAGGAAGAAATAAACTTAACAAATGAAGAAAAAGAATATTAAATATCATTGTCACTGTAGTACCAGAATATCTACCAGAATATTCACATGTATATAGGTATGTATATATTTATTGTGTGTGTGTGTGTGTATGTTTAATTCAGAAATGTAAGTCCTGGGGCACCTGGGTGGCTCAGTCGGTTAAGTGTCCGACTTCAGCTCAGGTTGTAATCTCATGGTTTGTGAGTTTGAGCCCCGCATCGGGCTTTGTACTGGCAGCTCAGAGCCTGGAGCCTGCTTCAGATTCTGTGTCTCCCTCTCTCTCTGCCTCTCCCCCACTTGCACTCTGTCTCTCTCTCAAAAATAAAATAAAAATCTAAAAACATTTTTAGAAAGGTTAAGTCCGGATTTTAAATGGATGGGAAACCTAAAACAAGTCTTTCAGCTAAAGGTGCTGTATATTGGTTATAAACCACTGAGACATACCCAGGGAAATACATTATTGCTTCTTACAGCAGTCTTCAGTTTGACTTTAAGGAAAAACAATTAAAAATGGCTCAGTAAACTCTGAAAGGACTCTATTTTATGGATGATGGCACCATTAAATAAGAAACCATTACCTGTGAAATAGTCTAATTGAATTCCTGATGGCATGGGTCAGCTTTATTGTTTTTCAAAAGAAATCTACACTTAAGATAGATTGGAGCTTCAAAATGGTTCTTAAGCTCCGAAATATTTTTGCTTTTTTGAGTAGTGCACATAAAACATTTGGAAAACTTGCATAATGTTTGTGAACTCAGACTAATAATAAAATGCGTTAAAATCTTTTTAAAAAATTGTTTGTTCATTTTTGAGAGTGAGATTGAGAGAGAGAGAGAGAATGAGTAGGGGAGGGACAGAGAGAGAGGGAGACAGAGGATCCAAAGCAGGCTCCATGCTGACAGCACAGAGCCTAATGCCTGGCTTGAACTCATGAATTGTGAGATCATGACCTGAGCTGAAGTTGGATGTTCAGCCAAATGAGCCACCATGCCCCCCTACATTAAAATCTTTGAAATGATAGATTTGTGGAGTCTTTAATTCACTTGCTGTGTGACCAACCAGAAACTCCATTCTTACCCTTTTTCTTTATGTTCCCTACCACCTGCTTTTGAAATGTTATCTGTCTACTTCAACTGCCATGTGCTTCAGGTCTGTCCTTGGTTACTATGAGACATAAAAGACATGAATGGCTTATAGTATCAATCCTCAAACATTTTTTTAAAAACAGATTTTATTTTAAGTAATCTCTACACCCAACGTGGGGCTCAAATTCACAACCCCGAGAGCAAGAGTCACATGCTCTACCAACTGAGCCATCCAGACGCCCCTCAAACTTTTTCTTAAAAACTATTACCACCTTCCAGGGGCAAGTGATCTTATTGATAATAGGGGATTGATTGGAAATGAACAAAATAATGCAAATGGTAGAAGAATTCATGCATAATGGAATTAAAGGGTTTGTTCTTTGTTAGGATTTGTGATGTATAAAATGAAAGTATCCAAATTGGAGAGGATTCTGCTTGTAGAGACAAAGAAAGACCTTGCACTTCTGGGTCCGTTTTCAGTTTAGAAGGAAGACCCCTATCTTCCATCTCCTCAGTCCTGTGTCAGCAGGGTCTGTGCTTTTTGAGTCCTTGGCTTGTTTGTTTGTTTATTTTTAAATTCATTTATTTATTTTGAAAGAGACAGAGTAAGCGCAAGTGGGGAAGGGGCAGAGAGAGAGAGGGAGAGAGGGAGAATTCCAAGCAGGCTCTGCAGTGTCAGCACAGAGCCCGATACCATGAGATCATGACCTGAGCCGAAATCAAGAGTTGGCTGCTTAACTGACTGAGCCACCCAGGCGCCCCTGAGTCTTTGGTTTAAAGCAACAAAGTGATCCCAGAGTTAGATCCGTTCAGTCAGAAAAGAAATGATGGAAAGGAAATGGAAAGGCCATTTGCTGTCTCAGGACAACAATTCCAGGGACGCTGATGGAAAGCCAAGGAGACCATTCTGCTAATGACCTTAGTGTTAAAGATTCGGGTTTTAAGTATTTGGTGGGCCTTAAGGGTTTGCTTCTGATCTATGATAGCTTACCTATGCGTGTGTGTTTGTGGGAGGAGGGGCAGGCATCCAGGGAAGAAGGCGGAAGAGAGGGGGCATAAGGAATTTCCAGGGAGGTGATCAGATCATTTGTCGGCATAATTATTTTGTCCTTTTTTCCCCACCTTTTAAAAAAAATTTGATATTTATGCCTTCCATTTTTCTTGTTTTGTCTTGTTTTTTCTTTTTTCTTTTTACTTATCCTATTTCAGAGGTAAATAACAGTAGAGGGAGCATTTTTCCTTCTAATCCTTGATAAGGAAATGCCTCTGAGTTTTCACTATTATTAATGTCAAGAAAAGAATTGCTTTCACTTTAAGGTCAAGATTCCTTGTCAAAGGAAGTAATCATGGTTTATGCAAATAATTTGATAGTTATTTATCAAATGCTTCCAACCTCGTAGGTACTCTGTTAGGTGCTTGAAATATCTTATTGGGTCTAGTTTATGAAGAGGTTTTTAGCATATATACATTTATATAATATGGTATTTATATAATATATAATAATTAAATACATATTAATATATAATCTATATTATATATATATTTATATATATGTGTATGTATAAATATATATAAATTATCCATCAAGTTGTGGGATCAAGCCCCATGTCAGGCTTTGTCCTAGGCATGAAGCCTGCTTGAGATTCTCTCTCTCTTTCTCTCTCTCTCCTGCTCTGCCCCTCCCCCACTCGTGTACACTCTCTTTCTCTTTCAAATTAAAAGAAATTTCATTAATACGTCTCCTCATAGTAAATCACTTTTACATGCTTGCAATGAAATTGATTTGGCCAATTGAAAAAAATTTTTTTTATGTTTATTTATTTTTGAAAGAGACAGAGACAGAGTGCAAGCAGGAGAGGGGCAGAGAGAGAGAAAGAGAGAGAGAGAGAGAGAGAGACAGAATTAAAACAAGCTCCAGGCTCTGAGCTGTCAGCACAGAGCCCAGGGCGGGGCTCGAACTCACGAACCATGAGATCAGACCTGAGCTTAACCGACTGAGACACTCAGGCGCCCTTTGATTTGACCAGTTTTAAAAAAACATTGTCCTAGATTTGATTTGGTATATTTTTATTTGGACTTACTGAATTTTGTGACTTACTGTTTTGTAAGTATGTCAACTTATTTAACATTTATATATATAGAGAGAATTTAACATTATATTAGTTTCAGTACAGTGTAAGCATTAGACAATTGTCTTGAAATGATTACCACAAGAAGTCTGATTAACATCCATGACCACACACAGAGATTTTTTTCTTTATGATGAGACTTCTAAAATTTCCTCTTCCGTCAGCTTTCAAATATGTAATCCAGTACTATTAATGATAGTCACCATGCTGTACGTTACATCCCCATGACTTACTTGTTTCATAACAGGAAATTTTTGCCTTTTTACCCCCTTTACCCATTTGGCCTGGCCCCTAGCCCCTATCTCTGGCAACTGCTAGTCTGTTCTCTATATCTATGAGTTTGTTTTTGTTGTTGTTTATTTGTTTGGTTCGATGCCACATGTAAGTGCAATCATATGGTATTTGTCTTTTTCTATCTGACTGACTTCCTATAGCACAATACCTTCAAGGTCCTTCCATGTTGTCACAAATGACAGGACTTCCGTCCTTTTTAATGACTGAGTAATATTCCATTGCCTGTATATACCACTTCTTCTTTATCCAGACATCCATTGATGGACACTTAGCTTGTTTCCATGTTTTTTTTGGCTATTGTGAATTTCAAGGTATAGTGAACACCGATTATCTTTTAAATGATTGAATCATTATTTATGAGAAACACTGATATTTTTCTTTTTCATGCTAATTTATCAGATTCTGGATTAGGAACTTGCTACTTTCATATGATTCGTTGGGGAAGTTTTTCACCTTTTCTATGATGTGGAATAATTGACATGACAAGAGCATGACCTGCTCTCTGAAGGATTAAAGAGCTTACCTATAAAAGTGAGTTTAGGGCCTCTTTGTAGAGATGCTTTTAGATGACATGTTAGCATTTCTGTATTGTGAGTGATAAATCTTCTTGAAGTAATTTTGGTAATTTCTGTCTTTCTAGAAAATTATTCAGTGGAGTTACAGTTTTCAAATTTATCACCTGTATAGGACCAGGAGAAAGAAAGAAAAGAACTTCAGAATCATATAGTAGACCAGGCTGAGAAATGGAGTATAGTACTTTTACCAGTTGGGTTAAATATTCTATTAGATTTTCTTTTGAACTTAATACTCAATGCATTCACTATTATTACTGCTGGTATTACAGAATATTTACAAATATTGGGATTATAGTGTACATGCTGTTTGGCAACTTGGCTTCTCTCTCCCCTTCTTAAAATTTTGTGGGTCTTTTTTATTAGTTCGTGTAGAGCACTGGTTTCTTAAACTCAATGCTGTAGACACTTGGGGCCTGATAGTTCTTTCTGGTGGGAGCTGTCCTGTGATTAGAGGATGTCTGTCAGCATCCCCGGCATCTACCCACTAGAAGTCAGTAGCACACCTCCTTCCCAGCTGTGACAACCCAAAGTGTCTCTAAATCAACGGCCCCTGGACAGAGGGGCAAGATGGCCACCATTTGAGAACCACTCGTGTGGAACTACTCCGTTTCTTTTTTTTTTATGTTTATTTACTTATTTATCTGAGAGAGAGGGAGAGAGGGCAGGAGGAGAGGCAGAGAGAGAGTAGAGAGAGGATCCCAAGCAGGCTCTGCACGGCCAGCATGGAGCCTGGTGCAGGGATTGAACTCACCAACTGTGAGATCATGACTCAAAGTAAGATAAAGAGTTGGACACGTAACTGACTGACCCACCCAGGCGCCCCTCCATTCTTTTTTAAACAGCTGCATAGGGCTTTATTTATAAAAGCTTGTTTTAAATTTCTCATTATAACAAATAACACGATAATCAATATTTGTCCACTCTTTTGTACATATTTCCTTGGGATAAATCCTAGTATTGAAATCATTGAATAAAATGTCTGCACAATTTTCACCTTTAATATTGCCAGATAGAATCAAGGAATTTATCTCCATAAATATTCTCATTAGTTACATCTCACAGTGTTCTCCCCCCACTTATATTCTCTCTGAAACAGATTATCAGTGTTTTCCATTTTAGTTAATCTTACTGTTTTAGTTTGCATTTCTTTGCTTAATATATGTTAATCAAACTTTGGAATCTATTTTGTGGAGTATCTGTTGTATCCTTTGCCTCTTTTTCATGCTGGGTTATGCATCCTTGTATTTTTGACTTGTAGAAATGTTTTATGTAAGCATTAAGACTCTCAATTAAAAAAATTTTAAAGTTTATTTTTGAGAGAGAGAGAGAGAGAGAGAGAGAGACCAAGTGTGAGTGGGGAAGGGGCAGAGAGAGGGACACAGAATCTGAAGCAGGTTCCAGGCTCTGAGCTGTCAGCACAGAGCCCAACATAGGGCTTGAACTCACCAACCATGAGATCATGACCTAGGCCAAAGTTGGACGCTTAACCAAATGAGCTCCCCAGGTGCCCCAAGGCTCTCAATTTTGTACGTTGAATTTTTTCCTCAGCTTGTTCTTTGCCTTTTATCCTCATCTATTGAATTTATTTTTGCATACTTTTAATTTTATGTGGTCAAATTGATAAGTCAGTTCTTAATTACTTCCCTGCCATGTTCAGAAAGATTACTCACACCCCGAGATGATTAAAATATTTACTCATTTTCTTCTAATACTTTTCTTATTACGTGCATTTACATCTTTGATCTCTCTGGAATTTATACTCCAAGATGTTGCATAGAAATAAGCTTATTTTTTTTCCTCAAATGGTTTCCCTACTGATTCATAGCACTTACTTGATAACTTGTCCCTTTTATTCAGAATGTCATCTTTATCATATATTAAATCCCACTACCTATTCTCTTCCATTTGCTTATCCATTTCAAATACTCTCCTGTTTTTATTACTAAATCTTCACAGTAAATTTTGATATTTGGTAGGAAATTTCTCTCTCATTCTTTTTCAAACTTGACAAGGGTGTTCTTGCACATTGATTTTTCTATGAAGTTTGGAATCCTTCTTGTGTGTGTGTTCTATGGAAAATCTTGTTGGGTTTTTATTTGACATGGTTTATATATCACTTGGTTATTATGTAACATATTACTTAGTTATTATATATTTTTATATCCTGGTTTTATATATTATTTGGCAGAGAATCAAAAGGTTTACAGTGTTCCCTTCCCTTCCATGGGTTATATCTCCATTTATTCAGGACTTCTTTTAAGGCTTCCAGTAAAATGTTTCTTCAGTAGTTTTGTTCAGTTGGTTACACCTCTCTCAGGCTGCTGACTTTCTTCAAATGATTGGTTGTCCTTTGTTGTACGTTTATTTTTATGCTGATTAGAATGGGCAACCAGTGTTTGTATGTTCACACCAAATACTGATTTCTTGCATGGGCCTGTGGATTCTTGGCTTTGTGGTTGTAGATAAGTCCTGTTTCAAAGGCGGACTCACCTTTGGTGTGTGTGGAAGGCCCCCCTGTGACTGCCAAGGTGAGTTTACAGGTGTGTGCCTTGGTGTGTTGTATTCCTGGGAAGAGCTGGATCAGGCTCTAACATCCATTGTAAACTAGCAAGCACACCTTTCCCTCTGTTGAGATTTAAGATGTAACTCTTGGAGTGCCGGCCGAGGGCACGTGCTG
Organism: Paguma larvata; assembly: GCA_030068075.1. Classification (NCBI taxonomy): domain Eukaryota; kingdom Metazoa; phylum Chordata; class Mammalia; order Carnivora; family Viverridae; genus Paguma; species Paguma larvata. The sequence continues at coordinate 140,728,431 of CM057826.1, read as the reverse complement.
TAGACTACTGTTCTGTCTACACCAGGCAGAGGATGTTCTATCTACTTGGCCCAACTGTCAAAGGTGATCCATTATGTAGTTACCTTAAATGCTGCCCCACAGCTCCTCTGGCTTCTGTTCCTGACAATTCTTTTTTTTTTTTTAAGTGTATTTATTTGTTTTGAGAGAGAGAAAGACTGGGAGCATGTGAGCGGGGGAGGGGCAGAGAGAGAGGGCAACATAGAATCTGAAACAGGCTCCAGGTTGAGAGCTGTCAGCACAGAGCCCGACGCGGGGCTCGAACCCACAAACAATGAGATGATGACCTGAGCCAAAGTCAGTTGCTTAACCTACTGAGCCATCCGGGCGCCCCCAAATCCTTTTTTTTTTAAGTTTATTTATTTATTCTGAGAGAGAGAGCGAGAGGACGAGTACAAGGGAGAGCCAGAGAGGGAGGGAGAGAAAAAATCCCAAGCATGCTCTGTGCTGACAGCATAGGGCTTGATCTCAGGAACTATGAGCTCATGATCTGAGCTGACATCAGGAGTCAGACTTGTAACCAACTGAGCCATCCAAGCGCCTCTAAAATAGAATTCTTTGTACTGTACAAAGAAAGGTCTGACATGCAGTAGCATGGATAAATTAAAAAGTTCTGTTGGGGTGGGGGCACCTGGGTGGCTCCGTTGGTTAAGCGACCGATTTTGGTTCAGGTCATCATCTCATGGTTCATGAGTTCGAGCCCTGCATCGGGCTCTGTGCTGACAGCTCAGAGGCTGGAGCCTGCTTCAGATTCTGTGTCTCCCTCTCTCTCTGCCCCTCCCCTGCTCATGCTCTCTCTCTCAAAAATAAATAAACATTAAAAAAAATTTTAAAAAAAGTTCTGTTGAGGGGCACCTGGTTGGCTCAGTTGGAAGAGTGTGTGGCTCTTGATCTCAGGGTTGCAAGTTTGAGCCTCACATTGGGTGCAGAGGTTACTTAAGTAAATAAAGAAACTTAATACACACAACAACAACAACAACAAAAGTTACCTCTCTAAAGTAAGAAAAGACACCTTTGTTTATTTTTTATTTTTTTAACATTTATATATAAAATGTAATGTAGTTTTAAAACAGATATAATATTATCACAATAGTATGTTAAGAAAATTTCCAAATATACATAAAAGATACTGGGCCGAGTGTCACTGCCCAATTAATGGACCTATGAGTCATCGTGAGCCTTCCCAGGATTATGCTGCAGAGAAAAGACACCTCTAAAAAAAAAAAAAAAGTTGAACAAGTGAAACCAGGCACAAAAGTACACATACTGTGTGATTCCACTTACATAAAGACAGGCAAACATAATTGATGATGGTAAAAGTCAGAGAGTGGTTATTGATGAGGAAGGTGGCTATTGCACGGGAAGGAGGTCCAAGGGAATTTTCTGGAGGGACAGAAATGTTCTATGTCTTGATCTGGGTGGTGGTTGCAGACTTAGGTAAAACTCTGTATAGCTGTACGGGTAAGAATGGACACTTTACAGTATATGAATCATACCTCAAAAAAGAAAAAAAAAAGCAGAGAGGGATGGGTGAAACAGGTCATGGGGAGTAACGAGGGCACTTGCGATATATGGAAGTGTTGAATCGCTGTATTGTATGCTTGATGCTAATATAGCACCATGTATGAACTAACTGGAATTAAAAAGAAGCTATTTCATAAAGAGGGGCGCCTGGGTGGCTCAGTCAGTTAAGTGTCTGACTTCAGCTCGGGTCATGATCTCACGGGTCATGAATTCAAGCTCCGCATCCGGCTTGCTGCTGTTAGCGCCGAGCCCACTGCAGATCCTCTGTCTCTCTCTCTCTCTGCCCCTCCCCCACTTGTCGTTTCTCAAACATAAGTAAAACATGAAATAAATAAAAAGCTAAAAAAGAAAATTATATGTAATACGTATTTTGTTAGCCTATTCCTGGCTTAGCACTTTAGGAACAATGATTGTGCTGAGAAGTCTTGGGCTCTTTCTTCTCCTCCCTGTGGGTCCAGCATCACACAAAACGCAACGGAAGGAAACAACAGAAGTCATGGTGGCTGTTAGGTTGACCTTTTGGTGTCCTGTGAGGAGCGGCATCAATTTCAAATGGAATTCTTTTAATTTTAGGACTCTCCCAGAGAGAGAGAGCAAGGGGATGGGGTGTTTGCTGCTCACACCTTGGCACACACAGGAAGAAGAAAAAGACTCACTCCGAAAGATCTCATGGCATGTGGGGGGACAAAGTACCCAGAGCATTTGGGAGCGTGAAGGAGAAGCAATGAAGCGGAACACGGAGCAGGGCGAAATGGCATCGGCGTGTAGTCAGATTACCCGCACACAGCGCTTGATAAGTAATAGCTACTCTTTTTCAAATCTTAGGTCTTTTGATTAAGCCAATAGCATCTCTGAGCAACTGGTGAAGAATCATCTGGCCTTATTTTAATGTTCGGGTAAGCACGTGTGTGGGGGTATTATATATGTGTGAATATTTGCATGGTGTATGTGTGTACATGCGTGTGCACCACGAGAAGAGAACTATCTTTGTGTTAACCTGATGATCCTTTTCTATGAGAAATCACTTCCCCTGGATTTCCAGGGAGTGATAAATAGCCTGTTTGCATCCCCTAATACATCCCAGCAAGGAGCCCAAAGGAGAGTCAAGCCCTTTGGTTGGAGAAACCGTGGGTGTTCTGGCAGAGAAAGTTGGGTGCTCTAGGGAAAAGCTGATTCTCACTGAAGTGTAATTAAAGAAGCAACAAGACTGGAATGACTATCGTTTGGAAGTGAGGCGGGAAAGACTAACGAGAGGGAATGAAGACTAATGGTATAATGCTGACCCAAAGCTAAGTTTCTAGCATTGCCTGAATAATACATAAACTTGTAATTAAGATTTAAGATGATGCCCTGTGGGAAATGTTCTTTTGGACCAGAAGAATTCAATATTTCTTGTGGTCATTAAAGGAAAGATGATAAATCATCTTTTCCTCCTCTGTTGGAAGTAAGAGAGTGGTAAACTTGAAGCACCAAGAAAGTGTGGAGGTATTTAGAGGAATAAACTGAGGCTGCTGCAGAAATTCCAGACTTGTAGGAGTCGCGATGATTCTCGTCACCTGAAATGTGTGACAAGACCCAGAAGTTGTGACTTTCTGGTGTGGGTGTGGGGTGGAGGGTGGGGAGAGAACGGACTTGGAGTTTTGATCTTTTAGGAGTTTTTTTTAATGTGTATTTATTTTTGAGAGAGAGAGAGAGAGAGACAGAAAGCATGAGCAGGGGAGGGACAGAGAGAGAGGGAGACACAGAACTGGAAGCAGCCTCCAGGCTCTGATCTGTCAGCACAGAGCCTGATGCGGGGCTCGAACTCACGAACCATGAGACCATGACCTGAGCCGAAGTTGGACGCTTAACCGACTGTTTTTAAATGAGAAGTTGGTCTAAACATTTTCTGGTCTACCAATCTGTATTTGTTGAGCTTAGATTTTAGGTCTGAGATCTTTGCAGTGAAAATTAGACTCTTCCAGCTCTCTCGACTGTGTTCTGTGAAATAGCTCAGCATGTGGCACCTGGATGGATGCCAATTCCTGACATTCAGGAAGGTGCAGGACAAACCGTAGAGGAATGGAGATTGGAGTTGTGAAAATAGCCAGTGCACTTACCTCCATCTGTACGAAGAAACCAAAGTGGACTGTTCAAAGTTACATAGCCACTCGGTGGTCAGGCTGGGATTTGAATGCCAATTTCCTGTCTCAGCATCAAGGGTCCACAGAGACTATTTCAATCAGAGACACTGCCCAGTGCAGGAATCACGATTCTGTCTTCGGAAGTCATTTCCTGGTGCTTGTGACTTCTCATAGATGGTGATACTGGGCATGGAGGGAGAGAATCATAGATGCCTTTTTTAGGGCGTGGTGCTATAGGTTTAGAGAATAGAATATTATTGATTTCAGTAAGCTGTCAGGAGTAGTTTTATTGTCTCATCAGTAAGGAAGAACACGGAGAGCTTTCTTCCAGTTTTATTTGTCTGAAGATGTCTTTTTTTTAAAAAAGTTATTTATTTATTTTGAGAATGAGAGAGAGAGAGAAGAGGAGGGGCAAAGAGAGAGAATCCTAAGCAGGCTCTTCACTGTCAGCACAGAGCCCAACATGGGGCTCCATCTCACGAACCATGAGATCATGCCCTGAGCCAGGTGCCCAAAATGTCTTTGTATTACTCCCATTCTTTAATGATGGTGTGGCTGCATTTAACATTTTGGAATGATGTCCCTCTTCCCTCGGCACTTTGAAAATATTACTAAATTATTTTCTTCCGTTGCTACTATCAAGAAGCCTGCCGTCAGTATGATTAGTGTTGCTTTATAAGTAAAAGTGACTGGCCTTGTCACTTTTTGTCCTTGGTTTCTTGTCGTTTCACCATGAGGGTTGATGTATTAGATTTAGCGGTATTAATTCTACCCGGGATTCGTTGTGGTTCCTGAAACCGAGGTTTCGGATTTTACAAGTTGTGAAAAATTCACAGCTGTTATCTTCATCAGTATTGCCTCTCTCCGATTTCCTCTGTTCTTTCCTCTCAGTCTCTTAAAAAGCTCACATTGGAACTTCTCATTCTCTCTTCCGTTTCCCTTTACCTCATGTTCATGGTTTGCATCTCTCCACCTATTCTGGTTTGTTCTCTGTCATTTCCCCCCATCTGTCTTTCTCTTTTCTTTCTTTCTTAATTTTTTAATGGTTATTGAAAGAGAGAGAGACAGCGCACGAGTGGGGAAGGGGCAGAGAGAGGGGGAGACAGAATCTGAAGCAGGCTCCAGGCACTGAGCTGTCAGCACAGAGCCCGATGCGGGGCTCGAACTCACGAACTGCAAGGTCAGGATCTGAGCTGAAGTTGGACGCTTAACCTACTGAGCCACCCGGGCAGACCCCTGTCTGTCTTCCTATTAACTGGATTTCTCTTCAGATTTCAAATCTGCCGCTCAGACTGTGTGTTATGGTATACATTTCCCAAAGTTCTGTGTGTTATTTCAACCAATAAGTTTGTCCTTTTGTTCTGATGGTTCTGATGGTTGGGAGGATCTTTTCCTAATCCAGTCCTTGTTGAGAGTGGATCCCAACTCAGTGTGGAGTCTGTTCCACCAGCCTACCTTGCCCCGGCCAAAGCTCATCTCTTTATGGCTGTTAATATGCAAACCCCTCTGTTACTGCCCTTCTTCCTTTGTTTCCTGGTGTCACTGAAGATTCAACTCCCACTTACCATGTTAGCTTTAATTGAATTTTAGTTCTTTTAGTGCTCCTCTTCATTTTCAGTGTTTTTTCCCTCACTTTTGTGTCCTTGGTCATGCATTTAAGTGGAATTTTGTTATCAGGCTCCTCTGGATGCTTTGCATGGGAGAGTTTTAAAATCGTTCAGATGAGGATTTCTTAAATTTAATGGGTGTATGTGTCGTCTGGCAATCCTGTGAAAACGCCGATTCTGTTTCGGTAAGTGTGGGGTGGGGCCTGCTATTCTGCATTTCTCGCAAGCTCTCACTTGATGCCAATGCTTCTGGGCTACACACCACCCTCCGAATGGTGGCATAGTAGGTCACATTTTATCGCAAACAGAAATTTATCTCTTTTCCAAAGAAGCAAAAGGACAAGGGCATAGAAAAAAGATTCTAGTAGTTCCATTAGTTCGACTCATTTGTCTACAAGTTATTTTGTACAAAAACTGGAGAACTGCTTGGAATCCTAGAGAGCTTTTTTTAAATTATTTTTTTTTCCTGCAGAATGGCTGTAAATGGGAATTTGAATGTGATCAACCAAAAAACTGTTAGAACTAATAGATAAATTCAGTAAAGCTGCAGGATTCAAAATCAGTATACACAAGTCTGTTGCATTTTTTATATACTAACCACAAAGTCTCTGAAAGAAAAATTAAGAAAACAATCCCATTTACAATTGCATCCAAAAGGAAAAAAATTGCTAGGAAGAAATTTACCAAGGAGGTGAAACACCTGTATTCTGAAAACTATAAGACGTTGGTGAGAGGAAACCGAAGACACAGATAAAGGGACTCTGCATGCAAGGATTGGAAGAATTAATACTGTTTAAATGTCTTCATTACCCAAATCAATCTACAGAGTCACTGCAATCCCCATCAGAATTCCAATGGCATTTTTCCACCGAACTAGGACAAACAATCCTACAGTTTGCATGGGACTGCAAAAAATCCTTAAGAGCCAAAGCATTCTTTATAAAGAACAAAGCTAGAGGCTTCATGTTCCCTGATTCCAAACTGTATTACAAAGCTATAGTAGTTAAAACGATATGGCATTGGCATAATCAATGGAACAGAATAGAGAGCCCAGAAATACATTCATACTTATATGGTCAATTAATTTACAACAAAGGAGGCAAGAATATACAATTGGGAAGGGATGGTGTCTTCAGTAAATGGTGTTGGGATAACTGGACAGCAACATGCAAAAGGATAAAACTGGATCATTTTCACCATAAACTCAAAATGGATTAAAGACTTGAATGTAACTTCTGAAATCATAAAACTTCTAGAAGGAAACATAAGGCAGTCGGGTCCTTTATGTTAGTCTTCATGTTGAGTTTTTGTACCCGACTCCAATGGCAAGGGCAACAAAGGCAAAAACAAACAGCTGGGACTACATCAAACTAAAATACTTCTGTACAGTGAATTTAATTTTCATTGAGAAAATGAAAAGGCTACCTACTGAATAAGAGATGCTTGTGAATCATTTGTGAATCATATATCTGATAAGGGGTTCATTTCTAAAATATATAAAGAATGCATACAACTCAACCCCCTAAAAACAAATAATCTAATTAAAAATGGGCAGAGGACCTGAATGGACGTTTTTCTGAAGAAATCCTGTAGGTGGCCAAGAGATACCTGAAAAGATGCTTGGCCTCACTGATCACAGGGAAATGTAAATCAAAACACAATGAGATACCCCCTCACACCTGTCAGAATGGCTAGTATCAAACAAACAAACAAACAAAAATAAGAAATAACAGTGTTGGCAAAGATGTGAAGAAAAAGGAACCCTCGTGCGCTGTTGGTGGGAGTCTGAATTGGTGCAGCTGGTGTGGAAAACAGTACGGAGATTCCTCAAAAAATTAAAGGTAGAATTACCATATGATCTAATAATTCCACTTAGAGGTATTTATCCGAAGGAAATGAAAACATGAATTTGTAAAGATACATAGACTGCTTTGTTCATTGCAGCATTATTTATGGTAGTCGAGATATGGAAACAATCTAAGTGTCCACTGATGGATGAATGGATAAAGAAGGTGTGTGCGGTGTGTGTGTGTGTGTAATGAAGTATATGGAATGGAATGGAATATTACTCAGGCATAAAAATGAATGTGAGCTTGCCATTTGCAACGACGTGGATGGACCTAGATGGACTTATGCTAAGTGAAACAAGTCAGACAGAGAAAGACAAATACCATATGATTTTACTTATATGTGGGATCTAAAAAACAAAACAAATGAACAAACAAAACAAAACTCCTAGATGTAGAGAACAGATTGGTGGTTGCCAGAGGAGAGAGGGGTTGGGGATCAAGAAGTACAAATATCCAGTTATAAAATAAATAAATCACAGGGATGTAATGTACAGTATGGCAACTATAGTCAATAATATTATATCGCATATTTGAAAGAGTTGATCTTGAACGTCTCATCATAAGAAAAACTTTAGGGGCACTTGGCTGACTTAATCTGTTGACAGTCTGACTCCTGATTTCAGCTCACGTCATGATCTCAAGTCATAAGATCGAGCCCTGTGTCAGGCATTGAGCCTGCTCAAGATTCTCTCCCTCTTTCTCTGTCCCTTCCCTGCTCTCACTCATGGGTACATGCATGCTCACTCTGTCTCAAAAAAAAAAAGACTTTATAACTCTATATGGTGACAGATGGCAACTGGACTTACTGTGGTGATCATTTTGCAATGTATGCAAATGTCAAATCATTATTTTGTACGCCTGCAACACATATAATGTTACATTCAATTATGCTTTAATAAAAAAAGGATAGTAATAAAATTATAAGATACAAAAGATCCGAAAGACATGAAAATAATTGTAATAATAAAAGTAATAATGATAGTTAAAAAAAAAAAACCCATACGCTAACGAAACAAAACAAAACAAAACAGTAGGTGATAACTGGGCACTGGAGTTCTTTTGTGGCTCATCATGAGTGGTGGCATGTCGCTCTTATTTATAGGACAGTCACAGTTGTTACAGAGCGCTGCAGCAGGAGGTGGGGGTTCTCAAAGCCTAGTCCCTGCCAGCAGCATCTGCAACATCTGGGAACGTATGAAAAGTGTAGATTATCAAGCCCCACTCAGAGCTCCTGATCAGAAACTTAAGAGTCTGGATCCAAGAATCAGGTTTTAACAGGCTCTCCCGGTAATTCTGATGCATGCTAAAGTTTCAGAACCAACAGGCCTAGAGGTTGTACAGTACATGCTAGAAGGCTGGTTTGTACAAGCACACCCTGAATGCCCTTGTTTGTTTATTTTTTATTTCAGAGAGAGAGAGAGAGAGCGAGAGAGCAAGCACACAAGCGGGGAGGGGGCAAAGGGAGAGAGAGAAAGAATCTTAAGCAGGCTCTATGCTCAGCGCAGAGCCCAATTTGAGGCTTGGTCCCACGACTCTGGGATTACAAGCCTAAACCAAGAGTCGGACACTAAACCAACTGAGCCACACGGGGCCCCCATGGCCTTGTTAATCACTATCCTGAGAATGTAGAGATCCCTTCCTTCCTCTATATTCCCATCAAGCAGAGTGTAGAGAAGAGCGTGTTGTTTAGCATTCAAAGTTGGGCTCCAGGGGTGGCCAACCAGAGTATCTCTTTTGTTTTTATTTTATTTTTTTTAAGCTTTTACTTATTTTGAGACAGAGAGAGAGAGAAAGAATGAGAGAATGAGTGGGGGAGGGGCAGAGAGGGAGGGAGAGAGAGAATCCCAAGCAGGTTCTGTCCTGTCAGTGCATGAACAATGAGGTGATGACCTGAGCTGAAATCAAGAGTGGGACGCTTAACTGACTGAGCCACCCAGGCGCCCCTAGAGTGTCTCCTTGGTAACAACGTCCAGATGACAGGCCTTGATCTCCTTGGAGCATGGGCCGTGCTAGGAGGGGAAGGACTACAGATAGTAGCTAGGCTAGCTGCTACGCTATGAAAGCATGCTGCACATAGATTCTAGCAGCAGATGCTCTGTCCAGTCTACCAGTGCTGGACTCCCAGCATGTAAGTTCCTACCATAAACCTATAGCTTGTTCACTGTCTCTGGGTCTTTGGTCATGGGCCATCACCCACCCTTGGCTTAGAGTCTGCTAGGGTGCCGCAAAACAGAGGTTATGTTTCTCAGCTTTGGCGCTAAGCAACTCCATCTTGAATCTTGCCTCTCCCGTTACAACTGTGTAACTTTGGACTAAGTCCTGATCTCAGTGTTTTTGCTAATCTGGAAAATGAAAATAATCTTACCTTGTTCATTGGCCTTGTGTCAGTATCGAAGGAGACTTAAAATAATTGAAAAGCTCACTAGTACAGGCTCTAGAAAATAGAGACTTCTTGAACCCTCACCTAAATGCCTTATGGACCTCTTTGTCCACTTTGTAGGGTTACCAGAAATAGCAGATAAAAACAGAGGACACCCAGTTTAATTTGCATTTTATATGCACAACGGTATGATACTGCATTTCCATGTTCTTTGCCAGTAGTGGACAGAACATATTTATACTAAAAAGTTATTCATTGCTTAACTGGAATTCAGATTTGTCTAGGTGTCCTATATTTTATCTGGTAACCATGTTGTAAGGTTTCAGATGAGTAATGCAGCTAAGAGAGACTGAGTGATTTGTCCAAAGTCACTCAATTAGTAATCGGGTAACTTGATGTAATTGGGATGAGGGCCCAGGTCCTTGGTGTCCATTTCAACATCAGATTCTTTTCTTTCTTTCTTTTATTTTTTTCTGAGCACGAGAGAGAGCATGTGAGCATGACCAAGGGTGAGCAGGGGAGGGGCAGAGGGAGAGGGAGAGAGACTCTTAAACAGGCTTCCTGCTCAGCACAGAGCCTGATGTGGGGATTTGTCTCACAACCATGAGATCATGACCTGAGCCAATCTCAAGAGTTGGACCCTCAACTGACTGAGCCACCCAGGTGCCCCTAAGTGTGCTTTTCTAGTGACCAGAATGCCAACAGAATTCTTTTACCTTCCTCAGATAAACATGGGGGAAACCCATGGATTACTATCTGGGGTTTATGTCAGTATTTAGCACATGTGGTATTTATTTATTTTAAATTGTAAGTTTCTTTATTTGTTTCGAGAGAGAGAGAGAGAGAGAGAGAGAGAGAGAGAGAGCAAGCAGGAGAGGGGCAGAGACAGAGGGGGAGAGAGAGAGAATCCCAAGCAGGCCCCGCACTGTCAGCACAGAGCCCGATGCGGGGCTCGAACCCACGAAATGTGAGACCATGACCTGAGCCAAAACCAAGAGCCGGACGCCTAACCTACTGAGCCACCTAGGCGCCCCGGTATTTATTAATCAGTATCCTCTTTCTGTCTCTTTCTCTTGACTATGTCCTTAGATCGTACAGTTTTTAAAGAAATCTATCTTAAATTATGATCCCAGCATTGATCTGTTGGTAAGTTGAGAAAGTACTGATAAATGAAAAAAAATTCTGTGTTCTTGTTAACACAGTGTCTTACAGTGACTGTGATTTATTTTGCTGAGTCACTGAAGTCAAATGGTTTTATTTTTAACTTGAAAACATTCCTTGATCTTTTGCTCACAATTGAAAAAAAAAAAACCAACCCCAAAACTTGCTGAGTCACTTTTGAAAATATTAATATCTTACTTCTTTTTGCCCTCCTAGTAAGAGAAGATTACTCAGGAGGGTGACTATTCAAAACCAATGAAACAGAGTAAAATAAATGTGAGAAAAGAGAAGGTGTAAGAGATGGATAACGAGGATGATAAAAATGCATGCCGCTGTGGCATTTTCAAATTACTTGGCAATCAATTTGACTACCGACTTCGAAATTTATTCATTATCTCAGGTGGCTGAGGCTGTATGAGTTCGCTGCTGTTGTGACATTGCCAGTAGCGACTCCTGCAAATACCTCAGAAATATTAATAGAATAGGGCTTGCTCTGCACCCAGGACGGTGCCAAGACCCCCGGGATAAAAAGATAATTGAACTAGATCAATGCTGACTCCTGCCCATTCATTCACAGCCATTCGGGGAGGCAGGACATTGTAATCTGCGGGGAAGAAGGGGGCCAATAAATCTGGATGGTGTACAGTCAATACTAGGCTGTGTGCTTCAGAATTCAAACTCATCTTAGAACTTCTTTACTCAGGTGACTTTAAGTGGATGCCAACATGCCGGAGCCCATGTGCTGCTTCCTTAAATCAGTGTGTTCCAATTCTCCTTCCTAGTCTCTTTCATCTATGTTATAAACTATAAACTATACAAGCCCAAAGTTAGGGCAATATTTATCATTTTTCTTATGAGAGGAATTTAAAAAGGGTTTGAAGCCAGGGGCACCTGGGCAGCTCAGTCAGTTGAGCAAGTCATGATCTCTTGATTTTGGCTCTTGATTTCTGCTCAGGTCATGATCTCTCGGTTTGGGGGTTCGAGCCCCATGTCAGGCTCTTTGCACTGATCTCATGGAGCCTGCTTGATTCTCCCTCTCTTCCTCTCTCTCTGCCCCTCCTCCACTTGCGATCTCTCTGTCTCTCTCAAAATAAATAAATAAACTTAAAAAAAATAAAAAGGGTTTGAAAGCCAAGCTAAATATATGAAGTTTAAGGTATCAATCAAATAGTCAGCTTTGCTATATATAGTATTATTACTATTAATACTATAATATATATAATATTAATATATAATATTTATTATTATATATTAATATATATTTATTATTATTTATTATTATATATTAATATATATTTATTATTAACTATTAATATATATTATATTAAATATTATATATTAACTATATATAGTTAATATAGTTATAATATTAACTATTAATTTGCCTATGCCATAAATGTAAAAATACATCTGTAGAAGGAGATTATTTTAAAGATGTTTTTTTTTTCTAGGCTTGTCTTTTTCTAGGTTACAACACTTTCTCACCTGCCTCAGTTACTGAAGACATCACCTTTCAAAGTGCTTGTATGATGCCGTCAGTGGTTGGGTCGAAAGTACCCATTTGCTTAACATTGAAAAAGTTTTTTAAAAAAATGTATTCTCGGTGTGTTGTTGAGATCTGTACAACGTAACCGCTCAGCATGTTGTGATATTTCAAAAGTTGGTTTACCAAAACATCCCGTTGAATTTGTGTTAAATCTATCACTCTCTAGTTTTGTCAGCTGAGTACTCTTTTTAAAAAAATGTTTATTTATTTTTGAGAGATAGAGTGAGCAGGGGAGGTATAGAGAGAGAGGGGGACAGAAGATCCAAAGTGGGCTCCAAGCTAACAGCAGAGAGTCCGATGCAGGGCTCAAACTCACAAACTGTGAGATCATGACCTAAGCTGAAGTCGGATGCTTAACCAACTGAGCCACCCAGGTGAACCTTAGCGGAGTACTCTTACATAGCCCAAACTAACACTGACTTCAGTCACGGCAGGCTATAGTGGCAGGGACTATAATGCTCGCCAATTACAACATGTCTTTTCCTACTCTTCTCAGCCCTCTTACAGTTAGATGAGATTTGGTGAGAGTCCTGGTCAATGCGACACAAAGGGCAAGTGATTGTGTCTCTTCCTGGTACGGGAAAGAGCACAGTCCATGGGCAAACTTCTAGTACCATCGCCAGCAAGCCACACATTCCATGTGGTGCCCTTACAAGATAGTGGAGGCTCTGTTGTCCTGGATTCCTGAGTGACCATGTGGAACCGAGATCTGCCAACCCATGAGGGCCATGTAGTATGAGCAAGAAATATACAAGTTGTGTTAAGCCAAGGAGATTCTGATGCTAATTTGCTACCACAGCACAACCTTGCATACCCTCACTAACTATTTGTCTTCTTGAAAAAAAATAAAATAAAACAATAGCTGGGGTGCCTGGCTGGTAGAGCGCGGGACTCTTGATCTTGGCATCATGAGTTTGAGCCCCATGTTGGGTGCAGAGATTACTTAAAATTAAAATCTTAAACAACACAACAACTGAGAGAATGCCATATTATGCGACATACAGTGGTTTAGACTTGAATAAAAAGTCTTTCACAATTTAGTAAGAATTAGTTTGAGAACATACTTTACCTTATTATTTAAGATATATAGTATGTCTTTTGCAGAAACAGCAGACCTGTTTAAAGTCATGTCTTTAAAGAACACCTTTGGATTTGTTGGCTTAAAAAATTTTTTTTAATGTTTATTTATTTTTGAGAGACAGAGATAGAGCATGAGTGGGTGAGGGGCAGAGAGAGAGGGAGACACAGAATCTGAAGCAGGCTCCAGGCTTTGAGTTGTCAGCACAGAGCCCGTTGCAGGGCTCGAATTCACAGACTGTGGGATCATGACCTGAGTTGAACTCGGGTGCTTAACCGACTAGGCCACCCACGCGCCCCCACCCCTTTAAATTTGTAAATCATTATTCATCACACACTAATAAATTACGTGGACTCTGATCCCATTTCCAGCAGGTCCGCTATTTTCCATGTGGCCAATAACATCAACAGCTGGTCATTGTATTGTCATTTAGAGTAGATTTAGTACAGGACTCTGAAAAATAATGGTCTTTAGATTGCTGGCATGGGGACCCACAATTTTCTCAGAAGGTCTGTGTAAACATTTACCCAGATTCATACCCAGGCTCAGAATTGGGTGGTTAAATGCCAGCATTGTGAGTAAAGTGGACCCAGAGGCACTTGTTATTGTCCTGAAGACATTGTAGTATCAGGTAACGGTCCCTGTCCATGATGGCAGAATCCCATTTCTCCTCAAGGCGTTTCCCAATAGTTTCCCCGCAGATGCCTCACATGTGTCCACCCAGCAGTTTGTCTCCTGTGGGCACCTTGCCACATCTGCCCTTTCTTGGGCTCTTACGCTAGCTTTCTCTGGCCCAGGAAGCTGCTAGAAGATGGGAGAACCCCCTGCCATTTTCCATCAGGAGGACAGCCCTGACTGTGCTCGGGGATTGTCTTCAGAATCTTCAAAACCCATAAAGTTGTATATTTTCAGAGGCATGAAAACCTTACCAGCTCTGAGGCACACTGTGTCCTTTGGGTCATGGAGCAATCCTGCTCTGTCTTGAAAATCTCACAGAAAAAAAAATTTACTAAGCAGTATTCTACATTATGATGCTCAGTCACCTAATAACAGGGTTGGTCAAGCTCAGGAAGCTGGGAGAGAAATCGATAACAACGCTTCACCCTCGGTAGCTTTTTTCTGGCATGGAAAACCTTCTCCTTCTTCAAGGATAAAAGAAACCCTGACACGCCTTTCCCTGGACATTGCGTGTGCGCGTGTCTGGAAGGTGGAAGTCTCAGTTCCCGCAGAAGAAGATGTCCCCTGTTCAAACGGAAACCCGCCCTGCACGTGGTTTTACTCTTTGGTGACGACGACTCGCTTTATATTCTATGGAGTGTCGTAATCCTCTCGGAGAGACTGAGGACACATGAAAAAGACTAATCTGGGTCTTTCAAATGAAACCAAACATAGAATCTATAGAAATCGGAAAAAAGAAGGATTTCTGGGAATCTCCAGTTGAAAGGTAAGACAAGTGTCCCTCGGCAGATGAATGGATAAACAAAACATGGTGTATTTATACAATGGAATATTATTTGGCCTTAAGAAGGAATGGAATCATGACCCTATGCTACTGCATGGTAAGCCTTGAAAACATGGTGCTAAATGAAGGAAGAATCGTGGCAAAAGACAAATACTGTATGATCCCACTTATATGAGATACTTAGACAAATTCAGGGAGACAGAAGGTGGGATGGAGGTTACCAGGGGTTAAGAGAAGGGGGCAGGGAATGGGAAGTTTCTGTTTAACGGCTACAGGGTGTCTGTTTGGGATGATGAAAACTCTGGAAATGGATGGTGGTGATGGTTTGTACGGCATTGCGAAGGTGCTTCATGCCACGGAACTGCATACTTAGAAATAGTTAAAGTGGGAAACCTTATGCGTGTTGAATTGCACACACAAAATCTCCAAAGGTCCTCATCCTAAGAGTATATCATTCTCATGGAGGAGAAACCAGGGGGTTGATTTGCCTTCGGTAGATTGTCAACTGCTAGAGGACAGGAGTGCTATCTTGTCATTGTACATGCCACGGTACCTATGAGGGTGGCTTTGCTATAGCAAGACTCAATGAATCCTGGCTGAATTGAATTAGATGGTGGCCTACAGGAGTTTTCAATTTAATTTGCCCTTGGAGGAGAGGAGTAAGTAGGTTTCCTTCCTGATCGAATGCAGGGAAATGCTTTTAAAGGCTTGTTTTCTCGAACGGTTTGTATAGGCTAGCCAGTGTTTGACTGTGGGCTCCGTGCTTGGAAACTTGGATGGAAGCCAGGCAAAGCGATGAGAGAGAAGCCGGCGGTTGAGGCGTGAGTGGTCAGAATTCAATCAGATGTGGGGCCCTGGCAAAGGGATGTTCAAAGGTTAATAGCACAGAGATATTGGCTTTGAAAAAGAACATTCTTTGAAAGAATCCAAAAGGAACAAACTTGATTGGAATTGATTGTACGGAATCTCTATGGTGTGAAAAGGGAAGACAAGTGGAAGCACTTACATTGGATAATATTCCTCTTTCACTGCCAGAAAGTACAAGTGACGAAAGCAGCCAATGTTTATAGCAGCTGAACTTTTCCAAAACTTTGTTTAGAAAGACTCTTGGATTTTTCCCTTTGACAACAATGATATCTCTACATGCAAAGATAAAGTACAGTACAATACAATACAATACAGTAAAATGGAATAGAATAGAACAAAACAAAATAAAATAAAATGGTTTTCTGGGAGGTTACACTCTTAGGGGTCTACAATATAGCATCCAGAATTTGCAGCATAGCTTGCAGCTATTTTATAACTGATATTTAATCAAATAATTTTTTCCTTTAGATCATTCCTTCCAGGTGACACATGAATACATTCTCACTGTGTTAAAAATTCAGATAGTGGCTGAAGTACACGGAAGTAAAATGAAAAGTATACCCCCTTCTAATTCTCTCACCTATCTGTCTATCTACCTACCTACCTACCTACCATCTATCTTTATTTGAGAGGTGGGGGAGGAGGGGGAGAGAGAGAGAGAGAGAGAATCTCAAGCAGGTTCCACACTCAGTGCTGAGCCTGATGTGGGGCTCAGTCCCATGGCCTGAGCCAAAATCAAGAGTCAGATGTTCAAGCCACTGACCCACCAAGGCAGGTGCCCCTCTCCTGCCTCTTTTAACAGTAAGGTTCAGACCGCATTCTTCCAGATGGTTTCCTCAGATTTGCACACATGTGTACATATATACTGAGCTTTTGTTTTCGTTAACTTTTTTTACATACATGGGATTGAAACTCTTTTTCTAAAATCTCCTTTTGTTGAAGGTTCTGAAAGCAGTGGAATGACCGAAAGAGATAACAGAGGCCTTATGTAATCTACACACCTAAAAACCAGTGTTTGTGTCATGAGGAATTACCTGCATTACTTAGGTACTTAAAGGAACAAAGCCCAACAAGGTGATTTTCCAGCTATTCATGTGAAAGGTGTGGAAGTTTATGGGACTAGAAAGCAATAGGAAAAATTCCACACAACACATACACGAAGTCTCCTCACTGTGAAGTCACATCTTGAGGCTTACATATAAAAAGTACAGGCAACTTAGTTGTTTTTCTCCGACTGGTTGATACCTTAAGAAATTAACACCTTTTGTCTCTCTGTGAAGTTTTGCATTTCCCTTCATCGTCTGTTCTTTAAAGTGAGGAATCCCAGCTAGTTGAATTAATTTTCCAAACTGGAACATGCATAATAATTAAAGCCAGGTATTTTGGAGATCTGAAGCCTGGAGAAAATTAGTTTAGTTACAGAATCCCCGTCAAAGTCCTAACCCTCAATTTAGAGCCTGATTGTATCTAGAGGAGAGAAACGGTGTTACTTTCTGAATTATTTTCCAGTTATTGTATTACATCTTAAGTATTTTGTTACTTTTATAGATACTGGGTTTCAACTGGAAAAATCAGGTGCTTTATTTAGATTGTTGCTCTGTTGGCACAAGGCAGTCTCTCTCTTTGAGCATTTGATCTATAGACAGATGCACAGAGGTTGCATTTTATATCTTCTGCGGTGGGATGTCTTCCCCCACCTCAAACCATGAAGAATCTCTCTAGTTTCTCTGCTTATCCACATGTCAGTCTTCCTCAAGAGTTCAAAAGAACTTACAGGGTGAGATGGAGACTCAGTGGATTTGGGGCCTCAACTCCTACCTGGAACCATGTCAGCTGTATTTTAGGATAAGAATCTTGACTCTGAGGGCGTCTGGGTGGCTTAGTTGGTTAAGCGTCCAGCTTCGGCTCAGGGCATGCTCTCGCGGTTCATGAGTTTGAGCCCTGCGTCGGACTCTGTGCTGACAGCTCAGAGCCTGGAGCCTGCTTCAGATTCTGTGTCTCCCTCTCTCTGTTCCTCCCCACTTGTGCTCTCTCCCTCAGAAATAATAAATGAATAAACTTAAAAAAAAAAAGAATCTTGAGTCTGGTGAACCATAGACAGTCAGTAGTTAACATATGTGAATTCCCTCACCTTCTTTTTTCCTGTGTTGAATGATAAAACAGGTGTGTGCCTACTGACAGTGCTTCGCTTAAAAAAAAAAAAAGGGACGCCTGGGTGTCTCAGTTGGTTAGGCGTCCGACTTCAGCTCAGGTCGTGATCTCACCATCTGTGAGTTCAAGCCCCATGTCAGGCTCTGTGCTGACAGCTCAGGGCCTGGAGCCTGCTTCGGATTCTGTGTCTCCCTCTCTCTCTGCCCCTCCCCTGCTCATGCTTTGTCTTTCCTGCTCTCAAAAATAAATAAAACATTAAAAAAAAAAAGCTGGTCACTAATAATGATGCATGTTTATTTTTAATTGCTTTAAAAACCTTATCACCCAGCCAGCATTGACTAAATGTCTATTTTTGTGTTAAACACTCAGCATTTATTTCAAGTTTTTTTTGATGAGGGAGAAATGCATACTTAGCTTTGGACTTAAGCAGAACCATATATGCAAAGATACTTGGATGTCGTAGGAGATTGGGTGTTTATGGCTTTTTTTTTTCTTTTGTCCTTTAGCCAAACTACCTGTCATCAAGGGGGTTGATTCTTGATGAGCTGGTTTAAAGCAATCAAGGTTTAGGAGGCCAGACTGACAGGCAGATCAAGCAAACAAATAAGTCTGTTAATGATCTGTGCATATGGGGTTTTACAGCTTCCAAAATATACCTACTGGTTTTAATTTGTATGAGCTACAGTTTAAGGAAAACCAACTTGGATGGCAAGAGATGGAGACAGTATTAAGCCAAGGAGGTTCTTAAATGTCTGAAAATGCAAATGACTACGGCATTTGTTAATGAGGTTGCTATTTTTAAAGACATACACTAATACAGCCAATCTGTTTCATAGCACAAGGTGACTTTTCTGTTATTGCTCCTTCTCTATTTTCTCCTTTTTCTCACCTTCCGCTTAAGCGTTTTTTTTCTTCCTCTTTTTCTTCCGGTAGGAGCCCCTCAGCTACTGCAACTGGGTTAGGAAGCACAGGTTAGGTTGCCTCTGCTGGTCATTTGTCAGGAGGTTTCAGGGATCTTCCACTGGATTCCTGGAGGTCAGCGATGGCCACCTTCATATCTGGAAAGATTCAGTGGAATAGAAACACTGCTGGAATTTAGAAGAGGTAGGTGTGAGAGCCCCATGTGTGTTAACAGGTGCCAAACTAAGCAGGTGATTTGAACTTCCTGGGCTGCCATCTCCTTAGTCTATAAAGTGGGGGTGCTGGGAGAAGACAGAATTGACACCGACCCTGTGGAGGTCAGGTCACAGTAGCTATCGAAATTATAAAGGCATATGCCTTTTGATCAATCTCACTTCCAAGAATTCATCCTTCAGACTGTGAAATCACAGACGTAAAAAGACAGTCGCCGGTGCATTGTTTGTATTATTAGAAGCCTAGGAGCAACACCATAGAGGACTGTTCAGTTTAGTCCATCTGTGCCCTAGAATATTACACAGCTGTATTAAAGAGAAGAAACTCTCCGATGCTGACAGGGGTGTCTAGGACATATTGTTAAATGAGAAAAATCAAGATTCAGAAGAACGTGTGTGATGTACAACCTTTCATTTAAAAGAAGGGAAGAGGAGCAGGAATATATATTAAAGCTTGATCTTACTTGCACGGAGAAACTTTGGAAGGAGGTACGAGAAGCTGATTGAGAACGAAAGCCATCTACTCCCTGTATGGAGCCAGGTGACGGAGAGTGGAAACCTCGCCTTGCTCTCTCCATCGACATGACTTGGTTTTTCGACTCTTTCCAGTACCATTTCTTTCCTTTTCTGGGGCTGTCATGCCCAAGCAAATGGCTTGGTTTCTCATTACAGGAACTTCTCAGAAGACCCATCAAGTTTTCATTGGAAGACATTAACAATTTGTGCATTAGGATTCCGAATCCCTTTGTCTCAAAATCCTCCCTTGGATTGTTTCATCAATCCTTGACTGTTGTGTTGTGATCCTTACCCAGTCTCAGTCCAGTCTGAGCATTAAAAGACCAGCCTTACACCAGACTTCCAATTCTCAATAAATTTTGACCTTACCTTACCCTCTCTGAGGCACAACAGAGCTTTGAGATGTGGTAACCTCTCTCTCACTGCCCGAAACAATGAACTCATCTTCATCTCATCAACAAACTGTGATGGTGATTTAGGCAGAACCAGCTTTTGTTAGGATAAAAAGTGATTGCCTGGTGGGGGGGTTATATGCGTGTAAGGGAACTGTCAGATAATGGAAAGGAGGGAGGCAAGACCCTTCAGTGAGTATTTTTACACTCTTTAATCATGTGAATGCTTTATTTATTCAAACATGAAATGCAATAAAAGTAAATCTTATTTCAAATAAATAAAAATATAAAATAAAATTGGGGGTTAGTTATTAAATCACTAAATTTCTTTTCAGTACTGTGGTTCATTACAATTTAATATTGTCCACTAAGAAAATGATTTCCAAAATTGCAATATTGAAGACAGCTGCGCAGTTTCTGTCCTGTTGTAATGGGATAGCTTTCAAATCCCCAGTTTATTGATCCACCCATGTTGCTAATACTGATTTCAATTAATATTTTTCAGAGCTAAAAATAAAAATTTTATCTAGAGCCCAGGACAATTCTGACAGGATGCTTTTCAACATTGTGACTTCTTAGCATAGGAGACTGTGGTTTTAATTGGAAAACTAATTACATTAACTACTCTGCTCCTGCCCTTTAACATGATTTATATAAAAATAGGCCTGTATTTTTGTAAGGTTCTAATGGTTATTATGCTTAGTGACTAGCAGGAAATCCAGGTGTCCCAGGGAGCATCACAGCTAACCTGGAGGACTCCAAAAGTATTTTCAGAGCCTCGGGAGACTGGAGTTCACAGGTCTGTTGTTGAAGCTGAGTTGAAGTAACATAAAGGAAGGAGGGAAGGAAGGTAGGAAGGAAAGAAGAGAAAGAAAGAAAGAGGAAGAAAGGAAGAAAGAAAGAAGAAAAGAGTGAAAAAAAAGGAAATTGGCAAAAAAGAGAAAAGAAATAGAAATTTGCAAATCAGTGAGAATGAGTAGCAAAACTGACTGGCATTTTTTTGTAGGACCATAGTTTGTTTTGCCTTTTTTTTCCCTTTAAATAAGGTAGGGAGGGAAGGAGCTAGATTAAAAAAAAGAAGAAAAAGAAGAGAAGTGACATATGATTATGGAAAAGTAAATCCGAGTAAATCCTTCTTTTTATAATCTATGGGTTAAATGACAGAAAAATTAGGCATAGATAAGTGAAAACGAACCTGATCACTTAAATTTTATTCCTCAGTATCCACATTCGTTAGGTACCTTTTACTTTATTAAATCTCAGTGGAAAGAAATGATTAGTTTTCAAAGTATTGTAACATAGATCTTGCATTTGCATAATAATACATTCTGTTCGAATGGCATTTACAATTTGCCAGGGGCTCTCAAATCCATTCCTATTCCTGATATTATTCACTATTGTCTATGTATGGCACATGGAACAAAGACTGTGTTCTTTCTTTTCTCTCAATGGTGTTCTTTTTCCTTTCATCCAATTAATAGTTAACATTTACTCTCATCTTTCAGACATAAGTACTTATCATACTCCTTATCACTCAACGCTAAGCCCAATTACATATTCCAGAGAGTTTTTTGCAGCTCGTGCCCTCTGTTAAAGCGTGACCTCAGTTGGCTGCATCAATTCAATGCTTTGCTTATGAACCGTTCTCTTCACTCATAATCATTGTATTTTTTCTTCTGTAAATTGACAAAGGCTGACATTTGCATATTGGCATATGGGATTGAAGTTTCTAAAACTCGTGTATTCAGTTTTCCTTTGTGGCTGCAGAAGCGGTTGGATTGAAATTCTCTTTCTCCTGCCATGGATTCTGATGAAAACTTGGAGCCCTGGGGCCCCAGGTCTAGACAAAAGAGCGCAGGCTGCTAGTTGGGTCTGTGTTGGCCTGAGCAAGGGGGGTGGGGGGGAGGCAGCCTGGAGGGCATCTGCCTGAAGACTGAGGGCACTTCTGGGAGACAACTTGTCCTAAGGGTGAATTTGAATACTGCCTGCAGTCTGTCCTCAGCTCTGTTTCCTCCCCAGCCCCGCGGATATATATCTACCTCTTTGATGATGGGAGAGAGTAGTTGGGAAAAGCAAGAAATAACTGTGTAATATGGCTCACCATGTAGCCGCGTGCCTTGGTATACCTGTGGGAAAGGTGGAAGTGTCTTGTAGATGCCACAAGTTTTGCATAATTAAATGGCACTGCTTGATGGTAGCCATGTTGGTAGTGACTAAAAGCCGAAGTAGTGTTTATGGGGTAGTTAAGAGGACTGAATCTTGAGCCTCATGATAAGTCTCCGTAGTGTCTCCCAGCATTGACAGTCGAGAGCTTAGAGAAAACACTGGTTAAGAAAGATTTATTGTCACGAGAAGACAATTCTTTAGATGACATCCGTTTCTTAGTATGGGATGTGGGTTGGGCCGGTTTCCATGGGTCTGAAAATTGGAAACGTTTCTAAATAGGAATCTCAGTAATTACTAACTGGGGTTGGTAAGGAGATAACCTAATTAACGCCAGCTTTAGAGCCAGGCCACCATTTTTTAACTGTTTATCAGTCATTCCCAACAAAGAGGTGGAGCTCATTCTTAGAGTGATTTCAGTGAAAGTAGCAGTGGCATCCCAGGTAGTTACAGAAGAGTAATATGGTTCCTTAAGGGAACATTTACAATTAAGTTGAATTTGCCAGACCTTGAGCAGACTCTAATATCCACAACCCACAGCGGGTACAGAACTTCCGTGAGGAATCACTAAGGTTCTTTTAGCAAGAGACACTGGTTAATTTTAGCAAGTATGTACTGCAAAAACTAATAACATGACTTCTAAAAAATGTTTTAAAGGATTTATTTCTTTAAGTAATCTCTGTGCCCAACGTGGGGCTTGAACTCGTAACCCGGAGATCAAGAGTTGCCTGTTCTACGGGCTAAGCCAGCCAAGCACCCCAAAATGACTTCTAAATTTTTTAAAGATTGAAAGAACATAGCATCGCTATCACAGACCTTTCTTGTTTCACAACTGAAGTTCACAGTTATTTAAAAAAGGGGACCTTTTATATCTATGGGAAAAAGTAATCAGAGTTTCAAATGTTCCATGAATTAATGAATGACCCTAAAGGTCTCTTCCAACTTTGTGAGAAGTGAAATTGTAAGAAGATTACCTTTGCTTGTGTTTATAGTCTCTCTTTTCTAAAATCAAGGTTTTGTATTGGCTGATTTAAAGCATTTCTATGCTTGAAGCTGGGATGCGGACCAGATGACAATGAGAATTTATTCTGGTGCTGAAACTCTAGTATTTTCCTCATAAAAACCTAATTTCTGTTCATTCCTAATCCCCAGGGTCCAGAGGCTCCTTCCTCTCTGGTAGGGGGAGGGATTTCAAATTTTGGTCAGTTTTTGGTTCCTTTATTCATATTCTACTATGGCTGGGAAAACTTTATTCTAACTTTATGTATTTCTTATTAAGCGATTGAAGTATAGAAGTTTTTTTGGGCAAAAATACAAAATATAAGGGGTGTCTGGGTGGATTAGTCGGTTAACCATCCAGCCTTGGATTTGGCTCAGATTAGTATTCCCGGGCCATGAGATCGAGCCCCACTTCAATTCTCTCTGCCGCTCTCTCTGCCCCTCCTCCACTCAGGGTCCCCACCCCCAATAAATAAATAAACAAATAAAACACAAAATATAAGGGTGCCTGGGTGACTCAGTCGGGTAAGTGTCTGACTCTTGGTTTCACCTCAGGTCATGATCTCACAGCTTGGTTCAAGCCCTGCATCGAGCTCTGCGCTGGCAGCGTAGAACCTGCTTGGGATTCTTTCTCTCTCCTCTCTCTCTGCCCCTCCCCACTTGGGCTATCTCTTTCTCTCTCAAAATAAATGTAAAAAAATAAAATAATTAAAAAAATACAAAATATAAAATGAGTTGACCAAATATTGATATACTTATGAAGTCTTATTTTCTCTACTCTTTTTAAAATTTAACTTAATTTAATTTATTAAATTAATTAATTAATTTTTAAATTTACATCCAAGTTAGTTAGCACATAGTACAATGATTTCAGGAGTAGATTCCAGTGATTCATCCCCTATGTATAACACCCATTGCTCATCCAGCAAGTCTTCCTTAATACCCCTTACCCATTTAGCCCATCCCCCCACCCACAATCCTTCCAGCAACCCTCTTTGTTCTCTATATTTAAGAGTCTCTTATGTTTTGTCCCCCTCCCTGTTTTTATATTGTTTTTACTTCCCTTCCTTTATGTTCATCTGTTTTGTATCTTAAATTCCTCATAGGAATGAAGTCAAATGACATTTGTCTTTCTTGGACTTACTGATTTTGCTTCGCATAATACCCTCTAGTTCCATCCATGTAGTTGCAAATCGAAAGATTTCATTCTTTTTGATTTCTGAGTAATACTCCATTGTATATATATACCATATCTTCTTTATCCATTCATCCATCGATGGACATTTGGGCTCTTTCCCTACTTTGGCTATTGTCGATAGTGCTGCTATAAACATTGGGGTGCATGTGCCCCTTTGAAACAGCACACCTGTATCCCTTGGATAAATACCTAGTAGTGCAATTGCTGGATTGTAGGGTAGTTCTCTTTTTAATTTTTTGAGGAACCTTCATGCTATTTTCCAGAGTGGCTGTGCCAGTTTGCATTCCCCCCAACAATGCAAAAGAGATCCTCTTCCTCCGCATCCTCACCAACATCTGTTTTTGCCTCTGTTGTTAATTTAGCCATTCTGACAGGTGTGAGGTGGTATCTCATTGTGGTTTTGATTTGTATTTCCCTCATGATGAGTGATGTTGAGCATCTTTGCATGTGTCTCTGAGCTGTCTGGATGTCTTTGGAGAGTGTCTATGCAGGTCTTTTGCCCATTTTTTCACTGAAGAATTTCTTTTTGGGTTTGAGTTTGATAAGTTCTTTATAGATTTTGGATACTAACCCTTTATCTGATCTGTCATTTGCAAATATCTTGTCCCATTCCATCAGTTGCCTTTTAGTTTTGCTGATTATTTCCTTCGCTGTGCAGAAGCTTTTTTATCTTGATGAGGTCCCAATAGCTCATTTTTGCCTTTGTTTCCTTTGCTTCTGGAGACATGTTGAGTAAGAAATTGCTGCAGTCAAAGTCAGGTTTTTACCTGCTTTCTCCTCTAGGGTTTTGATGGTTTCCTGTCTTATCCTTCCTTATGGTCTTTCATCCATTTTGAGTTTATTTTTGGTGTAAGAAAGTGGTCCAGGTTCATTTTTCTGCATGTTGCTGTCCAGTTTTCCCAGCACCATTTGGTGAAGAGACTGTCTTTATTACATTGGCTACTCTTTCCTGGTTTGTCAAAGATTACTTGGCCATACATTTGTGGGTCCATTTCTGGGTTCTCTATTCTCTTCCATTGATCTATGTGTCTTTGTGCCAGTACCATACTGTCTTGATGATTACAGCTTTGTAATACATCCTGAAGTCCAGGATTGTAATGCCTCCAGCTTTGGTTTTCTTTATCAGGAGTGCTTTAGCTGTTTGGGGTCTTTTCTGGTTCCATACAAATTTTAGAATTGTTTTTTCTAGCTCTGTGATGAATGCTGGTGTTATTTTGATAGAGATTGCATTGAATGTGTAGAGTGCTTTGGATAGTATTGCCATTTTAACAATATTTGTTCTTCCCATCCAGGAGCATGGAATATTTTTCCATTTTTTTGTGTCTTCTTCAATTTCTTTCATAAGCTTTCTATGGTTTTCAGCATATAGATTTTTCATCTCTTTGGTTAGGTTTATTCATAGGTATTTTTAGTTTTTGGTGCAATTGTAAATGGGGTCAATTCCTAGATTTCTCTTTCTGTTGCTTCATTATTGGTATATAGGAATGCAACCAATTTCTGTACATTGATTTTATAACCTGCAACTTTGCTGAATTCATGATCAATTCTAGCAGTTTTTTGGTGGAATCTTTTGGGTTTTCCATATAGAGTATCATGTCATCTGTGAAGAGTGACAGTTTGACTTCCTCCTGGCTGATTTGGATGCCTTTTATTCCTTTGTGTTGTCCGACTGCTGAAGCTAAGACTTCCACTACTGTGTTGAGTAACAGTGTTGAGAGTGGACGTCCCTGTCTGGTTCTGACCTTAGAGGGAAAGCTCTGTTTTTCCCCATTGAGGATATTAGTGGTGGGTCTTTCATATATGGCTTTTTATGATCTTGAGATATGATCCCTTCTATCCCTACACTCTTGAGGGTTTTTATCAAGAAAGCATGCTGTATTTTGTCAAATGCTTTCTCTGCATCTATTGAGATGATCATGTGGTTCTTGTCCTTTCTTTTATCGATGTAATGAATCACATTGATTGTTTTCTGGACATTGAACCAGCCCTGCATCCCAGGTACAAATCCCACTTGGTTGTGGTTAATAATCCTTTTAATGTATTGTTGGATCCAGTTGGCTAGTATCTTGTTGAGGATTTTTGCATCCATGTTCATCAGGGAAATTGGTCTATAGTTCTCCTTTTTAGTGGGGTCTTTGTCTGGTTTTGGAATCAAGGTAATGCTGGCTTCATAGAGTTTGGAAGTTTCCCTTCCATTTCTATTTTTTGGAACAGCTTCAAAAGAATAGGTGTTAGCTCTTCTTTAAATGTTTGATAGAATTCCCATGGAGAGCCATCCGGCCCTGGACTCTTGTTTTTTGGGGAGATTTTTGATTATTAATTTAATTTCTTTAATGGTTATGAGTCTGTTCAAATTATCTAATTCTTCTTGTTTCAGTTTTGGTAGTTTATATGTTTCTAGGAATTTGTCCATTTCTTCCAGATTGCCCATTTTATTGGTATATAATTTCTCATAATGTTCTCTTATTATTGTTTGTATTTCTGCTGTGTTAGTTGTGACCTCTCCTCTTTCATTCTTGATTTTATTTATTTGGGTCCTTTCCTTTTTCTTTTTCATCAGACTGGCTAGGAGTTTATCAATTTTGTTAATTGTTTCAAAGAACCAGCTCCTGGTTTCATTGATCTGTTCTACTGTTTTTTTGGTTTTGATAGCATTGATTTCTGCTCTAATATTTATTATTTCCTGTCTTCTGCTGGTTTTGGGTTTTATTTGTGGTTCTTTTTCCAGGTCTTTAAGGTGTAAGATTAGGTTGTGTATCTGAGACCTTTTCTTCCTGCTTTAGGAAGGCCTGGCTTACTATGTACTTCCCTCTTATGATCGCCTTTGCTGTGTCCCAGAGGTTTGGGCTGTGGTATAATTTTCATTGACCTCCATGTACTTTTTAATTTCCTCTTTAACTTCTTGGTTAGCCCATTCATTCTTTAGAGGATGTTCTTTAGCCTCCAAATAATTGTTATATTTTCAAATTTTTTCTTGTGGTTGATTTCGAGTTTCATTGTGTTGTGATCTGAAAATATGCACAGTATGATCTCGATCTTTTTGTACTTGTTGGGGGCTGATTTATGTCCCAGTATGTGATCTGTTCTGGAGAACGTTCCATGTGCACTGGAGAAGAATGTATATTCCACTGCTTTAGCGTGAAATGTCCTGTATATGTCTGTTAAGTCCATCTGGTCCAGTGTAGCATTCAAAGCCGTTGTTTCCTTGTTGATTTTCTGTTTAGATGATCTGTCCATTGCTGTAAGTGGAGTGTTGAAGCCCCCTACCATGATGATATTATTATCAATGAGTTTCTTTATGTTTGTGATTAATCTATTTATATATTTGGGCGCTTCCACATTTGGAGCATAATTGTTTACAGTTGTTGGATTTTGGTGGATAGACCTCTTAATGATGATATAATGGCTTTCTTCATCTCTTGTTAGAGTCTATATTTTAAAATCTAGATTGTTTGATGTAAGTGTGGCTATTCTGGCTTTGTTTTGGCGACCATTAGCACAATAGATGGTTCTCTATCTAGTTTTTCTACTCTTGAGACAATCCTTTTCCTCTCATTTGTTTATTCATTCCTTCCACAAATACTTTTTTTTAAGTTTATTTATTTTGAGAGAGAGTGAGAGAGACAGCATAAGTGGGGGAGGGGCAGAGAGACAGAGAGAATCCCAAGCAGACTCCAACACTGGCAGTGCAGAGCCCAATGTGGAGCTCAAACCCATGAAGCCGTTAGATCATGACCTGTGGTGAAACCAAGAGTTGGATGCTTTACCGACTGAGCCACCCAGGAGCCCCATGTTCCTTCAACAAATATTAATTGAACATCTGCTCTGTTCCAGGAACTGGTGTGTGCACATGTGTGCACATGCATAATGGGGGAAGTGTTTACAGCTGGAGACAATGGAGATTTTCTCTACTTGCCTGGAGCTACCTGCCTAGCAAGTGGGGCAATTAAGAACTTCCACCCCATTTACTAGTCATGTGATCTCAGACAAGGTACCTAAATGTCCTTTGCCTCAGTTTCCTTTAGCGAATGACATGAAGAAAATGCCCAGTTCATGGAGCTGGTGATCATATTCCATGATTAAATTATGTGGAGTACTTAGCCGAGTGTCTAAGCTCACACAGAGAAAGCTCAATAAATAGGCACAGATATGTGTATTATCCATTTTCTGACTCTTAAACCAAAACAATCTGTAAGTAAATTACATCATGAGGAAGCCTAAAAGATAAATTACTCTGGAAATATTACTAAGGCCACCCCATTCTCCATCCTTCCTCCTGCAGAAGATTGCCCCTTGGTGTTTGCTGAAAAATCATTATAGTTGGGACGAGGGAGTAAGGAGTGGCCTTACACTCAAGTCTTCTGTTCTGTTTTACTTCTTCAGAGACTGCCGCCTTTATCCCTTGACAGGGCTAAGGAATGCAGTCCTACTCACCTAAAAAGCCCTGCTGCTCTCGGGTAGCCAACTGATTCATCCAGGTGTGTGGCTGCCATGTTCCTCTCCAGAGCTACCTGGCGGGAAAAGTCCAAAAGTCCATCTATGCATGGCGGCATTGGAGTTAAGTTCTTCCTGCTTACTGGGGCATGGGGTGGGGGTAGGTGATAAGAATGTAGCAGAATTCCGACACAACCATGGGGGACACTCAGACTCTTGCCCAAGAACCTGAAGTATAAAATATGCACCTGACAATTCCCCTTGACTTCTCACTCCGCCTCCCCATCCTATACCCCAATAATTGTGGGATTTCGAGAAAATAAAGAGGCTTGAAATCAAGGAGCTGGCAATCTGCTTGGGAGTCAGAATGCATGTTCCCATGAAAAGTGAATTAGTTGAACAAACATTATATAACAACGCTCTGTTTATTTACTAAGTATTATTGTTCATTGGGCACTGTTTTAGGTATTAGGATGCAGACGTAAAAATATTTTCTGTTCCCAAGGAGCTTATAGTCTAGAGAGGAAGACAGGTATAAAGTAGCAATGCAAATAGCAAGGTCAAGTCTTAACAGTAGCAGTGATATACGTATTTTGCTGATGATAATATCACAGGGGAGTACAGAGAAAGAGCTAAATATGAATGTGAGAAATAATAGCAATTATTAGCACAGTAAGCTGTGATTGGCCAGAGGCTTGAGATATGCCGAGGGACGCCTGTTTGCTGGCCCCTTTAGCCTGGGCAGGGCAGGGTAGGAGGAAGTACCACCGTTTCCAGAGGAAACCTGAATTGGTACTGAGGAGGCTCTTGGCTTAGGAGACTTCAGTTCTCGGGGCGCCTGGGTGGCTCAGTCAGTTAAGCATCCGACTCTTGATTTCGGCTCAGGTCATGATCTCATGGGTTTTGAGATCAAGCCCCACATTGGGCTCTGGGCAGATGGCTCGGAACCTGCTTGGGATTCTCTCTCTCTCTCTCTCTCTCTGCCTCTCCCCTGCTTGCTCTCTTTTTCAAAATAAATAAGTATCAAAAAAAAGTAGAAGAAGATGACCAGAGTTCTAGCATTGGGCTTGATGTGTACTGCTCCCATGATTCGTGTTAATTGCTTCACTTCCCTGGGCTTCTCTTCCTTATATGTAAGCTGAGGGTATTGGGTTGGGTAATCTGCAAATGTCTTCTCATATTCGCACCTTTGCCCAGTTTCCTTGCCTGGAACACATGGATAATTCATAATTCAGATGATGAGAATTTGAATGAGGCTCCTCAATATTTAGAAAATAGGATTTCTTTTCATGCCAGAGCAGGAACTGTGGGAGGATCTGCAATATCCTTTTCCTATTATCTTTTTTTAAAAAAATGTTTATTTTGAGAAAGACAGGGCATGAGCAGGGGGAGGGGCAGAGAGGGAAGGAGAGAGAGAATCCCATGCAGGCTCCATGCTGCCAGCACAGAGCCCGACATCAGGCTCAAACCCACGAACTGTGAGATCATGACCTGAGCAGAAATCAAGAGCCGAATTGCTAAACCGACTGAGCCACGCTGGCGCCCCTCTTCCTGTTATTAGGTATTTGTTTGCACTTGGAAATTTCTTTCCAATCTCTTGCAAATGTTTCACTGCCATGTTGTCCTACGCATTCCATATCCCAGAAAGGACATTCTTCTCCCTTGACTGCTGGCTCTTTGTTGTTTTTATGTCCTAGGGAGCCAGTCATCAACATGCTTCACAGACTGGGAGAGAAGACCAGACTGGCGGTTTTTTGGATCTGTCATTTTGGGGGAATTTTCTCAATCAGGTCCCCCCTGTGACAGTAACACAGTACCCCCTCTTTTCAAATTTTTATTTAAATTCTAGTTAGTTAACATACAGGGCAATGCAACACTGATTTCAGGAGTAGAATTCAGTGATTCATCACTTACATATACAACACCCACAGAAACACTGTTCTTTAGACTTCTTCTCCCAGACTTTGATTTCAGTTTCGCAAAAGTAATACACCACACACCAAAAAGCACCATGGGCTGGGGACCGGCTTAGCTACTTGCTGTGCTTGCCGTGATAGCAATGACCTTAGGATTTTTGCAGAAGAGTGAATTCTGTTCTTTTTTCAGAG
This sequence comes from Paguma larvata, assembly GCA_030068075.1. Classification (NCBI taxonomy): domain Eukaryota; kingdom Metazoa; phylum Chordata; class Mammalia; order Carnivora; family Viverridae; genus Paguma; species Paguma larvata. The sequence goes on along the minus strand of CM057826.1, from coordinate 140,697,721 downwards.
CACTTTCCCTGAGTAGCCTAAAAGGCTGCTGTTGACACAGAATTGAATAAAAAGAAGATCTATTCATTATACTGGCATTCCTCAGAGATTCTGCAAGTTAAGTTCCAGAACACCATGATAAAGCAAATAAAGCAAGTATCACAATGAAGGGAGTCACTTGAATTTTTTGGTTTCCCAGCACATATAAAAAGTTGTGCTTATGCTAAACTGTCACCTGTTAAGTGTGCAATAACATTATGTGTTAAAACACAGTGTATATCCTTTCATTTAAAAATACTTTATGGCTGGGCTGCCTGGGTGGCTCAGTTGGTTGAACATCTGACTTTGGCTCAGGTCATGATCTCACAGTTCTTGGGTTCAAGCCCCGCATTGGGCTTTGTACTGACAGCTCAGAGCCTGGAGCCTGGGTCAGATTCTGTGTCTCCCTTTCTCTCTGCTCCTCCCCTGCTTGGGCTCTGTCTCTCTCTCTCAAAGATAAATAAAAAACGTTAAAAAAATTAAAAAATAAAAATACTTTATGGCCAAAAAATGCTAACGGTCATCTGAGCTTTCCACGAGTCATAATCGCTCATCACGGATCGCCATGAGAAATGAAATAATAATGAAAAAATAATAATGAAAAGCAATTATAACGAAAAATAATGAAATACTGCAGGAATGACCAAAACGCAACACAGAGACACAAAGTGGGAAAATGCTGTTAGAAAAAGGGTGCGGATAGGCTTCTTCCACGCAAGGGTTGTGCAACACTTCAGTTTGTAGGAAATATAGTATCGGCGAAGCGTAATAAAGCTAAACGCAATGAAACAAGGTATGCCCGTACAACTCTTCTGATCTTCGTAGATTATCAAGATGCTGAAAACCAAAAGGGTGAAAATGAAAATCTTTCCTGTGGTTTTATTATCGGCATATCCAGACTGGTTGCCGGCCTTGATTAGCTTCGACGCGTCATAAATAGAGCTCCCCCTTTCTTGTGTAGTGTGACAGTCACAAATTGAGCCACATGACTTCTTCCTGCAGTTCAGATGGCAGTGGGGAAAGGTTTCTCGGACGCGCTAATAAAAGCACCATCTTCGTCGAGCCTCCAGGTTTTCCTTCCTGTTCTCTCCTGCAGTTCTGCAAGTTTTGGAACGGTGGTGCTGCTGCCCTATTCTTGTTTCTCTGTTGCAAGTAACAGCTCCCGCTTTTCCCTCCCTGGGTCATTGACATTTGCAGCGAGGTAGAGGAAGAAGAGACCACCGTTGGACACCAGGACACAAGCCCGTGACTTGCAAAGGTCAGGGGAGGACTTGCGGGCATCTTCCTGGCCCCCGTGCCTGGCACCCTGCAAGATGACTCTGTGCGCTGGCTGGGTTGGATGACATTTTTCCCAGGAGGGATCAGATACCGGCAACTGATGGGTAGTCTGATCTGTGGAGGCCGCCCCGGGGCTTAGTTCATTCATTTCAGAAAGTCCTCCGGCCATCCCCAAAGCACACAACAGGTCAGGGAAAACATGAATAACTCTTGAAGAAAGGCATAGGGGAGTAGAGCTTTACAAAAGGGTAGAGTGGTGAGATTTCTGCCTTCCCAAAGCTGAGGGGTAGAGAAGCTTCTAGGTATTTTGTGCAGATGTGTTCCAAAGACAAGACCAGAAATGCATACACCTGCCTCCACATTGAAGACTCAATGCGCCTTGGGTGGCCCCAACCAGAGAACCACTGCTGTTTCTCCCCGTTCTGAGGGCTCCCCATTGAAACTACTGGGTGCACAGGGTTCTTAGTGAGCCTGCCTCGCTCTCTGCTTCCCTTCTGGGACCAGAAGTCATTCCTGCAGCCACAGCTCAGACTGTCATTCTGGCTCAGATTCAGAGAATCCTGGCTATCAGCAGGACCCTTGGTGATGGCAGCAACCTATCCATCATCCCTGGGGACCCTACCTTTGTTCAGATCTGTGATCTCTGGAGGGTCTCCAGAGGGGAGACCCCCAGCTCTGGCTAGCTCCCGCCTCCCATGAGCTTGTCTGCAAGATACCGTCCTTCCTTGGGTGCGACTCTGAGTTCAGGCAGTGGGGGCCGTTCTGGGGCTTCTGACAGCTTTGAAGGCAGACCCCCCTGGCTGGCTGTAAATCACAGGCGCCCTTCTCTGCCTAGCCCTCTGGAGCAATCAAAAGGAAAAATACAAAAACGCAGGCTGGGAAGAAGCGCGCGTGGGCGGGATCGTCTGGGGAGTGTTTCCAGGGAACTCTGGCAGGAGGCTTCTTGTTCATGAAGGATTTCCCCGGCGCTGCGCCGGGGGCAGGAGAACAGATGGGCTTCTCTCTGCCGCAGAAGGGAAAATACCTTTTGTCCCCGCCAATGCCCTTCGCTGCAGGCCAGCAGCTAGCAGGCGCCCCTTCTGCTCTTGCATGTAGTTCTCGGTCAGGGGGCATCCGAGTTTTCTCTGTAAGAATAGAAATCGTGTTTTCGCGTTGTCCTGCTCCCAAAAAGCTGTCAGCCGTGAAGAGTGCCCTGTCCTTGTTCAGAGGCAAAGCTTCTGGAACGATCCGTGAATAGCCAAAGGCATTTTCATTTTTAGAGATTGTCAGAAACACTCACAGGCTTCCTGTTTATGACACAGGCCCCCCTCCCCTGCAGGTGGCTGACCTCATTTTTTTAAATCTTCAGGCTTTTTTAAAGCCTGTGAAGACCAGTGACCCCAGGATTTGGGATTCCAATTGGGAAAGGTCTGCCTCGTTAGGACCAGTGTCTTGATTCTCTGATGCTCCTGAGTAGACTCTAACGAGGAATTCAAGCGGAACCTGGTTGTTTTCATTGCATAATTTGGGCTTTCTTATAAATGTGTTCTTTATACGCGCGAGTTGTAACTGCCGTGTCTTTGGGTCGTAATCCGTTTACACTTCTCTGCTTTCCTTTCTTTTTTTCCACCTCCTGTCCCTTCCAGTCCTTTTAGACCTTTCCAATCCATCTCACGGCTTTGAAACCCAACGCATGACCCACTCTTTGTTGCTTTTGAGATAGATGTTTTGGAGTATCTGGCCGAAAAGGGCTAGGCTGCCTGCTCAAACTACCTGATTATGATCTATGTGGAAATTATCCACGTGGAAATCTACGTGGGTCTCCTATTCTCTGTGGAAGGCAGTTTGGTCCTGGAACAGGTTGATAAAAACAGCTTCCCAGTGCAACATTTGTTACCGATGACTTTATGTTCCTGAGCTTTTGTCAATCAATATTGGGCACGCTTTTCCCTTGTCTGTGCTCTCTGGTTCTGAATCTTTCTTGGGGGCGAGGATGGTCTCCCTCATTTGCATACCCTCTATGGTGACTGGTTGACAGATTGGGATTTCGGCTAATTTAATTTAATTCTTATAAGAAGTGCGATGTGTCAGAGAGCTGGGGAAGTGATTCATGCACAATTGAAAAGGGCAAAATGATTTCATTTATGGATTTCTAGCTACTAAACTATCGATCAGAGGAATTAATCTCTCCAGCTAAGCTAGCTGGAGAATTGGATCCAGGGAATCTTTCCAAGGTTCTGTTATTTCCACGACGCTGCCAGGCATATTTGGAGAATTTTGGAAAACTCTTGGAAACCGACTAGCTTGTGAAAGGAAATGTCCGCAAGAAATGTTTCAAACACTGAAGAATGTTGTCTTCACTCTCATAAAGCCTGAGTAAGAAAAATGTGTTTAGTACAAAAATGTTTTCTGAGGATGGTGATAATAAAAAAGCAATAAGGTTAGACTTTTGTTTGTTGGTTTTTGAGAGGAACAGAAATTAGAACTTGTGAAGCTTTGTCATCCGTATGGAGTCTCTGATGAAACAGGGGAGTCTTTCCTCCCAACTTACTGTGAAGAGAGGGACTAACAATGACTGATTAACTGTCATAATTTAATGATTAAAATTTAAGTAAAATAGCAGATTCCTTTCTAATAATTATTTAATTTAATTTTATTTATTTTGAGAGAGTGCGTGTGCATACATGGTTGCAGGGCAGAGAGAGAGGGAGAGAGAGAATCCCAAGCAGTCTCTGTGCTATTAGCATAGAGCCCAGTGTGGGGCTCGAACTCACAAACCACGAGATCACAACCTGAGCCGAAATCAAGAATCAGACGCTTAAGCAACCGAGCCACTCAGGTGCCCCAGGAGACTCCTTTTTAGAAGGGAGGTGTGTTGGTTGACAAGTGAGCTGATGGATGATTGGGGCTAACGTATGAGGTGTGAAAAAGCATGTGGGGCCAAGGACGGGAGGGTTAGGTAACTGCAAAGCTCTTGTTTGGCTGATGGAAATTTGCAAATTTGGTGCAAGAATTGAGTTGCTGATGACAATAGGGAAAGTTTCAGAAGAAAGGAGAAGAGATAGTAATAAGGTGTTCAGTGACTAGAGCAGAGGTGAGGAGGAGAAAAGTGTGGTCTTGGGAGGATTTTTTAAAAATATGTATAATTTATTTTACAACTGTTCCTTTAAAAATTTCTTTTATCATTGAAGCATAGGTGACATACAATATTATAATAATTTCCGGTGTACAGCCTACTGATTTGACAATTCTGTACATAAATCAGTACTCGCCATGATAAGTGTAGTTACCATCTATTATGATATTATCGACCATATTCCTAAGGCTGTACTTTTCATCCCTGTGGTTTATTTATTTTATAACTGGAGGTTTCTGCCTCTTAATTCCAGTTATCTATTTTGCCTCCCCCTTCCACCCACCACTGGCCTCCCCTCTGGCAGCCACCATTTTGTTCTTTGTACTTCAGAGTCAGTTTCTGTGTTTGGTCCTTTGTTTTGTTTTTTAGATTCCACATATGAATGAAATCGTGTGGTATTTGTCTTTCTCTGATTGGCTTATTTCACTTAACACAATACTCTCTAGCTTCCTCGTATTGTTGTAAATGGCAAGATCTCATTCCTTTTGATGGCTGAGTCATATTCCACTATATATATTCCACATCTTCTTTATCCGCTCATCTATCGATGGACACTGGGCTTCTTCCGTTTCTTGGCTACAAAGCTGCAATAAACTTAGGGGTGCATATATTTTTTCTAGTTAGTGTTTTCTGGATAAATGCCCAGAAGTGGAATTACTAGGATCATATTTTTGATTCTGTTTTTGTTCTGTTTTTGATTTTGGAGTAACCTCCGTACCGTTTTCCACAGTGGCTGCACCAGTTTGGATTCCCACCACCAGGATTATCTCTTTTCCAAATCCTTGCCAACTCATGTTATTTCTTGTCTTTTGGATGCGAGCCATTCTGACAGGTGTGAGGTGATAGCTCACTGTGGTTTTGATTTGCATTTTCAGGGGAATTAAAAAAAATGTTTATTTTGAGAGAGAGAGAATGCAAGAAAGGAAGGGGCAGAGAGAGAGAGAGAGAGAGAGAGAGAGAGAGAGAGGGAATCCCAAGCAAGTTCCATGCTGTCAGCACAGAACCTGGCAAGGGCCCATGAACTGTGAGATCAGGACCAGAGCTGAGATCAAGAGTCAGGTCAACTGACTGAGCCACCCAGGCACCCCAGGGGGGATTTGTTTAAATGAAATTTTGTTGCATGTTGTAAATTTCCTTTTCCACCACTCTTCCTCCCCTCCTACCCCCTTCAATCTTCAGCAAAGTTTGTATTACTCACAATGAAAGTGGTTCTGGTTGGTTGGGAGTGTGACAAAAGGCTGAGTATGGTATCATGGTGGACGCATGAGCCAAGACTGCTCATGGAAGATGAGAGAGATACATCTTTATATACAAAAGCCAGTTCCTTTAATCCCCTGACATATGGGAGAGATGAGGAGAAAATTGGCTTTGATTTATTTAACGGACAAAGCATGGGCTACTATTAGATTCTAGTAAGCATCCATTACTTGAACAGAAAGCCAGATGAAGACAAGGCAGAGAGATATTTTAAGATGCTGGCCTTGAAGATTGGAAAGATGTGGCCATAAGCCAAGGAAATCCAGCAGCCACCATAAGTTAAAAGAGGCAAGGAATGGATTCTCCCCTAGAACCTTCAGAAATCTACAGTCCCACCGATGCCATAATTTGGGCTCAGTGGTACTGATTCCAGACTTTTGACCGTCAGAACTGTGAGAGTAGAAATTTCTGTTATTTTAAGCCACTGAGTTTGTGGTAATTGTCATGTAAGCCGGACCTTCATATGTTGATGGTGGGCCTGAGTTTAGTGATTCTTGACCACTTTTTTTTAACATCTCAGTGGGTACACAACTCAAAATGGTGTCAATCATGTTAATTACAAAGATTGAAACATACGCTATCCCACCAATATGGTACGTAACCTGGTTCTGTTCAGATTTTTAGAAGAATTGGTGGTAGTTGAGGTGTCTGTCTTGTGAAACACGAGGCGTATAAAGGAAGTGGTGGGAAAAAAGGAATAAGGACCAACTGAATGAGAACTGGAAGCGATACTACTCACCTCTTTGATACTTAAATAGTAGCAGTCTAACAACTCCATTGTATATTAGTCAATACATGATTCATTTTGGGCAGAGGGTTTGCACAGTTCTTGGAGGGAAGAGGCGTAATTACCAACCACAACCTGCACTAGGATGGATGCTTACACTGCAGTCAGTTTCGGTTCAACTCAGAACCACTTATACATCCATCTCCTGTAGTGTATCAGACATTCTGCCAGGCAGGGGGGATACAAGTGGGTAACACATGATTCATTCTTCAGAAAATTAAGAGAGTCATTTACTGAGCCAATGGTTAGGTCTGAAGCCATGATGAAGGTGAACTAAGAGGAGATCAAAACTACTCTTGAGAATTCCCCAGAAAGACACCATGTTTGTCGTCAGTATATCATCTCTCAATTCAACCGCATGGATTTCTTCCAGCATTCGATCAGGTAACTATTTCTTTAGTTAAGCCCTTGAAGAAATTCTTGGCTTGCATATAGGGACCATATCATGCAAGGATACTTTTTATTTTTCTTTTTTATTTTAGAGAGAGATAGAGAATCTTAAGGAGACTCCATGCTCCAAAAGGATAGTGTTTAATATTAGGGGCATATTTGTTGAGACTGAGAATGGAGAAAGAGCATAACATGTCCCATGTTCTCTTTATGTCTAGGATACTGATGAATGATGGATTGGATCTCCCTGCCACGTGTAAATTGTAGTCTGTCTCTCTCCACTTCGCCAGTTGTGGCTCATGAATCCGAATTAAGTGCTCTGTGAAGGGATGACACTGTGTGCCATTTTATTTGTTCATTCACATTGCTAACAGCTCGTAGGGTTGAGTAGTTAGCACGTATTGCTGAGGAACTGATTTCTGTGTGTAAGGAGATTATGTTCAGGGGGAGATAAAGTCTGTGCGTATTCTGGTATGTGACATATTAGAGTGTGGGCATTGCCAACACAGATCGGGGAAGGGAGATTACTTCTGGTGGCTGCAGGAAAGACTTCACAGGGGAGGGTGGTATTTCAGCGGGGTCTTGCCTGCAGGGTAGGATCTGAAGATGTGAGGCAGGGTGAGAAAAAAACTCTCTGGATGGAGGTGAACTATGAGGGAGGCATGGAACATAGATATGCTTCAAGCTTACTTGGGAAACAGCATTTTTAAGAGAGAAACATCTACTTCTTTTTTTTAAACATTTATTTATTTTTGAGACACAGAGAGAGAGAGAAAGAGCAAGAGCGAGTGCACAAGGGGGGAGGGGCAGAGAGAGGGAGGGAAAGAATCCCAAGAATGCTCTTTGCTGTCAGTGCAGGACCTGATGAGAGGCTCAAACCCACGAACTATGAGATCATGACCTGAGCTGAAACCAAGAGTCGGATGCTTAACTGGCTGAGCCACGCAGGTGCCCTGGAACATCTGTTTCTTTTTTTAAAAAATGTTTATTTAGTTTTGAGAGAGAGAGAGAGATAGAATGCAAGTGGGAGAGGGGCAGAGAGAGAGGGAGACACAGAATCTGAAGCAGGCTCCAGGCACCGAGTTGTCAGCACAGAGCCCAATGTGGAGCTTGAACCCACAAACCATGATATCATGACCTGAGCCAAAGTTGGGCACTTAACCAGCTGAGCCACCCTGGCGCCCTGCGAAACATCTGCTTCTCATCAAGGATGAGTAAAGGGATAAGGTTTGCCTGGAACAACTAATAAATGGGACAAGATATAATAAAACGATGGTTCTCAAGTTATCAAACACTGGGCAATGAAGAATAGTCCTTGAGAGAGGTGGTCCCGGATGATTCTTTGGAGGGTTTCCGGTCTGAAGTGCAGAGAGAGGCTGAGCCTGGCGGTCTGCCTACTTTGAGAAGCTGCAGCTGTGAGTTCAGGGTGGTTAAAAGGGATAGAATTCTCAGAGAAGAGTACTGGGAAGATAGAGTTGCACAGAGGAACTCTGGACTTCTGTAGACATTCATTCTGGTACACAGGAGAGCACCGGCCCACACATCCGTGTAAGGGAACTGTCATGGCTGGGAAAGAACCATCCTAACAGATCATGGGGACAAATCCTAGGTGCTCACATTTGGGCAGGGAATACTACCTATTCTCAAGAGCCTGACTGGACAGTCTCGTAAATCTTAGGGTCTTGGGTGGCATACCAGACCCAGGGGATTGTGCCCGCATCATGGAACAAACTTAATGTTAGACCACATGTCGGGCTGGTGTTGCCAAAGCTTAACCGTAAGATCCCTGAGAATCACAGTGCTGCCAGGAAACTTGCCTGTATCCCAGAATAAAGCGCAAGACTATTTACAGAAATCCAAAAGTATTGAGGACCCAGCAAGGTAAGGCCGGCGCTGTGTGCTCTGGACCGCCAGCTGCATCTCCTCCTTCTCTGTTCTCCATCCATCCCCAAATGGCTCTAGCTTCAAGGCCCTGTGGCTTGACCCCACTTAACCCCAGGGTGATCTAAATGGCTTACTTTTAGAAATGGCGGCACAAACCATTTCTGTGGTAGACACACTTCCTGGTTCATGACTAGCGCTGTCTTCATCTGTTCTTGGCTTCTGCCACCCTGCAAAATTTTATAAGTTGGCCCACAGAGGTGGTGTGCTATGACAGCGCTCTGGAACGGTAGCTTTTAATTTAGTGATTTATTGGTTCTGGGGCCGGAGGATGTTCTGGTAGAGCATTCTCATTTCCTTTTATTATTCCAGCGTCACAGGAATGCAGACCATCTGTCTTCGCAAGGAACACTTAATGGAGAAGCCAGAACAATTATGAAGGAATGAAGATCTTGTAAAACAGCTATCGGTAAAACACAGGAGGGGCAGCACTCGTGAATTTGGAAGGGATACGAAGCCGTAAAGCCTGCAGATGTGTGTTCTTCAATCCTAAGGACGCTACTTAGCTCATTTACATACTTGTTGGCAATTCATTTTGAAAATATTGTGGGAGAGAGAGAAGTTTGAGTTATTTTTAAGGGCAATGGCTCTTGGCAGGGAGGTGCTAATAAATCGAACTGTATTGACTAGGGAGATGCATGAACAGGTGCAGAAATAAAAAAAAAAAAAGGGATAAAAATAAGAAGAGTCATGAGGGCACAGGTGACTGGGCAGTCCAGCCTGGCTTTGAATCCTTGCCCAGCCACTTATTACCTCTGTGAACTTGGCCAATTTATTGAAGGCTGATTTATTTATTGAACTTGGCCTTGGTAAAATGAAGACAGAGTTGTTTATCTCAGAGTACTTCTGCAGAGATTCAGTGAGGCCCTCCAAATAAAGCACTTAGCTCTTGCCCTTGTAACAAATGTTATCTAAAAACAATTTTTTAAGTTTTTATTTTGAGAGAGAGAGAGAGAGAGTGGGGGAGGGGGAGAGAGACTCTCCATGCTGTCAACACAGAGCCCAGTGTGGGGCTCCATCCCACGAACTGGAGATCATGACCTGAGCCAAAACCAAGAGCTGGCCGTTTAACTGAATGAGCCACCTAGGCGCCCCTCTAATAACAATTACTAAAGGAGAAATCCTACAAGCCCATGTTAATTGATATTTTGGGTTGCAATCATCATAATAATAAAAAAATAAAGGGCTCAACATTGTGTCTCATGTCATTTTACTGACATTGCTGTATTAGAATTCTCTTGGAACCCCGCTTTGTTACAGATGCTGTTATAAACTTTTTTTTTAGCATTTATTTATTTTTTGAGAGACAGAGCGTGAGTGGGGGAAGGACAGAGAGAGAGGGAGACATAGAATCTGAAGCGGGCTCCAGGCTCTGTGCTGTCAGCACAGAGCCCAACACAGGGCTCAAACTCACAAACTGCGAGATCATGACCTGAGCCGAAGTTGGGCGCTTAACCGACTGAGCCACCCAAGTGCTCCACAGGGGCCATTATAAACAAGCCAGAAGGGGTAAACCTAGCAGAAATGCCTTTCTTAAATCTTTGCTGCTTTCAACATTTCATCTTCACGGGTATCTTGTTGCTGGTAGAGCAGGTGTATGGCCCATGTTGGTAGCCTAGTAGAGGTCCAGGGCCTCTGGGATGCCTCTTACGGCTTGTCACTCAAGAGAGAGGCACTGGCACAGGAGCAAGATGGTGTGTCATCACAGACGTCATGTTGATCTTTCAATGGTGAGTCTAACCCGGGTTAGAACAATGAGGACATGACAACATGAGATTTCTACCAAACAAATGAATCTATAATGCTGCTCTTACAAAGAGCCAGCGTCTACACTCTCGGGAGAGAGAAATGAACAAAGAAACAGGCCAGAGGACTTGACAAGAGAGGTCGTAAACAGTAAGTTTCGGAAGTCCCGTGGCCTGGAATTAGATTCATTTGGGGGGCACCTGGGTGGCCCAGTCAGTTGAGTATCTGACTTTGGCTCAGGTCATGACCTCTTGGTTGGTGAGTTTGAGCCCTGCTCTGTGTTGACAACTCGGCCTGGAGCCTGCTTCAGATTCTGTGTCTCCCTCTCTCTGCCGCTCCCCTGCATGTGTTTTCTCTCAAAAATAAATAAATAAACATAAAAAGAAAAAGATTCTGTTGGACCTCAATATGACACTTGGAAACCAGTGCAAAAACTCCTAAAAATCAGGCCAATTAATTCCTTGCTGTTCCTGGTTTTATTTCCTTTCTTGTTTATTGCGAAATGACTTATCTGGGAATTGAGGAAAAGGGATCCTTTTATCTTTCCAGATCTGTAATTTAAAAAGGTTCCAGGGTGCACACCTTGGAATGGAATCATGAACATGGGACCTTGCTTCCAAAACTTTGCTTTGGTTGCAAGAGAATTATGGAAGAGCAATGCACCTCTCTGTAAAATTAGAAAGGTCGGCTTGCGAGGGTGGAAAAGGATGATAGGGTTATACGTTGCTAACGAAAGACCTACAGCTTCTAGAACTGAAGGAGAAACATGACTGATGGTGCCAAGAACCAGCGAGGGGAAGAATTCAGGAGGGAGGCAGATTAGCAGACCTGAGTCTGAGGACGTGAGCCTTGGGCATATGTGGATCAGAGTAAGATGCGGACTTCAGGAAAAGACTTAGGTGGAAACAGGACAGGTTTGGCCACATAGGGTTTTGTCAAATATTTAGTGGTGGCTTTGTCAGAGAGCAGCAGGTGAGATAGTAAGTCAAGGTGGGTAAGATCCCCTAGAGATGGGAGATGGGTTTTGGTCAGAGAGGTTTTAGGAGAGCAGCACTGGACAGTAGAGGAGGTGCCATGAAAATAAATGGCTGGTGTGAACATGGAAACTCTTCATTCTCTGAGCCCCCCTGTACCCCTTCCTGCTGGTCATGGAGACTCTGGGCCCATGGCTGTTAACTGTGGCCAGGGATGAGCCAGGGGCTTTGGAAAAGCTTCACCCCTTCTCAGGACAGAGGATGGAGTCACATGACTGCCACTACTGAGAATCCTGCAGTTTGTAAATGGCTTCTCCTTGGAGCCCAGGCTACGGTCTAAGGGTTCAAGGTTCACTTTTATGTACTTGCATCTAACTAGAAACCAACTGGGCGTTATTTAGGTTTGAGTTTTGGTGTTTGCATGGAGGAGTGGGAAGTTTATGTATTTGTTTCGAGTTATGACTTCTATTCTAATTTGCTTCTGAGTATTTAGGACATCGCCATTTTTGGTTCACAGATGTCGCTCCTTATTTTTTCCTATGGCTGTTATTGTTTTATTTTGTTTTTTAAGCTCATCATTTTCTTTTTTGCAAATCTAGAGATTTTAGGTAGGAGACGAGGTAGGAGCCATCTTGCCAATCTGGCTTAGCTACTTAAAATTGTTTTTATCTGTAAATAAAAAGTAGTACACGGAATTTTAGCACACCCTTCACACCCTTTACCCAGATTCACCTCTTGTTAACATTTTGGCACATTTTGATCTATTTGGTTTGTCATTTGCCCTCTGAATGCGTGCGTGTATATAGGTTTGTATGTACGTACGTACATATGTATGTATGTGTGTATGTATGTATGTATCTATCTATCTAATTTTGGAACCAATTGAAAGCTGCATAGAGTATAGCTGTTTACCTCTAAATACTTCAGTGTAGATTTCCCAAGGATAAGACTATTTTCTTACATATTCATTAGTATAGTGATCAACCTCATTCAGTTCAGCAGTGAAACTACTCGACCTTTTTACGACCTCAATTTTGCCAGTTTACTTTGCAAGGCCTTTTGTAGTATTTCTGGGCGTATGCATGTACTTTTCCTGTGCACTACGGGATCCGGCTTAGGATGAAGTATTGCGTTTCACAGTCATGTCTTTTTAGTATCCACAGTCTGGAACACTTCCTCAGTCTTTCTTTTTCTTCTATGATGTTGAAATTTTTAAGAATGGGGTCCCCTTTCAAAGCAGAATGTTCCTCATTTAGGGTTTGTGTATGTTTTGTCTTGATCAGTTTTAGGTGATGCACCCCCCAGTCAGAATACTACAGGGGCGCCTGGGTTGCTCAGTCGGTTAAGCGGCCGACTTTGGCTCAGGTCATGATCTCACAGTCTATGAGTTGGAGCCCCGCGTTGGGCTCTGTGCTGATGGCTCAGAGCCTGGAGCCTGCTTCGGATTCTGTGTCTGCCTCTCTCTCTGCCCTTCCCCTGCTCACCCTCTGTCTCTATGTCTCTCAAAAATAAATAAACGTTAAAAAAATAAAAAAAAATACTACAAAAGTGGAGCACCTGGGTGGCTCAGGCAGTTAAGCATCTGACTTCAGCTCAGGTCATGATCTCACAATTTGTGGGTTCAAGCCCCGTGTCAGGCTCTGTGCCGACAACTCAGAGCCTGGAGCCTCTTTCAGATTCCGTGTCTCCCTCTCTCTCTGCCTCTTCTCTGCTTGTGCTCTCTCTCTGAGATAATAAATAAATAAACTCTCTATATAAAAAAAGACTACTACAAAAGTGATATTGTGTCCTTCTCAGGGTATGTCATCCAGAGACAGTTTCCATTGTCTCCCGCTTGCAAGGATTTTGATCAGTGTAGCCTGATTTCTCCACTGTCTAGATACTATTATTTTCTCCCTGGCTCCTAATAAGCAATCTTTGGTTAGGCGTTTTCAGACCACGCGAGTGTCTTGTTCCTCATCAAAGTTTACTCCCTGTACGCCCACTAGAAATGGTTAACATTTAAAAAAAAAGAAAAAGCGATAATACCAAGGATACAGAGCACCTGTAATTCTCCTCTATTCCTGTGGGAATGTGAGATGATGCAACCACTTTGCAAAACATCTGGGAGTAATAACTTTTAAGAAAGTTAAACACGTACTTTCCACGTGACCTAGGACTTTGTTCTCCATTATTTATCCTGGAGAAATGAAAGCCTATGTCCATACAAAGGCTTGTGCAGAAATATATACATGGCAGCTTTGCTGATAATTGGCCCGAACTGGGAACAACTGAAATGTCCCTCAGTAGGTGACCACAGATACAAATTGTGGCATATTCATACCATGAGATATGACTCAGCAATGAAAAGGAACGACATTCTGATACATGCAGCAGAATGTATGAATCGCAAAAGCCGTAAGCTCCATGAAAGAAGCCAGAGACCAAAGAATATGTACTGCGTGGTTCCATTTATGCGAAGTTCTAGAAAAGGGAAAACTAATATCTACCGAGAGAAAATACATCCATGGTTGCCTGATGCTAGGAGTGTGGGGGGTGTTGGCTGCAAAGGGGCACGTGGGAATTTTTAAGGCGATGGAAAAGATTTTAATCTTGATTTTAGCGGTGGCCACCTAGGTGTATACGTTTGTCACAACTCCTCAAACTCTACAAATAATGGGTGCATCTTATTACATGGCAATGTCCCTCCTACATTTAGCACCCATCTATGATTCTGCCCGGAACCAGTCTTCATTGTTAGGGTTAGAAAATGATGATTCACTGGGGGAGTCTGGGTGCTCAGTTGGTTAAGCGTCCAACTCTTGATTTCCCCTCAGGTCATGATCTCACGGTTTGGTTAGTGAGTTCAAGCCCCAAGTCGGGCTCTGCACTGACAGCACAGAGCCTGCTTGAGATTCTCTCTCTCCCTCTGTTTTCTAATATAATTTGCTTCTTAGTATTTAGGACATCACCATTTTTGGTTCACAGATGTCCATGCCCGTCTCCTGCTCTCTCTCACACATGTTTTGTCATAAATAAATAAACATGAAAAAATTTTTAAAAAACCAAGAAAATGATCTGTTAATTCCAACTTCTCTCCATGTTTGCCACTTAGTACTTGGCATTCTTCTATAAGCGAGCATCCACCCTTGTGCCTGTACCATTCTTGCCTTGTTTTGTTATCATTTTCAACTCACTGAGTCCCATTTCCCCATGAAAGGCTTATACTTTATCAATGCCTTTAATTATTTTTGACACTTAAATTGTCTTGTATTTGTCTTGAGGTAGCCCCTACAGGCTGACGCTTGTGTCCTTGGGACACGCCCCATCCTTTGTGTTTGAGGACTTCCCTCCTTTCTGGTGTAAGATGAAGTTCCAGACTCATCTTGTACCTTCTCTGCCATAGACCGGAAATAGCTATTTTTCAAGCCATCTTGGTTTCTCTTAGTGAGGAATGGTAATAGAAACCAGCATGTGGCTGCTAGCTGTGCTCAATGCTCCTGGACCACCTCTGCTTCTAGGCCCTTCCAGAGCTATTAAGTTTGTTTCCCTCCCTCCCTTCCTCACTTCCTTCCTTCCTTCCTCCTTCCTTCTTTCTCTCTTTCCTTCCTTCCTTTCTTGCTTTCTTATAGGCTCCATGCCCAGCGTGGAGCCCAGTGTGGGGCTTGAACTGACAACCTTGAGATCAAGGCCTGAGCTGAGATCAAGATTCAGATGTGGTGGCTCAGTCGGTTAAGCGTCCAACTTCAGCTCAGGTCATGATCTCATGGTCTATGAGCTTGAACTCAAGCCCTGCATCAGGCTCTGTGCTGACAACTCAGAGCCTGGAGCCTGCTTCAGATTCTGTCTCCCTCTTTCTCTCTCTGCCCGTCCCCCACTCATGCTCTGTCTTCCTCTCTCTCTCAAAAATAAATAAACATTAAAAAAAATTAAAAAAGATTCAGATGTGTAACCAACTGAGCCACCCAGGGGCCCCCGGTTTGTTTTCCAGTAGAGTCTTTCGAAAGGAATGAAAGGAGTAGGGATTAATTGTGCTAGAACTCTGCAAAGAAGGTGAGGAAGAGGAGTAATTTCAAAAGGGGAGAAAATAATTCTTTAAAAAAACTTTTTCTAGAAATCATCTAAAACTCAAACATAAAGCCATAATCACTTAATATTTGTGTGCTCTAGACTTTTCTTTAGCTCCTTTTCCTGATTGCTATCACCTTGTATTATTCATTTACTTTGTGTATTTTTATGTCTATTGTCTTGGCCAGAAAGCAAGTACCATAGTTTCTTCAGAGTTCTGTTGGCCACACTGCTTCTCAGGAAGACATCTACCTCTGTGGGGTGTGCGTGTGTGAACGTAGTTGAATGTGTATGTGTGTGATTTAAATTTTTTTAATGTTTATTTATTTTTGAGAGAGACACAGAGCACCATCGGGGGAGGGGCAGAGAGGGAAAGAGACACAGAATCTGAAGCAGGCTCCAGGCTCTGAGCTGTCAGCACAGAGCCTGATGCGGGGCTTGAACCCATGAACTACGAGATCATGACCTGAGCTGAAGTCAGACACTTAACCGACTGAGCCACCCAGGCACCCCTTTTGTGTGTGTAATTTAGGAGGGAGATGCAACGTGATCAGAAAATGGAGGTGGGGTCTAGGACAGCAGGTGTTAGAATTCTGCTCCCAAGTAAGGTAGGGCAAGGGGGAGAATCTGAATAACTATTTGTAATATCACAAGCTTCTCCATACTGTTGGCAAGGCAGCCTGACCAAGGGTATATGAATGTTAAGAGGTGGTTCCTAGATTTTCTTCTTGTTACTGAAAATACCATCAACGAGTCTAATCTGTGGTACCACTGTTGCTTAATCAGAAATCCAGGGAACCGTAGCGTGGCCAGGAGGTCCTCTTAGAACTCAATAATCAGGCACAGATGACCTTTCCTCACATCATAGTGTATTTGTCACCCTGTAGATGCAAGAGAATGGTTGGCTTCTGTAATAGGAAATAGATGAAACCCTGACACTTGAGTCATTTAATACTGAACTAAGAGAACTCGGGAGAATACACACAGGAAACATTGACAGGAGATGGGGAGGGCTTCTCCAGCTATAATTGGTATTATTGAATAAGAGGAAGACAGGGATGCCCATTAAGTGATTGGAATGGCTGTCTCAGCTCGTGTTTCCTGTAGCGAAATCAAATTTACAGAATGGAAACTCCATTATAGTGTTTTCTTTGACTCATCCAACAGACACACTGAGTACATTATAATGGAAACTCATCATGGTAATGCTAATTGTTTTCTTTCTTTCTTCTCATTTTACTCCTATTCTTAGTTTTCATTTTGCAGACAGTGAACTTTATTGGTTTTGTAAAACGGATATAAACTTTATAAGACATTCAAGTCGTAAAGAAAAGGAAAATGGAATCGTTTAAAGCCCTATTCAGAAAGAATGTTCTTAATATTTGGTGAACCCTTTTCTACAGGGGTTTTAATTCATATATTCAGGCAGGATAGGTAGGAGTCATCTGGAAAACTGAGATCATACGATACATGCTAATTTAAATAAGAAATATCAAATAAACTTCCCCTGACTTTTGCTGGGTTCTGCAAAAGAGACACTAACGTTAAATGAAGGAATTCCTGAAATCCAGTAAATATTTTTTCACTCTATAGGATTTAGAAAAATGTAGATGTATATGTATGTATGTATCTGTATGCACTTGGCACATGTGATGTGTTTGCCCGTGTGTGTATGAGTATATGCCTGTGCATGTGTACACGTGTGCAGGTATGTTTCTGTATGTGTGTGTGCAGGTATGTGCACATGTATATTTGTAAAAATGAGTGTGTGGAACTGGAATCCCTAATTCTTATATACATTGAAAATTCTTACATACTGGGTGGCTCAGTTAGTTGGGTGTCCGACTCTTGATTTCTGTTCACATTGTGATCTCACAGTTGTGAGATTGAGCCCCATGTTGGGCTCTGTCCTGAGCGGGCAACCTGCTTGGGATTCTCTCTCTCCCTCTCTGCCTTGCTCTCTCTCTTTCTGTCTCTCAAAATAAATAAATAAAACTTAAAAAAAAAGAAAAGAAAATGCCTTTCTTGAAAGAAGTCTTGAGTCAAACTTTCTTTCCCTGGGAGATTTACAAACATCACTAGCAATAATCCGATTGTTTTTTCACTCTATTGGACTTGCTTCCTAGGGGTAAATGCCTATACATTTTTTTTAATGTACGTGAACCCCAGAAACTCCTTTGATACATGTTTCAGTGTCGATCATTCGCTGTTTTTCACAGCACTTGGTATCGCCTTTTGAGCTGCACATTCAAGAATGTGATCACAAATCACATTCTTGATTTCAGGAGAAAGACTAACGTACATTTGATAGGTCAGTGTTGATTTTGGTAGATTGTCATATTTTAGGAGTTTCCTCCTATTCCTATTTGACCTGAGTTTTTATCTGAAATGACTATTGGATTTTATAAATTTTCTTTCCTTCTTTCCATCCTTTTGCTGATGTAACGCATTGCCCTGGTTTCTTACATGTGTTTGCGTTCCTCCAGTAAAATACTTCTGGGTCATGGTGGCTTGTTATTTCAATATACTGCTGTATTTAATGAGATGATATTTTATTTTGAATTTTTGTATCTGCATTCACAAGCGGAGTTTACATACGTTAATTAATATTGGCGCTAAGGTGTTAGTAACTTTACAAATAACTCCTTTTGTGCTGTTATCTGAAATAGTTTCACTATGACAGGACTAAGAACTGTCTGTTTTATAAAGTTTTATTTTAACTTGCTCAAAAGTTCATCCATAAGAATACTTGAGGCAAGCATCTTTCTTAAATGGCAGATCTTAAAAATTGGTTTTCGTGGGGTGCTCAGTTGGTTAAACATCAGACTCTTGATCTCAGCTCAGGTTTTGATCTCAGGGACTTGAGTTCAAGCCCCGCATTGGGCTCCCTGCTGGGAATGAAGCCTTCTTAAAAAATACAAAAAAACTTCTTTTCAGTACCTACTATTTATTTTTCTAGAAAATCCTCCAAGTCCTTTGGCTCCTCAGAAATGTTGATGTAGAATTGCCGATGATATTCTTTTGTAAGTCTTCTGATCTCTTTTATACTTTATATCACTCTTTTTTGTAGGTAATATTGTTAATTTTGCGTTCTCCCTTTTCTAGGAGTTGATTTAATTCACTTTCTTTTTGAGGTACCCAGCCGGCTCCGTTCTTGGAACGTGTGACTCTTAACCTCAGGGTTGTGAATTCGAGCCACACGTTGGGGGTAGAGGTTACTTAAGAAAAAAAACTTTAATTCACTTTCTTTTTTAGAACTTTTGTTTTGTTTGTTTATCCTTTCTACTGTTTGTATTTCCTCTTAAATTAGCTTTTAAAAACTTTATTAATCTCTTCCTACCCATGTGTGTTTTCTTTTTCCTTATTACGTATATTTCCAATTTGTTATTTTGCATGCTTAAGTTATAGCTATTCTGTCTTTTATTTTTTCTCATCTATTCTAGTGTCTGGCTTGAGTAATGACCACAAATTATGCCTTATGTTGGCTCCAGTTTATCTGTGGCTTTTCTTTGTAATATTTTTATCTCTTTTCCCCTTCTTTCTCAAATTCTACCTGCTTGCTTTTCATCCATTCACGCTAACTTGCAATTTCTTCTTTGAATTATGGAATCTCCAATTCGAGCTTTTTTAAAAAAAAGTTCATTTATTTTGAGAGAGAGAGAGAGCGAGAGCTGTATGAGTGGGGAAGGTGCAAAGAGAGAGAGGGAGGGAGAGAATCCCAAGCAGTCTTCATGCCCAATGTGGAGCCCAATGTGGGGCTTGATCTCACAAACTGTGAGATTATGAGCTGAACCGAAATCAAGAGTTGGACGCATAACTGACTGAGCCACCCAGGCACCCCTGACATCTTTTTAAATAATCAGTAAGCTTCCTGCAATTTCTTGAGGCTATGAATGACTATTACTCTGGATTAATTTTGGGTTTCTTTTTGGCAGTTTCTCTTTTAAATGTGTTCTCTACTTGACTGTTGCTTGTATTTTATTCTGCCTTTCCCCTCCCTTCCTTTCTTTTTTCAGATTGAAAAAAAAATTAGAGAAAATGCAAGTGGGGAGAGGGGCAGAGGGAGAGAGAGAGAATCCTAAGCAGGCTGCATGCCCAGTGTGGAGCCTGACACGGGACTTGATCCCATGGCCCTGGGATTATGACCTTAGCTGAAATCAAGAGTCAGATGCTCAACCGACTGAGCCACCTAGGCACCCCACAGATTTTTAAATGCACATGTCCAGTTTGGTCCTTTTGTGATTGTTACTCATCTCTGAGTTTGCCAGGCTACCTGTACAGGGTGTGGGGAGGGAGTGGGTCGGGGTACAAGAGGAGGAAAAATTATCTGGATAGTCCTAAATGTCTAGTGTGGTTTTCTATCTTAAAATGTCCCCCTTACATGTGTTATTTCTAATTTTTTTTTTCACGAGTCCTTTAGGTAAGAGTCTTTCAGTACCATAATTTTTCAGCTCCTGACTCCTGCCGTGTCTTCACACAGCCTCACCTGTGGGAGCTTCCTTGGCTCAGATGCTAGAAGTAGCCTGGCAACATGGTTCCTCCTTCAGCCTCACCTCCCCTGCTACATGTCTATAGGAGCTTTTGCAGTTCCTCCATAGTATTGGGCATGTCCCATGTCACAGGATCAGTAGCGAGGTATGTGTTGGCTGTAACCTTTTGAGGAAATCTGTATTGTAGGGGCCAAGGGCAGGCCGCCCCAAGATGGGCCACTTTGGTATGGAACTTGACTGTGAGTTAAAAGCAATCAAAGCCCAGCACACTCAGGGAAAGCTTTTTCCCTCCCCCTCAGCCACCTGCTTGTACCAGGAAGAGAGGTAGTAACAGAGACTCCCCTTTACTGAAGCGGCTTATCTACATAACAGGCAGCCCCTTTGTTTTCTAAACATCTCCCCTCACCTTCCTGCTCATGATCTTTCTCTCATTTGTATCCTTGGGCCCCGACCCCTCTCTTGAACTCCTGTAAGCATCGTATTACCTCCTTGTCTTTGGAATTTCCATGTCTGCATAGATTCCCAGCGCATATGCTATTAACTTTGATTTTCTCTTGTTAATCAGTCTCCTGTCAATTTGATTCATGGTCCAGCTGGAAGGACCTTGAAGAGCAGAGGAAATTCTTCCTCCCCAAACAGTATGTTGCTTGAGACCTCGGTAGGGTATTCCGCATACGCCTTTGTCTTAATCCAGACTTCACAGGATTTGGCTGGTAGGCCTCTGAGTTTGTAGTTAGTGGTTCTGTGTTCGCTCCCACTGAACCTTTCAGAGAGCACAGGATAAAGCAGCTGAGTGGGTGTTCTGTCTGCCAAAGAGAAAGGCAGCAGGGGAGAGTAGAAATAAGCTGTGAAAATGTACCACCCAGTTCATCAGTCCTTGAATTACTGAAAAATCTGTATTCATCTTTAGAGCAGAGAGGAGAGGCAGACCATTTATACCGGGACAAAATGACTTACTGGGATTGATTTTGTTATTCTTTGAAGTCTCAGAGTGCTATGGCCCAATTTATAATTATATTTTGGCAGTTAAGAAGCTTCATATGATCAAAGTTGTGTTTATTTATCTCTGGCGTCAGACTCCTTGCTTCTGTTGGTGGAGATTTGGTGGGTGACTTGTGTGCTCTGTTTCAGCATTAATAACCCAAAGTCCATATCTGTTTGCAGAGGTAAACAAGTTGAATTCTTGAACCGAGCAGGGCTCAAGTAGCTGCCAAGCAGCCACCAGAGTGAGCACGTATCTGAGCCCTGAGATCAGGTGGGAGAGGGGTGTGCTATTGTTTCTCTGTTCCAAGTGCACCTGTCTATACCCTGCTTTGTAATGCTGGGGCTGGGATGCTGCAAAACAGCTTTCTCTTTTGGATGCTGGCTTTCCCTTAGAAATGATCTCGCAGACCGTGAGTTCAAGCCCTGCGTTGGGCTCTGTGCTGACACCAGAAGGCTGGTGGAGGGAGGTGTACATTTCCCAGTTTGCTCCTTGTTCCTGCCACCAATGCCTCTTCGTTTTGGCAGGGCACTTGGTTCAAGACTCCAGCTGTTTTTTCCCAACGTTCCAAGAACCAGCCTCATCCTGCCTCTTTGGATATAGTAGCACCAGCCAGATAGCACCCCTCCTCAGGGGTCTGAGTTCTAAGAGTGAAGTTGTCCTTGCGTGTTACGCATGTCATATATATTGTAAGCAAAGTTTATCGTTGGAGGTCAATGCTTCATTGACCTTAAGTAGTCATGAGTAGGGAGCTCTGGGAAGACTTGAATTAATAAGTAATAAGGGAGAAAGGGGAAGAGGGGGGCTCAGATTCTGATACTGAAATTCTTTGGATCTTCAGCTGGTTGTGGTACAAACACAACAAATAAAAGCTTTATATATATATATATATATATAAAGCTTTTACATGTACATATATCTTTATATATAAAACATATATACACATACATATTTCTTTTTTTGCTTATAGCTGCTAATATTGCATTGCTCCATTTGGGGTGATGTTTGCGTATACTATAAAACAAACGCAGCATCATAGCTGAAGGTGAGTCTAGCGTGTGCAGTGAGAGGAAGAGAAGGATCTACGTTCAGAAACAAAATCCTCACACAAACTAAAAATATGAAAAGCATCAGTAACGGCACAGGCTGCCTCCCATGTATGAAATACTTGACTAACATACATGGGTCCTAGATCAGGGAGACACACTCTTTCCGGAGCATCTGGGTATCAAAGCCACCATTTTGTGGTGGAGCAGTGGGGACCCTGTAACCCACATTACGATGCCAGTGAGAAATCAGGTAAGGCACACTGAAGCCCAAGGGCCTTATGGGCTTGGAAGTTTGATAGTGTTACTTTTTAAAGACACAGTTTAAGCATTTTTGTTTGCCGTGAAATTTGTCAGATGGTCTTTCAAGGTTCTCACCTAATTGGTGCATCATTTCCTTCTGTATCTAGACTCCTGTTGTACGGAAGTGTTGTAACTTGGAAATTCTTCAGTCTTGCACATACACAGACACAAAAACACATCTGTGTTTATTTTTTTTAAAGTTTATTATTTATTTTGTGTGAGAGAGAACCAGTGGAGGGGGAGTGGACAGAGAATCCAAAGCTGGCTCTGCACTGACAACAGAGAGCCTGATATGCGGCTTGAACCCACTAACTGTGAGATCATGACCTGAGCCAAAGTTGGACGCTTAACTGACTGAGCCACCCAGGTGCCCTACCTCTGTGTTTACTTAGTGAGCATTTGATGACTTTCTCAATGACCTTCCTTTGTGGTAATTCACTGTTAATAATTTAACTTTCCTAGAGGGCGTGATATTTACAGGGTCCTTTGGAACAATTTTGGTTTTTATTTCTTTTTAATATCAATGTGGTGGAAGTGATTTTTAAAATGTTCGCTTTTACAAAAAACATCTAAATTCAGTCTACACCGATATGGAAATGAGACCAGTCTGTGTTAGTTTCCTGAATGAATTGTACAGACTGACTGCTTTATCTGGCAAACCGGGTTATTTGTGTGGCTTAATCAACAATGTCAGTATATTGGCTGATTTCTACATCCCACTCCATTTCACAACTGGGGAGCTCATACTTCTCTGTCCTATATTGACTCCTCTAAATAGCTCAGGCTATGTGATTACATTTGAAATTTCTGGAGGATATAGTTTGAATAATTCTTCCTTGTGGAGGATGTCTTGCTTTGATCATTTATTCCTTAATTTATGCAACAAATCTGGTTAGTCATAGTTGTGTGTCAAGAACTATGTGGGCAGCAGTCAACACGCAGGTAAGATCTCTGTGCTCATGGAGCTAATGTTCTAGTGGAAAGTAGTAAAAAGTATACTAAAAAAAACTAATGACTGGAGCACCTGGGTGGCTCAGTCAGTTGAGCATCGACTTCGACTCAGGTCATGATCTTGCAGACCGTGAGTTCAAGCCCTACTCTGGGCTCTGTGCTAACAGCTTGGACCCTGGAACCTGCTTCAGATTCTGTGTCTCTCCCTCTCTCTCTGCCCCTTCCCTGCTCATACTTTGTCTCTCTCTTTCAAAAATAAACATTAAAAAATTTGTAAAAAAATAAAAAGATTGATGACAATCGTAATAAGTGCTTGGAAGGAAGGGAAATATGGTCTTGGGATAATAACTATGTGGTGATATGGTGGTCTGGGAGGTCTTTCTGAAGAGGTGCCGATAGAGCAGAGGCCTGAGAACAGGAGGACTCAGCCATGCTGAAAACCTTGAGAAAGAATGCTCTAGTGCAGACTGAAGAAAGAGCAAATACTAGGACACCGAGGCCAGGAAGAGCTTGGGATACTTGAGTAAGATAGGGAGACAGAGCATGGGAAGCAAGGAGGAACATGGGAAATCATAACCATCATGCAGGAACTTCTAGAAGTTTAGATTTTATTCATAGGGCAGTAAGATGCCAATAAAGGAGTTTAAGCTGGAGAAGGACAAAATCTGACCCATGGCAGCAGTTATGTTCCTCATCAGAGCAGAAGGGTAGCAAGAAGATGTTTGTCCATGTTTTCATAATTGAGGAACATAACTCCTTAAGTTTCTATTCCCTAAAAAGTGCTTAATATTATTATTATTTCATGTCAAGCCTAAAATCAGGTTGGGGTACTTGGGTGGCTCAATTGGTTAAGTGTCTGACTCCTGATTTCTGCTCAGATCATGATCCCAGGGTTGTGGGATTGAGCCCTGTGTTGGGCTGTTGGACTGAGCGTGTAGTCTGCTTAAGATTCTTTCTCTCTCTCTCTCTCCCTCCAACTGCCCCTCCCTTGCTCATGCTCTCTCTCTCTCAAAAAAAAAAAAGTCTAGATTCAGATTGGATGAGATCCTGAAAAACTGAGGACTGTGAGCAATGCATAATTTTTTTTTTCCATTGCCTGTCTTTTGTCTTTTAAAAGTGGAAACATCCATTATAGAGAGGGCATTGCTAATGCTTAATAATCTGGCGAGGACCTCAAGGAAGCCTTGGAAGGCTCTGGAATAACCTGTTTACCTGTGGGTTGAGGGGCGGGGGAGGGTGGGAAATGGCAGTTTTATCCTCACGTTGACAGTTCCTCCATGCTAAGAGTGTACCCTTGGTGTAACTGGTAGGACTTTGAATCAGGACATTAAGTCAATACCCCCTTTCCTTCTTCCTCCTTCTTCCACTAGGGCTATTCCCAGGCCTTGGAAACCCTTGAACTGATGCTGTAGAATGTCCTTCAAGGAAGACATGGTCTAGTCACCAGTTTCTTAGGAAATATATATACATATAAAAAAGAAGCTTATTTCCTGTTTATTGTCGTCAGGCATGTAAGAATGCCAGCTGGGCGCTAGGATTAGGTCATATTGGGGAATTAGGTTGTATGGTGGAGCTGCGGACAGAAAAAGGGTGACCAGCAATCTGCCGTCTAACCTTGACATTATGGAAGCCTGCTGGCATTGTTAAAATGTTAGTCCTACTTGTAGACCATGGTAAGGAGGAACCCAAAAGGTCAACTTTCCCCACACATAGAGCAGCACCCCGAATCTTTTAAGACAGCGTTTCCAGCCTTGACATTTGGGGCCATATCATTCTTCTGTGGGTGAGGCTGTCTTGTGCACGGTGAGATATTTAGCAACATACTTGAGAAGGACTTGCTAGTAGCATCCATTTTGCTGTGACAAACAAAAATGTCTCCAGCCACTGCCGTTTTTGATCATCAGCCAGGTCATGGCTAGGCCCACCCTTCTTCGTCCTGTGTCTTTTTTTTTTTTTTTAATGTTTATTTATTTTTGAGAGAGAGAGGGAGAGAGAGGGAGAGAGCATGAGTAGAGGAGGGGCAGAGAGAGAGGGAGACACAGAATCCGAAGCAGGCCTCAGGTTCTGAGCTGTCAGTATAAAGCCCAATGCGGAGCTTGAACTCACCAACTGTGAGATCATGACCTAGGCCAAAGTTAGATGCTTAACCGAGTGAGCCACCCAAGTGCCCCCTTCCTCCTGTGGCTTGACTCCTTAAGCCATCACTTACCGTTGGTGAACATCCAGGACCTTTTCAACTTTTTTCATCAATCCCTTCTCTTATATCCAGTGAACTCGGGAATTGTGCAGTGTGTCTGCACTTGCAGTCATTCCACTTGCTCTCTATTTAGTTTATTTTATGGGTTCAAGGCCCTGAATTTGCTCTGATTATCAGCTAGGAGAATTTAGGGAAAAAAATTGCCTAGAAAGGTGTTAAGTATTATCTCTGGTAAACATGAGGTGAGAGCAAAGATACTATCAAGAGAATGAGGTTTGGGGGGAGTATCTTTTTTATCTTATCAAATAGAGCTAACATTTGGTCATAAATTCCTCAGGGTGAATAGAACCAAATTTTTATTTTTATAGACTTTACTTCTATCAGATGAGAGAAAGAGAAAGCAACTTGAAAGATGAACTTCAAGGTTCTAGAATATTTTGATAAAGCCGACCTTAGCTTCCTTTCAACTGATAGCCTTAAATGTGTGATATGAGGATATTCTGGAATGACAAAATGGGCAAAGCCTGATTCTGATAAAATATGATTTGGGTACTTCGTAGCTGGGTGACCTTGGACTTTCATTTTTCAGTTTAGGGATTAAAAAGTTACTTATTAGGTATGCACATACTTAATAACTTCGGTTTGGAAAACCATCTTTTAGAGGCCATTAGTGGATGTCGGATATGTGATATTTCCTGACTAACAAATGTGTAATAAGATGGAGAGAAATCTACTCTCTCTGTATTTCAGGAGCAGGAATTCAAGGATTTAGTGTCTAATTGACCTCACCAGAGTCAAACATTGGCAGTATCATAGGCAAAAGTCTTCTTGGATCAACTCAATAAAATCAAACTTCAGTTTTTCAATTAATTTGTTTCACTCAATTATCTTAATGTGTGTAAATTTAACTGATAAGCAATCAGGCGAGAGATTTAAAGTTTTTCTAGTTCCAACCTAGAGAACCAAGTTCAAATAATGCCACTAGGTGGTTCTGACTACTTTATTGCTCTTTCTGAGGTACTCTTACTTCCTTCAAGGATCTAATCTTCCTTTTATCAACAGAATGATTATGTTTTTGATATGGAAAATGAGATACTTTTTAGTTTCTTCAAGGTCAAGTCTTTGTGTTTCTAGTTATCTTTTGGGGAATTTGGTTTCCAGTATGGTGACATGAGTTTGTGAGGTCAATGAAATCAAATGGGAACCTGACCTGTTGGTGGCTTGTCAATTGTAGACAAGAAATACCCCCGTTAAGAAATACCCCCACCTGGCACTGTACGGCCTTTGGGTATTTGACTCTGACCCCAAAGCATTCCATACTCTATCTATCCGATTCTCTCTCAACTCCCTTGGCTTCCCAACCATGGCTAGTTTTATCAATGCATTCATGGTTATTCCAGTGCCTCATTTCCTTGACAAATGCTCCAGTCTGTCTCAGCTGTCACTTGACTCCCCTTCTACCACACTCTTTCCACCTCCCACCCCGCCCCCTCTCCCCCCCACTTCCCTCCCTCTCCTCCCTCAGCTCTGATGGTATCTTTCATCCCATGGCCTATTCTGGCAATTGTGCAAAAGGGGCAGGAGCTCTCACTTAGTACAGTGGCCAAGTTAGTCTTTCGTTACGAAATACTCATGAGTTCTTACCATGTTTCACGCACTGCAGGTGATTTAGTGGCTCCTCTTGGAGCCTGTGCATAGTGGGGAAAGCAGAAATCAAAGAGGCATGCAAATAACATATATCATTACAAAGTATGTGGATGGAGGAAGACATCACTATAAAAAGAATAGCACAGATAATGACCCTGAAGTGGGACTCAGGATAATGATAGAGGCCAACTTAGTTGTGCTGTAGTGAGCAGGGGAGGGTAAATTATGTTGCCCTGTAGATTGTCCCACTTACTCATTTCAGCTGGCTGTCAGTCAAGTAAACCCAGAGTCAACCAAGCAAAGAGATTCCAAAGGATGGACAGGTACCCTGGGAGATGGGGCATCTTTGGGGAGCCCTCACTATGGCTCTACCAGGGCTCTGCTTTGATGTGAGGCTTTACACAATCTTGGCCAAATGTCCTAAATGGTATTCTTGTCAGCTTTGTACCTCACACTCTGATTCCATTTCTCTGTGGGCTTACTCTCTCCATTCTACCCTCCTTCCATCCCTCCGTTCCTTCCTTCTTCAAGTGGTAATACCTTGAAAGTTCCCAAAATTAATAGCAGAAACCAAACTACAAATCCAGGAAGCTCAGAGAATGAGAAGCAGTGTAAAATAAAAAACAAAAAACCGATGCCTAAACATATTGTATTCAAGCTGCAGAAAGACAAAGACAAAGGTAGAATCTTGAATGAAGCCAGAGTGGGGGAAACTTTACCTATTGTAATATTGTGATTTATAATAAGAAATATATTGGGGACACCTGGATGGCTCAGTCGGTTAAGCTGAGGCTCAGGTCATGATTTCACGATTCATGGGTTTGAGCCCTGTGTTGGGCTCTGTGGTGACAGCTCAGAGCCTGGAGCCTGCTTCAGATTCTAAAAAAATAAAACAAACAAACAAACAACTTTATAATAAGAAATTTACTGGGGCTCTGGGTGGCTCAGTCCCTTAAGTGTCTGACACTTTTTTTAATGTAATTTATTTTTGAGAAAGAGAGAGAGAGAGACAGAGTGTGAGTAGAGGAGAGGCAGAGAGAGAGAGGAAGACACAGAATCCAAAGCGGGCTCCAGGCTCTGAGCTGTCAGCACCGAGCCCAATGTGGGGCTTGAGCCCACGGACTGCGAGATCATGACCTGTGCTGAAGTCAGTCACTCAACTGACTGAACCACCCAGGTATCCCAAGTGTCTGACTGTTGATTTTGGCTCAGGTCATAATCTCATGGTTTGTGAGATCGAGCCCCGTGTTGGGCTCTGTGCTGACAGTGTGGAGCCTACTTAGGATTTTCTCTCTCCCTCTCTGCACCTCCCACGCATACTGTCTTTCAAAGTAAATAAATAAATTTAAAAAAAAAGAAATATGTATTTGGTCTTCACCCCATATAGAGAGCAATAAAGGAGTCTTTTGTTGTGTTAATCAGGTGGCTTTTGGACTCCACCTGAGGATGGGTGCTGGTTGCTGGGGAAGCCAACCATGCGACTAGAGAGTCGTGGGGAGAGGTGTGGGGCTGGAGGTTGAATCGGCCAGTGGCCGATGATTTTTGTCAGTCATGCCAATGAATTGAAGCCTCCATAGAAACCCAAAAGGGTGTGGTTCAGAGAGATTCCAGTTGGTGAGCCTCCAGAACTCAGGAAACTCATTTACTCCCTAGAGTACCCATTTAGTACAAGTGATGTTGAAGGACACAAATCAATAACCACGTAAAGAGATACCTAGGGCAACGTCCCGAACAAGGGAGCTTCTTCCCCCTTGGAATTTAGGGCCCATAAGGTGGCATGTGGGTGTGTTTTGGTTCACCCACCAGAAGTGTAGAAGATAGACTAATAGACAACTGCTCAAAGTAATTATAGCAGTGATGTATTGGGTGAATATAGGATATGGGTAAGTGGAAGAATGGAGGCCATGTTGCAAGGGATGGGAAGGGGGATTGTGAATGCTCTCTTACGAGGTACCGTCCATGAAGTGTCATTTGAAAGCAGACTTTGATTAGTTGAACATGTATACTGCATGTATATGTGCAGTTGCATGTATACTGCAAACTCTAGGGCAACCACTAATAAAACTTTTTTAAAAAGCTACAGAAGTTGATATAATTTAAGCATTTATTTTATCTGCTGCTCATACGTGAGAAATACCTTTAAATTCAAGAGTACACTCTTAGTAAGGGTGAATCCTTGCTGGGTAGTGGAAAGTGACGTACCTGGCTTTGGGGAATGTGGGCTCCTGTTTGGTCTCCATTTTATGTTTCAAGCGTTAGGACGTAAAGAGGAAATGGAAGATGGAACATTTCTCTCTGTGTGCTCTGATGTTGTCACTTCACCTTCCTGAGACCTGATTTCTCACTTGCCAGGGTGGACATAGCACTACTTACAATGTAGCGCAACAATGCTGTTGCCAGCTTACATGAAACAACAGATATTTAAGGTTTTTGGGAATCCTAGGACTTCTCTCAATTCTTTTTTAATGTTATACTCAGTTTTTAAAAAGAAAGATACTTTCGGGCAATGGGAAGTTCTCAATAATCACCAAGCTGTCTATCTTTCATGGTTGCTAAGCAACTGTTAGTTATTTCCTCCCATGCTGAACATGGAAGCAATAGTCATGAAAGAAGTGCGCTATTTTGTCTGGAAAGTTTTTGCCACCTGTCGCCCCCTCAGGTTAAACCATAAATGCTAAGAATCCTGGGATCTAACATTCTAGTTGTTGACTTTGCTGAAGTTTTGTTCCTCATTTCCTAATGAAATAGATGAGTTCAAGTGAGATTTAAAATACCTTGAGGCACCTGGGTGGCTCCGTCTGGTAAGTGTCCAACTGTTGATTTTGGCTCAGGTCGCGATCTCACGGTTCAAGAGTTTGAGCCTTGCCTGAGCGCTGCGCTGATAGCATGGAGCCTGCTTGCAATTCTCTCTCCCCCTCTCTCACTGCCTTTCCCCTGCTTGCTCTCTCTCAAAATAAATAAATAAACTTAAAAAAAAAAGATCTTAAGTATCCAGGGGTGCCTGGGTGGCTCAATCAGTTGAGTGTCTGACTCTTAACTTTGGCTCAGGTCATGATCCCAGGGTCATGGGCTCACGTCCTGCATTGGGCACCATGCTGAGTGTGGAGCCTGCTCTTAAAATTCTCTCTCTGCCTCTCTTTCTCTTTGCCCCTCTTCCCTGCTCTTGTGCTCTCTTTCTCTCTGAAATAAAAATGTGAGGTGCACCTGGGGGGCTCAGTCAGTTAAGCATCCAGCTTCGGCTCAGGTCATGATCTCATTCATGAGTTCGAGCCCTGCATCCAGCTCCGTGCTGACAGCTCAGAGCCTGGAGCCTGCCTCAGATTCTGTGTATCCCTCACTCTCTGCCCCTCCCCGACTCATACTCTCTCTCTCTCTCTCTCTCAAAAATAAATAAAACATTAAAAAATGTTTTTTTTTTAAAGTATCTGGTGAGTTTTCAAGGATAAATTCTTCACTTTGTCAAAGCGAATCAGGAATAACTACTCCCATTTGGTTTTGTTTGGTTTGCTTTCAACCATTAATGGAAATAAAATCTTTCAGAAAGGTGTATTAGTCATCAAGACACACCACTCCCACTTTATTAGATATATACCTTGTTTCTTGAGGATGGGGGTGACATCGCAGAGAGTAGAAATTGCATTTCCAAGTGCTGGCTACCAGCAAAATGGGGCCATGCACAAGTTCACAGGCTCTGCACCTGGGAGGCATTGCGTTGAAGGATTGAAGGAGGACACGATCAAGTAGGTAGGTCAAGCTTTTTGCATATTTCGGGAGCACTAAAGTCAGAGCTCACAGGCCTGCAGCTCCCAAGTCTCACTTCCATGTTCCCAGTGAAGGAAATAGGGCGGAGAGCAACCCGGAACAGGGCAGAGCTACTCTGCTGTTCCCCTCAGACGGGGGCGTGCAGAGAGCTGCCCAAGGAGTGGAGCCTAGAGCTGCTTGGAGACGCCAGCTGCTGAGGTCATGATCTCCACGAGAGAGGTGATGTCCTACGAATGAAATGTAAATACACAACCATCCCACTGCAAAGCCACGGGGTCCCAAGGGATCCTGAGGGGAGGGGTAGGAAGAACTGTGGAAGGTCCACGGCCAGTCTCAGGAAACGACTCCGATCAGAATAACTGTGGAGACAGAACATATGGGGAGGACAGAGGGTGCCTATTAAGTACATCTTGGTTTGTAATTTTGACGTTTCTGTGTTTCAAAACAGCTGCTTCTGTCTTATTAGCTAAGTAGACACCTCATTTTGTAAAATGCTGGAGTGACTTAATTAAGCCCATGGATTTTAATGTCTGATGATGGAAGGGGCTGACGTTGTGGGCATTGATTGTAGGGGAAACGAAAAGCTATAGTCAGGGACCTTGGAAGTAATTACAAGCCCCGACCAGGATATTCCCTGAGATCAGTGGGTGGAAGCATGGTGTCCGTGAGGCGCATTCAATTCTGTTAACAGGGAAATTCTCCCTTATCATAAACGCAGACTTAAGTCCCTAGCATGAAATAACTAAAGCTTTGCCCAGGAGCTGCAGTGACTGCAGGGATCATGCAATCCTGGGAACCCCCCACCGTGATCCTAAATTTTAGGATACTGATAAAATAATCCCCACAGTTGTTTTTTTAATGTTTATTCATTTTTGAGGAAGAGAGAGCATGAGCCAGGGAGGAGCAGAGAGAGGGGGAGAGAGGGAATCCCAAACAGGTCCCACGATGTCAGCACAGATCCTAATTCAGGGCTTGAACTCACAAGCCATGAGATCACGACCTGAGCTGAAGTCAGACATTCAATCAACTGAATCACCCTCCCCGCTCTTTCCTCCAGTTTTTAAAGCAGCCTCTCATACGATTGCAGAACTATTCAGACACAGACATCATTAGACTCATCATGTAGTACTGTTTATTGACAATAGCTTATTTTAAAAAATTGTTAATGTTTATTTATTTATTTTGAGAGGGGAGAGACAGGCAGAGAAAGAGAAAGAGAGAATCCCAAGCAGACTCTGTACTGTCAGTGCAGAGCCTGATGTGGGGCTTGAACTCATGAACCACGAGATCCTGACCTGAGCTGTGATCAAGAGTCAGATGCTCAACTGACTGAGCCACCCAGGTGCCCCGACAATACTTTACATCCCAAGGTTGGGGCGCTTGGGTGGCTCAGTCAGTTAAGCGTCTGACTTTGGCTCAGGTCACAGTCTCATGTTTTGTAAGTTCGAACCCTGTGTGGGCTCTGTGCTGACAGCTCAGAGCCTGGAGCCTGCTTCAGATTCTGTGTCTTCTTCTCTCTCTGCCCCTTTCCGACTCACACTCTGGCTCTCTCTGGCTCTCAAAAATAAATACACATTAAAAAATTAAAAAAAAAAAACGAACAAACCCCAAGGTACACAGACATCCATCCCCTGAGCATAGTCCCCCAGTAAGACTCAATGATGAGATTCTCTTCTGGAGGCAAAGAAAGTTCAGGGGCAGCTGATCTGCTCAGTCTTCTGTACCCTATTTACATGGTAACACTTGCAAGAGGAAACAGAGACAAAGCAGCCATGCTGGGCCACTGATGCTCCTCCTTCTCCTCATGATTCCCTCTTTGCTGGGCCCTGGTTCCGGTGGGGAGGAGGGGGCAGCTTGTCCGCTGGCTTCTCTGGGTTTCCACTTAAGCATGACTCTCTTAACCTGGGGATCACAATCCACTTGGAAATTCAAAGTAGTTCAGAAACCTTCCTTAAACCTCTTCTGCTTTTCTTTCACCAGGACACAAATGACCACCCGCTGTCAAGTTTGCTGGTGCTTTGCTCTGTCTTCTCCTTTTCATTATACCTTCTGGCTTCCCTGTTTCCTCTCTTATTTTAATCTCCTGTCCTCTCTCTCTTATTCCGTCAGTCAGCTTTTCTCTTCTTTAGTCTGGACGAAATCTACTTTGTGTCTGGATGCAGAGACTGTAGAACGTGTATTTTAAGGCCCCCCCACTCCCCCCCCCTGCTTTTATAAACCAGATCCTAGAAAAGTCAATTATCTATTTATATTTGGTTCTCTATTTACAGCCTGGACCGATACGCTGCCTCATAATTGTTTTTGAGAAAATGATGTATTAGTAGCTCGGCGGTGTTATGTTTTTCCTCCCGTCAATTCAATCTTCTGATGAAGGTTTGGATTTATTTTTCCTGACCTGTTATCTACAGATTTAATTACAAGTGAATCCTGTATCATTTTTCTGCTGCCTTTGCTGGTGGGGAGGGGTCACTTCCCGTCTGCAGCAGTAAAACCACAGGGGAACTCTTCCTCTGCTTTGAACGGCAGCAAGGTTAGGAAAGGAAGCTACATGCGTCCCCTGTCTCCAGAAAAAAGGGAGAGGGAAATTTTGCCAGACCAAGCTTTTATCTCAACAGGGGTACAAGTATTCATTAGAAAGAGGGTTTTTCAGGAGCGTTTTAAAAGTGATTTTCTCCCTTATATAAAGTGAGGGAATGTATCATGCACGCGAGAGCCTGGTGTCTTTTTTCTTGGGCTTAAAAATTTTTTTAAATGTTTATTTTTGAGAGAGAGAGAGAGAGAGTGAGCAGAGGAGAGGCAGAGAGAGAGGGAGACACAGAATCTGAAGCAAGCTCTAGGCTCTGAGCTGTCAGCCCAGAGCCCCATGTAGTGCTTGAACTAGTGAACCGAGAGATGGTGACCTGAGCCCAAGTTGGATGCTTACCAACTGAGCCACCCAGGTGCCCCGTTTTCTTGGGCTTTATAAGCTAGGTTGTATAAATCTTAACATTTCCTTATGTATAAAATATTACATAATGTGGGAAATTAGGGACAGAGACCCTATCTTTGGCTTCACGTTTCTGGTCCTCCAGTAGAAATGGCAAGAGATTGAGAAAAGAGGACATGAAGTCTCTTGTTACGTCTGTCACTAAAATTCCACATGACCTTGGGCAAGACCTTGAGTCTCTTCAAGGGACAGGTTTTATATACGTGTGAAACTCAAGATTCCCAAGAATTCCAAAATGGCTGTGACATTTGGAAGAGATTTGTTTGTTCTTCAGATCATTTGCAGAGGCTTTCTAGTTCAGTAGGCAGACTGCAGAATGGCCCCTACCTTAAAACAAAAATGCCTTTCTAAAATGTATATACTGCACAAATTTGGGGGATCCCTTTCTCTATGTCTGACTGCTCCAGTTTTTTAAATCTCATTGAGAATGAACTTTATGTATTTCTTAGTTAGTGCAGGATCTAAACAGTCCTTAAATATTACCTCCTTGCTTCCAGCCTCTGTCTGAAGTAGAAAATTTCAATGCTCTTGGCCTCCAGTTGAAACCACGTGTGGGATATCTGAGCATGGATAGCTCATGTCTTTTTGTGAATTTTTTCCGGGCATCAGAAGGCAGGGTGGTAGTTTCAGATTGAAATCTAGTCCCTTGCTCTTGGGCTTCAACTCATTAGACAAACACCATCCAAGACAGTCTTGTCTGACAAGCAAAGGAATTCACTTCTTCCTGGGAAAGAGGGGAAAGACATTCACCAGAGCAACTGTTTCATTTCTTTCTCACATAGCCTCTAAAAGAATTTTGGAAAATTATGTAACTGTACCCCAGTATTTTTATAGCGATAAGTCTTTTTGCCAATACAAGTTGAAATATTTGAAACGATTTGTGATTTCTGGTACATGGTGATTGTTCATTGCTCACAAATGTTTCCAGCCTTGGAGATTTGATTCCCTCCATCATTGATTTACAAGGTGTGTAAGAAATTTCTTTTTTTAAAAAATTTTTTTAATGTTTATTTATTTTTCGAGAGAGAGAGAAAAACATAGTGTGAGTGGGGGAGGGGCAGAGAGAGAGGGAGACACGGCATCTGAAGCAGACTCCAGGCTTGAAGCTGTCAGCACAGAGCCTGAGGCAGGGCTCGAACTCACCAACCGTGGGATCGTGACCTGAGCCCAAGTCGGACGCTTAACCAACTGAGCCACCCAGGCGCCCTAAGAAGTTTCCTTAACAGGAATTTTACATTGGGTGCCCCATTTATTCTGGACTTGTATTTTCATTCCACTTCCTGCAGGGAATTTTATCCCAATGTAATATATTTTAGGCTTGGAATTCTTTTATTGATCATTCTACCACATGTCTGCGCAAAAAAATATAAAATAAATTGAAATTAAATTGTTCTTCCTAAATTTGACTTTACTATGATATTCTTTGTAAATGATTTCTGGGGGAAAAAAAAGATTTTTCTGGATTGAGTTAACCACAATAACCTATTATTTCTGCAAAATTAATCAAAGTAAAATAAAAATACTGATGAGTGACTTTTAAACACAAAAGATAACATTTTTTTGAGGACACTTCTTTCTTAATAAAATCAATAGGACTTGTCCAGTTAGTTTATGAATAACTAGATAATAAATATTACTAGTAGATAAATAACTAGTAGACAAATATTACTTGTTACTGAAATAAAAATAGGAATGATTATCACTTATATTTATAGTTTTGTTTTCTATATATAAGCACCAAAGCCATGTTCCCATATGAATAAGTATATAGAAAGAGTTGTGTTATGTAAATGGCAATGAATTTTTGAATTCTTTCCAAATTGTGCATCCAAATCACATAGTTATATGTTATCAAAAATTAATTTTAACATATAAATTATAAGCATATAATACATAAATTTAATATATAAAATTTTAATATATTAGCTGATAGCTTGATTAGGTGCCACTTCAATTTTGTAGAAATTAAGAAATGGAAAACTATCTGATTTCCTGCCAAGTGAATTTATTATCTGCTCATTAGAGCTATCCTCCCTTCCAATTTCTGGAATGTATATCAAAAAAGCTTTATCAAGACTTACCAATGATCATTAATTGTACCCATGATTCTTTCGGGACCTTGTTGAATCTATCCCCAGAAGGAGTTGGAAGACAGAAATATTATTGATTTAAGAACACTTTTGTCAGTTCAGTATTTTTGAAAGTGCTCAGAGACAGGAAGGCTTTGGGATCTGCAGTTTTCCTTACAGCATGCCCCTGGCCTTGATCTCTAGGGACTCAGGGAGGAAAGAGAATTGTGGGGCATGGAAGAAGTCATGTCCTTGGGCATTCTGGAGCTTTTAATTTTATTTATTTATTATTATTTTGGGGGGAGAGGGGCAGAAAGAGAGGAAGACAGAGAGAATCTTAAGCAGGCTCTATGCCCATCACAGAACCTGATGCAAGGCTTGATCCCACGATGGTGAGATCATGACCTGAGCTGAAATCAAGAGTTGGATGCTTAAGCGACTGGGCCTGCCTAGCACTCCTCTGGAGCTTTTTAAATCCTGAAGTGATGCATGCTAATAGGATTGGGGACGAGAGATACAATTTCCTATCATAAAGGGTAAAGTGTGACTGGGAAGGGGGAAGAAGGTCGAAAGGAGAATCAGCATGACGTCTCCACTCTGGACACATTCTTAGCTGCTCCATTTTTTTACTGATATATAATTATGTAGAACATTTTATTTTATTAAAAATTTTTTAAGCTTATTTGGTGGAGGGGGGTGGGAAGGAACAGAGAGAGGGAGAGAGAGAATCCCAAGTAGGTTCTGTACTGTAGAGCCCGCCTCAGGGCTTGAACTCACGAACTGTGAGATCGTGACCTGAACAGAAACCAAGAGTTGGATGCTTAACCGACTGAGCCACCCAGGTGCCCTGAAACAGTTTATTGGTTGCAGGTGTACAATATAGTGATTTGATGTTTGTATACACTGTGGTCAGCTGATCCATTTATGAAGCAAGAGCTAAGAGTTGAGTCTGGAATTGATTCCCTGAACACCAAACATGTTCATGCTCCCTTGGGAAAACTTAGTAGCCCTCAGGAAGTATGTGTTTTCTTTTCTTTCTTTTTAAAATTTTTAAATGTTCATTTAATGTTTAATGTTGTATGAGAGAGAGAGACAGAGCTCAAGTGGGAGAGGGGTAGAGAGAGGGAGACACAGAACCTGAAGCAGGTTCAAGGCTCTGAGCTGTCAGCACAGAGCCTGATGTGTGGCTCGAACCCACAAACCATGAGATCATGACCTGAACTGAAGCCTGGTGCTTAACTGGCTGAGCCACCCAGGTGTCCCAGGAAGTATGTGTTCTCAAGTTTGCAAGAGCAAGCCAGCAATATCCTGAATATCTTTATTTGTTATATGTTTTCCTCGAAGTAAATACATAGTTATCATCCGTAGAAAGTTTTGTGTGACTTTTGGCACACTTTCCTTGGGAACGATAAATAATGCTTACAGAACTTAGCTTCATTTGTCTTATGAGAAGGAAAAACGGTTATGTTCTGGCACCAGAGGAATTTCCGCTTCTGCGGAATTTACCCTGAAAATGCCCCCTTAATATCTAAATCTGGCTGCTGGATGAATGACCACAGTAACAGACATGAAATCTCCAAAGCCTCCTTTCCAACAGTCCATCCGACCCTCAATTCCGGTAGACACGATGATCCTCCCTAGGGAATGAGAACGAAGCTCAGTGCCCGAGCCAGACCTTGGCAGCAATCTGCCCGGGCTCCTTATTGCACACGAAGCTTCTCCCTTGGCAATTACCATTTGCTGGTTGACATTTCAGGAGACATAAACCCCCAGCAACGCTGAGCGACCCTCAATGGCTCCTGACAATATCAGACCCAAGTTTATTTCCATACACTCCTGACTCTGTGATTGCCCAAACCTGTTCATTTTGTGTTAGAGCCACAGACCCTTTTTGAATGAACATTTGAAAACATGAAAGCATAACTGCTTTATTCTAATTATGGAAAAATGGGCCTGGAGTCCTGCCCGTGTGTCTATCCCCAAGTTCCGGGCAACTGGTTTATAAAGCAGTGTCTCAAGTGGCTTCTCATGGGCTGGTCATACTTGCCTCCAACACCTTTGTCACAGATCAAGCATGGTGGTTATTACCTGGATGCTTACTGAAATCACCTGCAAGCTTTAAAAGATGCTGCCACTTGAGACTTGCCCCTCACTGCCAAGATCTTCTGGTTGTTGTTGTTGTTTTTTAATGCTTATTTACTTTTGAGAGCGAGCGAGAGCATGAGTGGAGGAGGTGCAGAGAGAGGGGGGACAGAGGATCTGAAGTGGGCTCTGTGCTGACAGCAG
This sequence comes from Paguma larvata, assembly GCA_030068075.1. Classification (NCBI taxonomy): domain Eukaryota; kingdom Metazoa; phylum Chordata; class Mammalia; order Carnivora; family Viverridae; genus Paguma; species Paguma larvata. The sequence continues at coordinate 140,659,449 of CM057826.1, read as the reverse complement.
ATCATGTGACCTCATGTGAGATCATGACCTGAGCTGAAATCAAGTCAGTCGCTTAACTGACAGAGCCACCCAGGCGCCCCACTCTTAATATTTTAAAGCTTCTCCGTGGTTCTCAAAGTGTGGTCCCCAGACCTGCAACTTCAGCATTGCCTGCAACCTGTTAGAAATATAAATTACTAGACTTAGCCCCAGACCCATTAAATCAGAAACTGTGGGAGTGGGACTCAGCAATCTAGCTGAACAAGCCCTCCAGGTGGTTCTGACTATGCTGAAGTGTGAGAGCCACTGGCCCACAAAATACAGTCCAAGCATGAGAGCCTGGCATGCGAGAATGTTACCAGCCCCCCAGATGAGTCCCACCAACAGAGTACTTACTCTGTGGTCTGTTTTCTGTTAACACACGGTTATGTTTGTTATAAAGATACTTAAAATCAGATCATTTCGTATCATCACAGTTTAATATAGCCAACCTTCTTGTGATTTTCAAACGTCATTGAGTAAAAGCAACTCTCTGAAAAACTCGTTATAAATGCAAATTCCCGAAGCCATCCCCAGAGACTTATTCAGTAACTCTGGGTGGGGCTCAGACCAGCAGTTTTATCTTTCATTTATTTATTTATTTTTAATTATTATTCATTTTTAATTTACATCCAAATTAGCATATAGTACAATAATGATTTCAGGAGTAGATTCCAGTGATTCATCCCCTATGTATAACACCCAGTTCTCATCCCAACAAGTGTCTTCCTTACCCATTTAGCTCATCCCCCAACCCACAACTCTTCCAGCAACCTTGAGTTTGTTCTCTATACTTAAGTCTCTTATGTTTTGTCCCCCTCCCTGTTTTTACATTATTTTTGCTTCCCTTCCCCTATGTTCATCTGTTTTGTATCTTAAAGTCCTTATAGGAGTGAAGTCATATGATATTTGTTTTTCTCTGACTGACTAATTTCACTTAGCATAATACCTTCTAGTTCCATCCACATAGTTTCAAATGGCAAGGTTTCATTCTTTTTGCTTGCCGAGTAATACTCCGTTGTATACACACACACACACACACACACACACACACACACACACACATATATATATATATATATATATATATAGCATATCTTCTTTATCCATTCATCTGTCGATGGACATTTGGGCTTTTTCCATACTTTGGCTATTGTTGATAGTGCTGGTATAAACATTGGGGTGCCTGTGCCCCTTCGAAACAGCACTTCTATATCCTTTGGATAAATACCTAGTAGTACAAATGCTGGGTCATAGGATAGTGTAGACGGTCAGTTTTAAAAACACTGCAGCTCAGGGGGTGCCTGACTGGCTCAGGCAGTGGAGCATGTGACTCTTGATCTCAGGGTTGTGGGTTCGAGTCACATGTTGGGTGTAGAGATTAGTTAAAAATACAGTCTTTAAAAATAAATGCATTAAAGCACCACAGCTTGGTTCTGATTGTAGGGAAAACCATCTCTCTGAGGGTCACACCAAAGAAAGTGCAGCAACTTTAGCTGTGCTCTCCCGATGACCACGTGGGTGAGCCTGTGAGTTAGTTTAAGAGACAGCATCTGGGTATCTGCTTCACCCTCTCTCTATATGGGTGAAAAACTAAGCCCAAGAAGACATACCCTTCAGCATTATAGCAGTTTGTGAAAATACCTGGTTACTCAAGCATATTGCCTGGGCTTTTTTTTAAATTTGCATTTTTGAAAACAACAACGTCAACAATAACAGGAGAGAATGTATGTCAACATTAAATGTCAAGTAAGTAAGGCAAACTTTAAACACTTGAGAAGAGAAAGAAAGGTCTTTCTGTTTAAACTATGTGAGAATCAGGCTTAAGTTACTGGTGTTGTTTCCTAAAGTCACAACTGGTTTGTTCTGGAAACGGAACAAGTGTGAGGTAGGAGTCAATGCTCTTTTATTTTTATTTTATTTTATTTTTGGGGCACATCCAGTTGTTACAGCATACCTTATCCATGGAATTACCTTTTCATCTTGGTCAAAATCGGCTACCTGTATATATGCAGGTCTGTTTCTGAGCTCTGTTCTGTTATCTCTGGGTTGGCTCTTCCCCTGATGCCAAACCGTCTTGACCAATGTAACTTTTTCATAACTCAGTTAGTGTTAAGTCATCCAACTTAAAACAAAACAAAACAAAACAATTATTCTGGCTCTTCTGAGTTCTTTACATTTTCATATACATCTTAGAATCAACTTGTCAATATCTCTGAAAGAGGCCTGCTGGCACTTTGGGGTGTTGAATTTTCAGATCAAGTTGTGGAGAATTGATGACGTTGAATCTTTCCATTTGTGGACATAACTCTCCATTATTTAGGTCTTTTAATTTAATTTATTTACTTTAATTTTTTTTAAGAGAGAACACATGTGCTCACTCGCAGAGGAGGGGCAGAGGGAGAGAATCTTTTTTTTTTTTTTTTAGTGTTTATTTCTTTTAGAGAGAGAGAGTGCACACATGCAAAAGGGGACATGGTGGGGGGGGGTGGTTTGGGGACAGAGAATCCCAAGCAGGCTCCACACGGTCACCACAGAGCACAATCTCACTGTGAGATCATGGCCTGAGACAGAGTCAAGAGTTGGATGCTTAACCGACTGAGCCACCCTGGCGCCTGTGTTTACATCTTTTAAAATTTCTTACCAAGATCTTTGATTTTTAGGGTGCAACTCTTACACATAGTTGGTTAACTTGGTCCCTAAGTATTTCTTGTTTTTTTTTTATTTTTTATTTTTTAAAGTTTGTTTATTTTGAGAGAGAGAAAGCATGAGCTGGGGAATGGCACAGATAGAGAGATAGAGAGAGGGAGACACAGAATCTAAAGCAGGCTCTAGGCTCTGAGCTGTCAGCACAGAGCCCAATGCAGGGCTCAAACTCACGAACTGTGAGCGCATGACCTGAGCTGAAGTTGGATGCTCAACCTACTGAGCCACCCAGGTGCCCCAATATTTCTTGTTTTTTGATGTCAATTATATTGTTAATAGTTTTTTTTAAGTTTCTGTTTTAATTCAAATTATGCTAATCTATATACAACTGATTTTCATGCAGTTACCTAGTGACCTTGCTAACCTTTATAATAGATCTAAACATTTTTGCAGACGTGTTAGGATTTTCTTTCTTTTAATTCTAATTAAAAATTTTTTTTAATTTTATTTATTTTTGCAGAATGCAAGCTGGAGAGGGGCAGAGAGAAGAGGGAGACACAGAATTGGACGAAGGCCTCAGGACCCTAGCTGTCAGCATAGAGCTCGATGCAGGACTCAAACCCACAAACTGTGAGATCATGACCTGAGCCGAAGTCAGATGCTTAACTGACTGAGCCACCCAGGCACCCAGACATGTTAGGATTTTCTATGTAGACATCATGCTGTCTGGGAATAAAGATAGTTTTACTTCTTTCTTTCCAATCTCTATGTCTTTTTTATTTTATTTATTTATTTTTTGCTTGCTCTATTAAGGTGACTAGCAATTCTAACACAATGTTAAATAGAAATGGTGAGGGGCATCTGGGTGACTTAGTCGGTTGAGTGCCCAACTCTTGATTTTGTTTCAGGTCATGATCTCATGGTTTGCGGGATCGAGCCCACATTGGGCTCAGTGCTGAGCATAGAGCCAGCTTAAGATTCTCTCTCACCTTCTCCCTCTGCCCCCTCACTCGTGCTCTCTCTCTCTTTCTCTCAAAAAAAAATATGGTGAGAGTAGGCATTGGCTTCTTCCTGCTCTTAGGGGGAGAGCATTCTTTCACCATTAAGTACAATATTAGTTATACTTTTTTTTTTTAAGGTAGTCTTTATCAGATCAGGGTAGTTCCCTTTTATTGCTGGTTTACTGAGAGCTTTTTACCACAAGTGGGTATGGAATTTTGTCAAATGATTTTTCTGTACCTGTTGAGACGATCCTCTGGTTTTTCAGTGCGCATATATATTGTTGGTGTTGATGTTTTAGCAGTTATGCTTTGGGAAGAGAAATTACCTTTTGACTTGAGAGGAAATTTTAAAAGTGGAAGTATTATTATTTACAATCAAGAAACCTCTTTGTGCCATATATTATTTTCCCCCGATATGTTTCATGGCTTTAAACGATTGAAACAGATAAAAAAAAAAAAAGTTGGTTTTTCCTTTCATCTGTGCTAATGCTTTCCATTAGGAATCAATGAGATTGGATTATCCAAATTTAGTTCTGGCATTTTTGCTAGGCAGAATAACGAAATGCTGTCTTCTGCCAGAGAGGAAAGGGAATTAATGTTGATTAAGAATTCACTATTCTTATATAAGCTATTATAGGCGTCTAGTTTATCATTTAAAACTGTCCTTACAAATACCTAGTGGCTAAGAGTTATCTTCATTTTTCAGATGAGACAGACTCAGAGAAGTTTACCCATACCATGAATCCGATTCATGTGTTTTTAGTTTTGAAACCAATATTAAAACATTACAGAAAATTTGGAAAAACGAAGTAGTGACTTGCTCATCATCTCAGTGCTCTTATGCAGTAAGTATTTGTGGAAATAGATGTTGATATTTTTGGTCTAAATATCAATATGAAGAGCCATTTTGTTACATGCTTATATATATTCTTCTAATACTTACCATTTACCCACGTGTGTACAAGGGAGAAATGTAGGTAAAACACCAGGTACTTAATATGAACCAATAAATGATGTTTGTTTTTTTTTAATTTTTATTTGGTTATTATTTTTTGAAATTTTTTAATGCTTATTTAGTTTCGAGAGAGAGCATGAGTCGAGGAGGGTCAGATAGAGAAGGAGACACAGAATCTGAAGCACGCTCCAGGCTCCAAGCTGTCAGCACAGAGCCCAAGGCAGGGTTTGAACTCACAAACTGCGAGACCATGACCTGAGCTGAAGTCGGACGCTTAACCGACTGAGCCACCCAGGCACCCCTAATGATGGTTGTTTGTATTATCATTGCCATTTTGTGTCTTGACCACAGCATGGTCTCCCCAAGGGTATAGATGGTGCTCTCAATAGTAGTCATTCATAGGGCCAAACATGAGATGTGGGTTTTAAGCAGTACTGTGGGATCAAGTGGCTGGCTGGTGAACTAACCAACTGGGATCTTAGTTTGGCAGAACAGGAACACAGTCTGTACAGCCTGCTCATGAAAGAGAAGGAGCTGAAATGACATTCTGGTGACGACAATAAACGGAAGCATATAATATTGCCTGTTACTCAGAATCTTAAATTCAGGACAAAGGAAAGGCTTAGTTGGTCGTGGAAGCAGAGCAGTGGGGTCATGGCTTCATGATCCCAGCTCATTCCCAGCCCTTTGATTCCTCCACCCTCGGCCATATCCATCGTCAGCTCCCAAGTTAAGTTCTCAGTCCTAACCTACCAGTGAGAGTCCTATATCCTCCAAGGAGGAGGAAGAAGAACTTTGCACCTGGTTCTGCGTTTCAGGGGACTTTTAGGATGCTTTTAGTAGCGAGTTGAAATAAAAATCAGAACACACGAATGTGCTCTCAACTTATCTGCCGATAAGGTAATTCCTCATTTCACATAACAGGACTTCCAGAAGTGACAAGGGTTTCAGAGATGTCGCTTGGCTCGTCAAAGATGCAATCGAGAAGGTAGGTCCTGCTATCCCAACGTTCTTCCATCCTTGTGTTAACTGTCTCCGAAGCCCAGCAGCTTGATGGCCGTGGCGTTCCCGGACACGGCATTCACATCCAGCAATGACCAGGGGAAGAGAGAGACTATGTGTCTTTTAATTCTCTCTTACGAATCACAAAACCTTTTTCAGGAGGCCCTTGGGCCGGCATCACAGCAGGACTGGACAGAATTGGATGAAGAGTCTACTCCTAATCCAATTACTGGTAAGCGAATGCATGATCACAAAGCCACCAGGGGTACCCTGGATGTGGGGTGGGACCAGCTTCCCAGAAGACCCTTCTATACACAATCTTGGCTTTCAGGAGAAAAAGGGTGCGGGGGATGGATGCTGGGTAGGAAAGCTCTGTGTTTATATTATGTGGTCCCTTCGAAGCTGGGTGCACTGAGGCTGGAGTCACAGCCTGAAGGGCTTTTGAGTGTTAGTTTATCACCTGCTGAGTGGGAACAGTAACCATCTGCTCATAGGGTTTTTATGTACGTTGACTGAAATGATACATGTAAAGGAGCCACGGCAAGTGGTGGCCTTATTGTCTATATCACTTTAGCTCACACTGGATATCCTAATGAGCTTAAGTAGTTCAGTCATGGTTTTCTGTGTCTTAGTCCTATCTCCAGTTAGATTGTAAATATCCTGAAACTGCTTATCCTTCAGTGATCTGTATTTTCTAGAATACTGAAGGATATTTCTATCCTTCTTCTAGAATACTTTTTTTTTTTAAATATATAACAATTTTATTGATCCATTAGAAAAAATAAAAGCCACAATGTAACTCACATCCTCCTTCTGGACTAAACCCTTTAGCAGAGATTATGGTTCTTACGTACTGGTTCTCTTCAATGTCCGAAACTAATTTTTAATCAATGATGTCTCCTGGAAATAAGATTTTAAATCATCCTTTTTTTCACATTAGGATAACAATTCAGATCTGCATCCTGTGTCATACCACATACATAAAAAAGGAATGTTGTATGAGGGCTAGGATTCCATTCATTCTTCATAGTTAATTTGTGCAACAATGAAATGGTAGAAACAGCAGCAGTGACAGGCCCCATAGAGATGTGTGTCCAATGGTCCCTACGGAGACATAGCCATGAGTTTGTGGAAACCAGAGGCAGAGCTGTTCTAAATGTTTAATTGACTGCAGTATTCTCCATCTTTTAGAGATAAAAAAAAAAAAAAGAAGAGATAGAGGCACCTGGGTGGCTCAGTCGGTTAAGCATCAGACTCTTGATTTTGGCTCAGGTCATGATCTCATGGTTTGTGGGTTCAAGCCCTGCCTCGGGCTCTGTGCTTTTAGAGATTAAAAAAACCATCTTTTTTTTTTTTTTTAATGTTTATTTATTTTTGAGACAGAGAGAGACAGAGCATGAGTCGGGGAGGGGCATAGAGAGAGGGAAACAGAATCTGAAGCAGGCTCCAGGCTCTGAGCTGTCACCCAGAGCCCGACGCGGGGCTCGAACTCACAGACCGCGAGATCATGACCTGAGCTGAAGTCGGACGCTCAACCGACTGAGCCACCCAGGCGCCCCCCCCCCAAAAAAAAAACATCTTTTAGAGATAAAAGAAAGAGTCCTTATTTGAAAAACAGCATTGATGGGGTGCCTGTGTGACTCAGTCAGTTAAGCATCCAACTTCGGCACATGTCATGATCTCACGGTCCGTGGGTTCGAGCCCCACACTGGGCTCCAGGCTGACAGTGCAGAGCCTGCTTGGAATTCTCTCTCTCTCTCTCTCCTTCTCTCTGCCCCTCCGCTTGCACTCTACTCCCCTGCCCTCTCAAGAAAAAACAAATAACCTTTAAAAAATAACCTTTCTTTTGGACCACGGCAGTCTTCTTACCTTTTGCAACGTATGGAGTCATTTATTAGCACTTTTGCAAATAAAGGAAAAATACATTCAATTCCTCCATGGTTTTAATGACTCCATAAAATTTCCATTAGGGTCAGTGATAAAGTACCAGATGGAAATCAGAATCAACAAGCTGAAAAATGATTAGAGTCAGGGCCTGTATCTAGTCCAATGCAGGCTTAATCCTGGTCAAATTGTGGTTAATGATAAACATGGTTACTGAGAAACACGATGCATGGAACTGAAGGGAAAATAAGCTCACATGGGGCCCCAGGAGGCCGGGAGATGTATGTGGACATAGAGGGTGGAAGTCAGTCTACTCTTGTTTTAATCAGAGACTAACTGGGTTTTAGGCCTTTATCTCATAAGCTTCTTGGATGGGCTGAAAAACACCATTTCTCCTCCCAGTCTCGAAGTTACTCTCCTAGTCCAGGGTCACCACCCCATTTCACAGTTTATCCAGTATTTTCTCAACTTGGGGTCCTTTAAAAAATATCTTAATTATGGAATAGAGTCAGTGATATTATAATAGTGTTGTCTGGTGACAGATGGTGGCTACCCTTGCGGGGCGGACAGCCTAACTACAGAGGAGTTGAGTCAATGCATTGCACACCTGAAACTAATGTCATTGTATGTCAATTGTACCTTAATGAAAAAATTTTTAAATTAGTTTTACCCTCACTTTACACTTACATTTTGCTCCTTTCTACTTAAAGTAGTGGCACCTGCTAAGTTACCAGGCACACATAATAATAATTGGTATCATAATTAATTGAGAGCCTTGTTGCATTCACTGTTTGATGTTCCTGCTCATTTTTTTTTTAATGTTTATTTTTGAGGGAGAGAGAGAGTGTGAGCAGGGGAGGGGCAGAGAGAGAGAGAGAGATAGAGAATCCCAAGCAGGCCCCCCACTGTCAGCACAGAGCCCGAGGCAGGGCTTGAACCCACGAACCATGAGATCATGACCTGAGCCAAAATCAAGAGTCTTATGCTTAACTGACTGAGCCATCCAGGTGCCTCTCTCCTCATGTTAAAATGACTTTAAGTTAACTTTTATTCGTTCCATTTTATAGATGAGGAAACTGAGACTGAGGGGTTTTAGCAACTTGCTCAAACTAAGTGGAATTTGAAGCCAGGTATGTCCTTTAGGCTTTGAAACTGCTGCTCTCATCTGACTATATCTCAAATACAATCTTGCTGAGTCCCTGTGGTCTTGTAGTTAAACTAAAGTTGGCGGGTAAGCTTACTAAGATTTTTCCATGCCTTGAGGCTCTAAGTTTTATGAAATTCTAAGATTAACTCATCAAAATCTTGCAAGGAAATAACATTCTTGGCATCCCTCCTCCTGATTTAAATACCCTGGATCGAGTGGGTATGTTTAAAAGTAAAAGGGCTTTATTTACATGTGAATATGTACATGAATATATATGAATATAGATATATAGAATATCTTCTTTAGTATTGAATATTTACAGACTTAACCAAGATTTTAGAAGCTATGAGGTTTGGAAACCTCTCCCTGCCCCACTGCCTCCTAATATGCCATTAATAGTAGCTTTCCTTGAAAATATAGAAATCTTTGATTATCATTACAAATATGATACATTTTCTGTGTGATAGAACAAATAGGTACTCTCATTAGTAATCATTTTTATTTGGGGCACCTGGGTGGCTCAGTCGGTTGACGGTCCTACTTTGGCTCAGGTCATGATCTCATAGCTTGTGGGTTGGAGCCCCGAATTGGGCTCCTTGCTGACAGCTCAGAGCCTGGAGCCTGCTTCAGATTCTGTGTTTCCCTCTCTCTCTCCATGTCTCTCCCCTGCTTGAACTCTGTTTTTTTCTCTCTCTCTCAAAAATAAACATTAAAAAATTTAAAAAAACTAATTTATTTCAACAAGTCACTATTAAGTGAATCTTGATTTTTCTGGAATTTATGTAAAATATAATCCTGAGTGGTTGGGTTTACTTTGGCGGAGAAAGGCAACGTGTCCTGCTAACTAAAATCCTTATCTCTTATTTCGAGAAGTAAGTTGGTGAGCAAAACCAGATTTAAGCTGGAATAACTTCGGTAGTCAATGAAAAAGAAAATACAAATCCTGTTTCCAGGGAAAGTGTATTTGGTGATGACTCAGACGAATGGTAGGGCCTGATAAGAGGGCTCCTTTAGGTTTTTAATTGAAAGGTGCCTACAACAAGGGATTGACAGAAATCACTTCTGATTTCCAGATAAATGCATACATCCAATGTCCCTGAAAGCTGATAAGACAGATTTCCGGCAAAGAGATTTAAATAGTACCTCCTGCACAGCTTATTCTGAAATAGGAGGACGCCCTTGCAACTTTGTTTATTTGACAGCTGAATTTTTAATGGCTGTCCGGGTGTCACCAGCAGTAGAGTAGTAGTATTTCCACTTTCTCAGACGTTTTCGAGTGCCTTTGTTTTCTGTGGCTATCTAAATGTGAAGTCATAAGATAATAGCAACAGCTAGCTTAACGGCTTCCATTTTAGTTGTTAAAACAGAACACTGACCTCTAATGTTGTTGGTTTCCCAGTGTGCCAAGAAACCATCTTTGGAAGCAAGGTCTAATACCTGCATTTTCTTACCATGATGGGTGCGTATGCACCTCAGGACAAACGGTGCACAGCAGCGTCGTGCGTTGGTAAGCAATGGGTCTCCCTACAGCTTTGCTCCCCAGGAATGCAGCTTCTGGTACTTGATGCAAACCAGATGGTATTCTGTCACCTCTCTTCAGTGTGGCCACTGAGACTACTTCATTCACAGCTGCAAGATGGAATCTTCTGATGGAATGAACTAATTAACTAGAGAGGCTTGAGAAGAGGACCCTGTTTAGGGAAGAAAGGACCAAAGGCCTCAGAGCCTTTCCCTGCCATTAGAACTTGGGTTCTTCTGGTGTAGCCACTCTGGAAACCAGTGTGGAGGTTCCTTAGAAAATTAAAACTAGAACTACCCTACAACCCAACAATTGCACAACTAGGAATTTATCCAAAGGATACAGGAGTGCTGATTTGAAGGGGCACATGCACCCCAATGTTTATAGCAGCATTACAAACAATAGCCAAATTATGGAATGAGCCCAAATGTCCATCAACTGATGAATGGATAAAGAAGATGTGGTACATATATACAATGGAATACTACTCGGCAATGAAAAGAAAGAAATCTTGCCATATGCAACAATGTGGATGGAAGTGGAGGGTATCGTGCTAAGTGAAATAAGTCAGAGAAAGACAGATATCACATGATTTCACTCATGTGTGGAATTTGAGAAACTTAACAGATGGCCATAGCGGAATAGAAGGAAAAATATGGAAGGAAAACTATGAGGGAAGCAAACCATAAGAGATTCTTAAATACAGAGAACAAATTGAGGGTTGATGGAGGAGGGAAAAATGGGTGATGGGTACTACGGAGGGCACTTGTTAGGAAGAGCACTGGGTGTTAGATATAAGTGACAAATTACTGGATTCTACTCCTGAAGCCAAGACTACATTGTATGTTAACTAAGTTGAGAATAAAAAAAAAAGAAAGAACAAACGAATGAATGAACGAATGAAAGAAACTGGGTTCCCCATCTACGTCCATGTCCCAGCAGACTCTGAGATGGCTACTGGTGTGTGGAAGATTTCTTAGGGAATACTCAACACCTGGGGAAAGGAGGAAAGGGGAGGAAGCAGGATTGGTTAGAGGAAGCTGGGCTGCAAAGCAGTCTCAAGAATATTCTCCACTGACCTCATGGGAAGTTCCAAAACTAACAGGGTGTTATTCCACATGGCAAAGGGGTATCACCCGTATGTTTCTGCATTGACCATCACTGGATTCATGCTGTGCCTGGAAGGAGGTGTGGCCAGGGCTACGGCGCTGTCTTCAGCCATTTTCTGGAGTCGCTCCTGGAGATCTGTCAGCCTCTGCACTCCCCAGAGCATCAGATCCTTCAGTCTCGTGGGAAGGTCTGTGGGATATATCACAGCTTTTGGTCCAGAGCCATTCGTTTTGGACTGAGCCTTAAGGTGGGACCAGTGGGTGGAAAGGATGTACTCTTTCCAGGAGGTTCTACAAGAAGAATCTGGAGACCCTCACATATGTATGAATTACTCATAGGTCCTTTCTGTCTTGAGGTAAAATGGTGTAAACAGTGCTTTTCTGCGTTTCCTGCCTCATTGCATATTGTCCTTCATGATTTGTTTACCTTTTAAAGTCTAACCTTGATGCTTGTTTTGTGTTTTGTTTTTAAAATTAAGTAGCCTCCACGCCCAATGTGGGTCTTGAACTCAAGACCCCAAGATCAAGATCGCATGCCCTACCCACTGAGCCAGCCAGGCACCCCTAAGCTCAATATTTGTTTTAACCACACTTCATGTGTATGAAAATACCGAGGACATAGTTTTCTTGTGGCTTCCCTCTATTCCCAGGGATGTTGTCAGGCCCCTTTGAAGGCACTTGAGAGAATATCTTGGGGACATTTCTCATGAATATGTCCTTAAATCACCTGAATCTGAAACGTCTGAGGAGATAAAATTCTGATTCCCAGGCTCTACCTCAGCCCTAGAACATAGTAACTTGATGGTAGCTGCCACTATAGGAGCTTACGTGTGTTCTAGTCCTGGGAGTGTGCATTTAATATATTTCCTAGGTAAATCTGTCATATGGTAGAATTTGAAAAGCATAGGCCTGGAAGGATATGTTCTTTAGATTGTTCTGAAATATGGATATGATGGTTAATTTTATGTCTCCACTTGACCACACCACAGTACCCGGATACTTGGTTCAGCATTATTCTAGATGTTTCTGTGAAGCTATATTTACGTGAGATTAATGTTTTAGAAACGTGAGCTTTGAGTAAAGCAGATTATCTTCCTAATGGGGGTGGACCTAATCTAGTCAGGTGAAGGCCTTAACAGAGAAAACCTCCACTGAAAGAGGGGGTTCTGCCTGCAGACTGCCTTCAGGCTCGAACTGCAGATCCTCTATGGGGCTCCAGCCTTCTGGCCTACCCTTGCTGGTTCTGTTAGGTCACAAAGAAAACCTTGATACATTTTTCAAAAACATAGAAACGGTGGGATCTTACTCTCGGATCACAATGCAGTAAAAGTCAGAGTTAATGCAAAACAGAAACCTCTCCCATACAGTTGAAAATTCCAAAAACCTAGAGACCTACTGAACAAGAAGAGAAAATTGAAAGTATTATTACAACATTAGGAATATAGTTCTAGTTGTCATATTCTATATAGAAACTCCTAGCCCAGGCCACTTATGAGTTCAGAAGAGAATTTGGAGCTGTACACTCTTCCTAAACAAGAACGAATGGAAATAAATTATGCATTCTACTGAAGACATTTGAAAAAACATCCCATAGAAAATCAGAAGAAAAGCCATAAAACAGAAAAGGCAAAGCAGGAATCGATAAATATATGGACTCTGAAAACAAACAAACTAAATAGAAATAGACTCATAAACACAGAGAACAAACTGGTGGCTGCCCCCCAAAAGGGGTGGAAGAATGGGTGAAATAGGGGAGGGGATTAAGCAGTACACACTTCCAGTTATAGAATAAATAAGTCACGTGGATGAAAAGTACAGTCTAGGGAAATACAGTCAATAATATAGTAATAAAATAGTATGGTGACTGATGGTGAGTACTCCTGTGGTGAGCAGTGAGTACTGTATAGAGTTGTTGAATCAATATGTTGTACACCTGAAACTAATATAATATTATATGTCAACTATACTTCAATAAAAAAAAATCTCAGGTAAACAACTTTATACCTCAAGAAAGGTATAGCAGACTAAACTCAGGAGTTAGTAGAAGGAAACGATAAAGATTAGAGCAGAAATAAATTATAAATAAATTAGTTAATAAATAATAATAAATTTATTTAAAAAATTATAGGAAGACAAATAGAAAAAGTCAACAGAACTAAGAGGTGGATTTTTTTAGGGAAAAGATAAACAAAATTAAGAAAAAGAGTCAGAAGACCAAAATAAATTCAGTAAGGAAAAAGGAGATATTGTAACCAATGCTACAGAAAATAAAAAGGATCTTGAGAGACTACAGTGAAGAATTATACCCCAATAAACTGGGTATCCGCTAAGAAATGCACAAATTGCTAGAAACATCAACCTTCTAAGACTAAATCATGAAAAATAAAGTCTGAACAGATTCATAATAAATAAGGAAATCGATTCAGTGATGCAAAATGTCCCAGAAAAGTCCAAGACCAGATGGCTTTAGTTGTGAATTCTACCAAATACTTTTAGAAGTATTAACATTGATCCTTCTCAAACTCTTCCAGAAAATTGAACATCCCAGATTCATTTCACGAGGCCAGCAGTATTATCTGGTATTATCTGATACCAAAGCCAGACGAAGACATTACAGGAAGAGAAAATTGCAGGCCAATATTCCTGATGAACAGAAATGCAAAATACTAGCTAACAAAAACACTAGTCGTTGTCTACAAAATACTAGCAAACTAAATTCAACAGTACCTTAAAAGGATCGTATACCATGACCAGGTGGGATTTATTCCTGGGAATCAAGGATGGCTCAACATAGGTAAATCAATAAACACATATATTATATACATATGTAATATACATACACATATATATTAGAATGAAGGATAGGGTGGCTCAGTTGGTTAAGTATCCAACTCTTGGTCTCAGCTCAGGCCTTGATTTCAGGGTCGTGAGTTTGAGCCCCATGTTGGGTTCCATGCTGGGCCTAGAGCCTATTTAAAAAAAAAAAAAAGAAGGAAGGATAAAAATCCACATCTCAATAGATGCAGAAAAAGCATGTGACTAAGTTCAACACCTTTTTATGATAAAAACTCAAAAAAAACCAAACAACACTGGGAATAGAAGGAAATTATCTTGAAATTATAAAGGGTGTATATGAAAAGCCCACAGCATGTACTATGGGGAAAGAGCAGTCTCTTTAATAAATGGTGCTGGGAAAACTGGACAGCCACAATGCCAAAGACTGAATCTGGACTACTATCTTATACCATACACCAAAATCAACTCAAAATGGATTAAAGATTTAAATTTAAGACCTGAGACTATAAAACTTCTAGAAGAAACATAGGGCTGACTTCCTTGGCATCAGTCTTGGCATTGATTTTTTGGAATTTGACACCAGAAGCAAAGGCAACAGAAGCAAAAATAAGCAAGTGGGACTACATCCAACTAAAAAACATCTACTCAACAAAGGAAACCATCAAAAAATGAAGGCAACGTACTGAATGGGAGAAAATATTTGCAATCTACATACCTGATAAGAGGTTAATATAAAAAATGTAAGGAACATTTACAACTCAATAGTAAAACACCCCTAATAACCTGATTTAAAAATGGGCTAAAGACTTGAATAAATGTTTCTCCAGAGAAGACATACAAATGGCTAGAAGGTATATGAAAAAATGCTCATTGTCCTTAACCATCAAGGAAGTGCAAATCAAAACCACACTGAAGTATCACCTCACCCCTGTGAGTATGGCTGTTATCAAAAATACAAAAGACAACCTGTGTTGATGAAGATGTGAGGAAATTGGAATACTTCCTTGTACACTTTTGGTGGGAATGCAAATTAGTGTAGATGCTATGGAAAACAGTATGGAGTTTCCTCAGAACATTAAAAATAGAACTATCATATGCTCCAACAATACCTGCTTTCTCCCCCGGGGTAGTTATGCAAAAGTATTGAAATCAGAATCCTAAAGGGATATTAGCACTCCCATGTTCATTGCATTACTATACATAATAGCCAAGAAGTGGAAACCACCTAAATGTTCATGAACAGATGAATGGATAAAAAAATGGGATAAATATATGCTATATTATACATATTATAATTTATATATATTATTCAACCTTAAAAAAGAAGGTAATTCTGTAATATGCAGCAATATGGATGAGCACATTTTAGTGAGTGAAATAAGGCAGTCACAGAAGGACAAATATTGCATGATTGCAACTTATGTGAAATATCTAAAATAGGCCAGCTCATAAAACCAGAGAGTATAATGGTGATTACCAGGAACTGGAGGAGAAGGAAGTGGGGAGTTAGTAATTGACAGGCATACAATTTCAGTTATGTCAGATAAATAATTTCTACAAATCTAGTGTACAATAGTGCCATAATTAACACAGTATTGTACATTTTGTTGTTAAAAATTCGTTAAGAGGGTTGGGGTGCCTGGGTGGCTCAGTTGGTTAAGTATTTGACTTCAGCTCAGGTCATGATCTCGCGGTTTGTGAGTTTAAGCCCTGCGTCAGGTTTTGTGCTGACAACTCAGATTCTGTGCTGCTTCAGATTCTGGTCTCCCTCTCTCTCTCTTCTCTGCCCCCTCCCCCTGCTTCTACTCTGTTTCTCAAAAATAAATAAACATTAAAAAAATTGTTAAGAGGTTAGATCTCATGTGAAGTGTGGGTACCACAATAAAATAAAAGTATAAAAAGTTAGAAGGGGGTGCACGTTGGTGGCTCAGTTGGTTAAGCATCTGACTCTTGATTTTGGCTCAGGTCATGATCCCAGGGTTGTGCATCAAGCCTTGTGTTGGGCTCTGTGCTGAGCTTGGAGTCTGCTTAATATTCTCTCTCTCTTGCCCCACTTTGTCCCTCTCCCCCACTCATTCTCTCTCTCTCTCTCAAATAAAAAAAAAAACCTACTTTAAAAAAAGTAAAAAAGGTAAAAGAGATGTCACTGGAATCAGAAGAAGAGAGTCATTTTAGAAAAAGCCATCTTGTGAGGAGTTGTAACGTTCAGTTCTACCCTACAAGGAGGAAGATGGAAGATACCTATTCCAGTGTGACTTTCCTGCCTGAATATCACCTCCTGCAGGGACTCTCTATTTGCCAAATCCAACCACTAACAGAGAACTGGGGCTACATGTACCCAGAACGTCAGGTACTCTCTGGAGCAGAGAGTTGGGTGGAGAAGGTTGGAGAGAGGACATGAAATGGCAAACAGAAGATACACAGCCCAAGTAGGACCTCTCAATATGGTAGGCTTGCTTGGGTAATCTTTACATCTTTGTCACCCCAGGCAGCTTATTGTAGGAAGATGCTCACACAGAAGATTGAAATCAAAGACTAAACTACCTTGCTGGGATGGTATCCTCTTTAGGGTTTCTTTTGTGAGGAGCTGGCCCAGTTGAACTGAATCTGACTCGACTTACCTGGCGAAGGGAGCTAGGTCAGCGTACTGTTTATATGAAGCCAAAGGGGATGAAATCAAGTCCATCTTGTTGAAGAAAAAACAGCACGGTGGTTATATAAACATCTGTTGTTCAAATGAAGTTCCACCTTGAGCTCCAAGTCTTCACACATGAAGGTGGAACTGCTCTGGATGAAGGGGAAGGTAAGTACAGAGGCTTCCAAGAACTTTTGGGCTGGAGCTTTGAGGACACAGTTTTAAAACAGTGAGTCAATTTAATTAATTAATTAATTAATTAAGGGAGCATGTGTGCATGAGCAGGGGAGAGGCAGAGAGAGAGGGAGACAGAGAATCCCAAGCAGACTCCACACCTTTGGCACAGAGCCCAATGCGGGGCTCAATCCTACGAACTGTAAGATCATGATCAGAACTGCAATCAAGAGTTGGATTCTTAACCGAGTGAGCTACCCAGGTGTCCTAAGTGATTCCTTCTAAAGGCTCTCCCCATGCACACAGGGAAACCAAGAACCAGTGAGTAGAAGTCTATTGTTCAAGGTCAACCTAGGAGCTAGTGGCTACTCCATGTCCAAAGCCAGGTTTCCTCACTCCCAGTCTCATGGTCTTTCCATCTTCCTTTGCTGCTGTGTCATAGCCCAGGCTGTTTTTACTTTTAGTTGGAAATGTTCTCTGAGCATAGGCTGCCTCCAGGATATATTTACTCCTTATGCTACTGAAGCAGGAGGGCTGCCCATGCTCTTTGCTCATACATGTCAAGGGTGCGTGGATCCCCCACTTCCTTGAGGTGTGTATGGTTATTATGGGCACAGCAGCCTTCGATATGGCATCCTTTCAGGCTGATTTTGGCTTGTAATTGCCACATTTTTCCTCGTAGTCATTCTCTTAATTAAATTTTTCTGGGACTTGACTCACTGTGACATTAGCTGTCCATTTGTCATCTTAATTTTGTAGATTTTTTTAAGGGAGACACTCTTGTGAGATCCTGGTGCTTCTCCAGAGGGCTGGACAGAGCCCCGGGGGGCAGGTGCACAGCCAGGCCTCTGCCCACCTGAAGATTAGGTGTCTGGCCTCCCACAGGGAGTGGAACGGCTCCCTTATATCTTCACACTTTGAAATACTATTTTTTAAGAATGAAATGACTAGACTTCCCCAATTTAAAATAAACCAAGACAGTGCTTTTAGAGCAACCATGTATAGAAACCAAAGGTAGGGTACCATTTTAATTCATACTATTCAAGCCAAAAAAGTATTGGTGTGTATTTCTATTATTTATTATTTTATTATTAAGATGATCGATGCTTTTTTTTATTAAGCTAATATCTCAATAAAAGAAAGAATAAAAAACCATTGCTTCATTCACAGTCTTTTATATGTGTGTCTGTAGTTGAAAAGGAAAGTTGATAATTTTTTCTTAGCATTTTTCTTTTTTTTTCTTTTTTTTTTTTTAATTTTATAATAGTTTATTTTCAAATTGGTTTACATATAACACCCAGTGTTCATCCCAACATGTGCCCCCTTTAATGCCCATCACCCCCTCTCCCTCCTCCCTCATCCCCCCCACCCTGTTTTTTTCTTAGTCTTTGAGAGTCTCTTATGTTTTATCTCCCTCCCTCTCTGTGTCTTTTTTTCCTTTCCCCTCTTCCCCTCCCCCTGGTTTTTGCTTAGTCTCACAAAGTCCACCTATTCGTGGAAACATATGGTATCTGTCTTTTTCTGACTGACTTATTTCACTTAACATAATACCCTCCAGTTCCATCCATCTGGCTACACATGGCCAGATTTCATTTTTTCTCATTGCCACGTAGTAGTCCATTGTATATAAGTACCATAATTTCTTTATCCATTCGTCAGTTGATGGGCACTTGGTCTCTTTCCATGATTTGGCTATTGTCGACAGTGCTGCTATGAACATTGGGGTACACGTGCTCCTATGCATCAGCATTCCTGTGTCTCTTGGGTAGATTCCTAGCAGGGCTATTGCTGGATCATAGGGTAGCTCTATTTTCATTTTTTTGAGGAACCTCCACACCGTTTTCCAGAGTGGCTGCACCAGTTTGCATTCCCACCAACAGTGTAGGAGGGTGCCTACTTCTCCACATCCTCGCCAGCATCTATAGTTTCCTGATTTGTTCATTTTAGCCACTCTGACTGGTGTGAGGTGGTATCTCAGTGTGGTTTTGATTTGTATTTCCCTGATGATGAGTGACATTGAGCATCGTTTCATGTGTCTGTTGGCCATCTGAATGTCCTCTTTGGAGAAGTGTCTATTCATATCTTCCGCCCATTTCTTCACTGGGTTGTTTGTTTTTCGGGTTTGGAGTTTGGTAAGTTCTTTATAAATTTTAGATATTAGTCCTTTATCCGATATGTCGTTTGCGATGATCTTTTCCCATTCCGTTGGTTGCCTATTCGTTTTGTTGGTTGTTTCTTTTGCTGTGCAGAAGCTTTTTATCTTGATGAGGTCCCAATAGTTCATCTTTGCTTTTAATTCTCTTGCCTTTGGAGACGTGTCGAGTAAGAAATTGGTGCGTCTTAGGTCAAAGAGGCTTTTTCCTGTTTTCTCCTCTAGGATTTTGACGGTTTCCTGTCTCACATTCAGATCTTTTATCCATTTAGAATTTATTTTTGTGAGTGGTGTAAGAAAGTGGTCTAGTTTCATTCTTTTGCATGTTGCTGTCCAATTCTCCCAGCACCATTTGTTAAAGAAGCTGTCTTTTTTCCATTGGATACATTTTCCTGCTTTGTCAAAGATTAGTTGGCCATATACTTGCGGGTCCATTTCTGAGTTTTCTATTCTATTCCATTGGTCTATGTGTCTGTTTTTGTGCCAATACCATACAGTCTTGATGACCACCGCTTCGTAGTAGAGGTTAAAGTCTGGGATTGTGATGCCTCCCGCCTTGGTTTTATTCTTCAGTATTATTTTGGCTATTCGAGGTCTTTTGTGGTTCCATACAAATTTTAGGATTGTTTGCTCTAGCTTTGAGAAGAATGCTGGTGCAATTTTGATTGGGATTGCATTGAATGTGTAGATTGCTTTGGGTAGTATTGCCATTTTGACGATATTTATTCTTCCAATCCATGAGCATGGGATGTTTTTCCATTTCCTTGTGTCTTCCTCAATTTCCTTCATAAGTTTTTTATAGTTTTCAGTGTAGAGGTCTTTCACATCTTTGGTTAGGTTTATTCCTAGGTATTTTATGGTTTTTGGTGCAATTGTGAAAGGGATTAGCTTCTTTATTTCTCTTTCTGCTGCTTCATTGTTGGTGTATAGAAATGCCACCGATTTCTGTACATTGATTTTGTATCCTGCAACTTTGCTGAAATCATGAATCAGTTCTAGTAGGCTTTTGGTGGATTCCGTCGGGTTTTCCATGTAAAGTATCATGTCATCTGCAAAAAGTGAAAGTTTGACTTCCTCCTTGCCAATCTTGATGCCTTTTATTTTGTTTTGTTGTCTGATTGCTGATGCTAAGACTTCCAGCACTATGTTAAATAACAGTGGCGAGAGTGGACACCCCTGTCGTGTTCCTGATCTCAGGGGGAAGGCTTTCAATTTTTCCCCATTGAGGATGATATTAGCTGTGGGCTTTTCATAGATGGCTTTTATGATGTTTAAGTATGTTCCTTCTATCCCGACTTTCTCGAGAGTTTTTATTAAGAAAGGATGCTGTATTTTGTTGAATGCTTTTTCTGCATCTATTGACAGGATCATATGGTTCTTATCTTTTCTTTTGTTGATGTGATGTATCACGTTGATTGATTTGCGAATATTGAACCAGCCCTGCAACCCAGGGATGAATCCTACTTGATCATGGTGGATAATTCTCTTTATATGCTGTTGGATTCGATTTGCTAGTATCTTGTTGAGAATTTTTGCATCCATATTCATCAGGGATATTGGCCTGTAATTTTCTTTCTTTGCTGGGTCTCTATCTGGTTTGGGAATCAAAGTGATGCTGGCTTCATAGAATGAGTCTGGGAGTTTTCCTTCCGTTTCAATTTTTTGGAACAGCTTGAGGAGGATAGGAATTAACTCTGTTTTAAATGTCTGGTAAAATTCCGCAGGAAAGCCATCTGGTCCAGGGCTTTTATTTGCTGGGAGGTTTTTAATAACTGATTCTATTTCTTCACTAGTTATGGGTCTGTTCAAATTTTCTGTTTCTTCCCGTTTGAGTTTTGGTAGCGTGTGGCTATTTAGGAAGCTGTCCATTTCTTCCAGATTGCCAAGTTTGGTGGCATATAATTTTTCATAGTACTCTCTGATGATTGCTTGTATCTCTGAGGGATTGGTTGTAATTTCTCCCTTTTCATTCACGATTTTATCTATTTGAGTTCTCTCTCTTTTCTTTTTGAGAAGCCTGGCTAGAGGTTTGTCTATTTTGTTTATTTTTTCAAAGAACCAGCTTTTGGTTTCATTGATCTGTTCCACTACCTTTTCTGTCTCCATATGGTTAATTTGTGCTCTGATCTTTGTTATTTCTCTCTTTCTGCTGGGCTTGGGTTGTTTTAGTTGATCTGCTTCTAGTTCTTTTAGGCGTGCTGTTAGAATTTGTGTTATTGATTTTTCTTGTTTCTTGAGATGGGCCTGGATTGCAATATATTTCCCTCTCAGGACTGCCTTTGCTGCGTCCCAGAGCGTTTGGATTGTTGTATTTTCATTTTCATTTGTTTCCATGTATTTTTTAATTTCTTCTCTGATGGCTTGGTTGACCCAGTCATCTTTTAGTAGGTTATTTCTTAGCCGCCATGTTCTTGGATATTTTCCAGGCTTTCTCCTGTGGTTGATTTCAAGTTTCAAAGCATTGTGGTCTGACAGTGTACATGGTATGATCTCAATTCTTTTATATTTATTCAGAGCTTCCCTGTGCCCCAGAATATGGTCTATCTTGGAAAATGTACCGTGTGCAGATGAGAAGAACATAAATTCCTTTGCTTCTGGATGAAGGACCCTAAAGATGTCTGCGAGGCCCATCTGTCCTAATGTGTCATTCAGGGCTATTGTTTCTGCGGAGATTTTCTGTTTTGTGGATCTATCCAATGCTGAGAGTGAAGTGTTGAGATCCCCTACTATTAGGATATTTTTATCGATGAGGTTGCTAATGTTTGTAATTAGTTGTTTTACAAATTTGGGTGCCCCCGAATCGGTGCATAGATATTTACAATTGTTAGCTCTTCCTGCTGGATGGTCCCTGAGACTATTATATAATGTCCTTCTTCATCTCTTATTACATCGTTCATTTTAAAGTCTAATTTGTCTGATATAAGTGTGGCTACTCCGGCTTTCTTCTGACTTCCAGTAGCATGGTAGATAGTTCTCCATCCCCTCACTTTCAATCTGAAGGTATCTTCAGGTTTAAGATGAGTTTCTTGAAGACAGCAAATAGATGGGTCTTGTTTTTTAATCCATTCTGTTATCCTGTGTCTTTTGATTGGCGCATTTAGTCCATTTACATTCAGTGTTAATATTGAAAAATATGGGCTTACAGTCACTGTATTATCTGTAAGTTTCATGTTTGTAAGGCTGACCCTGGCAGTTTGTGTTCTTTGCAACCTTGTCTTCATAGAATGCCCCTCAGGATCTCTTGCAGTGCTGGCTTATTTGTGATAAATTCTTTCAGTTTTTGTTTGTTGGGAAAAACCTTGATCTCTCCTTCTATTCTGAATGACAGGCTAGCCGGATACAGAATTCTTGGTTGCATGTCCTTCTTGCTCATCACATTGAAGATATCCTGCCATTCCTTTCTGGCTTGCCAAGTTTCTGTAGATAAGTCTGCTACTACCCTTATAGGTCTCCCTTTGTATGTTAGGGTTCTTTTGTCCCTAGCTGCTTTCAGGATTGTCTCCCTATCTTTGTATTTTGCCAGCTTCACTATGATGTGCCGTGCAGAAGGTCTATTCAAGTTACGTCTGAGGGGAGTTCTCTGTGCCTCTTGGATTTCCATGCCCGTTTCCTTCCTCATGTTGGTGAAGTTCTCAGCAATGATTTGTTCAAGAACCCCTTCGACTCCTTTCTCTCTCTCTTCTTCCTCTGGAACTCCTATGATACGGATATTGTTTCTTTTGAGTGCATCGCTCAGCTCTCGAATTCTCCTTTCCTGTTCCTGGATCAGCTTCTCTCTCTTTTTATCTGCTTCCTCTTTTTCAATGATTTTGTCTTCTAATGCACTAACTCTTTCCTCTACCTCTTCAATCCGTGCTGTGGCTGCTTCCAGTTTCCCCTGTATTTCTTCCAATGTCTTCTTTAATTCTTCCTGACCACTTTTAAGGTCCTTGAACTCTGCCGCGCGGGACCCCTTGCATTCATCTAAGCTTTTTTCAAGGCCAGCAATCAGTTTTATGATTATCATTCTATATTCAAGTTCTGTTATGTTGCTTATATCTGTTTTCATTAATTCTTGAGGTGTCACTGCTTCTTGTAGATTCTTTTGAGGAGAATTCTTCCGTCTCGTCATATTGGCTGGATGTGTTATGGGTTGTTTCTTGAAGTTGCCCTGGAAAGGAAAAAGTTTAGTTGGGCCTTGTCTGTTTTCGCCTACGTTTCTTGTCAGCTGTAGCACCTTTTCCCCCCGATTTTTGGAGTTGAGAGAGACAATGGTTTCAGTCGTCCCCCTTTAAAGGGCAAGCGAAATACTGGAGCCCCCTACTCCTCCGCCATGTTGCCCCTCCTCCTCCTTTTCTTTTTTTTTTGAGAGAAACAGAGTGCGAGTAGGGGAGGGGCAGAGAGAGCGAGAGAGAAAGAGAGAGAGAGAGAGACAGAATCTGAAGCAGGCTCTAGGCTCTGAGCTATCAGCACAGGGCCTCATGTGGGTCTTGAACTCATGAACCCTGAGATCATGTCCTGAGCTGAAGTTGGATGTTTGTCCAACGGAGCCACCCAGGCGCCTCTCTGTTAGCATTGTTAATCTAGACATGTCTTTGTGCAAAGCGGGCATACGATAAACAATTGTTGTGATTCCTTTTTCTTCTGTCTTCTGAAAAGGGAATCTCTCAGGGATTGTAGCTTAATGTGTCCTTGTCATTTATCCTCTTAAATCTTTTCTAATCTCTTTGAAAGGAAATCATTGTCAATGTATGCCCGCTGGTATTTTACCCATTTGCTTATTCAACAAATATTTTCTCAGGGCCCATTAGAAGTCAGGCACCATGCTAGATGCCAGCCACATAATAATACAAGATGGTGTGAGGTTGACTACCAAGACAACCCAACAGACTATTAGTCAAGATAGACTAAACAATGTTCTGCTGAAAAACCCCAAGTTTACCATGGCTTCACACAAGTAGGGTTTATTTCTCACTCAGTTTAAAAATTGTACAATTCTAGGGGCGCCTGGGTGGCTCACTCCATTAAGCATCCAACTTCAGCTCAGGTCATGATCTCACAGCTGGTGAGTTCAAGCCCTACACTGAGCTCGGTGCTGACAGCTCAGAGCCTGGAGCCTGCTTCAGATTCTGTGTCTCCCTCTCTCTCCCCCTACCCACTCACTCTCTCTCTCTCTCTCAAAAATAATAAAGAAATATTTTTTAAAAAATCTTACAATTCTGCTATTATGACAGTCTTTGCTTTCAGCTATATTAACGAGAGTATATGAGAAGTTACTATTAAAAATCAGAGGGATGTCCTCCCTCCCAGCTAGTGGACTGAAGCTAGTCACAAAACTCTATTCTACAGCAAGAAAGTCTGGAAAAATGTGGAGGGAATACTTGGAATATGTAGTGGGTGCTACAGTCTTTGCCACACTGTGTAGGGATCAAGAGCTACTTTTCTGAAAAAGAGACGTTTATTTAAGCTATCACGTTAGGCAAGAGTGAGGGTAGTCAGACAAGAAATAGTTGGAAAAGCATTTCAGGCAGAAGGAGCTACATATATGGAGGCTGTGAGGTGGAAAAGAGCCTGATTCATTAGAGGCAGTGAACAATGACCAGTGTCGCTGCAATGTGGAGGGAAAGAAAAAGGGTCAGGAGAGCTCATGTTAGGAAATGGACATAAGCCAGATTTGGCAGGACCATGTCATACTGGTGGTGTTCAAGGTTTTGGATCTTCTAGACTAAATGTAATAGAAATTTGTGTAAGGGTTGTAAGCAAGTGAGTGACATTGTGACTTTGTGTTTAAAAATATCACCCTGCCCTCAAGGTGAAGAATTTATTGGAGAGGATAGGAACAGGTCTGGGAGGTGCACCTGGGTGGCTCAGTGGTTGATCATCCAATTCTTGATTTTGGCTAAGGTCATCCCAGGGTCTTGGGATTGGACCTTCATTGGGCTCCATGCTGGGCATGGAGCCTGCTTGAGATTCCCTCTCTCCCTCTCTGCCCCCCCTCTCTCAAAAAAAAAAAAAAAAAGATCTGGTAGACCAGTTAGGAGATTTTTCAGAAGTCCAAGGGAGAGGAGACCGTGGCTGAAATCAAGGACAGAGCAAGGAAAGTGGAGAGAAATAGATGTATTTGAGAAATCTAGGAAGTAGAATTAACAGAAGTGGGTGACTAATTAGATGTGGAGGGTGAAGGGAAGGAGGGATCAGTCATGGTTCTGGGTTTCTTGCAAGAGCAACTCTTGAGCCTGGACATGTTGGAAGCACAGCACGCAGATTTTCCAGGTGTAGGGGTGAGCTTTGAGGTAAGTGATGATATCGTCAGTCTGAGACACGTGGAGTTGGGGTTGCTTGCTAGATATCTAAATGGAGCTGTCTACAGCAGGTTAGTTATATTTTTTATGGGGCATCAAATAAAAGTCTGAACTGAAATTATGCATTGGAAGTCCTTGGCTTATATGTGGTAATTAAAACCATAGAAGGGAGGGCTTCAAATTAGAGAAGAACAGGTGGCCCCAGGTGGATTTTGAGAAACTCAAGGAGTCGAAGTTTTACAAGAGTAGTTGGAGGCATGGGTGAAAAAGAGTAAGAAGGAATAGTGGAGAGGGAAGAGAGAAACCCAGAGTATGCAGTCTTGCAAGGGAAGGGAAGAGCTATTTCAAAGAAGGATTCCTTTGGGGATGGCTGATGAGGAGTTACATAAGATGAAGTCAGAAAGTGTCATTCGTTCAGGTACTTGGACGTGCTTAGTGACCGGGCCAGAACAAGAGTAGCTTTGCTGGACCATCACTCCGCTTTCAGGTTTGCAGTTAAATTACAGCCCTGTTTGGTAGATTCCTTGAGCAGCAACTCTAACAACTGGATTTTTTTTTTAATATTTCAGAATTTTATTTTTATAGAACAAAATACTGTTTGACAGAATTGAAAACTTAACTGTTTCAGCACACAGCAGATGCATAGAATTGATAGTGAGTTCCAACGTTGAGCATTAGTGAACAATGCCATTTTAAAGAGGTCTTCAAAATGAGGGTGCCATTAGGACAACTTCTGAAAGTGAAGCCATGTGTGTCTTTTTATTGGTTCTAACCATCTTGTCTCCAGTTTGCTTTTTTTTTTTTTTAAATTTTTGAACGTTTTTATTTATTTTTGAGAGACATAGAGACAGAGTGTGAGCAAGGGAAGGGAAGAGAGAGAGAGACACACAGAATCCAAAGCAGGCTCCAGGCTCTGAGCCGTCAGCACAGAGCCCGACGCGGGGCTTGAACTCACACACTGTGAGATCATAACCTGAGCTGAAGTCGGCCGCTTTAACCAACTGAGCCACCCGGGCGCCCCTCCAGTTTGCTTTTTTATTTAAAAATGGTGGGGAAAACCAAAGAGACTAGCATAGTAGACTACCATGGTAGAAATTATCAAAGGGGTGAATTAGAGGAATGGTCCCATGGGACAAAACTAATGATGTTACGTAGTGTGTGTAGGAAAATGACAAAGGGTCTCCTAATGATCCTGTAGTCACTATGAAGAAGTACAGAGAAAACGTTGACTAGTGGCTCTTCATCTCCATGGAAGGCCATAGAAAGAAGGATGGGGCTAGAATTGCTGTAAGAGATAATTAGTTTGATAATAAAGAGTTTTGTGTCAGTCAGTGATTGAATAATGGGAGGTTATAAAGAAAAATGAGAGATTTCCCATCTTATAACCCATTTAGCCAAAGAGCCGGCAGTCATGTGAGGTTCCATCATTCTTTGATGGAGTCCTCTGGAGATGGGAGGTCCTCATACCTCTCTAAGAGATGTCACTCGTAGGGGATTTTCTTGAAAATTTTTTTCTGCCTCCAGAAAGCATTTCCATATTGTTGAACTGCTTCTCTGTGCCTAGATATAACACTTCAAATGGATACGAGAGATTTTGATAGACTGTATGGATGTCAGGACAATAAGGAGGAGTGGGAGAGGCGGATTACACTGCAGGAAAGGAAGACAAAACTGGGTACCCATGTTGCTGCTTCTGGAGTCTGTCTGTGCACAGCACACGGACCCCCTTCTGATCGTTTTCCTTCTTGCTCCTGGACTTCTGCCATGTTGTTGGGGGCCATTGATATCTTGTGCTCTTTCTCATCTCTAATTTTGGGGTCTCTAGAGGCCCCATCCTTCTTCCTTATTTGCCTTATAAGGAGGCAATAAACAAATCATGTCCAGATTGTCAGCTTTTTACACTTTAAGTGTGGCTGCTTGTTGACTTAACTATGTAGTTCCAGAATAGCGTTTGTTTTCCTTTGCAGAATAAAGTACATCAGGTGTTCTGTTTTGGATTTATTTTTAAACAGTATAGCCCTGACTCTTGAAAGAATAAATTACTCTTAAAGACTTTGAAGTTCCCAGGTCGCCTGGGTGGCTCAGTTGGTTAAGCATCTGACTTTGGCTCAGGTCGTGATCTCACGGGTCATGGGTTTGAGCTCATTCAGGCTCTGTGCTGACAGCTCAGAGCCTGGAGCCTGCTTCGGATTCTGTGTCTCCCTCTCTCTCTGCCCCTCCCCCACTCTCTCTCTCACACACACACTCTCTCTGTCTCTCTTTCTCAAAAATAAAAGAAAAACATTAAGAAAAAATAAAAAAGACTTCAAAGGTCCCAAACCAAATTACTAAGTGGAGTAAAATACTTGACACTTGCATTTCCCTAAATCAGTTTCTGCCAGTTTTAGCTAGTGGAAAATTTGTTTCCTCAAATTGCCAAAAGTTAAAATAAATCTCTCCCCCTTGCATTAACATTCCTGATATCGTACAATCTACCTTATAGTGGTGCTTAGTAGAGGAGAATATGCAGACCAAAGCATATTCACACAAAAGCTTCTAGAAGAACCTGGGGAGGAATTGAAAGGAGTGAATTTCACTTCCAATCTGCTGTATCCATGGATCCTCAGGTCCTGTTGATGTTGCCTCCTCGATGTCTCTCAAATACGTCTCTTTTCTCTTCTGCCCATTACCTGCTTGAAGGCAGTCTCTGCTTTTGTATTCCCAGCTCCTAACTAAGATTGGCAAATAGGAGATACTCATTTAAAGACTATTAAAGTACTCATGATTGGGGGGTGGAAGAATGAATGAAAAAGGACCAGAGATCCTAAAAATTTGAGGATGGAATCCTATGTCAATGGGCTGTTTTGGTTGTTGTTATTTTACCAGAAAACTAGAGGAGAGAGGAAGGGAAGTAAACAGAGGGCTCAAAAGAATAAAGGGAATTTGAAAAAGGTAGACTATGAAGACTTCAATGAATTTTTACACATCACTTGGGCAGGAGAGGGGAAGTGTGGTTCAACTTCCTGTGTAAAGACAGCAAGTTCATATTTATTTACAAGCTAAACTTGAGCCATTATCGGGACAAGGGAATAAGAACCAGCACCATTGTGTGTATCAGATGCTTCCTGGGACCTAGCATAATATAAGCCTGTCATGAATGTCACTGTGACTATCAGGATGATATTGATGAACATCAATGTCATTAGTCCTTACACCAACTGTATGCAGGCGGAGATTATTGTCTTCATTATTACAAAGGGAGAAATTGAGATTTGGAGAAATTAACTAACTTGCCCAGGATGACTTGACTAGTCAAGGATGAAGTTGGAATTTGAACCCAGATCTGTCTGAATCTAGGTATTGTGCTATTAGCCTCTGTGCTGTGTTGCATAGAAATATAGTCCAAGGGTGCCTGGGTGGTTCAGTCGGTTGAGCTTCCGACTCTCGGTTTTGGCTTAGGTCGTGATCTCATGGGTAGTGGGTTTGAGCCCCGTGTAGGGCTCTGTGCTGATAGCACACAGCCTGCTTGGGATTTTCTCTCTCTCCCTCTGCCTCTCTCTCCTGCATGTGCTCTCTCTCTCTCTCTCTCCAAATAAATAAATACAGTTCATACATAGCATAAGGTGTAGGGATGTTGAATCACTATGTTGTGCACCCAAAACTAAGGTAACATTGTGTGTCAACTGCACTAAAATGAAAAATAAATACTGTTCATCTGTTTTATCTCCCTCATTTTGGTATGGCTGGATAATCGTGTTTGCAAGAAGGAAGCAGCATGAAGGCAGGAGTGTAAGCTTAAAGGAAAATGAAAAATGCAGGGAGAGGGGGCTTCAATTTGACTTTTGACTGCACAATTTTGTCTAGGATTACTTTAATTATCCCAGGGTGTGGGCTAAGATTTTTAACGGTAACTATATATCAGGTAAACAAACACTTAATTCTCCCCTAAATTCATTTCTCAGATGAAGAAGTTAAGGTTTGGAGAGCTCCCGTGTATAGATTCACACAGCTAATACCCTAACTGGGATCCAGCCCTCAGCCTATTGGGCTTAGGGCCATCTTTTTGCTGTAACTCCATAGTGACCTTTTGTGTGATAGCAAACATTTATCATGGGTAGATTTGTTGGGTATGAATGAGGAGAGATAAAGCAAGTGATGGCCACGCCTTCAGAGCCATATCTAAGGGCTAATGGAACAGAAAAGGCTAACTAGCCACAGAGCTGGCTAAAAAGCCACAAGGGGACTTCCAAGAGCTGAGCATGCTCACAAAGGTGCAACTAGGCCTTAAGTACCTTTAAGGTCCCAACAAAAGCTAGTTGGATACTCCTAATTATGCAACACATAAGTACATACAATGATAACAGAATGCATCATGGGTAGGCACATGCATGAAGCCAAATTGTGATATAACCACTGACTGTCAAGTAAAAACGTCAATCAAAGCCAAATTTACGTGTTCACAAAGCAGGCTTAAGAGGATGCAGGTAGAGCTTCTTGGGGTCATTGCTATCTTGCTCCATCAGTGGGTCTGCTTTCAGTCTTGAAAGTGTACTGTACTTAACTACTCAAACTCTGTCTCCCCATTCTGGTCTTGGGTCTCCAATTCTTTGGTGCATCTAAGACAAGAACCGAGCAACTTCTCAACAGATTATGAATCTATCTATATCTATATCTATCTGTCTGTCTATCTATCATCTATCTATCTATCTATCTATCTATCTATCTATCTCTCCGTTCTATCTATCAAGTTTATTTATTTTGAGAGAGAGAGAGAGATGCAGAGAGAGGGGGAGAGAAAGAATCCCAAGCAGGCTTAGCACTATCAGCATGGAGCCTGATGCAGGGCTCAATCTCACGAACCACGAGATCATGATCTGAGCTGAAATCAAGAGTCGGAAGCTTAACTGGCTGAGCCACCCAGACGTACGGTCTCATAATATTTTATAGTGCCAGGATAGCATAGGGATTATGTACCTCAGTTCATTCATTTTGTACTCGAGGAGACAGGGTGGTAGAGCAAATTGACTTGATTGTGATCACAGAGCTAGTCATTCCAAAAGCTGTGCTAGGACCCAGGCTTCTGGGGTTTTATCTGAGTCTCCTTACCCCTAGAATAAACTGCCTTTTTGAATTTCAAGGACATTCTTTGATGAAAGCCATACCAGATCTGTAAACTAACACAGTACAAGGAAAGGTGAATCTTTCCTTGTCTTGGGGCAGCTCTCTCAGGGAAAGTGCATTACAAAGAACCCCAATGTGGGCTCTGATCTGTTTTCTTTGGTGATGCCAGGTGTGTGGCATTAGATACCATTGACTTGCCTGCAGTCTTTCTGTTAGACTTTTGGGGGAAAAAATGTGCCTGTCAGCTGCTTCAAAATGAAGCCTAATTATTCTCCATTCTGCAGTGGTAGACGCCATCAGGGATGGCAGGTTTGCATTCAGATACTGTGAAGACATGACATACATTATATTCTAAATATTTGAATATATTGCCCCCAAGCAAAGCGTGTTTCCCTGCTAATATCTGCTGAATTGTAGAATTCGGGGATTTTATGAAGCAGAGGGAACCGTGGAGAAATTAGCAGAGGGAACTGCTTTACGAGGATAATCTTTTCTGTCTAAATTATAGATGTATTATCGCCTTCATTTGCATGATCCATTATAGGGAAGTCCCTTATTGTGAGATGCAATAATTTTATATAATTGTAGTCATTTCAGCAGCTTTGAAGGAGGTTTCCCTAGCAGAACACAGTCTCAGGGAAAACAAATTATGTTGATTTACTAGCAATTCTGCAAATGGATAGGGTGTCTTTTTATGGGGCACAAAGAAACTGCGTGCTATTTGACATTGTAAATTGCTTGCTTGGAACGTGTCAAGCTGCAGACCTATAATTGCACTGTGTTGCCTCTGAGGGGCCACCATTTTGCACTTGGATTCGGAGACTTTCTGTGTGATGATTAAGGGAGAGAAATGATACTCATTTACCCAGTAGTAGAGGGCAGAGCAGTGGCTCTGAACATCCAGGAGGAAGCAGAAAAGAGCAAGTCTCCGGTAAATTCCTGTTTAAGACCGCTCTGGTAGCTCTGTGCTTTTACTGAAATTAGCTCGTATGAATGTTGTCGCCAAATGAACGGGAAGAGAAGGGAAGTTAACCGGCTACCTCAGAATCTCTCCTAGCCTCATAAGATCTAGGAAGAGATGGGTTTTATAGCTCATCTAGGCTCTGCGTCTGGCTGGCTGCTCCCTAGGCAGGAAAGCTGAGAGGTTAAATGCTGTGTCTGGCAGGTGCCAGCTGGGTGGTTGGAGGAGTCAAGGCCGAATTTTGCCGGCAGGCCATTTCAGGTTCCATCAGGGTGGAGGGTTCCTGGCAGGTAGATGGTATTGGATAGGGTCTTGTAGAATTTTACAAGCACCGTATGGCTTTTTATTTATTTCCTATGAGACCCTAGAAATTGACTGGTGATTTTCAGATGGCCAAATGTGAGCAGTTGCTGAAGGAGACTAGGGAGCTGCTTTCTTGACAAAGCACCTGCCTGCTGTCGAGGGCCAGGGGAGACACGGACTGGCACAGAGCTCTTATGGTTTCCAAAGTTTAGAGTGCCCTTCTTTTGTTTTGTGCTCGATGGGATGGATGAGGGATAAAGACTTGAGGCTCTTGCTCTTCCTCTTCTTTTGCTTTTTAAAAATGTTTATTTCTTTATTTTTGAGAGAAAGAGAGAGAGAGGGCACATGCACATAAGCAGGGATGGGACAGAGCGGGAGGGAGAGACAGAATCCCAAACAGGCCCCATGCTGTCAGCCCAGAACCCGACATGGGCCTTAAACTCACAACCTGATATGGTCACCTGAGCCAAAATCAAGAGACAGATGCTTAACCGAGTGAGCCACCAAGGCGCCCCAGAAAACCTGACTTTCTTGGAGGAATTTGTGGCCTGGAGTGGTGGAGTACTAGTAGTAAACCTATGATGTATTTGTTTCTTTAATCGAATCAGGTTTTCAAAAATTAAAAAAAAAAATTTGAATCTGCTGGATATTTAATTAATTAATTAATTAATTTTTAAATGTTTATTTTGGAGAGAGAGAGAGAGAGACAGAGTACAAGCAGGGGAGAGGCAGAGAGAGAGGAAGACACAGTATCCAAAGCGGGCTGTAGGCTCTGAGCTGTCAGTGCAAAGCCCAACACAGGGCTCAAACTCATAAACCATGTGCGAGATCCTGACCTGAGCCAAAATCAGATGCTTAACCGACTGAACCACTCAGGTGCCCCTTAATCTGCTGCATATTTTAAACTTCTTTATCGGTATTATTCACGTGGGACTCTATGAGACATTTTGTGTCATTTTTGTTTTATCCTAGATTAGAGTATTCTAATATCAGAAAATTACAGATTGAGGTTAGACCCTCAATCTGAAATAGCTTTACACCTTCTGCCCTGCTTAGCATGGTGGTGCCTCCCACACAGCGGGTTCTCAATGTTGCTAAATGAATGGACACACTCCTGACCATCTCTGGAGCTTTCACTCTCTGGATCTTTCCTGTGCCCGTGGTTGCACAAGTAGGGTTTCTGCCCTCAATTTCTCTTCCTCCGAGATGTAGTGGGTAATGGCATGGAGACCTCTGCTTTGCTCCTGACATCCCCTTACTCACTCAGTTTCTTTTTCCAGGACTTGTCTAATGAAGAGAAATCTCCAGGTGGTTCTCCACACTTGGAGCTTTGTGCACATCAATTTACTGAGCTCGGAGACTCAGTAAATGTTTTTTCACTGCCCCAACAGTACAAACTATGCTTATTATATTTCTAGAGTGTTTGCTTAAATGGGAAATATAACTGCCATCATTTTGGAGAATTAGATCTCTTTTCATGACAATGCAACTTTTTTTTCAAGAATCTTGCTAGCATTATCAATGATAGCCAACTACGAAGAGAGTCCAAATGTCCATTGACTGATGAATGGATAAAGAAGATGTCGCATATAAATATGATGGAATATTATGCAGCCATCAAAAAGAATGAAATCATGCTGTTTACAATGATGTGGATGGAGCTAGAATGTATTATGCTACGTGAAATAAATCAGAGAAAGACAAATACTCTATGAGTTCAGTCATATGTGGATTTTAAGAAACAAAACAGATGAACATATGAGAAGCAGGGGAAAAAGAGAGAGGGAAACAAACCGTAAGAGACTCTTAAGGATAGAGAATAAACTGAAGGTTATGGAGGGAAAAGGGTGGAGGATGGGCTAGTTGGGGGATATGCATTAAGGAGGGCACTTGTGATGAGCACTGGGTGTTCTATGTAAGTGATGAATCACTGCATTCTGCTCCTGAAGCCAATATTGCACTGTATCTTAACTAACCAGAATTTAAATAAAAATTCGCAAAGGAAAAAGAAATTCTGGTAGAGCAGCAAACTCTTTTTGGTTTTTAGTTTTTCTGGAGCCACTATCATTTTTCTACCCCTTTAAAATTTAGAACCTAATAGAACCATTATTTTGGTAATCTCTCTGTGAAATAGATTGAAGGCTAATAGGCTGGACGCCAATTTTATTAAGTTGGTTCTTAAGAAAAGTTAGTTTTAGATTTGTAAATAAATCTTGTAATGAAGTACATAAGATTCTACATGTCTGCTGTGTGCACTCTTATGTGAGAGTAGAGTCATTTGAGTGTATCTTCACACTTCTAAAGTAGAATTTTAGGAAGTCATTGCAATGTTTTTTTTTTTTTAACATTTATTTATTTCTGAAAGGCAGAGAGAGACAGAGCCTGAGCAGGGAAGGGGCAGAGAGAGAGACACACACACACACACAATCTGAAGCAGGCTCCAGGTTCTGAGTTGTCAGCACAGAGCTTGATGTGGGGCTTGAATTCACGAACGGTGAGATCATGACCTAAGTCGAAGTTGGACACTCAACCAACTGAGCCACCCAGGTGCCCCTAGTCATTGCAATGTTTTAGGTGGAGTAGGAGGAATTTGAGGAGGCCCTAGAGGATGAGGTGAAGACCAGGTTGGATAAACTTGTCACTGAAGAAGGGGAAGTGAAGGAAAAAGCTGAAGATGGAGGAGAAGAGAGAATTGACTAGAGTGTGGGAGGAAGGGTGGTTGTGGTGGACACCGAATCAGACTGTGTGTTAGAAATGACAGCAAGTGTAAGATATGTGATCTGGGAGAGGGAGGAATACGTTTGTCTATGTTAGATAACTGTGGAGGTGTGCAGTTGGAATGATGCCCGGAAATTGTGTCCAGAGTTTAGCCGAAAAGGACTGGGAACCCCTTTAGGTACTTAGGCATTGAAACTGATTCAGAACCACTGAAACCTTTTGCTCTCTAAGCATAAGCAGAATCATTCTGTTCTAGTAATTTTATAAACCAGAGAACATAGGACTCCCAAGTAATAAATATTCATCCTTGAAGATGAGCTGGTGTTTAAAATTGGCAGAATACATAAGGGAGATCCAGCAGTTGCAACCAACAAAATGATTAGTATCCAAAGATGCAAACGTAAATTAGAGAGAAACCATAAACTGAGAATATTTAGTATGAGTATAGAGATTTTAAAAAAAGTCTTTACTCACACAATGAAGAAATAAAAGAGTATGAAAAAGAGCAGGTGGATTAGAGAAGAGGAACCAAACAGATGCCTAGGAGTAAAAAAAAATGTAGTCTTTGAAATTCACAGATTGAGAGATGAGTTAAATAGGGGATTAGGTATAGAGGAAGAGAGAATCCGTTGAACTAACTAACATTAAAGGGAAATCCCTAGGATGGAAAGAGTTAAAGAGCAATCAATAGATAAATAATTCACAGGAATAAAAGGCACAGCATGGGGAATGTAGTCAGTCGTATTGTTGCATGGCGACAGATGGTGGCTACACTGGTGATGAGCATAACATAATGTATAAACTTGTCAATTCACTATGTTGTGCACCTGGAAACTAGACATAACATGTGTGTCAACTCGACTCAAATGAAAACATTTTCTAAAGAGTAATTCATAGATAAAGATGATAGGCTATGCAGTATAAAGTATGCAAGAAAGGGAATGGAGAAGAGGTAACGTTTGAAGGGGTAAGAATTTTTGTAAGTCATATTGAAGAATCACGGTGTATTCCAAGTAGAATTAAAAAACAAACAAACAAATCCTGCCCCCTACTATTCCTGATGTTTAATATGTCATCCTCTTCATCACAAACCTCATATTTAATTAATTAATTAACTGATTTTTTGAGAGAGAGAATGTGAGTGGGAGAGGAGCAGAGGGAGAGGGAGAGAGAATCCTAAGCAGCTTCATGCTTGATCTCATGATGGTGAGATCATGACCCGAGCTGAAATCAAGAGTCCAAGACTGACTGAGTCACCCAGGTGCTCTGCAAACTTTGTGTTTTAAAAATGTACCCGTGCTCACATGTTGGGATGAACACTGGGTGTTATATGTAAACCAATTTGAAAATAAACTATTATAAAAAAAAATGTACCCGTGCTACTGTAAGTAATATACCATGAATAAACTATGGACTAAAACTGTCCCTATACTTGGGAAGCTCGCAGTTATTCTCAACACATCAACAAGAGTATGTATCAAGGGTCAGAAAACGAACGAAGCATCTAGGTCAATTACTTCATTTATTATTGAAGTCCTTTTTATAGCTTTGCTAGATTAACTGAAAGATGACATCCTATATGTCTCCTGAATAAAATAAGGGGGCCAAAATTAATTTTCAGTAAAATGTTGTATCTTGTCTGACATTCCATGAGAAAAATCATTTTACAGATACGTTCAACGTAATTCAAATGGATGACCAGCACAATTAGATTAGTTTCTTTAGAAATTCAGTAGGCATTTTTTGGTCACCTACTATGTACATTAAGGGATGTAGGCACTTTAAGGTCTGAGGGTTTTTTTTCCAAGTTTTTAAATTTTAATTCCAGTATAGTTAACATACAGTGATATATTCCTTTCAGATGTACAGTATAGTGATTCAACAATTCTATACATTGCTCAGTGCTCATTATGATAAGTGTACTCTTTAGTCCCCATCAAAGGCCTGAAGGTTTTACCAATTATAGTACACATATCAATATAACAAGACTTAGTGGCTCAAAAATAAAACATTTATTGGCTTATAATTCTGTAGGTTGACAATATGAGCTGGGCTCAACTTGGGACAGTTCATTTCTGTTCCCTACATTGAAGGCTGGGCTCACAAATGGGGTTGGGCTTTGGCTCAGATTGCTGGCATAGCTGGATGGCTGGACCAGCAGAGACATTACTCTACATGCTCTCCCAGCTCCCAAGAAGCTATGTTGGCTTTTTCCCATGGTGGTGGAAGAGTTCCTTGTAGGCAAACACTGGTCAAGCCTTTGTTGTATAACATTTGCTAATATTTCATTAGCCAAAGCAAGTCACATGGCCAAGCTCAGTGTCAACGTGTGTGTATGTTGAGGGGGAATAGCCAATGGGCATGGATACAGAGAGACTATATTCAGCAGTGCCATTTTTAAAAAATATTCATTTATTTTTGAGAGAGAGCTGGGGAGGGGCAGAGAGAGAGAGAATTTCAAGCAGACTCTGACTGTCTGTGCAGAACTTGATGTGGGGCTCAAACTCTTGAACCATGAGATCATGACCTGAGCCAAAAATCAAGAGCTGGTTGCTTAATCAACTGAGTCACCCAGGTGCCCCCATTGGTACCATTTTTAAAACAGCTTACCTCAAAAGTAATTAAAATTTTAACTGGAGTTGAAATCTCAACCCAAAATTGTAGGACAAACAAAATTTGAGTCTTTTTACTTAAAAAAATTTTTTTAAATGTTTATTTTTGAGAGATAGAGAGGTAGAGTGCAAGAGGGGGAGGGGCAGAGAGACAGGGAGACACAGAATATGAAGCAGGCTCCAGACCCTGAGCTCTCAGCACAGAGCCCGACACAGGGCTCGAACCCATGAACAGTGAGATAGATCATGACCTGAGCTGAAGTCAGACACTTACCTGACTGAGCCACCCAGGTGCCCAAAGTCTTATGACCTTTTAAGATTATAAACCTTAGTTATTTCTCAGGTCATGATAGTCCATCTTGAAGTATTCATCTGGGGAATCTTCAGGTAAAAGCAGGCTCCCGTGAAAAGAGCATCCGAGAATCTGTCCATTGTGGCTGAGTAGATTGGTCTTATCCAGTCCCTCAAAAGTGCTCCTTTGGAGAGCTTGCCTCGGAGGCAGTGAATTATTGCTTCTGTGGAAGGAAGTGACTAACCTTCCATTCATACCTCACCGCCACAGGCAAAGAATCTCTTGACCTCCTTAGAAGCTGGAAGAAAGATGATGCCCTCTAGTACCTTGGACAGTTCAGCCCGCAAGAATATAATTAATCATTACTTTCTGGGTCAGCTCCTGAAACGGCTCCTTTATCATCATCCATCTTTTTCTAGAAGGGATCTTTAAATTCTACTTTGTTAAAGAAAGACTAATGTGGGTGCTTTTGTGGGGGTGGGATATGAGTTTTGGGAGCGCATCACTCTTTTGAGAGAGAGAAAGAGGTCTTTAAACACCCGTAAGTGTATTTGTTAAAGTCTTAAGGTTTTTTTCCAAGATGCTTATCACTGTGCAGACTGCAATGGGCATTCGATGCCAACTCGTGTTCCTTTATCTCTTCCCGGTAACTCCAGATTTCCACGAGCGTATTGATGTGTTTCCTGGAAAACTGGCTCTATCCCTAGCGTCAAGAACTAAAGCCCGAGATTCCAATTAGACAATCAGTGGATTTTATTCTACTGGCATCAGTTCCGATGTGGGCAGGTAGCCTCCACTATTATAATCAGACATTTGTGGGAGGCTTAGGGCAATTATTTTCTTTTCTGCAAGATGAGGAAGAAAAAACATACAGCATGTGGAGCTGTGGAGAGCTATGCCTCTTAAGACCACAAATGGGGCCAATGCTAGATGAAGAAAACCATGCTGAAGGCAGAGTGGCAAGACGGGAAGAGGTGAGGTTCAAGGTGGCATCAGTGAGCTGTTGAATCGAGCTTTAACTGAGCAACTTTTCACTTATGTGAACCAATAAATCACTTTTTTTTTAAACATCTGATTTGAGTTAGGCTATTATATTGTCTGTAGCCTACAGCAGCCCCACTAATATATAGCCGGCCTCAAAGAGCAGATGAAATTTTCCTTTTGTGAACTTCCTCTAAGCCTACAGCATGAGCAAGGGGATACTTTTTAAGGATGTTGATGAGGGAAAGGATGATTGTGACCTAGAGGAGAGGTTTGTCTAACACATGCTTCCAACAGATCCGTGACTAAGAAAGGTCTTTACAGATAGATGGTATTTAATGGTGCGAGCACTATCAGTGATAAAAAGTATTCAGAAATGGAACTATGTTCTCTTATGGAATGATAAGGACCGTTTTGTTTGTTTTTTGTGTTTTGTGTTTTTGTGTTTTTGTTTTGGTTTTAGTTTTGGTTTGGTCTGGGACCAGTCTGCCTTGGCATTCCTCTTACACACAGTCATTTGTACAAAAATTGATTTCGGGGCACCTGGGTGGCTCCGTCGGTTACGCGTCCGACTTCGGCTCAGGTCATGATCTCACCGTTCCCGAGTTCAAGCCCCGTGTCGGGCTCTGTGCTAACAGCGCAGAGCCTGGACCTGTTCCAGATTCTGTGTCTCCTTCTCTGTCTGTGCCCCTCCTCCCCCGCTTATGCTCTGTCTCTCTCACAAAATAAATAAAAACATTAAAAAAAATTAAAAAAAAATTGATTTCACAGGGGTGCCTGGGTGGCTCAGTCGGTTCAGCATCTGACTTTGGTTCAGTTCTTGAGCTCACTGTTGGTGGGTTCTAGCCCCACATCGGGCTCTGTGCTGACAGCTCAGAACCTGGAGCCTGCTTCGGATTCTATGTCTCCCTGTCCCTCTGCCCCTCCCACGCTCATGCTCTGTCTATCTCTGTCTCTCAATAATAAATAAACGTTAAAAATTTTTTAATTGATTTCACATTTATTGAGCATCTATTATGTGCCAGATGCTTGGAATACAGAAAATGTTAATAATAATCCCAATACTCAAAAAATTCAAAATTAGTGGAAAGAGAGTGGGAGAGATCTAGTAAACACAAGTCAATGTTGCAAGTCTGTATGAGGTGCTACAAGACAATGGAACACCCAGTTCTATCTCTAGTCCCGGCCAGTGGTTCTCAGTTATCCATGGCTATTTTTTTGTTACCATTGTTTTCCTGTGGCAAAGGGAGAAAATTAAGAACAACCAAATGAGTGAAATTTTCATAAAACTAAAATCATGAAATTGTAAAACTCTCTTTTATTCTGGTGATGTTCTTCCTGGGCTTGTTTGTTTGTTTTTGGTTCTAACTTATCCTACATATTCTGGTAGGTATCTTTATGTGTGCATGAGCAAAGTCAAAGCGGACAATCCTATATAAGAACCTCCTTTGTAAATATTGATAATGTCGGTGCTACAAAACTTTGGCAGTCTCTTGTCTAGATGCTTGGAGAAGCTTTGAGAGGTTATTCTGGAAGGGATCTTGAAGCATAAATACAGTTTCAGCAGGCAGAGTGAAGAAGGCAGGGGCTTAGCATATGCAAACACACAGATATGAAGTGGATAAGGGCTGTTTGGGGAATGGTATGTATTTTGGCATATTTAAAGGGGGGGGCGCCTGGGTGGCTCAGCCAATTAAGCATCCAACTTCAGCTCAGGTTGTGATTTCACGGTTCATGAGAGCCCCATGTCAGGCTCACCGCTGTCAGCACAGATCCTGCTTAGGATCCTCTGTCTGCTTCTCTCTCTGCCCCTCCCCAACTCATGTGCACCCTCTCTCTCTCAAAAATAAATAAACATTAGAAACAAATTAAGGAGGGGAATGGTGGCACTGAAATGGAAATAATTGGCTTGATTCCAGTATTAAAAGGCCTTGAATGTCATGCTAAAGAACTTAGATTTGACCTAACAGGCAGTTGGAGCCACTGAAGCATTTAAAATAGGGGAGTAACATGATCGGCTACGTGATTTCGAAAGCTAATAAAAGTAGTAGGGAAATGTGTCTGCTCCTTTGACAGTTACATTTTTTTTAGTGGCTCTAAAAGTAGAAATGGCTTTTCAAATATAAAAAAGAAAACTCTGAGGAGGGCTCTGATATTTATCAGCAGGAGGAATTGATTTGTGATTCATGGAAAAATATGAATGACACATTTGGCTTTTGCTGGCTATTTTTCAGACAGTAAAGGGAAACCCTCCCACCCAACACACACACACACACACACACACACACACACACACACACACACACACAGAGCTCCAGAGCACAGCTCTTAACTTTCCGGGTAGTTGCCTTTCTTTTATTTTATCTTAGAGTTAGGAGCAGATCGTTGCCTGATTTGTTGCAGTCAAAGAATATCTATTGGCCTTCCCAGAAGCCAAACAGTGTTTCCAAGGGCGCAGGTTGGGAACCTTTGGAAGGCGTCTAGTTACCGTTATGAGGAGCCTGGGAAAGACAAGCTGGTGGACTCTGGGTCTCTCTAAGGAGATATTCTATTTAGATTAGGAAACAGTTGTTAGTTTCATGTGCCCGTTCCAAACGAAAATAAAACCAGAGGGCAACTCAGCTGCCGTTTGTATCCACACCTCAAGACTAGGGTAAATGGAGGCATAATCGAGTGGAAAGAAAATCCTTGTAATTGGCGAGAATTTTGTTGGAGATCCAGGTCCTTGATTATTAGCTATGCGATCTTGGCCAAGCATCTTAACCTCCTTTGGTCCTCAGGTCATGAGCCTACTTTGTCTCAGAACATTGCTAGGAGATTTCAGTGAAATGACATAAGTAGAGCCCAATTCCTGGCCCATCATGGCTGCTT
The DNA here is from genome assembly GCA_030068075.1 of Paguma larvata. Classification (NCBI taxonomy): domain Eukaryota; kingdom Metazoa; phylum Chordata; class Mammalia; order Carnivora; family Viverridae; genus Paguma; species Paguma larvata. The sequence continues at coordinate 140,618,292 of CM057826.1, read as the reverse complement.
ACAGACTAGCAGTTGGCTTCTCACAGATGAGAATAGCGGGGTATTCTCATTTTTCATATGCAGGAGCCAGGCAAGAGGGCAAATGGAAGCCTATGTCCCATGTGTCTAGATACTTAAAAGTTCTAAATCAAACGAGCAAACTTAAATACATGTGTCATAAGCTTCTAGACTGGCAAACATGCCTTCAAAGCGAAGAGTTCAAAACTTTGTTAAAGAAAAGCTCATAACAAATAACTGCAGATAGTGTAAATTTCAGATTCATTTCATAGTTGCCGAAGACCACAATTCTTTCTAGGAAGACTCCCTGGCACTGGGCTGGGAGAGAAAGAGGAGAGATTTCTCTTCGCTGGCTGGCTAGCTTGTGCATATCCCTAGGCCCTCATTGACTCTGTCTTCCTCTTCACACAGACCCAAGGCTGGTCTGTGTGCTCATCTATCCCCTCTGCCCTCGCCCCTCCCCCCCATCCAACTGTCTTGTAAAGGTCCTGAGCGCTGCTACATCTTTGAGATTTCTCTTCACCTCCCCAGTCCTATCCTGGTTAGCTCTCACCCACCAATTGCTATCAATACTGCTATGCCCACCAGCATTTCCCATTTAAATCTTTCAAAGGAAGCTGAAACTGGAAGGCCAGGCTGTCATATCCCTTCCTACCTCTGGCCCATCTTTGGTCTCCTTGCCTTTCCATATTTGATTCTGCCCTGAAACAGGGTTTCACGTGCTGGACACGCCAGCCTGTAGGTCCAAGCTGTACCCACACATCACAATAGCTGCCCTTGCCTGTCCCTTGGGCCATGGGTATACACAGCGGTGGCCTTTCAGGAAGCATGATCGGGAGAGAGGCCCAAGCAGGACCTGGAGGCAGGAATCTCAGAGTCCCTGTACGCCAAGCATTATAGAGAAGAGGAGGCCCAACCTATAGGTGAGCCCATCACCTCTCTGTGAGCAAGGGTGTGGATACAGAAGGGCAAGAGTGGAGCCCTCTAAAGCCTAGGGCTCAGCACAGGGAAGCTTCTTTCTTTTTTGTATGTATTTATTTTTTTTAAATTTTAAATGTTTATTTTAGTTTTGAGAGACAAACAGAACATGAGTGGGGGAGGGGCAGAGAGACAGAGAGAGAGAGAGAGAGGGAGAGAGAGAATCCCAAGCAGGCTCTGTGCTGCCAGCGCAGAACCTGACATGGGTCTGGAACTCACGAAACCATGAGATCAGGACCTGAGCGGAAACCAAGAGTCAGACGCTTAAATCAATGGAGCCACCCAGGTGCCCCCAAAAGATTTTTGGTGTCAAAGAGGCATCTTTTTGGGGGGATATTCTCTGATTTCCTTCAATGGGGAGTTGGAGGTGGTTTGGAAGTCTATTACTGGAGGAGTGGATAGGCAAATGTGGTGGGTATGCATATCGCAACATGGATGGATTCATGAAAGCATGTTGATGTATGAAGTCGCAGAGAAGTCATACCATTAGGTCAAATAGAGCTTCATACATGAAAACCATGTAGATTTCATGAGAACAAGAACAATCGAGGAACCTCATGTGGACTCATGACAATAGGTCATGGATAACAGGTGTGATTAACTCAACTCTAGGCACCTGAAATTAAAAAAAACAACATAGCATTCACATGTGGTCATTGACTCCTATTTTTTCAGCCCACCAGCAGCCATAGTCTCTAGACACTTCTTGCCGTTACAGCCTCCTTGATATAAACTCTCATGTGTCCAGATATTACTTTCTCAATCGGCTTACAAAACCAGGATTCCTGACAGGTGGGGGAGGGGAAAAAATGGCCTTGCCATGTTTCCTTTTATTTCTTTCTCGCTCTCGCTCTCTTTTTTTACCATGTAATCATAACCAAAATTATTTTATTTTTTATTTTTATTTTTTAATTTAAATTTTAGTTAGCATACTGTGTGTAATATTGGTTTCAAGAGTGTATTTCAGTGGTTCATCACTTCCATACAACACCCAGTGCTCATCGGAAGTGCCCTCCTTAATACCCATCACCCATCTAGCCCTTTTTTAAAAAATGTTTATTTATTTATTTTGAGAGAGAGAGAGAGAGAGACAGAGAATCTGAAACAGGCTCTGCTCTCAGATGGACCTGTGACTCAATCCCAGGAACCTTGAGATCATGACCTGGGCAGAAATCAAGAGTCAGCCACTCAACTATAACCGACTGAGGCACCCAGGCGCCCCCAGCCCATTTGCTCAGTGCCTCCTTCTAAATAAGGTTGCTGTGCTAAAACCTTCATCTTAGGAAAGCTTGGACTAATCAGCCACAAGCCATTTAGGGAGGACCTGAGAAATTTCTCTGCAGACTGAGAACCTAACGCCTCGTTGGCAGACTTGAGTTTAGCTTTGGCCCATTTTGGGTGGGTGGGCTTCAATAAATACAGTTGGATCAATGAATTCAGGTTAGTAGTAACCAATGTCTTGGGAGAACTTGGTCAAAACAACTTCCTTCGCTCACTAAGGTAACTGGCAAATTTCCATTTCTCGGTGAAAAGAGGAAAGCTAAAAAACAGAGAGGGAGGGGGGCTAACTGAACTCAGTTAGCGTCTGAGTTCAGCTCAGGTCACGATCTCATGGCTCATGGGTTCGAGCCCTGAGTCAGGCTCTGTGTTGACACCTCAGAGCCTGGAGCCTGCTTCGGATTCTGTGTCTTCCTCTCTCTCTGCCCCTCCCCTGCTTGCACTCTGTCTCTCCTTCAAAAATAAGTAAACATTAAAAAAAAAAAACAAAAAAACAGAGGGAGGCAAACCATAAGCGACTCTTAAATAACAGAGAGCAAACGGAGGGTTGATGGGGGTGTGGAATGGGTTAAATGGGTGATAAGCATTAAGGAGGGCACTTGTTGGGATGAGCGCTGGGTGTCACATGTAAGAGACGAATCACTGGATTCTACTCCTGAAGCCAAGACTTCACAGTATGTTAACTAATTCGAGAATTTAAAAAAAAAAAGAGGAAAAAATGTTTTCTTCTGTAAAGTCTATGTCCCGAGCCTGAAAATCACCCAGAATTTTCATAGCATTTTTACTCACACCAAAAGCTCTTTTTTTCCCCCTAATTCTGTGAGAAGAAAGGCAGTGACGGTTAAAAATATATATATTTTTTCCCTCTCCATGAGCATCTTGGAGGAACCTGTCTCTGCTATGAAAGACTTTTCTACAACGTCATGCTTGTAGTTACGTTGAGCTAACAGCCAATTAAATGTGCACGGGGAAGGAGTCTATGGAAAACTTCGGGTTGCAAGAACAGAAATGTTAGGGGATATTTAATAAGTCGCCAGCATACAAATCATCCTGGACCACGCCTTGTGAATTTGTTAAGCTTAAAGAAGACTCGGCAAGATTTACCAGGTCGGGGGGCCCTCGCACCTGTGTGTGCGCAGGGCAAGAGTCCGAACTGACAAAGGTCCAGCAACAGGGCAGTGGGGTGCTGGCTCCTATCCTGCCAGTTGGGGGACCGGAATATACCACCCCAAAATATGCCATTTGGAGTAGGGATTTTGAGCTGGAGGCAGCAAGGTATTTTCCCAGACCCTCTCTCATCGGACTAAGAGCAGAAACTTCCGAAAAAAATAGGGAGTGCTGTAAATATCTTCTCTTGGGAACGTTTTATGGTTTTATGGCCATGAAGAAGATGAAAAGAAGCTGGCAGAGATGGGCGGGCACAAACAATCTTTATTTCGTTAGTTTCCCCTGTATATTACCTCCCGTGGGGGTGTCACCCTTGAAAGCTGACCACCCTTTTCCTTTGTCTTGTCACTTCCCTGCAAGGTATTGCTCTTCTGAAGATACCACACAAGCCCACATTCTAGCAACCCCTTTGGTTTACTCCTCTCTGCTGAATAGGCATCTGTTTGGTTATTTTCTGGTTAATCTGTCCTTTGTCCATCTAATTTTCCAGGACCCCAGGGCTGGAGAAAAGGAATTTTCCCTCCTGTTGCCTCAGCCTTTGGGGTCTGGCTGAAGGGCGATCAGGTTGCAAGGACATAGCGATTTTCTGGATTGGCTCCAAACAGTGCAGCTAGCTCAAAATTCTCTCTATAAAAAGAAGTCTCCTTTTAGTGAACTCCACAGTGCGTTTGTGGTAGGAAAATAGATGCGTGCCTGGTAGGAATCGTGCTGCCAGGCCAGCGCAGCTGATGCTGAACTAGCATTCTCAGCAGTGCGTGTATGAGAGTAAAATAGTTTGGAATTCAGGGAAGCTGGTCAGTGTCAGACATGCCCCACTCGCAGTTTGGGGCCTTGCTAATGTGCCCCAACCACACTGGCTTCTGAGCTGTTTCTTAGTGAGCGGCCATGTGCCCACCTCAGGGCCTTTGCAATTAAAAGAAAAAAATTTTTTTTTAATCTTTCTTTATTTTTGAGAGAGAGAGAGAGAGAACAAGGAGTGGAGCACCAGAGAGAGGGGGAGACACAGAATCTGAAGCAGGCTCCAGGCTCTGGGCTGTCAGCACAGAGCCCGATGTGGGGTTTGAACCCACAAACTGGGAGATCATGACCTGAGCCGAAGTCTGAAGCTTAACCGACTGAGCCACCCAGGTGCCCAGGACCTTTGCGCTTCTAAATTTTCTCTGCCTTGATGCTGATGGCCCAGAAAACCACTTGGTCCAGTCACTCACTTCCTTCTGGTCTTTACCCTGTTAAAAAACCAAAATTTTGACAGAACAAATTTGAAAATATAATTGACCTTATTAAATGATTCATGAATTGGGCGATGTCCCATCTAGCACGGGGAGGGGACTCCGTGGAGCTCCAGAAAAGGAAAGGTTTTTCCAAGTGGGGGTGTAGAGCTTGGGGAGTGGTGAGCGAAGGTGTGTGTGGGGGTCTAGTTATTAACAAAGAATCCATTGTTATAGGCTCAGTGGCCCTCCTAAGGGGAATGGAGAGGTATGTCAAGGGATTGATTACCTCCTGGTGGTTGACCAGGAAATTCTAATTTGGCTGGTTAACAGTTATGGTGAAGTTTTGGGGTGATGGGGTGGTCATTCTGGAGCTGATGGCCAAGAAAGAATTCTCGAAGATGTCTTTGGTGCAAAAAGTTGATTTTATTAAAGTATGGGGACAGGACCCGTGGGCAGGAAGAGCTGCACTGGGGTCCTGACGGGTAACTCATTATATCCCAATTCAGGTTGGGAGGGGGTCAGGGAGAGAGTAAGTCTCTAAGGAATTTTGGAAGCAAGGTGTCCAGGCACTTGAGGGGGTAGCTGTTGCTAGGGAAAAGCCATTTATTACCTACTGTTTAGTAAAACCTCAGTGATGAGACCCTTCGGATATATATGGGTGGGGGGGGGCCATAAGCTTGGAGGGTGATGGGCCAGCATATATCCTGGGGCAGTTGAGATAAAGGAAGTAGATTACAGGATCCTCAAGGTTGGGGTAATGTTAAATCAGGGTGCTCTTTTGCCCCCAGCAAAGTGCCATCATTGCAGTGGCTGCGCTCCTAGAGGGAGGTCAGTCTGCTGGTTTCAAGGACTTGTCAGTGGGCTACAGGCAGTAAGCGAATTTAATTTTTCACTTGCCTTAGTTTCCCACATCCCCATGGCAAGCACTGAAGCTCCTTTCCTTTGTTCTTGGGTAGCCGGGAGTGTCCGAGGAATATCACACAGATGCCACCTGGAGTGGGAGGTGTGCTAGCTTGGGCTTTGCCCTCGGCTTTCCCCATGCTGGCTCATCAGCTACCTTCCTGATGGCGGAGAGGGTTTGAACCTGCAGTTAGGTTAAGTACCAAGTCTTAGTTTACTGACTTGGGGCCTTAACCTAAGTGACGCCATTTTGATCCCGTGGTTTTCTTTTTAACATCTTAAATGACACTTTCTTTGGAAGTCTGTCCCCGGACGCCCCATCTGAAATTGTCTTGTCCTCTCCCCCACTATTCTTCTCTCCAGCTCTTATGATTATTTAGCAGATTCTAAAATGTACTCCATCTTTTTTCTCCGCTCTATGCTCCAGAGCAGAGTATCAGCTTCATAAAAGGGAGGTTTCGTCTTCTTTGTTCCCTGCTCTGTTCTCCACACCTAGAATACTGTTGGGCACATAGTACTGATAGGAGAAAATAGGATTCAGTAGGCAGAGAGGGAAAGATTAAGGCCCGAGGTCCCTGGGTGGGGGAAAACGCCTATTTTGGAACAGTAGCAAACCTCCTTGGGTGTAAGTTTCTTCTTAAGAGTGTAAAAGACTCCACCTCCTCCCCCTCAGTTTCCCTCAGGAATTTGACTAAAGACCTGACTAAAAATTAGTAGACTTTAAGACGTATGACCCACAAGGAATCGTATGGCCAAAGACCACCCATCCACAATGGAGTCAAGCCAATCAGGAATGGACAACCCAGCACCTAAAGCTCTCCACTCACTAAGGGTAGGACCTGAGAAGGAATGAGGGGGAAAGGAAGAGGGTAGACGCATCAGAACCTTATGAGACAAGGACCCTCCCCTGTAGTCCCGGGGCATTCACTTTCAGATGTCCCCTCTCTGTAAAGAGAGCTTTCCTACAATTCTTGCTTTCCAGTCTTCTACTCTAATAAATTTTTGCCTGCTCCTCATTTTGTGTCCACCTCTTCATTCTTCCAAGCAGGGAAACAATGAGTCCCAGGTATTGTGGAAGAACATCCTGCAACAGTAGGATGTCAATAAATATTGGCAGAAGGAGCTGAGCGACTGGCCTCCCACTGGCCCAGCTGTCCCTCTGCACTCCCGGAGCTCAGCCACCACCCGCCGCTCACACCCACCTCACCTCCCTTAGCTCCTGGATCCTCAGCTCACCAGGCTGCCCTCTTTCAGGTGAGAGGCACTCTCCAACTCTCCTAACTCTCTCGGGTCACCACAAAACTTTAAAAATAATTTTCGCTGCTGGTAACTGATGTGGGAAACAAAGGCAGAAGGAAATGGCAGATAAAATTAAATTTCCTAGGGGCGCCTGGGTGGCTCAGCCGGTTGAGCGTCCGACTTCGGCTCAGGTCATGATCTTGCGGTCTGTGAGTTCGAGCCCTGCGTCGGGCTCTGTGCTGACAACTGAGAGCCTGGAGCCTGCTTTGGATTCTGCGTCTCCCTCTCTCTCTCTGCCCCTCCCCCACTCATGCTCTGTCTCTCTGTCTCAAAAATAAATAAACATTAAAAAAAATTTTTTTTTAAATTAAATTTTCTATAACCTGCAAGCCATTGACAGATACTTGAGGCTGGCAGAGTAAAATGTTTCTCCAGGAACTCCCTACTGTCTTCATGCTAATGCAGTGCTTCCTGCCCCATGGGTCCTGTCCCCGTGCTTTAATAAAATCACCTCTTTGCACCAAAGACGTCTTCAACAATTCTTTCTTGGCCGTCAGCTCCAGATCCCATGAACCCCACTATCAACCCAAAAGATGTAACAACATCTTTTTTTAAGTTTTCTATTTTGAGAGAGAGAGACAGCACAAGTTGGGGAAGGGCAGAGAGAGAGGGAGAGAGAAAATCTTAAGCAGGCTCCGTGCTGTCAGCCCAGAGCCTGATGTAGGGCTCAAACCCAGGAAACCGTGACATCCTGACCTGAGCTGAAACCAAGAGTCCCACGGTCAACCCACTGAGCCACCCAGGTGCCCCCCTGCTGGTAACTACAATGATGAAGTGGGGGGGGGGTTGCTAAAATAATGATAATGGAGAAGTCACTGGTTATTTATACTTTGTGAGTTTCATTATCAATATTACCCCTAAGTTTCAGCAAAATTTGGAGAATCTTGGCTTTTCTCTTTCTTTCTTAGAAGAGCCTATGAAAGATCTCTGTCCTTTTGACCTATTTTTTGTCTTGCTACCTTCTTTTCACCTTCCTGGAGAGCAAGGTGGTTGTTTTACCCAACTGGAAGGAGTTCCTGCACCTGAGTGGAATGGAAAGCCAAATGCTGTATGCAGCACTGGTCTTTTGGGGAGAAAGATTTATTGCTTGCAAAGTGGTTAAGTGAGGTGAGAGAGGAGGCTAGTTTCAATCTGTCACCCCCAACTGAAATTAAAACAAGTTTTCTACAATCACAGGGGTTGGGCATCATACGTATTGAAGGTAAGGGCGGGGAAATTTATGATTATTCATAGAGAAAGACAGCACATGCGCGTTGAGCAAACAAATACGTAACATTCATCCCCTGTCTATTTGGGGGTGGAGACTTAATATTAAAATGAAGCAAAATATCCGCTGCCTCTAACCACCGTCAGGAGGTCACGGGTAGGACAAGGAGAAGGCTGTGCGCATGCTCAGAGCGCTGGTATAAACTGGATGGATTTTGGGCTCCTCCTCCTTGGTAAGGAATGCAGGGCCTTGCCTATTCATAACTGGAATTTTATCAGTGACCTTCAGTTGTGTTAGTCCAGGCCTCAGCTGGGATAGCTAATGGTTACTGGGGTCTGAAAAGAAACAGTAGCTGGTTAGGGAGAAACAGATCTCTGGAAAACACAGGGCGGGCCCCTTACCCTCTAGGGGGTCCAGGAAGATGTGACCTTGGTGTCCATGTGGCAGTGGTCGCGGAGCCTTAGGGGGCTTCCCCACGGGCATGCTGTGACAGGAGGCACAGGGAGACCTGCTACCTCAGGTCTTCCCAGACTCTTCCGTGGATGGTCCTCACCCATTTGGAAAGGTGGTCTGATGCGATGAGGGAGCATAAGGCAAGCTGACACCCACAAACACTCCCCACCCCAGGGGGGATTTGTGTGATATTCCTCGGGCACTCCTGGCTGCCCAAGAACAAAGGAGAGGGGAAAAACAAATGGTTAACTGATAGAGATCACAGTCCTGCAGGACTTGAGTCTCCATTAGTTTACAACTATTTTAGTAAATTCCAAGAAAAGGCAGTCTTATTAATAGCCTAATCTCCAGAAACCTGTAGACTCAGTTTCCTGGAGCCCAAACATCACCCCTCCATAGTGATATGGGGAACAAAGGCAGAAGGAAATGGCAGATAAAATTAAATTTCCTTATAACCTGCAGCCCATTGACAGATACCTGAGGGAGACAGTAAAATGTTTTTCCAGGAACTCCCTATTGTCTTAATGTCAATGCTTTGCTAGAGGGGAAAACAACCTTAGACTGACAATAACTAGGTATCCTGTAAGTCTTCTTTAGCGTATGAAAATCTCATTGGAAACTTCCCCTGGTCTTTACCTCCCCCAACTCCCAAATATATATCCAGTCTCTCCTCATGGTCTCGGGGAAGCTCTTCCTGCCCATGGGTCCTGTCCTGTGCTTTAATAAAATCACCATTTTTGCACCAAAGACGTCTCAAGAATTCTTTCTTGGCCGTTGGCTCCGGACCCCCACCATCACCCCAAAACTTCATCATGATGGAGGGAAGGCAGAAATTCCCCTGTTGCCGCCAGCCTTCATGAAGATCATTAGCTCCTGCTGGAGTCTCTGGTCCCCAGAGCCCTGAGGACACGTCCCCTTGGCCCCCTCCTTTAGGGCTGCAGGCTGGGGTGTGGTTCTGGGGCTAGCAGCGTGATGCTTGCGATGCTGGCTGGGAGACAGAGTTCGGGACCATGATTGCAACACTTCATTGCGTAATTTCTAACACAATGTAAAGTCATTTTGCCCAAAATAGGAGGGATTCCGGACCAACAGCAGAAAGAAGGGAGCCTCCATCAAAGAGATGGGGTTTAGAAGATTAAAAACAATTTGGTCCACTCCGCAGGTTCTTAAACAGCATTTAGGAGAGCCGGTCCCGCCGGTCTTCAGGGAAGGTCTCGCTAAAAAGGAAATAGGTCAGTGATCAGGTACCTGTGGACTATGGAAGGAAGCCAGGAAACCAATTTAGAGCAGCCTAGGTAAGGCTCTGCTCGGATCCCCATTTCTGACAGCCACACTGCAGTCTCCTTACTCTGATTTCTGTTTTACTCAGGACCCCGCAGTTAAATCCTTGATTACTTTAAATATGTTTCTTATGTTAAATATGTATGTTAAATATGTTTAAATATGTTTGTTTTTCTTAAAGCTTCTTGAGGTTGGGAAACGTGTCCCAAACTTCTGTGTTAATGAGGACCCAGAATAAGAATTTGTGAAATTGGGGTGCCTGGGTGGCTTCGTGGGTTAAGCGACTCTTGATTTCAGCTTGGGCCGTGATCTCATTGAGATCGAGTCCCACAGTCAGGCTCTGTGCTGACAGCATGAAGCCTGCTTGGGATTCTCTCTCTCTCTCTCTCTCTCTCTCTCTCTCTCTCTCTCTCTCTCCCTCTCTCTCTGCCCCTTCTGTTCGTGCTCTCTCTCTCAAAATAAATAAGCATAAAAAAACAACCTGTGGAATCAGGGAAGTGTGCATCTTTTGTTTGAGAAGCAAACCATGCGGTGAAATTGTGTAAAGTCTGTTCTTATTTAGCTCTGAGTAGAAGCTGCTTTTGGGTATCGAGGTTTGCGAGGGAAGCAATCACCTTGGACTAAATTACTTTGTGTATTCAGGTAGTGTGTTTTCAATTACTTTTCTGATAAGAATGGGGAAGGTTGAAGAGTGTCTTTGACTTAGTGAGCTAAACCCAGAATCATATTAATTGATTAATTAGGCTGAAGGAGCCTTAGATAAGATTAAATTGGTCCCTTATCATAAGGTAGAGACTTTCTCCATCTCTTCCTGACATTCAGCGCCAAGAAGTCAAGACTCCTAAGGTCAGATTGTTTTATTAAAGCAACAGGGCCCGTCTTGGGGTGCTTGGGTGGCTCAGTGGGTTAAGCATCCAACTTCGGCTCAGGTCATGATCTTGTGGTTCATGGGTTTGAGCCCCACATCGGGCTCTGCACTAACAGCTCAGAGCCTGGAGCCTGCTTCAGATTCTGTGTCTCCCTCTCTCTCTGCCCCTCCCCTGCTCACACTCTGACTCTCTCTCTCTCTCTCTCTCAAAAATGAACATTAAAAACAATTTTTTTAAAGCAACAGGGCCTGTCTTAACTAGAGAATGTAGCCCCTTAGCCCCAAGGCTTATCTTAAACCCCAAAATTTGTAGAACATATTATATTTACTTGGCATAATAATAAGTGCTTATTTCATGAAACATAGATGCCATATTATATGTAGGGTGTAAATGACGTGCCTCTCTAGATTTTTCCTCTTTCCCTTCTTTGTTCCCCTAATCTATGCTAGAGTCCGTAAAACTCTGGGAGGCAAGAAATCAGTTATGCTCGTCTCCCCCGCAGCTGCTGGCACTGGAATAAAGATGCCCCTGGCTGTTTCTGATTCAAGTCCAGCTCAAAGCTTTGTTTCTTCCGAATCCTCATGTTAGGCACTTGGCAGGTGTTCAAGTCATACCTGTTGATTAACTGAATTGGTATTGATAGACTGTCTTTAATAAGGAACCTGGAGACCGGTAGGCCATTCTCCTCTGGTGTTTTACGTGAGAATATGCCTGGCCCTGCTTTTGGAATAATCATCTCCACTGGACACAGACTCTGAAGCATGTGGTGAGGATACAATTTCTTGCCCCCAGAAGTGTCCTGGGTAAGTTTCCAAGGTTCTAATTAAACTCTCTCTTTCTGGGTTTAAATTAAAGCGAATTATAGGCAGGCAGGGAAAAAACACTGAAGCGTTACTACCTTACGGGCTTAAAAAAAAAAAAAAGCTGAAATCGTAGCCAATAATCTTATGAAAAAGACTGTCATTAAAACAGAGGATGCTGCTGCCTCTGCTCTCCAGATTCTTGCTTGTTTCCTTTAGGGGTGACATTTGGTGTGGCCCAGACTTGTTGTTGACAGCAGGATCCTTCAGGGCAGCGGGGTATTGTGTGACTTGTTTTGTCCACGAGCTATTCTATCCCCGGGAAGACTGACAGCGAATAGAGTTCTAACCGAATAACAAGTAGGGGGCAGGTGACAGGCTGACATTCTTCAGAATTTCTCCAGTAACCAGTCAATCGGTTGCACCCTCGGGTTTGCTCAGCCTACAGTAAACATTTAGGAAAACTACAGAAGCCCCGATCCTTGTCCAAATGGCGCAGGAAAGCTGGATTTCAGAAGTGGCAGGCAGTTAAAAAAAATTCTCCCCGAAGCAGTGCCTTTGTGAATGAAGTGCATAGGCAAGAGCTGCTGATGTCCGTTACTGGAATGGCGATTGGAAGAAATCAGTTTGCTTCTGTTTAGGAGACCTTTGCACTTTAGATTTGCAAAGTTAAACCTGGGAAATAAAGAAGTACTTCTTTTTCTTCAAGAGCTAGAAGCGGCAGAGTATTAGGTCTTTCTATGTACGTATACCCATGAGCTGATACATGAATTAAATTTTACAAAAATGCGGTCACACTCTACGTTTACAGCTCTATAGTCTTCTTTGTTTTTTTTTTCTTATCACAAAATCAGACCTATTTCAGTAACAGTACCTATCCATCACAATCACATCTTTAAAATTGTTATAAAGAACTCCTTTGTGTCCATCACCGCCTAACTGATGAATTCCATTTAGTGTGATTAATGGGCCCCTGATTAGTAGACACGGTGTTAGCCTGGCTCTAGGTCGATAAAGCAGGCTTGATGAAAAACGCAGAAGAGTTTTGATCAGATTCTTTGAAATGACACAAATACCATAATGACTTTTTTCTTTTTTTAAAATTTATTTATTTATTTTGAGAGAGAGCGAGAGCGCGTGTTCTTGAGTAGGGGAAGGGCAGAGAAAGAGGGAGAGAGAAAATCCCAAGCAGGCTCCACACTGTCAGTGCAGAGCCCAACTCAGGGTTCAAACTCAGGAACTGCAAGATCATGACCTGAGCCGAAATCAACAGTTGGACGCTTCATTGACTGAGCCACCCAAGCGCCCCTGACTTGTTCGATATAATCTCAGAATCAGGGATTTTCCCCCAGCCATACAGTGTTCTTTAAGGGGTATCTGTGGGCTAGAGGTTAGGGTGGGTGGGATGTGGGATATACTTACCAGAAGGTTCTTATCAAATGTTAGAGCAGGCAGAGAAGATAGGACAGCTTGTGTTGACCTAGCAATAGGGTCTAAGGCCCATGAAACTCGAACCTTAGCATGCTCAGTTTCACAAGTTGTCAGATGCCTATGTACCTTATTCCTATGAATTTTCTCCATTGCTCTCTTAACAGGGTATGAGAGGCATGGACCATTAAAAGATGGAGCTTATGGTTTAAGTGGTTTGGAGTTACCTTGTGGACTTACACAGTCCCCACCGGGTAAGGCTAGAGGCTTCAGTTGGGGAAGTGATTGTATAGGAAAGCTCAAGGAGGAAATAGGCAAAAATCTTTGAATCCAGTCCAGGAAAGTGCAGAATCTCTCTGTCACTTAGGAAAATATCCTGAGCATCCCAGAAAATCAAGAATGCACAACCTTTGCAGTATATCCAAACCACATCGTCCTCACCGCAGCCCAATTAAACCAAGTCTTGGGCTTTGCGAAATCTGACACAGTGGGCAGGAAAGCTGCCACAGGTGGGCGCGTTTCTCCAGTTTCCATCTGTGCTTTGAGTTGGGGGTGGGGGTCGGGGGCCCGTGACAGGGTGAGGCGGGGGAGAGCAGTCCGGTGGCAGCGGCTTCGGCTGCGACCTGGCCAGAGAGTCTAGTTATCAGTGACCAGTCGGTACCTGCTGTCACTCGCAGCTGGCGAAGCCGGAGCTTGGTCTGCTGAATAGTGCAGAACAGAAGCCCACAGCAGGGCGTGCCCCTGGGCTTGTGATATGGCCACCATTCACCTTGGTGTTGGTGGTTCAGTCGCAGACTGCATGCGCTAATTAGCTCTCCTTTCTGCTGTCACACAGATGACAGCTGGGTTTCTGTTGGCAAATATTTCTAGCTAATAATACACTATGCGTATAGCGCTTTCCCCCTAGATGGAAGCCCCCCCCCCAAGAGATCTCAGGAAGACCGTCTCATAATGAATTTACAGAAATATCAGTATTTGTGTGTTTCTCATGCAATTGTCCTAAGATTTCAGTTTGTTTTGTTTTTCCTGAGAAAACTATATTAGGGGCCCCTGGTTGGCTCAATCAGTTGAGCGTCCGATTTTGGCTCAGGTCATGATCTCGTGGTTCGTTGAGTTTGAGCCCCATGTCAGGCTCTGTGCTGACAGCTCAGAGCCTGGAGCCTGCTTCAGATTCTGTGTCTCCCGCTCTCTCTGCTCCTCCTCTCCTCGCACTCTGTCTGTCTGTCTCTCTCTCAAAAATAAATACACATTAAAAAATATTAAAAAAAACCTATATTATAGTAAATATATATAGGATCATTCATTTTTATAAAAACTGAGATGGCCAAAGCTTAAAAGGTTCCTAGATCTTGGTATTTTCATGGAGAAAGGAATGGAATGAAGCATAATGTTGTTAACATTAGTATCTCAAGGTAGGAGTGGGAATAGGGGGGAGATGGGAGAGGGATAATTACAACTCTTTGGATTGCATTAATCACAAGGAGCACATTAATTTTGGAAAAGGGATTTCAGAAAAATCTCAAAATATATAATCAAAGAGATTTTTCAATCCCTTTATGCTCAATGCAAACTGAAATGGAAGGAGGACTTATTTATTTATTTATATTATTAAAAAAATTTCTTAATGTGTATTTATTTTTGAGAGAGAGAGAGAGAGACAGAGCATGAGCAGGGGAGGGGAAGAAAGAGAGAGAGACACAGAATCAAGAGCAGGCCCCAGGCTCTGGGCTGTCAGCACAGAGCCCATGCAGGGTTCAAACCCAGGAACCATGAGATCATGACCTGAGCCAAAGTAGGACACTTAACTGACTGAACCACCCAGTAACTCCTGAAGGAGGGCTTCTTATAGAAAAAGATGTTAGGGGTATCTGGGTGGCTCAGTTGATTAGACATCCGACTCTAGATTTCAGCTCACGTCATAATCTCATGGTTCATGAGTTCAAGCCCCACATCGGGCTATGAGCTGGCAGTGCCCAGCCTGCTTGGGATTCTCTCTCTCTCTCTCTCTCTCTCTCTCTCCCTCCCTTCCTTTCCCTCTCTCTTTCCCTTCCTGGCTGTCTCTCTCTCTCTCTCTCTCTCTCAAAGTAAGTAAATAAACTTAAGTCTGTTGGGAGCCATTTTGGGCTCACAGGTTGAGAAACCTCCCTGTGTGGAAAAGGCAAAAGAAGCAGAGCTCCTACCGGCCAAGAAATGATGCCCCAATACCACTGTTGGGAGCCATCTTGGGCTCACAGGTCGAGACACCTCCCTATGTGGAAAAGACAGTTGAAGCAAAGCTCCTCCTGGCCAAAAAAGCACCCCAATACCACCTCCTTCAAATAACCTTTCAGGCCTGGATTTCTTGAGCAGCCCTGGTTGACCTCAAGGGAGGTAATGCTCTTTTGTTTTATGACATCCAAGTAAAAAAGGGAACTTGGAATGTGATGCGTTGATGGATAACATCTGAAGGAGACTATGTAAATGTGCTTATTCATGAGCAAAAGGACAAGCACTGAGAGTTCCACCCTTGCCAGATGGGTTGCACCTGCCCCACTGTATTTGGAAGTATAGGCCTCAAAGCAACGCCCAGATTTCTCCTGTTTACAGGTAATTAACGTTAAGGCCTCAAGGCAACACCCTGTTCTCTCCCCCTGCCCTAAATTTATATGTTAATTAACCTGAAACCAACATACAGGATTGAGGAAGTTGCTGCCTTGCTGGTAAAAACCGCCTTATTGTTAAAGAGATTAAACTATGGAATGTCACTCATTGATGTAATGTCACTTACTACCTTTAAAAATAAAGACACTGAGACCAGCCAGGTGGAGATGCCAGAATTGCCAGGGCTGCCTGCTTGGTGATCAGACTACATCTCTCTCCTGGCTCTCTCATTTCCTTTCACCTGACCGTCCATCCTTCAGGGACCCCTAGATTCACTGGAACTGGACCCCAGCAGAAGTCTAATCTTATAAAAAAAAAAAAAGAAAGAAACAGTGTTGGCATCTAGCTACTGATGTCATGACCAAATCAGCAGTATTTGTTCATTCATTCATTCATTAATTCATTCTTTCAGTGAATGTTAACTGAGCCATGATAACTGACCATGGTAACATGGTCGCAGGTAGTATTCTAGGTGCTAGTACAGCAGCTAATGGTCAGGGTCTCTGTCTTCTCTTGTGGTCAGACAGATGTCACACAAATGAAGTATATGTCTTGTTCTGAGGAATAGTAGTGGGGAAAGCTAAAGCAGGGCATAGGAATAGGGGAGGGGGATGGTGGTCAGGGCAGACCTCACCAAGGTCTGTAGAGATTTAAATCAAGCAAGGGAGTGAGGCCTGGGAAGACGGGGATGGGTAGGAAATAAAGATCCAGACAAAGGGAGCAACATGTTTGAAGAATAGCAAGAAGGCATGGGTGCCTGGGTGGCTCAGTGGGTTGAGGGTCCGACTTTGGCTCAGGTCATGATCTCACGGTTCGTGGGTTGGAGCCCCAAGTCAGGCTCTGTGCTGACAGCTCAGAGCCTGGAGCCTGCTTCTGATTCTGTGTCTCCCACTCTCTCTGCCCCTCCCCCGCTTGCACTGTGTGTGTGTCTCTCTCTCTCTCAAAAATGAAATAAAAACATTAAAAAATAAATAAATAAAACGATCCATTTGCCTATTGTGTGAATAGACTTCTGGGGGACCAAAATAGAAGTCAGGGGTCATACAGGAGACTGTTTCATTAGACCAGATGAAAGAATCTGGGAGACTGTTGATGTCTTTAACTTGCTGGCACGTACTCTATTGCTTCAGGACCTATTCTTTGTTGCTCTTGAGCATGAGAAAAACAAACCCCAAGAGTAGTCCCTATGAGGTCATAGGTGTGGAGAGATTGAAGGTATTACTACTGAAATGGATTGCCTGAGAGTCTGAGCCACTTGGTCACGTAACGTATTGTTGTGTTTGGACCCACTCAAGCCCAGTTTCCAATGTGTCACTTCAGAATGCAACTGTTCTTATGATCTGGTATATGAGACAACACAGAGCCGTCAGTGGGCACTCAATTCGTGTACTTATGGTGTCCAGTGATCAGACCCACAGTTCCTACTGTGGCCTATTAACTCTGCAGGAGCTCTTTGTCCAAAGGTGTGTAGTTCTCTGCCATCAGAGCATGCCCCTGTTCTAGAATCCCAGGGATTTGTACTGTCTCCCTTCTGCTGAGGCTTGCTGGACGCTATGCAGGAAATTCACTTGCCAGAGATCTCCTAAAAAGTCCCACCTGTTGGCACACACAGCCCAAGAGAATAGAGCACTTGGACCACAGCTTAGATATGCTGAGGAGCTTTGTTTTGAGTGGAACACTATAGGAAACTGGTAGCCTTTTGTTATCTGATTAATAAGTGGGACTTGTTTTCCAAAGTCCTGCGTAAATTGCTTCCAAAGCCCAAAGGGCCCTACTACGTGCTATGCCTTTTGCTTAGCGGTAGAAGGTACAATAATTTGTCTTTTACTTTTACTGGACCATTGACTCCCTGAAAACATCACTGATGTGGCAGTTCCCTGATGTCAGGTTTGCTGTCCGTCCTCTGCATGCGTCTGTCTCACTAGAGCATCTTGGGCACCTGTCACTCTCTGCTCGTCAAGTTCAGCTGGGGTGATGTTGTCCGTATTGTGAACCAGCATGATGTCCTGTAGCTTGTCAGGGTGGTGATTCTTTAGACTATACTTCGGAGGAGCGTGGGAGTGTGAATATAGCCTGAGGTAAAAAAGGGATTGTAAAATATTTTCCTGGCAAAGTGAAGTTGATCTTTGTACGTTAAGGGTATGGAGGTCATGGTGGGGGGATCATTATTATTATTCTGCCTTTCACAATCCTAATCCAACTGCTTCCAGCCAAGAGCATTCGATAGGTAAGGACTTTCCTCCTCCCAGCAAACATTGTTAGTCTATCTACCAGGAAGATGGTCATCAACATGATGACAAGCAGATTAGTCTGGATCAGTTGTCTTCTTCCCTTTCAGTAATTGGGATAGAAATAGAAAATGGGCCAGCTGCTTTAATTCCTTCCTTCCCAGATTGATCAGCTTTGCACCGCAGGAACAAGAAACTGGGGACTCAGTTGTCAACATCTTTCTGTTATACTTATCACTCCTATTCTCTGTGAATCTCTTAACCTATCCATTAGCTCTGTCTACCCATCCACTCACACATCCACCCATCCATCCATCCACCCACCCATCCATCCATCAATCCATCCATCCATCCACCCACCCACCCATCCATCCATCCATCCATCCATCCATCCATCCATCCATCCATCCACCTACCCACCCATCCATCCATTCATCCATCCATCTATCCATCCATCCACTCATCCTTCTACCCTTTAATTTGTGCGTCTACATAAATTCATTCTGATGAATTTAAAATCATGTGCAGAGACTTTAGCTCAAATATTAAGCATTAATAATCCACAAAACTAAGTGAAAGTTTTTTGCTAAGAGAGGTAGGTGAGAACACAGAGAAGTCGAAAAGGGACAAGGGACACTTGAAAAACTCCATCCTGGGAGAGACTGCAAAGGCCAGACTAGTAGATTCCTGGCCATCGTTTTATGTTTTGAAATGCACCTCGTGGAGGGGACAAAAGCAAGCCATCTAAGGAGAGCTGCTCCCCTGAGCATTCTGTCAGAAGCATCCCCCTCCTGTCCTTTGTGGCCAGGAGTGTAGAGAACTCTCATCTTCTTTCCATGTGAGAACTACCCCAACTGGGCTTGATGTTATCCCCTTCCCTCTATCCCCATCTCTCCTTTATTATTGTCATCATTTGCTAGGGAAATACAGATGGAGGGGAGGATGAATAATTCAACCTTAATAAAAGCCTTTCCTCTGGGGGTGCCTGGGTGGCTCAGTTGGTTAAGCATCCGATTCTTGGTTTCAGCTCAGGTCACGATCTCACAGTTCGTGAGTTCGAGCCCCGTATCGGACTCTGTGCTGACAGTGCAGAGTCTGCTTGGGATTCTCTCTTTCCTACTCTCTCTCTCTGCCCCTCCCCCACCTTTCTCTCTCAAAAATAAATAAATAAACTTAAAAAAAAAAGCCTTTCCTCTGGGTTTTGTTTCTCTGAGTTTTTGCCAATTTTCTTAAGAGGGAAATAAGAACTTCAATATGGGAGTTTATTTTTTAATGTTGTACTTTAAAAAAATTTTTTTTAACGTTTATTTATTTTTGAGAGACATAGAGACAGAGTATGAGCAGGGGAAGGGCAGAGAGAGAGGGAGATACAGAATCTGAAGCAGGCTCCAGGGTCTGAGCCGTCAGCACAGAGCCTGACGCAGGGCTCGAACTCAGACTGTGAGATCATGACCTGAGCCGAAGTCGGCCGCTTAACCAACTGAGCCACCCAGGCGCCCCAAATGTTGTATTTATTTTTGAGAGAGAGAGAGACAGAGACAAGGACAGAGTACACGTGGGGCAGGGGCAGAGAGAGAGGGAGACACAGAATTGGAAGCAGGCTCCAGGCTCTGAGCTGTCAGCACAGAACTCGACGAGGGACTCAAACTCACAAACCGTGAGATCGTGACTTCAATCAAAGTTGGATGCTTAACCAACTGAGACACCCAAGCGCCCCAAGGGACTTTAGTTTTAATTGAAGTACAGTTGATGGAAATTATTGTATTAGTGTCAGGTGTACAACATAGTGATTCAACATTTCCATGCATTATGAAACTCTCACCATGAGTGTAGTCACCATCTGTCAACACACAAAGTTATTACAATATTATTGACTATATTCCCTATGCTGTGCTTCTCATCCTTGTGACTTATTAATTTTGTAACTGGAAATTTGTATCTCCTAATCCTTCAATATGGAACTTTGCAATTAAGACTTCACTTACTGGTCCCAGGCTCCCTTCAAAATTAATTTTAATGATGGAATATTTCAAACATCCAGAAAAGTCAAAGGAAAGAATGTACTTACCATATACCCATCACTAAGATGAAATGGATGTCAGACTGTTGATATATGTACTCAATGTTTCTCGTTTTCTTTTGTTTTGTACTTTGTAGGAAATAAAACATTACAAATGGATTAAAACCTACCCCCCACCTCGCATCTTCCTCTTGCCCCAGGAGTGTGTTTTTATCTTTTGCAAGTATGGTTTTTTATGCTTTTAACACACATTTATGTGTTTATGAATACCATCCCATTGCCACTTGCTTTCTGTATGCCGCATTATGTGTTTGGTGTCTGTTCATGTTGATTCATGCAGCTCTTTTTTTAATTTTAATAGCGACATAAAATTTCATTGTGCAACGGAATTAGGCTATCTGTTGTCTGGTTCATTGACATTTAGATTTTTCTAGCTTTTCTATTGTAAACAGCAGTGTAACGAGCATAAAGAGTCTGTTTCTTCGTGAATATCTGTGAGGATTTTTCCAGGATAGATGATAGGAGTAGATTTCTGGTCATTGTGGATCATAATGTATGTCTCCCTATCTGTCTATCTATGTATCTATCACTCCTCCCTTCCTCCTTTCCTTCATTCCTTCCTTCCTTCCATCCATATCTATCTATCTATCTATCTATCTATCTATCTATCTATCTATCTATCCATCATCCATCCATCATCATCTACATATATCTTCAACTTGGACAATTCATCTTCAAAAGGGTTCAACCGGTTTACACTCCATTCACAACATAAAACAGTTGCAGTTACGGATCTCTTAAGTAGTTTGTGACAAACTAGATACAGTGGTGAAATAGGCCAAATTCGTCTACCAGCCGCCACTCATTTAGAGAATTCTCCTTTTCTTGGAATCTCCACTTCTGAGGTGCCCAAGACACTCTCAGCATGCCTTTTGAAGTTGTACCTATTGAAAACGTCTACTTTCTCATATAGCAGTCACTAGGTTTATTAGACATTTTAATGTTTTGCCACTTTGATGGATGTAAGTTGTATTTCATTTTGCTACTTTCATTCATTTTAATAGCTGTAGGGAATTTTCAATGAACAGAATTTCTCTGATTGTTAGTGAGGTTAATCATTCTTTTATGTATTCAGTGGCCATTTGGATGTCCTCTTTTGTGATTTCCCAGTTCTTATTAATTATACATTTTTTCTCTCAGATTGTTTGCCTTTTTTCATAGATTTTTATTTGGCATATATATTATTAATGTCTTCTCACAGTCTGTGCCTTGCCTTTTTACTTTGTGGCACCTTTTGTAATAAAGTTGTTCATTTTAATGTAGTTATATATACAATTTTCCTATATTATAGATTTGGCTTTTTGTGTTCTGTTTAGGAAATTAACTTTTGAAGTCATAATGATATCCCCTAAATTGTAGAGGTTTTCTTCTTCTAGTTAAGACATCAACTTAAATGCATGAGTTGGAGATCTACTTTTGTGTTTAATTATATGAATTACCAAAATTTTTACCACCACTTATTGAACAGTGTATTTTTTTAGTGTTTGATTTGTAATGTCTCCTCTGTCATATGCCAGTTTCCATATATATATATGGGTTTCCTGAGCCAGTATTACATTACCTAAATTATAGTCTCATAGTAAGTTGATACTTATAGAAGGAGTCTTCCTGTAGTCTTTTGGCGGGTGCTTGGGTGGCTCAGTTGGTTGAGTGTCTGACTTGATTTCAGCTCAGGTCATGATCCCAGGGTCATGGGATTAAGCCCTGCATTGGGCTCTGTGCTGACTGTGGAGCTTGCTTAAGATTCTCTCAATCCCTCCCTCTGCCCCTCTTCCCTACTTATGCACTCTCTTTCTCTAAAAAAAAGAAAAAAAAAGCGACAATTTTGGCTGGCCTTGGCCTACTCAGTGACTTTGGGGATCAGCTTGTCAAGTTCTGTAAAAGACTGCTGAGACTATAAATACAGAGAACAAACTGATGGCTGCCAGAGGGAAGAGGGGGATGGACAAAGTGGGTGAAGGGGAGAGGGAGATACAAGTTTCCAGTTATGGAGTGAGTAAGTCATGAGGATAAAGGTACAGCATAGGGAATACAGTCAATGGTTCCGTAATGGTGTTGTGATGGTGACAGGCGGTGGCCATGCTTGTAATGAACACAGCACAAGTATGGACTTGTTGAATCACTATGTTGTACACCTGGAACTAAGGTAACACTGTGTATTAACTATACTTCAATGAAAAAAAATCTGTTGAGATTTCGGTTGAAATTATACCAAATATATTAATAGATTTTCTAATATTGGATGACCCTTAAATTCCTGGGACAACCCCTGTTTACCCGTGTTGTGTTATTACTTTTCAATATTGCTGTGTTCAGTCTGTTAAAGGCTTCTGTAGGATGCCTACCTCTTTATTCACAAGTAATACTTGCCTTTTCCTTCTTTTTAAAAATTTTTTTTTAACATTTATTCTTTTTTGAGAGACAGAAGCAGCGTGAGCAGGGAAGGGATAGAGAGAGAGGGAGACACAGAATCCAAAGCAGGCTCCAGGCTCTGAGCTGTCAGCACAGAGCCCGATGCAGGGCTTGAACTCACAAACTGTGAGATCATGACCTGAGCTGAAGTCGGAGCCTAAGCCACTGAGCCACCCAGGTGCCCCTTTTTCCTTCTTTTAAAAACAGTTTTCATTTTTTATTTAGAGAGCGAGAGTGAGTGAGTATGTGAGCAGGAGAGTGGCAGAGAGAGAGAGAGAAACTTAAGCAGGCTCCATGCTCATCACAGAACCGATGTGGGGCTGGATCCCATACCCCTAACCTTTTCCTTCCTCCCCTAGCCTGATTTGGGGATTAAAGTAGGAAAAATCTCATTAAGTAAGTTGCAGAGATTTTCCTCTCTTCTCCTCGTCTAGAGCAGGGGTTGGAAAACTATGGCCTGCTCACTGAATTTACTCCATTGCTTGTTTTATAAATAAAATTCAGTTGAGAAGCACCTGGCTGACTCTGTCAGTAGGACATGTGACTCTAGATCTCAAGGCCATGAGTTTGAGCCCCAAGTGGAGTCTAAATAAAGTGAAAAAAAGACTCAGTTGGAGCACAGTTTTGGCCATTGGTCAGTGTGTTGTCTGAGGCTGCTCTTATGCCATAGCTCAGAATTACATGGGACATTGCATCGCCTGCATGTGAAAACAGGAAAACAGGGCAAACCCATCATAAGTAGGGGGAAGGAAATCGTAAAACTGAAAGCTCACATTGGTGAAAAAGAAAGAGAAAACAGACAACACCAATACAGCCAAAACCTAATTCTTAAAAAATATTAATGAAAAACGAGGAGAAAATATACATCATTAAGAATGGACAGGGGGCATAAAAATGAATGCTACAGTTCAGAGTTCAGGGATATAAAAATCACTGTGGAATATGAATAATGTTATTTGAATCAAATTGGAAACTTGGATGAAATAGATCTTCAGAACGTAAAAATTGCTGAAAGAATTAGTTTTGACTCAGGAATGAATAGGACAGCTAATAGATATATAATCGTCAAGGAAACTGTGGTTAAAAATCTAAACACACACACACATACACACACGGCCACACACCTCAAGTGTCCAGTAGGACTGGATGGTTTTATAAGCAAGACCTATCAAATTTCAGGAACAGTCTTACATAACGTGTTCTAGACAAATTGAGGGTATCATTATGAAATTACTCTCTTTAAAAATTACTATTATTGGAGCACCTGGGTGGTTCATTCAATTAAGCATCTTGCTTCGGTTCTGGTCATGATCTTGTGGCCCATGAGTTCGAGCCCCCGTCGGGCTCGGTGCTGACAGCTCAGCGTCTGGAGCCTGCTTCCAATTCTGTGTTTCCCTCTCTCTCTGGCCCTTCCTCTCTCACAGGCTGTCTCTCTTTCTCTCTGAAAAATAAATAAACATTAAAAAAATTTTTTAAATTAAAAATTACTATTATGAATTTCTAAACTCAAAGCTTCTTGGGCCAACTGACAGTGTCAAATTAACTCTGAGTCTGTTCAAGGCGCTGGCTCATGGTTACAACTTCTTAGGGAGAATTCCTTCCCTTATTCCACCAAACTCCAGGTTGAAGTAGACTCTCTTGTCACTCTGTGATAGTGAGTAGATGATATTAAGCCCATATTTTTACTGAGGGTACAGGTCACTGAAGACCTTGTTTCTACTGCTTTGCTTTACTTAGGCTTAAGACCTCATCTCTTGTCTCTGAGGAGGGCCAAAGCCCCTTGGTGGCCGAGACATTCACCTTTCTGCCTCAGCAGTCTAACAACAAGCAGACTTCATAACAGATACATACATCTCTCTAGAACAAATGAATCAAACAAATCTATTTCTGCCTCACTCAGGGCATCTGCATGTTAGCTCAAAGACACTAACAGTTGTCTTCCAATGTAGCCCCCTCTCCATCTCTAGGTAGAATGGAGGGATCCAAGCCCTGAAGCCAAGTGATTTTCTGGATCTTTCCAGCAGCCAGTGGCAGATCCTGACACAAGACCATAGGCTTCTGATTCCTAGACCTCCCTCCTTCTTTAAAAAAAATTTTTTTAATGTTTATTTATTTTTCAGAGATAGAGACAGTGAGAGCAGGGGAGGGGCAGAGGGAGAGAGAGAGGGAGACACAGAATCCGAAGCAGGCTCCCGGCTCTGAGCTGTCAGCACCAGAGCCCGACACAGGGGTCGAACTCATGAAACGCGAGATCATGACCTGAGCTGAAGTTGGACACCCAACCTACTGAACCACCCAGGGTCCCCTCCTGGCTCTCCCTTCTTAAGTCAGTGCTCTATGAGAGTGCTGCCTGCACCTGTGACCCAGGGCATTGTCCACTTGACAATTATGAGCATAACACCCCTGGACAGTTCAGAGCTTTCCTGAGAACTGTGGAGAGAATAGTGCCGATTCCTTTAAAAGTCTCTCCTGCCTTTTTATTCTCCACTTTCCTCCTATTTCCCGGCACTTGGGTCAGCAGACAGGCACCTGTCAGCTGCTTCCCAGGCTGCCGTGAGGAAATGGTGTCTGGTCACACTGGGGGACAGTGAGGCTGCTAGATCCTGTGTCTGGACAGTCAGCGTCTGTCAGAGAAGTCACAGTCCCTCCATTTCTCGGACCACATCTGCAGCCATGACTTTGGCAAAGGACACGCACCATGTCCTTGGCTTCATCGTGTGTCCCTGAGCCCTGGGAAGGTCTGGCCAAGTTCCAGGCTGCAGGCAGCAAACACTGATCTCACCACATAATCTCAGAGCACAGCCTTTTTGGTGTTTGTACAGTATCTAAAAGCAAAAATCAGCGAACAAATAAAAATTCCTTGGGTTCTCTTGGGTTCTGAACGTTAAAGATATATACACTGGTCTTTCTGCTTTGATTCTTGATTATTCTTCTAATTATCCTACTTTCCTCTTCTGAAAACGAACAGCACCTCATTGTCTTTGGTGATTTTTCTGTGTGAGGGTGTCATGTCCTTCTTGTTTTGCTGTGGTTGTTTCATTTGTAAAAGAGGGGAGTTGTTCCCTTATATCTTGGTGATGGCATGGAGTTTGTCTCTCACGATCACAGCATGGGGACCAGTCTGAGAAATGTGTTTGATTTATCTGTTCTAGAGGAATGTATATATCTGTTACAAAGTTTGCCTGTAGTTAGACTATTGGTAACCACTATTCATACCTTATAACTAGTTGTCATTCATGAGACAGACTTTTTCTTTCTTTTCCTTTTCTTTTCTTTTCTTCTCTTTCTCTTCTCTCTTCTCTTCTCTTCTCTTCTTTTCTCTTCTTTCTTTTCTTTTCCTTTCCTTTCCTTTCCTTTCCTTTCCTTTCCTTTCCTTTCCTTTCCTTTCCTTTCCTTTCCGTCTTCTAACCAAAGTTTTTTAATTCAAATATAATTAACGTACAATGTTATATTAGTTTCAAGTATATAATATAGTGATTTGGTAATCTATACATTACTCAGTGCTCATCACAAGGGTGATCCTTAATCCCTATCACCTATTTTACCCATCCCCCAAGCTACCTCCTCTCTGGTAACCATCAGTTTGTTCTCTACAGTTAAGGATCTGGCTTTTTGTTTGTCTCTTTTCTCTTTGTTCATTCATTTTGTTTCTTAAATCCCTCATATGAGTGAAATCATATGGTATTTGTCTTTCTCTTCACTAAAAACAGGGCCATGAATACAGAGATGGTGGGAAGATCTATTGATTAGTTAGCTGCAGGAGATGTAAATAGAATAGAATAAGTGTCTTGTTC
This sequence comes from Paguma larvata, assembly GCA_030068075.1. Lineage (NCBI taxonomy): Eukaryota > Metazoa > Chordata > Mammalia > Carnivora > Viverridae > Paguma > Paguma larvata. The sequence goes on along the minus strand of CM057826.1, from coordinate 140,592,270 downwards.
TTTACAAAATACGAAACACAGAAACATAATGTTCTTTGTATGCATTTAGGAAAAAACCAACTAGTTGTGTTATGGTATAGTTGTGTTATCACCAAAAAAAAAAAAAATGCTGCCAACGTGCCAGATTTGGTCAAAGAATTAGGAGCACTATGGAACCATCCTGCCCCAACCACCTCTGCTGTCCAGTCAACACACACACACACACACACACACACACACACACACACACACAGAGGGAAAAAGAGATTATTCTTATATGGAACACACTGGAAACCTGAATAGACAGAATAAAGAAAGGAGGGTGGGGTCGATTCTATTTAAACATGTAAGGGGCGCCTGAGTGGCTCAGTCCGTTATGCATCTGTCTCTTGATTTTGTCTCAGGTCAAGATCTCACTATTCGTGAGTTCAAGCTCCATGTCAGGCTCTACGCTGATGGCACAGAGCCTGCTTGGGCTCTGTCTCTCTCTCCCTCTATCTCTGCCCCTCTCCTTCTCATGCACGCCCTCTCCCTCTCTCTTTCTCTCTCTCTCAAAATAAATGAAGTAAATGAAATAAACATCAAAAAAATTTTTTAACATGTAAAAATACTCAGCGTGTGTTCAAGAACCGCTCTGGGTATAATCCACTGTGTCGGTATAAATAAAATCAACATCGTGGATTTGTTTTGCTTTGCCCAGGCAACTCTTAACAATTGCAGGGCCCGAGGCAGAGGTAGAAATGGAGGCCTAATACCGTATCCTAACAAGTTAGAATTTATAAATTAAGCCACCTGTGAAAAGAACAAAAACATGTTCTTCCATTCTACCCCCGTATGAATGTAGGAGCCAGGTTCAATGTTGCAATTTTGAGACTCCTTAGGAATTCCACACCAGAATAGGGCCTCATGAGGCCTTCTGGTCCTTTCTCCACGGTCCTTCCCATTTCCGGGAATGAAATTGGTAATTTCATTCCCATCATGATGATGATGACTGCCACCATCGCATAGAAGATTTGCCCTCTCTCTGCCGACTTATAATTCCTGAAACTAACAAAATGCGAGAAAACTCACTTCAAGCATTGTATGTATTTTATTTGTTCTTTCTATGCTTCTATCTTCTGGTCTATGCATACTGAAACAGATCTGTGACTTGGTTCACTTTGGATTCTCTTTCCTCCTAATTTCGACCTTCTGAGAAACAAAACAGATGCCTTTATCTTTTTTTTTTCGATTTCAGAAGCCAACCTGTGAGCCTAGAGTGATGTAAGAATAACCCTGAGACGTTTGAGCCGTTTGCCTCTTACAGGCATCCGAAAGTGAGAACGTGGAGAAAAAGGTGAGTAGATGTTTATCGTTCTATGCATTCACTAACAAGTTAATGAGTCACATGCTAAGACTGTCTAAGGTCAAGGGTATTTTTTTGTGTTCCCTAACCCAACATTGCAACGCACCTACCCATGTACACACGCCCACACATGCACGCAAACTGTAAAAAAATGATTTATAATCTTTTTCTGAATAGTCAGGCCATCTTGCAAAAGAATCAAGAATCTAGAGCTGAGAGCAATTCACTGCATGCGGGTGGTAATTTCTAGCATCTTTCAGTCCCTGGGTGTGTGTGGTTGGCAGTACTGGGAAGGGCACAGAATTTAATCTGTAATTTATTCAAATCAACCAGTTAGAAAAGATTTTTTTTTTCTTTGCCTCCTATGTGACTCGGTAGTTGTCCCTGTTCTGTGAACTTTAGCAGATTTGTTTTTGCCCTCGTGGGACTTGCAGTCTGGTTCATTCATGTCTGAGTCTCCATTTTCAGATACGTAATAGGCAATGAATACATGAAACCAGTAAAGAAACACATGAAAAATTCAGTTAATAAACCTAGCAAGTGGCTCAGCTGAGATATTTACTGTCAACATAGTACATCATTTGGTAAACTCATTAGTGAGGCAGTCAATGTAAAGGGAATTAATGTAATCTTCAAATTTAGACAGAGTGAGAATGGAAGAATTAAGACAGGCTCATTTTTTCCTTTACTATTTATATAATCCTGGGAAAACGGGTTGGGAAAATCGTCACTGCTCTGTATCTCACTTCGAAGTTTTTTGGTTGCATTTGTTCACAATTTGTGCCTTTGTAGAATTTGATGAGATCTTGGAAACAGGAATCTATTCTTGACATCACATCTGTTTAATAGCAAGTCTCTGTGCTCTGCTGTCTCACCAAAGGGAATCCTGACTTTTACGGAGCACCTGTGTTTTACATACAGTATTTAATGGAGTCATCGTGACCCCATGGTGTGTGTGTGCGTGCGTGTGCAATCAGTATCCCTATTTATTAGATGTGGAAACTTTTAATTGAGTGGTGCTAGTAAGTTGTGTTGGGCTGCAGAACTAAAGAATGATAGATCTAGTACTTAGAACTTGGTCTCACTGCTAAGTGCATGCCTCATACTTCAAATAATGCCACCGCTCTAAGAGGCTGAGTTGAATAATGCTCTCAGTTAATGGTCTAATGATACTTTCTAAAAAAATTTTTTTTTAAGTTTATTTATTTATTTTGAGAGACACAGAGACAGCGTGAGTGGGGAAGGGACAGAGAAGGAGGGAGAGAATCCCAGGCAGGCTCAGAGCCTGATGTGGGGCTCAAACCCATGAAACCGTGAGATCATGACCAGAGCTGAAACCAAGATTCAGATGCTTAAGAGCCACCCAGGCACCCTAATGACACTCTTAATCCATTTTACTCCTCTGTTGATACTCACTTGAGTTCCCTGTGGATCCCTGTATTGAGTCTTCATTGGGAAGGAGAAAAAAACTGGGTATAAATTGAGTGTAAGTTTTTTTTCCCCATAGAATGTTCAAGCTCCTGGAAACGTTTTTTAAACCAAGTAGTTTTCAGTAAAGCCCAACTTCTGGAACCCTTCAGAAAGGTCCACACTAGAAAAGAGCTAAACCTTGGAATAGGACTGCATCATACATTGTTAGTTGAACAGAGGCCCCTAAGTCCCTAATGATAAATAGAGTTAATCATATCAGTGAGAATACTGCCTTTCTACCAGACTCATACTTTGCGTTTTATGTCATAACAATTAGAGGAACACTGTTTGAATATTTATTAGGTGAAGGATACTGTGTTTTGCATAAATTATCTTCCATTTAATTTTTTACAATATCTCAGTGAGGTAGAAATATATTATTTCCATTTTATATATGTGGAAATTGATCTTCAGTGAGGTTGAGTTGCCTAAAATCCCATGGCTGGTCAGGAATGGAGCCTAGAATTGATTTTCTTTTCTTTTCTTTCTTTTTTTTTTTTTCCAATTTATTTTAGAGAGAAAGAGAGAGAGCATGATTGGGGAAAGGCGGAGAGGGAGAGAGAGACTCTTAAGCAGGTTCTATGCTCAGCATGGGGCTCGACGTGGGGCCCAATCCCATGCCCCTTAGGATCATGACTTGAGCCGAATGAAAGCAAGAGTCGAGGGGTTAACCGATTGGGCCACTCAGGTGCCCCCAGAATTGATTTTCTAACAAGGTGAGTTTTAACATTACAACGGATATGCTGCTTCTGAGAGGAAGGGAAGAGTCCTTTTAAATGCTCATTACCAGAATGAAAGCTGAGAAATTCGCCCCTGCTCCTGCTTAGGTAATTTCCGAGCATGCTTCCCATGTGAAAAGCGCTCTGCCTGAGAAGAGCCTGAGAAGGACACTCATTCATGACATCGCTCTAAAGGAGCTTGCAGCCCGCGTGGTAGAGATCAGACAAGTACACAGCAGCACTGTTACAACACAGACAGGACCCCGTGGGAGGCTGAGACCAAACACAAGGGGAGTCAGCCCAAAGAGGGGGTCTTACTCCACTTTGCCTCTCTCACGGGCATCCGGCAAGAAAGGAATTACAAAAAATTTATTTTTTGGATGAGGAAAACAAGATGGAAAAACTTTGCAAACCAGTTTAAGATTCTTATTAAATGTTTTTCGGGATGAATAAAAAAAATGCTAAAAGCTTTATGAGCTGGCTTTGGCAAAAGGAACTAGGAACAGGCAGGAGAAAAGGACATAGGATCGCGGGGAACAGTAATGGAGGTAACAGCTATTGGTCTGACATTACTTATTTAGATTTTTTTTATTTTTTTATTTTTTTTTAATGTTTTGAGAGACATAGAGTGAGCATGCACACATACATGCACAAGTCGGGGAGGGGCAGAGAGAGAGAGAGAATCTCAAGCAGACTTGGTGTCCAGTGCAAAGACAAGGAGGGGCTCGATCCCACAACCGTGAGATCATGACCTGAGCAGAAATCAAGAGTCAGACCTTGGGGGTGCCTGGGTGGCTCAGTCGGTTAAGCAGCCAAGTTTGGCTCAGGTCATGATCTCACAATCTGTGAGTTCGACCCCTGCTGTGCTGATAGCTCAGAGCCTGGAGCCTGGTTTGGATTCTGTGTCTCCCTCTCTGCCCCTCCCCCACTCACACCTCTGTCCCTGTCTCTCTCTCAAACGTAAATAAACATTAAAAAAAAAAAAAGAGTCAGACGTTTAACTGACTGAGCCACCCAGGTGCCCCAAAAGATTTTTTATTTTTATTAAATTTAATTAATTGATTAATTAAAAAAATGTTTATATATTTATTTTTGACAGAGAGAGAACACAAGCGAGGGAGGGGCAGAGAAAGAGGTAGACCTAGAATCTGAAGCAGGCTCCTAGCTCTGAGCTTTCAGCACAGAGCACGACATGGAGCTCGAACTCACGAAATGTGAGATCATGACCTGAGCCGAAGTCAGATGCTTAACCAACTGAGCCACCCAGGTGCCCCCAAAGTTTTTACTTTTAAATAATCTTTACACCCAACGTGGGGCTCAAACTCACAACCCTGAGATCAAGAAAGAGTCACAGGCTCCATTACCTGAGCCAGACAGGCGACCCACTATTGGGCTCACTTTTAGAAGCAACAAAGGTACCAGAAAACACTCCATGCTTGTTTGCTTTTTGAAGGATATCTCTCAGAATGGCCAGTTTCTTGTGAGTAGTAGTTGGCGGCCTTAACGTCTACTACAATAACCCTAAAGCATGACTTAACTGGAAACTGAAGATGTTAATAACTGACCTGTAGTCGCCACGGCTCCTGATTATTTTTTTTTTTTTACATTTGACTAACAAAAATGACTTAAATATATCTAATTCTGTTCTTGATCCCCTGTCAGGCGAAGTAAGAATTTTAAGTATGTTGATAACGAGGGAAGGGAGTTTTGAGTCTTTAGCTCGCCGCCTTAAGTTCTGTGAGATGTGGGAAGGCAGCATGTTGTTTTAGGTAGAGTCATCTGTATGCCTGGAATTTGGGTTGACATAATTAAGCTCACACATATGTGCGTAAGTGCGTATATAAATATATCTTGATTCTCTCTTGTATCTAGCTAGCTATCAATATGCTTTATAGAGAGAGAGATTTGGGGAGTTCCCAAGGCTTATTGATTCTAAATTCCATAACATCCAAGAGTGCTATAAATTGCTTTGCTTCATCTTTATGTGAAAATTTTCCACTTCAAAAAGCTAGCGTTTTACCTATTTCTCTGTACAAAAGCTGCTTCCCTAGTGATGTTCAGGGCCAGGCCAGTTCTCACAATAGCTTCAATGGTGATTGATTGAGCTTTGACTATTTCATTAAATTCTGTCCTGATTTCACAGTGGGAAAAAAATGGATTTTTAAAAAACTTATTTAAAAACATTTTTTTAAATTTATTTTGTGGTTGAGGTCTCTGCTGACAGCAGCGGCAGCATCATGGGGTGAACTTCTCATTTGTCTTACACGTTCTCTCTACTGTGATGACTTCGGATGAAGTTTGAGGGTGGAGTTCCTGTCCTTACCAGTCAAAACCCATTGTACGCTATAAACAGAAGAGTAGCATCAGGGCAGATCTCTGATAGCATAGGCCTGTCTGGAGCCTGTACAGCTGGGCTGTCATTCTTAAGAAAGGGAATACACGAATATCTTAATTTTGTAATCTACAAAAGCTTCTCATCATATGAACATATTTGCCAGTGTCGGGGAGGAAGAATTTCCTGCATCCTTCAAGGTCCTTCCACCTAGTGTGTGAATCAAATTGATGAGAGATTAACGGCAGAAAATCTGTTTTAATTGCGTATGTACATACGTACGAAGAATCCACACAGATGTGGAAATTCCAAACACACGCAACGTGATGCTAACATGGGTTAACAGAAGAAGACGCATCCAAGTTTTATTTGATGTTAATGTTTTAATGTTTATGTGTATGGAGGGCTTCATAGATAAGCGCAGGCATCCAAGGACGCAAGACCATCAGCAGGAAGGTGAGAGGAGACGTTTGAAAAACAGAGGTGCCCTGTTCTGTGGGTAAGTTTTCTTGGTAAAGGAGACTCTCTGTTACTAGCTCTCTTCCTGGTTCAAGCAGGCGGTTGAGAGGGATGTACATAGTTTTTCCTGAATCTGCTGGGTTTTGATTGCTTTTAACTCCAAATAATGTTCATGCCAAAGAGGCCCGTCTTGGGGCGGCCTGTCCTTGGCCTCTACACTAGGAACCTTCTTCCTCTGAAGGGACTGTGGACATGAGAGCTTAGGTTTCGTTAGCATCACAGTGCATTTGCCTCCGGTTAGCACTTGTCATACTGCCTTCAAAATGCCTTTTCCTATTTCTCTTGCTCCCACTTAACTCCACGTCCTAGGGGGCAGAGGCCATGCCTTTTTAATCTACTGGCAGCCTTGATGTTCTCACACCTTGTCCTGCAGAAACTAGGTCAAAAGATCTTTAAGAACGCGAAGGAATCCTTACTCATTAGCCTTATGGCGTTTTTTCCCCTTGACAAATCAGGGCATGATCCTTTGCTGCAAAGGGTCGTGGGTAAAAATCTGACCATGATTATTTTCCTTGCGGTGGTTAACGCTAATGTGGAGGTCAAACTTGAAGGATGCTTGCCGAGTAACTGTTTTACATATAGGGAATAACTGCTGGTGGACCTGTATCGGTGAAATTATTAGCAGCGAATGGAAAGGAAAGAAGGAAGTATTTTACAAAGAGCCGGGGTTTGCTCTGGTATAATTACCCTTAGTCAAGCCTGAAAACCAAGTGGAACTCGGTTCTGGAGATTGAGGAACCAATCCTGGTCAAAGCAGGTGTGCAGGTATGCTGTGTGTGAAGGGGTTTCCCTCCCAACAGGTTTGAAGAATTGAGATCACTTTCTTGGGCCTTTTATATTTTGATCCATGGAAGGGCAACCTACGTGAGAAGTATTAAAGGCAAAAGGAATTTTTTTATTTCAGAAAAATCAAAGTGGCTCTATGTCAAGATTAGAAGTACCCTAACCCCACCAGCTACCTACATCTTTGCTTATTGATCCATTAACAAATTATTGAGAGAGGTTGGAGGGAAATAAGAGTGCCAATCAACATTGCCAGACTGTTTAAAAGGATTCTGGGAATGGAACTTCCAGAATACATTCTGGTAAAACCACAGAAGGGGAACATGATTGCCATGTGATTAAGACTAAGATGGACCCCTATGGAGAGATTAAGCTAACCTGTGACTTTTGTAAGAGGGTTCAGGATATGCAGATAGCATAGGGAGGGGCAGAGAGAGGGAGAGAGAGAGAATCCCAAGCGGGCTCCACACTGTCAGCACAGAGCCTGAGGTGGGGCTCGAACTCGTGAATGTGAGATCATGACCTGAGCTAAAATCAAGTGTCTGACTCTCAACTGACTGAGCCACCCAGGCGCCCCCAACGTATTTCCTATGGAACTGTATTTCTAGGAGTACTTAAATATTGCTATTTTAAAAAGAAAAGTAAAAGTAAAATGGAATATTTTTCTGTGGTCAAATAATTTTGGCAATGCTGGGTAAAAGTCTATTTGGCAGACTTCTTTACTGCAACAATTCTTGGTGCTAAAGTGCATCTACGAAAGGGATGTTTCTTGCTGTGTTATCCAAGGAATCATATTTTGAAGGAGCCCATGGAACAGACATTGGAGGATGATAATCTATTCTGACCCTGCACACTCACACACACCCCAAGCAAAGTGATTTCCCTTGTTTACGTGGCTGGAAGAAGAACCGTGGCCAGAGCTCACATCTGCCTCCCAGGCAGGGCTTCTTCTTCTGCATCGACAGAAAGTCAGTACTGAGATGGGTCTGCACAAACATTCTTTAACAAAGTTACCCTTATCTTCCATTAGTTTCCCTTCCTATATTTACCTTCCCACAGTTCACCATCCCTAGAGGCCCGAGCTCCTTTTCCTTTTCTTGTCACTTCGCAAATTTATCAGCCTTTGTTAAAATGAGTATATAAGCCCTTGTGTCCAGACACCCTTTTGGGATCTTCCTGTCTTATCTATGAAGGCTCCATTACATATAAACATTAAAATATTAACATCAAGTAAAATTTGTATGCCTTTTCTTCTGTTGACCCATCCTTTGTCTGTTTAATTAGCATGCCGCAGGCACTGAACATAAGAGGGTAGAAAAAATTTTTTGCCTTCCCTACACCCTCCAACCATACTTAGTTCTATAAAACTACCTCCACCACATCCATGTGTTCTCGGGCACTAAATCAGATCAAAGAAGTCAGGGTCTGAAGATGAAAGAGTACAGCCAAAGAAAGTATGCCAAATTAAAAGGGAATACTGTACCTTGTCTATGATTTCAAGACTTTAAGTCAAAATATGATAGGACATGAGCTTCTACTTTTCAACAGATGCGTTAATCACTGTGAGCTTTTATTTGCTCTCTCTCTCTCAAAATAAATAAATAAACTTAAAAAAAAGATACTTTGGGGGCACCTGGGTGGCTGAGGTCATGATCTCATGGTCCGTGGGTTCAAGCCCATGTCGGGCTCCGTGTTGACAGCTCAGAGCCTAGAGCCTGCTTCAGATTCTGTGTCTCCCTCTCTCTCTGCCCCTCCCCGGCTTGCACTCTGTCTCTCTCTAAAAAATAAATAAACATTACCAAAAAAATTAAAAAAAAAAAGAATTTGGAAAAACCCGAGCTTAAGATCTCTCAAATACCTTGCTGGTCTTACTGATTATAATTTTAAAATTTGTTTTACTTTAGGAAATAATGCAGTTGTGCATAGCTAGTATGCTGAGTATTCTACAGAAGATGTCAAATAAAAGTGCATTTACTTGTCAAGAAGACTTAATAGCTATAAACACAGAAAAATAAATTAGACCTGACAGTGTACAATAAAGACATGGTAGCAGAGACAGAAAAAGAAATTTGGCTAATAAGCAGTAATATGTGTACCGTTAGCATGCAGTGGTTGGCTTGAGGAAAAGGGTTGTGGGAGTTTTGGTTGGGGGGGGTTTGTGAGATATTAGTGAAAATATTCAGAGCCACGTGGGAGAAGCTAATGAGCTAGGAAAAGGGGGTTTCTTCTGTGAAGAATATTTGTTGTGTATATGCTCTTTAATCTTGAACAACTCAAGTAAGCCACGTGATGAATGATCCTTTATTGATAATCAATGATGTTGACAGTAGATGTGTCTCAGGAGATATCCGCAGGAACACGGGGCAGGATGTTGCTGGGGGGGGGTGCGTAATCAGTTTAATTTTATATTTAATGTGCCTCCGAAATGTTTTTGAGTTTTAGTGGAGAATCGTCTTGAGCCCAGACCTGGCTACATCATTTGTGGGGGCCTTTTTCAATTTGCACCAGGGGCAAAAACCTTTTTCAAAAAACAGGAAAAGGGGCAATTTAAGGTGCTAACATAGAATGAATATATGAACAAAATTCTAAGCAAAAAAATTAACAAAGTGATCAGGGGCTGTGGGGTGGCTCAGTTGGTTAAGCATACGACTCTTTTTTTTTTTTTTAATTTTTTAATGTTTATTTTTGAGAGAGAGAGAGAGAGAGACAGAGAGATAGAGCATGAGTGGGAGAAGGGCAGAGAGAGAGAACGGGGGGACACAGAATCTGAAGCAGGCTCCAGGCTCTGAGCTGTCAGCAGAGAGCCCCACGAGGGGCTCGAGCCCCATGAACTGTGAGATCATGACCTAAACTGAAGTCGGACGCTTAAAGGACCAAGCCACCCAGGCATCCCAAGCATATGACTCTTAGCTCAGCTCAGGTCTTGATCTCCGGGTCGTGAGTTCAAGCCCCACATTGGGCTCCAAGCTGGGCATGAAACCTACTTTTTTTTTTTTAAAAGTAAAATGATCAGCTTGAACTTTATTATTCATCTTCATAAGCGCCATGCCGGTTTTAAATACAAATATGGAAGCCTTTCATTTTTCCGACTCATAAAGAGCTTTTAACTTGTATGCAGAATCACAGAAGTTACACGATTTGTGTTTTGCAGCTCAGTCATATATATGGATACAAATAACTGCTTCTGACATTTGGATGGGGTCTTAACGGTTTATGGAGAACTTTCATGTACCGTTACTTTGTATACAAATTAAGGGATTGGCTGCCATCACCGTTTTATGGATGATCCGATAGGGGCTCAGAGAATATATCACATGCTAACTAGTCTTATTTAAGATTCTATTCTATTTGTGCTACATTTCTATCTCTTAAATTATATTGCTATTGTAAAATCGTCGAAGTCTATAAAACAGCAGTTTTCCTGTAGTCACTGCCTAATCAGATCCTTTTTGCTCCTGTGCTAGCAGAAGGCTTTGGGCTTTTTCTGATAAGGAGTAGTATGGTGAGTAAAAGAAGACTGCATGAGGCAGTTCTCAGCCCCGCCCCTCCCTAGCTGCCAAGCCTTGGACCAGTCCCTCGGAGATAAAGATAGCACCTAACTGCCTGGGTGTTTCCCGGAAGGTTAAGTGAAGGTGCAATGTGTCAAACACTTAGAGCAGAGCCTGGCTGTCATATGCAATCCGTGCAGAAAAAGCTATTGTTATGCCTCTTTTTTGGGGGGTGGGGTGGGATCATTTCATTGCTCGTTAGCACTTGTATTGCAGAAGGAGGATTAGGGAAAGGAAAGCAAATCCAATATTTGTTAGTTTTTATCCTTTCCAGAACTCTGGTGAAATATTTAATTTGGGGACTCCTTATGATAAAAGAATGAGACCTTTTTTATTATATTACATTACATTATATTATATTATATTATATTATAATTTTATTATTTTATTTTATTTTAAAGGTTTATTTATTTATTTTTGAGAGAGACAGATGATGAAGTTTTGGAGTCATAGTTGGCGGGGGGGGGGTCCGGAGCCGATGGCCAAAAAAGAATTCTTGAAGATGTCTGTGGTGCAAAAATGGTGATTTTATTAAAGCACGGGGACAGGACACTTGGGCAGGAAGAGCTGCACTGGGGTCCTGACGGGTAACTCATTATATACCAATTCAGGTTGGGAGGGGGTCAGGGAGAGAGTAAGTCTCTAAGGAATTTTGGAAGCAAGGTGTCCAGGCGCTTGAGGGGGTAGCTGTTGCTAGGGGAAAGCCATTTATTACCGTTTAGTAAAACCTCAGTCATGAGACCCTTCAGATATATATGGGTGGGGGGGGCATAAGCTTGGAGCATGATGGTCAGCATATATCCTGGGGCAGTTGAGATAAAGGAAGAACACTTACAGGATCCTCAAGGTTGGGAGCATGTTAAGCCAAGGTGCTCTTTTGCCCCCAGCAAAGTGCCATCATCCAGGCAGCTGAGCTCCTAGAGGGGTTACTCTGCCCGTTTCAAGGATTTGTCAGTGGGCTATGGGCAGTCAGCGAATTTAATTTTTCATTTGTCTTAGTTTCCCACATCCCCATGGCAAGCACTGAAGCCCCTTTCCTTTGTTCTTGGGGAGCCGGGAGTGTCCGAGGAATATCACACAGATGCCACTTGGGGTGGGAGGTGGGCTAGCTTGGGCTTTGCCCTCGGCTTGCCCCATGCTGGCTCATCATAGAGACAGTGTGAGCGGGGGAGGGGCAGAGAATGAGGGAGATAGAGAATCCCAAGCAGGCTCTGCACTGTTAGCACAAAGGCCGATGCGGGGACTGGAACCCAGGAAACTGTAGGTCGTGACCAGAGCCAAAACCAAGAGTGGGATGCTTGACCGACTGAGCCACCCAGGTGCCCCAAGACCCTTTTTAAATAATTTTAAACTGCAGTTTTCATCCATTTCGAGGTGTTTCTCTCTCTGGGGTAAAAGCCTCTGGCCTCTTCTGGACAGTGAGTGCGAGAAACATCAAAAAGAGCACATTAGTGAAAACTTCCCATCCCTGGAAAAGAAACAGGCCTGTGGGTCCCAGCTTTAGAGTAAATACTAAGCTGCCCCTTGCAAAACTGGGGGATTTGGAGAGACCCAGCCAAAAAAAAAAAAAAGATAATAATTCCCTTAACTTGGAATCATAAATTCTAAAATCCATTTTCTGGGGTGAGTTATTGCCCCAAAACTCCTCTTTTATAATGCAGACACCCTAAGGAGGGTAAGCCACTAATTTACCCTTCAAAGCTCCCTAGCTTTTCTTTTAATCTGAAGGGGGCTCTGGAGTTGCCTGTGGAGAATGGGCTGGGGAAGGGAAAGAGGAAGTGGAGGGGAGAGGGAAGAGTTGATGCTGGCTCCCGCCCCGCCCCTGGGTGCCGGCTCTGGTGCTCCAGCAACCAATTGGCTGAGCAGCCTTGGGAGGCCAGAGGTCACCTTTTAGAGACTCCGCCCTGCTCTGATGGTATGCGATTTTCTGTCCATGTGTGTCATCTGTGAATTAGTACCTCTCTGTTTCAGGTGAAAATCAAGAGATAGACCTCAAGGGCAGGTGAACCGTTTCAAACTTTCTCGAATATTCCCAAAGGTTTACTCGCATGCCGGCTCTTGTCCATTTGAGCCCTCCGCATTATTAATCACGGTTGTTTTCAATTCCCGGTCTGATAATTCCAATTTCCCTGCCACGTCTGGGGCTGGCACCTGCTCTGCGTTTTCTGGTTTTTTTTTTTTGTTTGTTTGTTTTTGGTTTTGCCTTTTTGTATGCCTTGTAATGTGTTCGTGATAGCCAGACAGGACCGACTGGATAAAAGGAACTGCTGTTAAACAGGCTTTAGGAATGTGGCGGAGAGGTGTGGGGGAGGGAAGGCGTCTATAGTCCTCTGAGTAAGCCTCTGTCATTCCCTGAGCCTTAACCTCTGGACTAGAAACTTCACCAGTGTTTCTCGGGTTTCTTCTCCCCTGCTTAGGCAGCACAGGATGGGAAAAGGGGGCTGGAATTGTGTAATTCCCTTTCCTCAGGTCCCTTAGGCTCTCGTTAACTAGTTTCTCCTGAGGACAGACTTTATTAAGAACAGGATACTCAGGTGTATTTCAAAATGGCTCCTTTTCTCTCCCTCTGTGAGGATTTTTCTCCACTACTTACCATGAGAACCAGCTTGAGCTCCTAAAGGTAAACTCACAAGAGTTTGGGGGGCCTCCCTCTCACAGGAACCCCGGGGGGTTTTAAGGTTCAGGCTCGTCCACACTGAGCTTCCAGCAGTTACTTAATTATGACTCAGGTTTTGCTGCTCTGGGGCTGGTTCCCATGGAGGCTTCTCCTGGGGTGTGTTGGTATTCTTTGTATTTGCGTGTCTGTCTGTCCTTCTGATTCTGGGGGCTGTAGTTTGCCCTGTGACCTCCATTCTTTTACAGATCTAAGATGCGCTGTTGATGTTTTTGGTCTGTTCAACTTTTTACTTGCTGTTGAGATGGAGCGGAGACTTCAAAACTCTTTGTATGTGGAGCTGGGACGCAGAAATCTAGAAAGTTTACTTTATCATAGCTAGTGTCTGTTGATTCCAAAGTATGGCCTCACCTTTACAGGATAATCTGTTATTCTCTGTGCCTGGGTTGATGTTAAAAAATCCTATTGATGAAGTTTTGGGGTGATGGTGGGTGGTCCGGAGCCGATGGCCAAGAAAGAATTCTTGAAGATGTCTTTGGTGCAAAAACATGATTTTATTAAAGCATCAGGACAGGACCAGTGGGCAGGAAGAGCTGCACTGGGGTCCTGACAGGTAACTGATTACATACCCTCAGGATGGGATGGGGTCAGGGATAGAGTAAGTCTCTAAGGAATTTTGGAAGCAAGGTTTCCAGGCCCTTGAAGGTCCAGCTGCTGTTAGGAAACTGCCATTTATTACTGTTGAGTAAACTTCAGTCGTGAGACTCTTCAGATGTGTATCAGGGGGCCATAAGCTTGGAGTATGATTGCCAGCATATACCTTGGGGGAGTTGAGATAAAGGAAGTTTCCAAAGGAATTTTTATACGTTAAAGAAGACTCACAGGGTCCTGGAAATCAAGATAATGTTCAGTCAAGATTGTCTTTTGCTCCCAGCAAAGTGTCATTATCCGAGCAGCTGAGCTCCTAGAGGGAGGTCACTCTGCCTCTTTCAAGGACTTGTCAGTGGGCTGTAGGCAGGAATGGAATTTAATTTTTTATTTGCCTTAGTTTCCCACATCACCATGGCAAGCACTTAACCCCATTTCTTTGGTTCTTGGGTAGCCCGGAGTATCCGAGGAATATCACATGTTATTTCTTTGGGGAATAACATGGTGGGGGGGGGGTGCTGTTAGCCTGTCCTTTGCCCTCAGCCTGCCCCATACTCCCTCATCACTATTATCTCTGGTTTCTCAGTACCTCAGGGTCTCCAGGTTTTTTCAGGGATACAACTCATTTTTCAAATTCTCTAAACAAATACAATAATTCGATTTCAGGTGTTTTTTAATTTTAGAGCCAGTGGTCACACGCATGAGCAGTTGGGGAGGGAGAGGCAGAGAGACAGAATCTTTTCTGTTTTTAAATGTTTATTTTTATTATTTTTTAAAATGTTTATTTATTTTTGAGACAGAGAGACAGAGCATGAGTGGGGGAGGGGCAGAGAGAGAGGGAAACACAGAATCCGAAGCAGGCTCCAGGCTCTGAGCTATCAGCACAGAGCCCGACGTGGGGCTCGAACTCACAGACTGCGAGATCATGACCTAAGCCGAAGTCGGACGCTCAACCGACTGAGCCACCCAGGCGCCCCTAAACGAAGATTTCTGTACTTAGAACCAAAGTATTGTAAATAATATGAGACAGGGGAGGGGTGGGTATTTCAAGGAAGCTCCGTTTAGGCTCAGGAGATATCATAACAGGCAAAGGCTAAGAGATGAGATATGCCATAATTTGGAGGCACAGGGGTCATGAATGGCAGGCTGAATCTGAGGATTAGAATTTTACGGCTGAGGGGCATCTGGGTGGCTCAGTCGGTTAAGCGGCCGACTTCAGCTCAGGTCATGATCTCACGGTCTGTGAGTTCAAGCCCTGCATCGGGCTCTGTGCTGTTGGCTCAGAGCCTGGAGCCTGCTTCGGATTCTGTGTCTGCCTCTCTCTCTCTGCCCCTCCCCTGCTCATACTCTGTCTCTATGTCTCTCAAAAATGAATAAACGTTAAAAAAAAATAAAAAAAAATTTTATGGCTGAACAGAAATCTGAAGATCACTTGTCTAATGCCTTCCTTTGTCATACGAGGAAAGGGATGAGCAGAGAGCTCTGTGATTTTTCAGAGCTTGAGCTTGGGGGTGGCAGGCTCGGTAATAAAAGCAGCCATTCTTGTTCCCTGGATCCCGCCTATTTCCTCACTCTTACACGATCCCAGTGCCTGGACTCCAGACCCGTCTCTCTTCCTCCTTAATGTCCCAGTCTTTGCAAACTCAACTAGGACAAGATAGAACTTATCATTTCTGCCTAAACCCTTGTTCTCTCCGCCCCTCCCCCTCCCCCATATCCTGTCTTTAGTCACTTAAGATAGAGATGTGATTTTTTTCAGGGGCACCTGCATGGCTCAGTCAGTCTAGTTGACTCAGGTCATGATCTCATGTTTCGTGAGTTCGAGCCCTGCATCGGGCTCTCTGTTGTCAGCATGGAGCCTGCTTCAGATCCTCTGTCCTCTTCTCTCTCTTGCCTCCCCTGCTCATGCTCTCTCTCTCTCTCTCTCTCTCTCTCAAATAAGTAAACATTAAAAAAAATTTTTTTTAAAGATAGGAATGTGATTTTTTTCTTTCTACCTAAATGTTCATCTTATGTGATCTTGCATACCGTCTATCAACCTCTGTATCCTGATAACTCCCAAACGTACAGACTTAAGCCCCTGATTTTTAGACTCTTGTATACATCTTTCATCTGGACATTTTCACTGGAAGTTCTCAGAAGTATATCGAACTGAACATGTCCCAAATCTCATCAATTCTCCCATTCCTCCAAAGGCAATTATGGCAGACGAGTGGGTCCATTTGTCAGTTTTCCGGTATTTATTTCCCAGTACCTTCTCTCTGAATTGAACCTTCCATTCCCAGTAACCAGTTGGTCACTACTATGTCTTTTAGCTCTTTATAATGCTTTAGGTTTCCACCCTGTCATCCTCATCATTGTTCTCAATCAGGTCATCAACATTTCTTAATCAGAAATTAGAAGTCGGGGGTGCCTGGGGGACTCAGTCAGTTAAGTGTCTGCCTCTTGATCTCAGGTCAGGTCTTGATCTCAGTGTTGTAAGTTCGAATGTTGCCTTTGGCTCCATGCTGGGTGTGAAGCCTACTTAAAAAAAAAAATTAGAAGTTAGACTCCTTGCCTCTAGTCTTGTATTACTTCCAGTCTGTCCCCCCACCTACCCCAATGGCCAATGATTTTTCTAAAATGGACATTTTAGATGACACTGAAGCAGCCCTGGCTACCCATCTCCCCTGCCCCCAGTGTTGTGGTGGTGTTTTCTTGGCTGTTTTGCTCATTCGTGGCTCAGCTGAGGTCTCTTTCCCCCACAGTACACAACATTTGATGACCTTGCCCAGATTTTCCTCCCTGTTTTTATTTTTAGCCCAGCTGTGCAGGGTTCAGCATGAGCCGCTATGGGCCAAAGTCAGGTTTAAGGCCCCTTCCACGGCCATATGGGTTTTTAGCCTTTACTGGTGTATGTGGTTTGCTGCTATACAAATCAGGGAATCGCGTCATTGTCATGTGTCCGTTTTGCCCGCCTTTAGCCTGGAGCTACTTGCTTGGAGTTTCCCTCTGGTGGCTCTTGAGAGGGCACAGCTTGGGCATAGGTATACGCAGCCTTCCAGACTGGCTGGGAATGACTTTTAAATGTAAAAAAATTTTTTTAATGTTTATTTATTTTTGAGAGAGAGAGAGAGAGAGACAGACAGACAGAGTGTGAAAGGGGGAGGGGCAGAGAGAGAGGGAGACACAGAATCTGAAGCAGGCTCCAGGCTTCGAGCCATCAGCACAGAGCCCAATGCGGGGCTCGAACTCAGGAACTTGAGATCATGACTTGAGCTGAAGTCAGAGGCTTACCCGACTGATCCACCCAGGTGCCCCTGATTTTGATATTATTTGTAAGCCTGTAGGAGTCGCCCCCTAGGGGAACAGAGCTTACTGCTCAGCCAGTGCATGGTCAGAGGCTGTGCTGGAGCCCCTTGTACCAGTGAGGGTTCTGTCCTGTGTTGATGGATCTGTATGGCTTGAAGTGATTGCATGTCTGACCCGTCCTGCTGTGATGGCTCACCAGTGGGTGTAGCCTAGCCTGTGTGTACAGCTTTCCTGATGCCCAGGTTACCTCCAGGAGGGCTCTTCTTGGAGAAGGCTCTTACTGGAATTTAATAAGCTTTTGTTGAATGAAACCATCTCTTCCCCTGGTTCCCCATACTCAGCTGGCTGTTCTGCCATTTTATTCGCGTCATGGAACCACTGTCACTGCTCTTCACCAAGATCTCTGTTACCTTCAACAACGCTGAAAAATCCAGTGATACCCTTGAGGGGAAAGGGGAATCCCCTCTTTTTCTTGGGCTGCAATAGTTTCATTCCTTTTGCTAATAAAGTGTTTGTAGAGAGCAGGAAAATAGAGCTCTAACAAATGAGCCACAATGGGGGTGCCCAGGGCATAGCATTCTGGACTCATTGTACCTGGGGTAGAGTGTCTGGGGAAGAGAGACCACCTCCTCTTGTCTTCGCTTGGCTTGGCTTAGAGCTTCTGCAGCTCAGGGCTGGGGGTGAAGAAAAACATCAGCAGTCTGCTCCTTCCTGGGTAACACCAGAGCCACAGACTACTGGGAGCTGGGGCAGGAGGGGCTGCTGGAAGGAGAGCCCCCATCTTCTTGGCTATAGGTAACAGGGGTAGAGCTCTGTGACATGGAAAGGACTGGAGTGGGTCTGGGCTCAGATGGCATAGATTCTCACTGTTCTTATTGGAATTTAATGAGCTTTTGTTGAATGAATGTTTCTCCATTTGCTATGTGCCTTAGGACAATTGCAGAGCCTTTAAAGGATTGATTTATAGAGTTGACCCTAGAAACACCTGGTTTGAATTATGCGCGTCCACCTACACGCACCTTTTTTTGATAAATATGGTACAATCCTGTAAATGTATTTTCCTTATGATTTTCTCAATAATTTCCTTGTCTCTTGCTTATTTTAAGAATGCATATATAATACATATAATATACAAAATATGTGCCAATCGACTGTGTTATTGGTAAGGCTTCTGGTTAACAGTAGGCTGTTAGTGGGGGAGCCACTGAGTGGCTCAGTTGGTTAAGTGTCCGACTCTTGGTTTCAACTCAGGTCACGATGGACGATGGGTTCGAGCCCCATGTCGGGCTCTGTGCTGACAGCGCATAGCCTGCTTGGGATTCTCTCTCTCCCTCTCTCTCTGCCCCTACCCCACTCATGCTGTCTCTCTCTCTCAAAAATAAATAAATAAACTTTAAAATTATTTTAAAAAACAGTAGGCTATTAGCAAAGTTTTTGAAGAGTCACATACGATGCATGGATTTCTCACTGTGCAGAGGGGCAGTGCCCCCAAACGCTGTGTTGTTCAAGGGTCAACTGTATATATTTTTCAACAGATTGTCTTGGTGGGAGTGGCTTCACTGAGCTCCTCACTCCATCATTCCGGAAGTCCTACTGTTCATTTTGAACATCCTAGAATCTTTAAAAACTGGAAGTTGCTAGGCTTCTCTAGCTTCTGCGTGGAGAAGAAAAATGTGGGAGATTGTTGCCACTGCTGAGTGCATGGTGTTCTCCTTTTCTGATCCCTCCTCCCTGACTCTGTTCCAACCAGAGAATTTAGGCAACTTAGGAATACTGAATTTTCATAATCTTGAATCTCAGGGTACTAGAAGCAGAAGATCTCCTCCCAAAGGTTCCGGGATTAGAAGGATGGGAAGTGTAAACCTACCTCTGCACCCCCCCCTCAGCTTCTCCCTCAATCCATGCCTGTCTCCCCAAACTCTGAGTGTAGCAATGGCTTATCCTTCTGTATTCACGGTATCCCACCCTGTGTCCCTTGGAAGGCAATGCAGTTGGCAATGAATGCAATGAAAGCAAGCAAACATTCCCTACCAAATCTGAGCATTGAAGTTCTTTGGGGATCCTTAGCAGTGATTAATCTCTGCCCTGGCATGGATGGAATGAAGGAAGGGTTCCACTGAACTTTACAGAAACTCCATTTCAGAAAAAGATCCAGCTGGTCTGCGCCTCTGTTGAATATGGCTTGCTCCTATTCCATGAATATCCTTGGTTGATGCACCAGGGAAAACACGTGTGACTTAGGAGTCGTTTTCACTAACCAGAGCCCCCAAAGTAACCATCACAGGGCAGTCTATTGTAACAAAGCTTATTTTATACCAGGTCTAGATTTTGAGAGACATCCCTATATGATAATAATGGACTGAGGCTAATTTTCATTGATGCTTATGAATATCGGACAGGAAAAGTGAATGTGTAAGAGTCGCATGTGAAAACTGGCTTTATTTTCAGAATTGAAAATGCTGATTTTTTGGGGACTGAGATAGTTCACAGTCTCTTTTTTTCAGTTATGTATCATCTGTGGAAACCCGAGGCTACTAGTGGCTCCTACTAGTTTTCCTCTCTTCAGTGCTAATGGCATATCAGATTTTTAACTGGCCATATAGCCACCTAAAGTAGGTGTGGCCTTGTGACTCAGTTTGTACCAATGAGATGGAGGTAAAGATATCATGTGTGACTTCTGGGAAGTGTCTTTAAAGGGAGAAGCATGCTCCTCTCTGTCTTTCTTGCTGCTGGAATGACTTTATAATGGCTGGTTCTTAAGGAGTTACCTTAAGATGGATGGGGCAAAAGTTGTAGAATTCTGGATCCCTCACAATCTGGAAATTCTTTATATCCCTGGGATGTCCACCTCTAGACATTTTAAATAAAAGAATAAAATCTTATTTTTAAGCACTGAATCTAATACTCGTTAATACTAATCTAATACTAATCTCATTGATGCATCACTAGATCAATTTTTTTTGAGAGAGCACAAGAGGTGGAGGGGCAGAGGGAGAGAGAATCTTAAGCAGGCTCTGTGCTCAGCAGGAGGCCCCTCCTGGGGCTTGATCTCAGGACCCTGAGATCATGACCTGAGCTGAAATCCAGAGTCTGATGCTTAACCCCTGAGCTACCAGGTGCCCTCACTAGATTAATTTTTAATTAGGAAGTGATAAACAGGGTGGTAAGGTTAGGTTTGAAAAAGCACTGTGCCGTTTTGTGATGGAAGTGGTTGATTAAAGATCACTATGATACACTGTTTTAAAAGAATAATCAGGGGTGCCTGGGTAGGTCAGTCAGTTAAGTGTCTGACTTTGGCTCTGGTCATGATCTCACAGTTCAGAGGGACAAGCCCTACTTTGGGCTCTGTGCTGACAGCTCAGAGCTTGGACCCTAATTCTGATTCTGTATTTCCCTCTCTTTCTCCCCCTCCCCCAGTTGTGCTCTCTCTCTCTCTCTCAAAAATAAATAAAAACATTAAAAAAATAAAATAGTCAGATTTAAGATATAATTGACATACCATTTACAACTGCACATGTTTAAATTATTTAGCGTGTTAAAGTGTGAAATACGTAAACACATCCTGTGAAACCATCATGTCAATTAAGATGATAAATATTTCCATCACACCTGAAGTATCCTCTTCCCTTTGTAATCCAACTTCCTGCCTCCGCTTCCTGCTCTCAGTCCCTAACTCCAGGCAATCACTGAGCTGTTTTCCCTCACTATAGATTGTGACTGAGCTATTTTTATTGCTGAGTAGCATTGCATTATAAAGCTATATCACAATTTGTTTTTCCATTCACTTGTTGATTGTCATTAGGTTGTTCTCAGTTTGGGATATCATGAATAGGGCTGGTCTAAGCACTTCTGTGTCAGTCTTTTTGTGAACATCTGTTTTCACTTAAGTAAAGGCTTAGGAGTGGAATGGCTGGGTCATGGGGTAGGCTTGAGTATAATGTTTTAAGAAGCTGCCAAATGGTTCTCTAAAGTTTTACCTCCCCACTGGAAGTATACAAGGGTTCATTCCTCGCATCCTATTTTTTTTTTTTTCTGTTTATTTCAAGAGAGTGAGAGCAGACGAGAGGCAGAGAAAGAGAGGGAGAGAGAATCCCAAGCAGGCTCCATGCGCAGCACAGAACCCGGTATAGGACTTAATCCCAAGAACTGTGAGATCATGACCTGAGGCGAAACCAAGAATGGGAGGTTCTTTCACATCCTAACAGTTGATATGATCAGTCTTTTAAACTGTAGATATTGCGAGAGTCTAACAGATCTGGCTTGGTATCTCATTGTGGTTTTAGTTTGTATTTCTTTTAGACTAATGGTGCCAAGAATCTTTTCATGCTTTTTTTGGGTACATATCTTTGATGAAGTGTCTCTTCAGAACTTGTGCCTAATTTTTTTGGATTTATTACTTTCTTATTATTTCCTATTAATTGTTGCTTTCTTATTTCTAATTATTGAGGTTTGAGAGTTTGTTATATATTTTGCTTATAATTCCTTTACACACATGATTTACAAATATTTTCTCAAGTCTGTGACTGGTTTTAGCCTCCTCTTAATGATATCTTTCAAAAAACAAAAATTAATAATTTCGATTAAGTTCAGTTTATTGATTTTTTTTCGATTTATCGATTTTTAAAATATCTTTAAACACAGGATCACAAAGATTTTCTTCTAGGTTTTCTTTTATGAGTTTTATAGATTTCAGGTTTTTTACGTAGGTCTATGGTTCATATTGACTTAATTTTTGTATGTGTCATCAGAGGTGATTTTTCCCTCCCTCCCTCTCCCACTCTTCCCCTTCCTTCCTTTTTCTTTCCTTTTCCTTCTCCCCTCCTTCCTTCCCTCCCTTCCTTTTACCCTTCTTTCTTTCTTTGAGTTTATTACTTTTTCATTCTCAAAGACACAGGCTTTTATTTCATTGATTTTTCTCTGTTGTTTTCTATTTTTTATTTTGCCTATTTCCATTATAATCATTATTATTTCTTTTATTCTTATTTTGTGTTTAACGTGCTCTTCTTTTTCTAGTTTCTTAAGATGAGAGCAGTGGCAAGCGAATAGAGAGTTTTCTTTTTTCTAATATAGGTGTTTAGTACTATAAATTTCCATCTCACTACAGTTTTTGTGACATCTATTATTTTGAATTGTGTTTTCATTGTCATTTAGTTCAAAGTAACTTCTAATTTCTCTTTCAATTTTACCTTGAATTTGTAGGTTTAGAAATGTGTTATTTATTTCTAATTATTGGGAATTTCCCAAATATCTTTCTGTTGTTGATTTCTAACTTAATTCCGTTATTGTCAGGAAACATACCGCATGTGATTCGAATCCTTATAGCTTTACTGAAAGTTGTTTCATTGCCAAGAGTATGGTCTATCTTTGTAAATATTCCATGTGCACTTGAGAATGTATTTTGCTGTCATTAGGTATTGCATTCTCTAAATGTCACTTAGGTCTCTCTGGTTACTAATGTTCAAATTTTCTATGTCTTCAGTGATTTTCCATCTACTTGTTGAATCTCTTATTGCAAAATGGGTGTCGAAATATCTAACTAATTATGGTTTATCTGCTTCTCTTTGCAGTTTTATCCATTTTTCCTTTATGTATTTTGCAGCTCTGTTATTAGGTACATGATTCTTTAGGATTATTATGACCTCTTGATGAAATGATGCTCTTTTTTTCCTGGTAATATTTTTGTTTTGTTTTGTTCTATTTTAAAATCCATTTTGTCTGATATAAGATAGACACTCTTGCTTCTTTTTCATGACTGTTTGCATTGTATATCTTTTTTTTCTTCCCTTTACTTGTAACCAATCTTTATCTTGAGTCTTTTCTCCTAGCTTCAAGAATGTATGGAATACATTGAGCAATGTTTAATTATCCTTGTTTATTAATGCTACATCTTTATAATTTCTGAATTGGTTTTATTTATGTTTTTTTTTGTCTTGTAATTATAACTTCTCTTTTTCTGCTTCTTTGCATGCCTGGTAATTTTTTAAAAATTTATTTATTTACTTAGAGCAAGCTGGGGAGGGGCAGAGAGAGGGAGAGAGAGAGAATCCCACGCAGGCTCCACACTGTCAACACAGAGCCCGATGCAAGGCACAAACTCACCAACTGTGAGATCAGGACCTGAGCTGAAGTTGGACACTTAACTGACTGAGCCACCCAGGCACCCCTGCATGCCTGGTAATTTTTAAGTAGATATCACACATTGCAAGTTTTACCTAGTTAGGCATTTGGTACTTCTTGCATTCTAATAAGTATCTTTGAGCTTTGTTCCGGAAATGGTTTGATCATTTCAGGTCTTGCTTTAAAACTTTGTTAGGTGGGATAAGAGCAGGTTTTAGTTGAGGGAAAATATTAACCCACTACTGAGACAAAACCTTTGTAGTTATTCTACCTGATGAGCTGCCTGTTAGAAGATTTTTCACTCTGGCTGATGGGAACAAGAAATTATTTCTCTTCCTATTTAAGCTGCAGGCATTCTTCCTTATATTTTTAGGTAGTTTGTTTTTTCCCTGAACTTGTGCTGTTTGCTTACATGCATATACTGATCCGCGCTTAGCTGAATACTCAAGGGGGACTCTGCACATTATTCTAGAGTTTTCTGTCTTTGTAGTTCACTTCCCTCTGGTACTCTACTCTGCAACCTCTAACCAGCATCCCTCCTCGAACTACCAACTCTATCTCTTCAACTCAGGGAGACTGCTAGGCTTTGCCTGGGCTCTTCTTGTCTGTCACTTGGGTCTTCTAGGAGGATGACTCTGAGACAGAGCTAGGATAACAAGAGGTTTACTAAGGGATGTCATCTGTGGGGAAGAAGCCAGACCGTACAGTGAAGGCTTCAGCCCACATGAAGATAGGAAGCCGATGAGAGGAAATGGGAGGCAAAGAAGGATTTGGAGCAGCAAGAACTGTAGACGTCGATCTGACAAAGTTTCCAGCCAGTCAGCAGGGGGCGCTAGCGTAAAGACTGCAGGAGAGTCTTCCTTGAAAGAAATGGCCATACCTGCTATGTCATTCTCTGGGGACTGCATGGGAAGAACATGGCCTTGGTTAAAAGTTCAGGCAGATCCTGAAGGTGTTTAGAACCGTAGCTGTTAAAGACAAAAAGGAAGGGAGTGCCTGGATGGCGCAGTCGGTTAAGAAATTGGCTCCGGATTTCGGCTGGTGTTGTGATCTCACAGTTGATGAGTTCTAGCCCTGTGTCCGGCTCCGCACTAGCCCTGACAATGTAGAGCCTGCTCTACACTCCCTCTCTCTCTCTCTCTCCGTCTCTCTCTCTCTCCCTCTCTCTGCTCCTCCCCTACTTATGCCATCTCACTCTCTCAAAATAAATATATAAACAAGTGACCAAAAAACAAACTTAAACAGGAAGTTCTTTTCCTAAGAGATTAAACAGCATACCTCCATGCTGCCAATTTCATTGTACTGAATTATTATAGCCTTTCTTAGTGAATAATAACACTAAAAGAAATCTGTAAGTTATAACAGATAGAACTTTGTTACCTAACACTTCCCCTAATAAAGATTTATTGACTCTCTGCTACATGCACAATACCATTCCAGGCCCTGGAAATATGGTGTTGAATAGACATTGTACCTCCTCTCAGGGAGCTCATCTTCCAGTGGGGATGCATTCAGTTGGGTCATGACATTATGGACTTAGGTATCCCACAACCTAGCAAAGTTTACACACCAAACTTGAGTTCTCTGGCACTTGAAATCATTAAGCGTGGCCAGCAGAGGAGTCTGTAGGCAGGCTCCCAGAAACTGTTGAATGCCAATCATTCATTACTTCTTCCTCCTTCTTTACATGGTCCTCAGCCCCAGAGCCGAGGAGCTGCCTGTGGAAAAAATATACAGGCCCACCAGCAACCAGGGAGCCTTCCTCCCTGGATAGTGAAGAGGAACCTTCTGGTATTTACTAATGTAAGCCTGCCCACCTCTGAGAATCAGTACTTCTCGTCTTGCAACAAAGCCTAAGTGCTGTTCCAAAGGCTATATATATCACCGGACTTCATAACAAGGGTCAAATACCAGTATGTTAAGAGCGTGAGCGTAGGCCCCTCACTTTCTCTAGTATGTCCTCATTTTATAATGTCAAGCTGCCAGTGCTTCTAATTCCATTCCAAAAAGTGAAAATTTAATTCCTATCTCCCTGACTCAGTCACACACACACACACACACACACACACACACATAAAGTCTGTCATTTAATAAAATTGTTGCTATTTGTTAAAAAAAAAAAGGCAATGCAGAGAGACTAACTGGAAAATTGTAGGTGATAAGAACATATAAAAATGTATAGCGTGAAAAAAGGCTTTGTAATATCATGTTATTATTAATTGTCCAATTCACTTGTTATAAATAAGGCATAAACCAGACTGGCTAGTTGAGAGAACATAGTTCTTTAGGAATGGGGAGCTGTTTTCAAAAACGAAACATGTGAAAACATGATGAAAATCAGCTTTTGAAGGATAGGATAATTCAGGGATTAATTTCCACTGGTAATAATTCATCAGCCTAACATGTGTGTTCCTCCCTCTAAGTCTTAAGATTTCCCTCACTAATTTACCCGGAAGGAGAAGTCAGTAGATGATACATGGGCCGATAATGCAACTTTCCACTAAAATCTAGTTGCACACCATTTGTGGACAGATGGGATTGAGTTTAACACCCCTTGAGGGCTAGGGATGGTCTAGGCTCTGTGGAGAGGCAGATACTCTAAGATCCTAACGTTCAGTAGATTCAAGAATAGATTAGGGGCGGGGTGACTAGGTAGCTCAGTTGGTTAAGCATCCGACTTCAAGCTCAGGTTATGATCTCACGGTTCATGGGTTTGAGTCCCGTGTTGGGCTCTGTGTTGACAGCTCAGAGCCTGGAACTTGCTTCGGATTCTGTGTCTCCCTCTCTCTCTGCTCCTCCCCTGCTCACGCGCTTGCTCTCTCTCTCTCTCTCTCTCTCTCTCACACACAAAAATAAAGTAAATATTAAAAAAAATAAAAAGAATGGATTAGGGGCTGAGATATTCAAACCTCCCCTCCCTTAAACCGCAGTCAACAATGCAAATATTGATTTGCCCGCTTGTATAGGTTTACGGCAATGCTACTGAATTGCTGTTTAGTATACTGTAGAAGGTGGAGCCCCTCTGAGTCTCAAACTTAGGAGGAAATTTCTGTCTCCATACAAATTGCCGAGACGGAGGAATGTATTCTGTGTCATCCAGACCACCTTGCCATCTGACATGATTTGTAGTATATTCATCTGTGAGGATAACAGATATCAGGTTATTTTTAAGTCTTTAGCAGGAAGACAACCTTTTATATTATGAATAGAGGAAAATACTGCAGATCTTGGCAGCTTTATGAATTCCATTAGCCACAGCATATGATAGAGGGATCCAGCCTTGTCGGAAGGGATGTGGGGTGGGAAACAGGAAGGTTTTACTGAGGAAAAGATAGACACTGTGGAGAGGAGTTAGGGCGGGGTGGTGGTTGGTGGTAAGAGAGGTTTGGGGAGAGGCTAACACTTTGTGGAAAGCCCATCGAGCAATGGAAAGCTTGACATTTTTCTGGAACTAAGTAAAAGACCGCTTAGTTGTGAATGAGGAGAATAAGGAAAGGTGGAGACAGAGAGGATGGTAGGCGGTAGATCATGCCAGGTGTTGTGAAGAAGACTTAAGTATGGTTTCAGCTGGAATCTCCTTTTTCCATAAGGTCTCACTCTCTTTATCATTCATTCTTTTATTCATTTTTTGGAGCCATTGTTCTGAACACTTGCCACATATTAACTTATTTATTCCCCACAACAATTGGGATGCTATTGTTTTCTCCATTTCACAGATAAGGAAATAGGTCAGAGGGATTAAATAACCTGTTCAAAGTCCCATGCCTATTAAGTAGTAGAGCCAGGTTTATCAGAACTATACTTCCTCCCAAGAACAATGGGATCTGGTGAAGGATTTTAAGGTAGAAGAGAAACCTCATCCATCTGTGTGTAAGAGATTGCTGTACTCTGGGATGCCTGGGTGGATCTGTTGATTAAGCATCTGACTCTCAGTTTTGTCTCAGGTCATGATCTCACAGTTTGTGAGTTTGAGCCCTGCATCGGCTCTGTGCTGACTGCGTGGAGCCTGCTTTCAATTCTCTTTCCACCCCCCTTCTGCCCCTCCCTCATCCATCCTCTCTCTCTCTCTCTCAAAATAAATAAATAAACTTAAAAAAAAAAAGAAGAGATTGCTCTACCCAAAATGTGGAGAAGGAATCTGGAAAGAGCAGGTAGATCTGTCAGGGGTATATTGTAATATTCTAAAAATTTTTTAATGTTTATTTATTTTTGAGAGAGAGAGAGAAAGACAGAGTGTGAGTTGGCAAGAGATAGAAAAAGAGGGAGACACAGAATCAAGCAGGCTCTAGGCTCTGAGCTGTCAGTCTAGAGCCTGAAAATGGACTCAAAGCCATGAAAGGCAAGATCCTGACCTGAGCTGAAGTCAGACGTTTAACTGACTGAACCACCCAGGTGCCCCAACTATTGTAATACTATAAATGAGAAACAATGGTACCTTGAAGTACGGTGGTGACCAAGGAGATGAGATTAATTGAGGGATGTTGAGGATTCACAATTGACAGGACCTGGGGATTGGACGTGTCAAGGATGCTGTACATAATACTGGCAAGAGCAAGTTAAGTGGATGGTGATGCCATTTAATCAATAGGGTGCACTGACAAAGGAAGGTATTTGAAGAGAAAGATGGTGATATCCACTCATGCGTTGAGTTTAGAAGCGAACACTATGGAATAAGCAGTTGAACGGCTGGGCATGGAGCAGACAGGTAAAGTCTGGGATGGATATATGAACACGGATTCATCCTCACCTAGATATAGTATAGATTTTAATGAAAGCCGTGGGGAGGGAGAAAATTGCCAAGAGAGTGCAAACTGAGAAGAGAAGGCTGAGAGCTTAAGAATGAAATGGAAATCAAAATGTAACCTATTTATCCCTCTGATGAAACCACAGCGTTGCCTTGTTGTGCTGGAATGCATTTTCCAAATTGTGAAATAATGACTGCAGATGGTGATATCCAGGTTCGTAATTAGGATATTAGTTTAAATCTTGGCTCTGTGGCACCTTAAAAAGCAAATAAGCACCAGTGGTGCTTGCTGTGGTCATGCACTGGTTGAAGCTAGTCTTATCTGGGATGCTCCTTGTCATCCCAGAATAAGGCTTGTGCTCCACTCTGGCGTGGCCCTGGATGGTAAAGATAAAGGCACATCATCACAGGTGAATACTCCGTATCACAAAGGAAATACATATATATGTACACACACATATATAAACATATTTACACACACATATAAATAATATACATACACACATATATATATGCATACACACATATAAATATATACATACACGCATATATAATACATATGCACACACGCATATAAATATATACATGTGTACACATACATAAATGGTATATATACATACACACAAATATAAATATATATACATACATATACACATATATAAATAACATACACATGCACACATATAAATAATATATACACATATAAATACATATATATGCATACACACATATATAAATATGTATGCACACATATATAAATATATAGACATACATATGCAATATATATGCATACATACACACACATATAAATATATATGCACACACACATAAGTATATAATGCATACACACACATATAAATATATATGCATACACACAAATATATATAAGTATATATACACACATATATAAATAATATATATACATATGTATGCTATATATATACATACATAGACACACATGTAAATATATATATGTACACACACATAAATATATAATGCATACACACATATAAATATATATGCATACCACAAATATATACGCATACATGCACACATATAAATATACATAACACATATAAATATATATGCATACACACATAAATATGTATATGCATACACACATATACATAAATATATATGCATATGCACACATATAAATATGTATACATATGCATGCATACACAAATATACATATGCACACACATATAAATATATATTTGCATATATATATTTGTGGTGTTTCTCTTGTTTGCTTTCTCTTACAGTAAAAGCTGTCTCTCCTCTAAAACATGTGAAATTTGGTATGTGAGGAAACAGTGTCTTAACTGTATTCTTTTAGGGTTATGGTGTTGAATACACACATATATTAAGGGATGGGAGGTTTGGAAATAGGTGAGAATAGATGGGGATATGGTCTAGCACATGAATTAGTGTCCTTCTCTATGGGTACTTGGCAGATACTCAGTAAACACTTTGAGATTTGACTAACAGATTAGAAGATAAGAGTTTTGTGCATTTACAAATTACATTTACCATCATTCATTAATCCTTTTAGTGAAGATCTACCATGTTATAGACCCTTGTCTTGTTAGCTTTGCCACTGCTCCAATATGATGAATGTAGAACACACCTAAATAGGAATAAATCTTAGGTAATATGCTTAAACATACACCCACCTCTATTATTAAAATGGCACAGATAAATAATTGGCAAAGATGTGGTACAAATACTTTTTAAAAGCACAGTATCTACTAAAGGGGACATATGCGTCCCCTATGACGTGCCTGTTATGTTGGATATTGTCAGGGAGCAAGAACTCCTATCTCCTAAAAGGTCCTTCTAACTAGACTAAGAATCAAATTGACAAGAGACAGATTAACGGAAGAAAATCAAACTTAGTAGGTGTATGTGTGGGGAATCCATATAGACGTAGAGATTCCAAAGATAGGCAAAATGAGGTATATATATGTCATTCTGAACTAAAGAGAAGGGGGTGTAGGGGTCTGGGATTTCAGAGGAAAGGAATTCATTTCACAGGGTGATAAGAAGAGCAGATGTTTGGTAATTAGATGTTTGCCCTGCCATACAGATGCATCACTCAGATAAAATTTATCTTTGTGAATAACCCTTATTCTGGGAAAGTCTCCCACTTCAGGTTCTTCTTTGTAGTTAAGGGAAGGACAAAAGTTTCTCTGGAGTCTGCAGGATCTCAAATGCCTTCAACTCAAAATAATCCACATGACAAAGTAGCACATTCTGGGGGAATCTGTCCTGAGTGTCAACAGCAGACATGTTCACCAGAAGATATCTACTAGAAAGTATACAGCAGTACTATTCATTATAGCCACAAACTGTCCAGTGTCTACCCAAGTGTCCATCAACACTTAGAAGGAAAGTGGAGTACTATATGGTAGTAAGAATGACCACCAAGCATTTCAATAGAGAAAGAATAGGTTTTTTTTTTCAACAAAAGCAACAATACAACTCAATATTAAAAATCGGGTTTGGAAAAGCCCTTACACAATTTGCAAAAAAAAATAATTGGAGATTGATCATAGGCTTAACCATAAAAGCTGAAACTGTAAAGCTTCTGGAAGAAGAAATGGGAGAAGACTTTTATGCCCTTGGTGTACACATTTTTTCTTACATAAGACACAAAAACACTAACCATAAAGTAAATGGCAAATTGGACTTAATAAAAGTTATAATCTGTGCTTCTCAAAAAACACTGTTAAGAAAATGAAAAAGTGAGTCATAGTGGAGAAAATATTTGCTCTTCATATCTGACAAAAGAGTTATATCCAGTATATATAATGAACTCCTGCAGATCAATAATTAAAAATATGAACAACCTAATTTAAAATGGGCAAGCTACTTCAACAGACATTTCAGAAAAAATATAAGCTCATGAAAAGATGCCCAACATCATTAATCATATTGGAAATGCAAATTAAAACTGCAATGAAGTACTAGTTCACACCCACTAGATTGGCTAAAGTTAAAAGACTGATGCCCACCTAAGTGTAGGTGAGGAGATGAAGCAACTGTAACTCGGCAGACATATTTGATGAGAGTGCCAAATGGTACAACCATTTTGGCATATGGTTTGACAGTTTCCCTCTTTCACCCCTTTTACCTATTTTGCCCATCCCCTCCAGCCCCTACCCTCAGGCAACCTCAGGCAACTTGTTCTTTGTATTTATGAGTCTACTTCTTTGTTTGTTTGGTCATTCATTTTGTTTTTCAGATTCTACATACAGTGAAATCATATGGTATTTTTCTTTATCTCACACATTTCACTTATTCTGATGCCCTCTACATCTACTCTTGTTGCAAATGGTATGATTTTATTTTATTTTACTTTATTATTATTTTATTTTATTCTATTTTATTTTAGAGAGGTGTGAGTGAGGGGGAGGGGCAGAGGGGGAGAGAGAGAGAATTCTTAGTAGGCTCCATGTTCAACGTGGAGCCCAATACAGGGCTTGATCTCATGACTCTGGGATCATGACATCAGCTGAAATTGAGGATAGGATGCTCAACTGACTGAGCCACCGAGGTGTCCTGATTTTCTTCTTCTTTATAGCTGAATAATGGTTTGGTAGTTTCTAATAAAAAAATACGTCTCTTTTCTTTTATAGCACTTTTTAAAGTAATCTCTACACCCAACATGGGGCTTTAACTCACAACCCCAAAATCAAGAGTTGCATGCTCTTCTGACTGAGCTAGCCAGGTGCCCTATTCATTTCTCTCTTTCTTATAGAATTGGCTAGGACATTCAATGTTAGGCTGGGCTGAAATTGTGACTATAACTGCCTTTTAGTGGTCTGGATCTTAAAGGAATACATCTAAAACATCTCCAAAACATAGAATTTTGACAGTATGTTTTGTGGATATATCCCTTACTAATTGAAAGGTGTTTCCTTTTAACCTATGTTGCTGAGACTTTAAAATCACTGTTAAGGATTGTATTAATTTTATCTAGCAAGTGTTCTAAATCAAAGTAATCATAGGATTCTCTCCTCTTTCCTTCCAGAGTGGTGAATTACAGAAAAAGATTGGCTAGAGTTCAACTTTTGCATTCCTGAAATAAACCCAACTTGATCATAAAATATTACCTTTAATGCATAATATATGTTTTTAATTAACAGTAGGATTCCATTCAGATAGCTAATATTTTATTTATGGTATTCACATGTGTCTTCATGAGTAAAATATGAAGGAATTGGAAGGAAATTGGAAGGAAAAAGATAAACTTTTATTTGCAAATGATAGTATTATTTACTGTACTGAAAACAACCCGGAAAAATCAACATGAATAAGAGAATTCATCAGGGTTATTGAATATATCTTTCTATAAAAAATGCCAAAAATAATCATCTAGAAAGTATATTATTCTATTCCAAATAGTATCAAGACTATAAGTATATTGGAATTAACTGAAAAAAAGACCTCTGTGCAGAAAATTTTATTTAATTTTATGCAGAATATTTTAAAACTTTAATAAAGCAGCTAAAGAATGAAGAGGTACTTGATATTTTTTGATGAGACAAAAAGATTTAAATGTCATTTTTCTCCCAATTACTCCATAAGTTCAAAATAGCCAATCGAAATTTTAGTTGGAGCTCTTGTGGAATTTGATAAACTTGCTCTAAAATTCATATGCAAATTGCTAGGCTAATTATTAAAAAGAAGAAGACTATAAGGTGGCACTAGGCTCACCAGCTATTAATGCTACCAAGCCCTAGCAATAAAATATTATGGTGTTGGTATGAGACAAATAGATCAATAGAGGAGAATAAAGAACTCAGTTCCTAGGGCTGAAATCCTCTGGCCTAAGTCTTTTCTGTTCTGCTTTCCCCCCCCATTTATCTATACATCCCTGCTGTTCTCATGTGGTTTCCTGGGGTAGACAGCAGCAGCAGCAGCTCTGTGCCTGTTTCTAACTTTCTCTGCCTATGAACTCTTGCTTAGTGATCTTGGAAGCAATGCTTTGCTTCCCTCCAATGGGCTCTGGAAAACGTTTGCCATACTTGTTAACCCCGGAGGTGGCATTGCTTTCTCACCTGGAGACTTACACATCTCGGGATGTATGAGACACAGGGAGAACGGTTCATCTGGGAACCTGTTCTGCCCTGGAGACAAGGAAGCTGGGCTATGTGTCTACCAACCCGATCCATCATTGATTGAGGGATGCTCCCGCTTCTTCTCTAGCATTTCTGGTTGGCCCCTTCTGTAGTCTGAGCATATTCCCCTTGATAAGAAAGCCCTTGGTCGGAGAGCCATGGGTGCTTGCTGTAAAATGCTGTTTGTTGGCTCAGATGGGGAGGCTGGGCACCAAAACAACCACTGTGGTACATTACTGCCACCATCTTGCATCTAGACTCTAGAGAGCCTAGTAGAATCCTGGGGTTTTGAAGAAAAACCATAGCTGTAGTTGGGTAGTGGTGTTCTTCCCCCATCATTTGGAAAACCCTGGAAATGACTGGAGTTTGGGCTGTCTCTAAGCTGCAACAGTTGGTGTTAAAAGTAAAGTCTGGTTTTTCTTAGTGTAAATACCTTATAATTGAGCACCACAAGCTCTAAGGAAATGATCTCTTCCCTTTGCTGAGGCTGAGTTATTTATAATCATCAGCTTTCCGAGAGACTCACTTATCTTCCCCTGTTAGAGATAAAGTTCCTGCTTAGTTGCCAACATCCTTGATTTACGTTAAAAAAAAAAAAAAAAGCCCGCCATCCTGACTCCTGAGAGAATCAGCCTCATAGTCATTCTCATGACCAGGAAGAGTCCCTGTAGCCAGAGTTGCTGTAAAAAGAAGTAGAACATTGATGGCTATCAGAAATGAACTGAGTTCCCCCTTGGGAGTTAATACCTTCCTTACATATCGATGCCATTTTATGAACAAATAACTCCATGATAAAGCTCTAGCCATTAGTGTCCAGTTGAGGGCAGTGTGCACAGTAGAAAAGGCTTTGGATTGCCTGATGAGTGCGATTCAAGATTCTACTTGACCCTCTATTAGTTCTGGGATATTAGATATATATTTTAACCTCTCCAAGCATCAGGTTCTGCTTATGTACAATGCAGGTTAACCTCATGCACAGGGCCATTTTGAGAATCAAATGCAATAAAGATAAGCAATGCCGATATCAAAGATATTATAGCTACAATAATAAAAAAATATCTCTTCTTACAGGGATTAGATTTTACTTGTTCAAGGAGTTTGCTGGTCATCGGTTTTGACCCTTCCTGGGGAAGCTTTAGAATGTGTTAAATTAATGCCAGGATTGAGTGTATTACAGGTCATCTTAGGGCTGGCCATAGCCAAATTCATATTATGAATGTTTATTGGTTTTTCAGGACTTCAAGGAGAAAAATTCTCTTGTCTCTTTCACCGAAGTCTCCTCTCTTCTTTGTTGAGTTACCACATGGACTAATACTGTTTCCCCCCCCTCCCCCAAACATGATGCATGCTATTAGATAGAAAATACAGGTAAGTGACAGAAAATCCTTCTCAAGCCATCAAGACTTGGAAAGGAGGGTTTCGGAAGGCCCTTTGACTGGAGGCTACATAAGAAATGCATTCTCAGCCTGCCAGGTAGGTGAAACAGGTGGCCAAGTGAACTCAGTTGGTTCTGTGAATGGGTGGGCATAGCGGAGTGAGAAAATACAAAGGAGCCGGAAAAGCCAGGACTTCAATAGGAGGGCTCTTGGCTCTGGGAGCATCAGTGGTAGCTTGATGTTAAACTAGGTCAAATCCTGCTATAACTATGACCAAGAGATTCAAGAAGAACATGGTACATGGGACAGGAAAGCCCATCGATCCTTTGATATGTATTAAAGCACAATAAAAATCAGGAGTAGCAGGCTGTATTGGATAGAGAAGTCATTTGTGTAGGAGGTGGGTCTTGTGCTGTGTCTTGAAGATGGTAGGGGTTGAAAAGGCCAAGGAGAGAGATGAGGAATTTAGGGGCAAGAGGAACAATGCGCCAGAACTATAGATGCATGAATGAGCCTAACGCAAAGACAAGGGGAAGAACAGCTTTGGCAGAAGTTAAGGATATTTGTTTGGGGGTGATGGGAAATTAGGTTGGGCATTGCTGGAGGTGTTGCAAAAATAGATAGGTGTTGCAGGTGACTTCTCTGGCTCACAGACTCTGAGAAACAGATGTGTATAGGGTGTTTCTAGGGATATGTTCTGGGAATCAGCATCTGTTGGAAAGGGAAGATAGCAGACTCTACAGAGAAGGAAGCTGGACAATGGCGGAGGGTCAGCCGATCCCCACAGAGAGTTCTAGAGCTAAGATGACCTTGCAGAGTTGCTACAGACCTTTATATTCCCACCTGAGTTTGTATTACCTGGCTTGCCCCCCGGGTAGAGGGTATGGTATTGAGCAACATGTCTTTCTTCAGCTAAGGGGAATGAGTGAGGCATGGACTGAGGCCATCTGGATGGGCCAGCTGAGGACCCATCTGGGTCAGCTGTCAGCCTTCCGTGGTCCCAGCGGTGGGGGGAGAAATTCTTGAACCTTTAAATGATTCGTAGAAATCAGGTGGTACACCACAGTGCCCACTCCAGATGGATAATTAGGGTAGCCCTGAGGATAAAGGGCCTGAAGACAAGGCTGATACTATGGTGAGGGAACCAAGACATTCACCTCAGGTACAGAATTGAAGGGGACTCTAGAAACAACTTACACATAAAGATAAATGATATTTTAATGCAATACTTAAAAAATCCCACATCTGGGGGCCCTGAGTGGCTCAGTCAGTTAAGCGTCCAACTTAGGCTCAGGTCATGATCTCGTCCTTTGTGGATTCGAGCCCTCTATCTGGCTCTGTGCTGATAGCTCAGAGCCTGGAACCCATTTCTGATTCTGTGTCTCCCTCTCTCTCTACCCCTTCCCTGCTTGCTCTGTCTCTCTGTCTGTCTGTCTGTCTCTCAAATAAATAAACATTAAAAAGGTAATAAAAAGTCCCAAATCTGTGCAAAAAATCCATGATGAGCAAAATACCAAATTTAAAATAAAGACAGGATCAGTGTTATTGATTGTTCCTTTTGCCTCAGGCTCCATTGTGTCTTGGGAAAATAGTGCCTGAGGAATATGATTTATCTTGTAGGAAATGGGAAATCCTTGGGAATTTCCCTCTTCCCATGTACCTATAAAAGCAGCATAATTATAACATTAAATTTGTTTCCCTTGAGTTCTTTACTCAAAATCTGACATATAGGACTCTTGGCTGCAAGAGACAGAGAAACCAACCCACTCAAATTTGCTTATTCAATGACCACAGGGAATTTATTGCCCTCCCAAGAATTCAGGATTTAGGCATGGCTTTATCTAGTGGCTCAAGTGATACCTTTACTCCTCAGTTTCTCTTCTTCTCGGGGACTGTCTTCACTTAAATGTAGGTAGTAATTTAATACTAAGTAAGTATTAATTTCATTCTTCCAGTGCTTTTTCTCATGATAAAACAAATGGCATGGCATTCCTGAGCCTCTCGTTGTCAGTCAACTAAAGGACAAGAAATAGCATCTCTTCCTTAAAAACCTAGCAAAAATATTATCAGATTGGGATAGAAATTCAACCTTAGGTCACTCCCTGTCACCAGGTGTGGAATATGGGGATTGGCTTAGGTCGACAAGACACATACCTCTAAGTGAGTCTAGGTCATTCTGCATGGACTGAATGGGTTTGTGGGTGCAGTAGTTGCTAGGGCCCCTGCTGCACATGAATTCATATTTCCCTATTTCTGTCCAGTCTGTGTCCATACGAATACATGCATAATGACAACATTGCACTGATGATTAAATCATACTATATGGCATTTTTATTTCACAAAATATTCAGGTAATGCATGGATACTGTGAAAAGCGAGTAGCATCGAGTAGAAGGTATCAATCTGTATTCTGAATTTATAGTATGGTATGTTACATTATTCTTCAACTTTCATTAAAATCACATTCATTGGTAGAGTTACTTTTTAGTGACTTCAACTTCTGTTCTTCACTTAGCAAATATTCTTGAATATTTGTCAATATTGGGGTCACATTACATCATTTAAAAAAAACCCTACAGCATGTTTTTTTTTTTAAGTTTACTTATTTATTTTGAAAGAGAGAGAGAGCATGTGTGTGCATGTGCGAGAGCAAGCAGGGGAGGAGCAGAGAGAGAGGGAGAGAGCAAGAAACCCAAGAAGGCTCCACACCGTCAGTGCAATACAGGGCTTGAGGTCAGGAACTGTGGGATCATGACCTGAACTGAAATCAAGAGTCAGACACTTCACTGACTGAGCCACCCAGGCACCCCCAGGCACCCATACTTACAATGTTTAATTCCAATTACTTCATGGTGGTTGTTTCTATTATGAAAGAGAGTTTTTTTTTTCTTTTTTAAAAAAAATTTATTTTTTTTAACATTTATTTATTTATTTATTTATGAATTTGCATCCAAGTTAGTTAGCAGATAGTGTAATAATGATTTCAGGAGTAGAATCCAGTGATTCATCCCCTACATACAGCACCCAGTGCTCATCCCAACAAGTGCCCTCCTCAATGTTCCTCACCCATTTAGCCCATCTCCCAACCCAAAACCCCTCCAGCAACCCTCAGTTTATTCTCTGTATTTAAGAGTCTCTTATGTTTTCTCCCCATCCTTATTTTTATATTATTTTTGCTTCCCTTCCCTTCTGTTGTTCATCTGTTTTGTATTTTAAATTCCTCATATTAGTGAAGTCATATTATATTTGTCTTTCTCTAATTTCACTTAGCATAATACCCTCTAATTCCATCCACGTAGTTGCAAATGGCAAGATTTCATTCTTTTTGATTGCCAAGTAGTACTCCATTGTGTGTATATATATATATAGCACATCTTCTTTATCCATTCATCTTTCAATGGACATTTGGGCTGTTTCCATTCTTTGGCTGTTGTCGATAGTGCTGGTATTAATATTGGAGTACATGTGCCCAAAAGGGACAGTTTTTTTCTTAGCACATTTTCTAATTGGTTTTGCTGATAGATACTGATTTTAATACATTGGTCTGACCAGCAACTTTGTTAAACTCTTATGATATAATACAATATGTGGTTCTTTGTGGCCTCTTATTGAAGATCTGAGTGTTCCCCAATCTTCCTGGATGTTTCTAACCCTATAGACCCCTCCAGATAAGCTCTCACAGTCTCTTGTCCTTCCTGACAGCAAACACTTTCATTGTTGCCTGGTCTGGCTGGGGAGGAGGGGGAAATGTGTGGGATGGGTTTTCACTCAGATGATCCTGCTGCTACATTATGCCAACTAAAAATTCTGTTACTTGTCCTCAGTAACTTGTACCTTGTATTTACCGTCTTTGGAGATGGAGCACTCTTAGTATCTCTTCCAACTATTTTTTTTTTTTTTGAGAGAGAGAGAGAGGGTGCAATTGATTGAGGGGCAGAGAGAGAGAGAGAGACCGAGAGAGAGAGAGAGGAAGAGAGAGAGAGAGAGAGGGAGAGAGAGAGGGAGAGAGAGAGAGAAAATGCAATTGATTGAGGGGCAGAGAGAGAGAGAATCCCACCAGGGACAGGGGTGGGAGGAAGAGGGAAAGAGAAAGGGAGAAGTGGGACTCACCTGGGGCTCATATTCACCCAAAGTGGGGCTTGAGCTCACCAGAGTGACTCATGGACCTTGAGATCATGACCTGAGCCAACTTCAGATGCTTCACTGACTGAGCCACCCAGGCACCCTATTCCAACTTTTTCAGTGGTGTCTCCTGAATATGTTTTAGATGGTGATGAAAATGTTCAAATTGATCTCATCGGTGGTCTTGTGTCCTCCCATCCCCCCTTCCGATTTCTCATCTATCAAGGGCTCTACTTTTTTGTGAGCACAGTAATGTATATGGATATACAGAGAAATATAAATGAGTAAGAGAGGAGGAAATACTGAAATAGAAGCCTATTTTTGTTTCCCCAAATGGATAGTCAGTTGTTCCATTTCCCTTTATTAAATCCTGCATCTTTCCCCAATTTTTTAGAAAGATTCTTTCTTCATAAAGTGAATTTTCAAATCTTATTGGAATTTCGATTGAATTTTTTGTATATGTAGATTAATTCAGGTAAAATTCATGTATTTTAATTTTTTTTAATGTTTATTCTTGAGGAGGGGAGGGGCAGAGAGAGAGGGAGACCCAGACTCTGAGCCAGACTTGGGACTCAAGCTGACAAACTGCGAGATCATGACCGCTGAAGTTGGATGCTTAACCGATCGAGCCACTCAGGCACCTCTAAAAAACATTTTAAATGAATTATTGCTATAATATAGGATGGTCATTATTTTTCTCCATTCTCTTTTCTTTTTCTCGTTCATTTAGGATATTTTTAATAAACCATGTTTCCAGTTCACCGATCCTTCTGTTAGATTCAATCTGCCATTAAACTTATCTATTGGAACCTTGATTTCGGATTTACAGTTTTCAGTTCTAGAATGTCCATTTGATTCTGCTAGCTCCGCTATCCAGGGTCCAGACTTATCAGAGAGTTTTCTTGTATTGGCTGTTTTCTCTTTTGGGATTTGTCATATGGATCCTGTACCTTGGTGTGTCTACTAATTTCTTATCGAATGCAGGATACTGTATGTTAAAAAAAAAAAAGTCAGACACACCAGGCGATGCTATTTTCCATCGCAGGGGTTTACTTTTCCCTCTACTGGGGAATAAGACTAGGGAAATAATTCCCTGGATTCAGCCAGAGATTAAATAATACTCACACCTGAGCTGTAGCTTAGGTAAGACCCAGTCTATCTGGTTTTCCCCTGTTCAGTGCTGGGACTCTTCTT
Organism: Paguma larvata; assembly: GCA_030068075.1. NCBI lineage: Eukaryota > Metazoa > Chordata > Mammalia > Carnivora > Viverridae > Paguma > Paguma larvata. The sequence goes on along the minus strand of CM057826.1, from coordinate 140,552,343 downwards.
GGCTTTCATTTGAGAGTATGACAGTTACTTGTCTTAGGACTGGGAGACAGGGATTTTATTCTGCTTTTTAGAAGTTACAGACTTGTGGCGCCTGGGTGGCTCAGTCAGTTAAGTGCCTGACTTTGGCTCAGGTCATCATCTCACTGTTCATGAGTTCGAGTCCCGCATCAGGCTCTGTGCTGACAGCCTGCTTTGGATTCTGTGTCTCCCTCCCTGTCCTTCCCCTGCTCATACTGTCTCTCTCTGTCAATGAATAAAAGTTAAAAGAAATTTAGAAGTTGCAGACTTAATTTATAATTTTTCCTCTCCCACAAAGTTCTAGACTTTGGCACTGATTCGAGGGGAGACCAGCAGTGAGTTTGCAATCTCTTTAAAATCCACATTTGCCACTCTAGCCCCATGGAACCGCCAAAGCTCTGCTGTTTTTTCTATTCCTCTACTGGGACCTGAGTCTGGATACTAAGTCTCTGCATTGGCCCGGATTAGCATGTTCTCCTTACTAAAACAAAACACCACAAACACCAAAACCATCCCCCAAAGAGTTGCAGCTCCTCAGTGTGAAGTATTCGCTCCCTCTAGGAATTTTAATTTTATAGAGCTCTTCTTGGCAGGTGTTTTTTTCTCTTAAGCACCAAGGGAATGCGTAACATTCCAGTTTGCCTTCAGAGATTTCCTTCTTAGCCCTTTAGCTGCCTGTCCTGCACAGCTTTAGAATTAAACAAATGTTGAAGAAAAACCGTCATTGTATTTGAAGCCCCTCAAGCGTACAGGTTTGCACACTTCTCAGCATGACCACCAAAAGCTCATTGGTGTCTCTGTCCCCCATCTGTGGCCCCTCTGTCTGGGACAAGGCCTGGTTTTCAAGCTTCAGCCACATTGGGAGGGGCACCTGCATGGCTCAGTTGGTTGAGCATCCAACTCTTCTTTTTTTTTTAATTGTTTTTAATATTTATTTATTTTTGAGAGAGAGACAGAGAGACAGAGTGCGAGCAGGAGAGGGGCAGAGAGAGGGAGGGAGACCCAGAATCTGAATAGGGGAGGGACAGAGAGAGAGAGGGAGATACAGAATCTGAAGCAGGTTCTAGGCTCAGAGCTGTCAGCATGGAGCGTCACGCGGAGCTCAAACTCACGAACTGCGAGATCATGACCTGAGCTGAAGTCGGACACTTAACCAACTGAGCCACCCAGGCACCCCATGTCCGACTCTTGATTTTGGCTCAGGTCATGATTTCAGTGTTGTGAGACCGAGCCCCGTGTCAGGCTCCATACTCTGCATGGAACCTGTTTAAGATTCTCTCTTTCTCATTCTCTCCTTCTCTCTCTCCCTCCCCCCTCTTCCCTGCTTGCTCTCTCTCTCTGTGTTTAAAATTTAAAAAAAATTAACAAAAAAGACACTAACCACATTGAGAATCAGGCCCTGCTCCTATTTGGTGTTCGGTTCATCTCTGAAAGGTTTTCTTCTCTCTAGAATTTTAGTCCCTCTGTTTCTCATTGCTTCCAAAGGCTCTGGATTTTCAAGTTGTTCTTAGTGTGAATGTTCAACTACTTAGCATATCTTACCCAGTAGTAGAAATGCTGGGCCATTTATTTTTATAAGTTGACCTTGATTTCAGCACAGTGTTTTCTTTACTGTGCCAACACCATCCCTCCCTCTGGAGTGTCCCAGAATTGCTGAAATCTTAGGTCGGATGGGGAAACCAGACATACAGGAATAAGGCTGGCTTGCGAGGTTGACTGTTGAATGGGGGCATTTCCATGGTTGAGGCTTGGCCATTAGAATTCACTTCCAACAGGAGAGGAACTACCAGCCTTTTTATAGTCATTTTCCAACCTGTGAATGCTCAGTGCTAATCCATTTATTGATTGTCTGGCATATGTCCTTAAGTTTTAAGGGTATTTGGATGGTTTATTTTCTGAGCCCTTGTGCATGTGAATTAAAAAAAAATTATTGAAGAAGAATTAACATACAATATCCTGTTAGTTTCAGGTGTGCCTCATGGTGATTCAAAACATTTGTATATTATGAAATGATGTCCATGATGACTGGTCACCATACAAAGTCATTACAATATTATTGACTATATTCCCTATGCTGTACATTATGCCCCTGTGACATTTTTTTTATAATTGGAGGTTTGTACCTTTTAATCCCCTTTACTAATTTTGCCCAGCTCCTGACCACTCCCGGCTCTGGCAACATCAGTTTATTCTCTGTATCTGTGAGTCTGTTCCTGTTTTCTTTGTTCATTTGTTCTGTTTTATATATTACACATATAAGTGAACTCATGCTATATTTGTCTTTCTATGACTTATTTCACTTCATATAATATTTTCTAGGTCCATCCATATTGTGATAAATGATAAGATTTCATTCTTGTTTTTAATGGCTGAGTAATATTCTGTTGCATATATATGAATCATATATATGAATTTGTAAAGAAGATGTGATCACATCACATACGGTATATATCATATCACATATGGCACATATCATATCACAACTGATATATATCTTTTCATATCTTCATTTGTTGATAGACACTTAAGTTGCTTTCATATCTTGGCTATTGTAAATAATCTGCAACAAACATACGGTGTATATATCTCTTCAAATTGGTGTTTTAATTTTCTTCAGCTAAATACCCAGCAGTACAATTGCTGGATCATATGGTAGTTGTATTCGTGTTTTTGGGGAGGAACCTCCACAGTGTCCGTACTGTTTTCCACAGTAGCTGCACCAGTTTATTTTCCCACTGATGGCGCTTGAGGGTGCCCCTTTCCCCGCATTTGCGTGTGTCTTCCTGTTGCCTTTACACTGGAATTAAAACTAGTCTGAGTATGATGTTGTTCTTCTTGGCCATGTAGACTTGTCTCCTAACCTTTTGGCATTGATTATTACTTTGGGTGAAACTGAGGCTGGTATGACTTCTCACCTTTATAGATAAAGTTTTCTCTACATTTGGATGTCCAAAGAGTTATTTTTTTTTTTGGTCATTAAAGTTTATTTCTCAGAAATCTTGGTATCAACCAATTTAATTAAAAGATAAACTGTTTTTATCTGTAGGTTCCATTCTTCCTTCATTTCAGAGAAGGCTTAAAGATGTCAGAATATTTTGGGCATCACTTTTGTGTCCTTGACTTCAGAGACCTTGATTATCTTTGTGTTATATTGTGTTTGTCTTCTACATCCCTCATTTCTTCTCTAATTGCTATATTTTTTTTTTCTCTTACAGTCATTGTAACTTTCTCAAGGTCATTAATTTGCTTCTCAGCTCTATTCATTTTATTTTTTGCTATTTGAAATTAATTTTTACCTTGGTGGTAAATAACAGTAGTTCATGTCTTAATTACCAAGTTATCAGTTTGTTGTCTTATTTCTAATCTCCTTTTAATTATTTATTTAAAATTTTTTTTTAATGTTTATTTATTTTCAAGAGAGAGAGACAGAGCATGAGCAGGGGAGGGGCAGAGAGAGAGGGAGACAGAATTGGAAGCAGGATCCAGGCTCCGAGCTGTTAGCACAGAGCCTGACACGGGGCTCGAACCCACGAACCATGAGATCATGACCTGAGCTGAGTCAGTTGCTTAATGAACTGAGCCACCCAGGTGCCACCCCACCCCCCACATTTTGCTTTTCTGATAATGGGGGCTGTGGGAATGAATTTAGGGACATGGGGATGGGCAAGGATGGGTAGGGTTTAGATACATGATCTTGATTTTGCTCCCTCTCCTCTGATTACTGTCAAACCTCCCACTTCAATGCTCTTTCTACCAACAAAGGAATATTTCTGTTCTCAGGCTTTCACTCACTTCCCCAAGACTTTTTTCCACATCTATGGTTTTTAAATTCTTTAACAATACTTGTAATTTTTCTTTCTTTAGTGAGGATTTTATACTTCATCTGGTGAAATTTTCAGTTCTTTATACTCTTTTGCAATGCACAGAGCTCCTTTTTTTACCCTATTTTAATATCTTTGCGACTTACCCTGTTGTATTTGCAATTCGCCTTTTATTTCTTGTGATTTTCTTTATATAGACAATGGTTTCTTGGGTCCTTTAGGGACATATGTTTCTCAAAATAACTGTCTGTTTCTTGGGATAAGTCATTTCACTTACCCACTATTACTCTGAATCTTTAGGAGAATGTTTCTCTCCCTTTCTGCATATATTCTTGTAGGTCCAAAGCTTTTTTTCTTACTTTTATTCAAATAAGGCAGGAGATATCTGGACTCTATCTTTGTCAAAAGTCTAGATGTGTGGAATTCCCTTGGCTTTACTGATTGTCGACTTGAGTACCGGTCAAATCCCTTTGTCAAATCTCCTGCTTAGCAGAGAAATTGATGTGGACAGCCTCCAGCCAAATTCATAATTTTGAGCGGGCATTTGTGTGATACAGCCTGACTGTACTGAGGTAGGAGGCTCCCTTGATCCCAGTCCTTGGCTGTCTGACACTCTTAACAGATGCAATCCATGAGAAGCTATAATTACAAGGCGAAAAACTGCCAGAGATTTTTCTGCCAGGGAATTTCCATGCCCAACTGGAGCACCTCATTGTAGGGGCTACACATCCTAGATTATATGGATCACGTTCAGTGCATACCTTCCCAGCCCCAAGTTTGGCTTGATCACTTGGCTCTAAATGGCTAGAGAGAAACAACTGAGGGGGCCATGATCCACTTCCTTCGGGAATACACTGAAGAACCGACAGACTGTATTAAAATGTTGTTTTCGGAGTCCGAGTCCCTGGACAAGGAACCTGTTGGTAGAGGGAGGGACACTGTAGCTCTTTGCTTTCTTTCAGACAGAGGGCAGATCAGAATAGCTTTTTTTTTTTTTCTGTCAGCCTCACCACATCACTCTTGCTGGGTAATGGGGCTTCCTCTCAGCTTCTGCAGTGGTTTTTGTGGCCCTCTGAGTTTTTATCTTTCGGGTGTCTTCATTGTGGGAAGTTTTGAGTATGTATGGGTGCAGTGAAAGCGCCATTTTCAACTGTACTGGTCCTTGAAAATACAGAATGTGGGAGAAATTTGGACATAGAAAGTAGGGAATCATCCTTTCTTGGTCTGATGAAATCCCGAAAACTTCCTAGCCACCTAGACAGACTTTTCTTTGATGGGGTTGCTGCCTTTAGGTGAAGGAGGAATTCCATAGGTAGTGTGCAATTTTATTTAGACTTGCTTCATATGTGAATCTGTAGGCCTTATTTATTACTAGGTGCATAACATTTCGAGTAAATTAACTTTAATAATAAATTATTGCTGCCTAAATGAATCAATAAAGAGAGGCATGAGTAATAACTATGAAATTCCTTGCTTGGCTGTTTTGTAATAGTGAGATTGAACTCCATGGCGAACTTCTCTGGGCTGTGACTGATGGAAGCAGATCCTATTTTTTCTTTTAAGTTTATGTATTTAAGCAATCACTACACCCAGTGTGGGACTCAGACTCACAACCCCGAGATCAAGAGCTACATACTCTACCAACTACCAGGTGCCCCCAGATGCTATTAATTAATTGTGGGCCTCCTGGCCTTTCGGTGACCCAATACTAATCTAATGTAAGTATAATACACTGAGTCCAGAGATACTAACTTGGTTCCCTGGAGAACACACAGATAGAGACTCTTTTAATTTTTTAAAGTTTATTTACTTATTTTTGAGAGATAGAGGAAGAGTGTATTTGCGCACAAGCAGGGGAAAGGCAGAGGGAGAGGGAGAGGGAGAGAGAGTGCCTATGGGGACAAGTTGGGGAGAGGTAGAGAGGGAGAGACAGAATCCTAGCTCTCAGCCCAGAGCCCAGTACGGGGCTCAGTCCCACTAACCATGAGATCATGACCTGAGCCAAAATCAGGAGTCATGCGTTCTACCACCTAAGCCACCCAAGTGTCCCAAAAGGTTAATTCTTCTTAGCGGCTCCTCCCATCAGGAAACATATAACTATCATGCTCTGTTTCTCTCTCCTTCAAAAATAAGTATTAAAAAAAACATATAGTAAATTGCAGCAATATTTCTTCCTTTTTAGTTTTTAATTTTTTTAACATTTATTTCTTTTTGAGAGACAGAGAGACAGAGCGTGAGCAGGGGAAGGGCAGAGAGAGAGGCAGACACAGAATCTGAAGCAGGCTCCAGGCTCTGAGCCATCAGCACAGAACCCGACGCGGGGCTCGAACTCACAGACCGTGAGATCATGACCTGAGCCGAAGTCGGCCGCTGAACCGACTGAGCCACACAGGCATCCCCTTTTTTATGTTTTAGCTAATTTATCTTTTAATTTCTCTGATACTAAAAGTACAAATTTTACTTCTCCTCTTCTGTATATATGCTTGCCCCCACCCTTTCTTTTTGCCTGTATTACACATGGCAAATCCCTGCATTTGTCTTACCTTTCGAATAAACACTTCTTTGACAATACTCTTTTAGATATTTTTAAGTGTTTTTTTTTTTTTTTTTTTTTTTTTTGTGAGACAGAGAAAGAGAGGGAGAGACAGAGCATGAATGGAGGAGGGGCAGAGAGAGAGGGAGACACAGAATCTGAAGCAGGTCCCAGGCTCTGAGCTGTCAGTACAGAGCCCAACATGGGGCTTGCACTTAAGAACTGTGAGATCATGACCTGAGTCGAAGTCAGACGCTTAACCATCTGAGCTACCCAGGTACCCAGACAATACTCTTTTAAAGAATTGCAGTGCAGTTCCCCATTTTGACTCTCTCCATCTCTCTTACAGTGTTCTTCTGTGTGCCTTCTACCATAACCATAATTTATACATTTACATTGTTCTTTGTTATTTTATGTTCCCTCTCCCTTACTAACCTTGCTAAGATATAAGCTATATAAGGGAAGACTTCTTTGTTTCCTTCATGGGTATATTTGAAGTATCGACAACAGTGCTGGCACATAATTGATGCTCTATAAATGGTTTTTGCATGTGTGAATGAATGTGCGAATGAATGATATCTCCCTTTTCCTTTCTCTGCTCTTTTCTCAGTCTATTAAAGATGTGTTTCCCCTGGAATTTTGATTATTGGTTCTTTCCCCTATCTGTAATGTTCAACTGTTCACGATTTCTTCTTCTTTGGATACTAAAAACATGCTCGCGTGGCTCCCCTTCCAGAAAAATGTGTATTCAGCCTGCCTCTATATTTAATGTCCTCTCTCTACTTCCTGACAGCATAAAGCTTCTGGAAAGGGTGCATCTGTTTGTTTGTTTTTTTAATGTTTATTTAAAGTCAGAGAAAGAGAGAGAGAGAGAAAGTCAGAGCATGTGTGGGGGAGGGGCAGAGAGAGGGACACAGAATCCAAAGCAGGCTCCAGGCTCTGAACTGCCAGCACAGAGCCTGACGTGGGCCTCGGACTCATGAATCATGAGATCATGACCTGAGCCAAAGTCAGATGCTTAACTGACTAAGTCAAGCTGTACCTGTTTTACCTTATTCCCCCATTCATTGCTCTACCATCTCAGTTCTCTTTGAGCTACAGAACTGAAATATCTCTTGCAAACTGTCATCTGTTGTCTCTTAAGCCTCCTCTCATTTTGTCTCTTAGAGGGCTCTAGTGGTAGTAGCTATTCCCTCTGTCTTGAAGGTTTGTCCCCACTTAATTTTTTTTTTTTGAGAGGGAGAGAACATAAGCAGGGGAGAGGGGCAAAGAGAGAGGGAGAGAATCCCAAGCAGGCTCCATGCCCCATGGGATGAGGCTCGATCCCATGACCCTGATCAGGACCTGAGCCGAAATCAAGAGTTGGACGCTCAACTGACTGAGCCGCCCAGGGCACCCATTCCCTATAGATTTCTGATACTGTTTTGGTTTTCTTCCTGCTCACAGAGCACACTCTTTCTATCTCAGCTGTGTCAACTTCTCTACTGGCCCCTTGAGGTGTTGTGTTCTTCAGAATTTAGGACCACCCTTTCTTCTTCACACTCTCTAGCCAGTTTCATCCATCTCTGGTGTTAGTTACCACGAGTTGCCCAGCTTCACACTTCTTTTGCCAAGTTACTATTGAGTATTTCCAACTCTAGGCTCAAAAGCACTTTAACACAACAGACCAAAAATGGACCTCATTATTTTTCCAATCCATACGTTCCCCAGTTCTCATCTTTCTGTTTTCAGCTACTTAACTAATGACAGTCTCATCCACATACTTTCCCTAGGTAGAAACATCAGGGTCTTTAGTGACTCGCCCCTTATACCTAAATGACTCATTCAGTTCTTGACATTTCTTTTTTTTTAATGTTTATTTATTTATTTAAAGAGAGTGAGCAAGGGATGGGCAGAAAGAGGGAGACAGACAATCCCAAGCAGGTTCCACACTCAGCTTGGAGCCTGACACGGAGCTCAGTCTCACGACTCTGAGCTAAGATCAAGAGTCGGATGCTTAACTGACAGAGCCCCCCAGACACCACATATTTGGGGCATATTTTATATTTATATATTTATTTTTTTTAATTAAAAAATTTTTTAACGTTTATTTATTTTTGAGAGACATAGAGACAGAGCGTGAGCAGGGGAAGGGCAGAGAGAGAGGGAGACACAGAATCCAAAGCAGGCTCCAGCCTCTGATGAGCCATCAGCACAGAGCCCGATGTGGGGCTTGAACTCACAGACCATGAGATCATGACTGAGCTGAAGTTGGCCGCTTAACTGACTGAGCCACCGAGGTGCCCATATTTTTATTTTTTAATCTTTAAACATTTTTCTGAACATAATTTATTGTCAAATTGGCTAACATACAACACCCAGTGCTCATCCCAACAAGTGTCTTTCTCAATGCCCATCACCCATTTTCCCTCTCCCCCACTCCCCCATCCTCCCTTTGTTTGCTCTCTGTATTTAATGTAGAACCAATAGGTTTTGCTGATTAGTTGGATATTGAAGTGCAAGAAAGAATGAAATGAAAGATGATGCTAAGGTGCCTGTCCTCACACCCACAGGAGGAGCAGAATTGTTATTTACCAAAATGGGGACAATCACCAGAGGAATGTGTTGGGCAGTAGAGTGGGGGGGGGGTGTTGGAATCAGGAATTCAGTGGATGATATGCAGTTTCAGATATCTATTGGGCATACATGTTAGACATGTTGAACAGGTAATTGGCTATTACAGACTGAAGATAAGAGAAGATTCAGGGCTGGAAATAAAAATTTATGACTCTTGATTGTATCGATGATATTTAAAACGTTAGGATTTTAAATCACCCAGGAAGTCATCCAGGAAGGGAATGTAGGCATAGAACGGTTCTGAAGAATCACTCTTAGGGATTCCAATCTCTAGGGATTCAGAAAGGAAGGAGAATCCAGGAAAGGAGGCAGAGAGGGAAGCGCTTTCGAGGAAAAGGAGACCTTGGAGGCGTGGCATCCAGAAGGCAAGAGAATAAAGTCTTTGAAGGAGGAGGTAATTATCAGATGTGACAAAAGCTACTGGTAGTTCAGATAGGATGGGGACTGTGAATCAATCACAAGACAACAACTGGAAAGTCATTAGTTACCTTAGCAAGAACAATTTTGGTGGAGGATTGGAGAAAAAAAGCATAATTGGGGTTGGCTGAAGAGAGACTGCATGGAAAGACTATAAACAACCCTTTCAAGGACATCTGTTATAAAGAAGATCCAACAGCTGAAGCAGTAGCGGGAGGGGGATTAGAGGAGAAAAGAGATAAGGCAGTCAAGAAAGAGGTCAACTGGAGGAACCATGTTCTTGAACTAGCAAATGCAAATGGGATACAGTACCCAAGAGAAGGAGTTGGCCTGAACGGAAGCCCAGAGACTTGGAAGCCTGCCGCATAAAAAGATATAAAATTATAGAGGCAGCTAGGCCTTGTCGTGATGCCCTTTGAAGAATAGTTGAAAAGTTTTGAGTTTATCATAAAGGACATAGGGAAGCATAGTGTGTTTTGAGCAAGAGAAAGCTATGATTTGAGAAATCTGTGGTTCTGACGATGGGCAACTCTCAGGCCAAAAACTACACATGAGTAACTCACACTGTGATTCCCTTCTTCCAAGTGACTCTCCTCCAGATTTAGCGCTTCTTTTATTCATTTTGCTGTAGCTAAATCATTTCCGATTGGTTTTGCATTGTTTTTGTATTTTGTCCCAAGTTTATAGTTGTTAGCTACAAAGATCAAGTCTGTTCTATTTAGCCATGTTGGAAGCAAAAGCGAAGTTTCTTATAATCTTGATAACACATGCTGATCATATGAACTATTCCAATGAAGGCACATTTTCTAGACCCTTTGGCATCTCCTCTGGTCTTGCAGATGCCAGCTGTTGATGCCCCCCCACCCCCCCAAGTTAGAGTGTTTTCATTAGAACATATCATGGTGGTATCACACTTTTCAAACAGATGACATTATCAGCAATTATACTGTAGTTTTACGGGTAGACTGAACATTGAAAAGAAAGACTCAGGTACTAACAATAAACTTGTTTTCTAAGTCATCTGGTCTAAGGTAGACCTTCACTCTGATACCTGATTACATTGCTTTTAAATTCCATAGCATTTGGTGTTGCCTTCGCTAAGTTGACAGGGTCACATTGTGCACACATGTTAGATGACCAGTGACTCCCCATTGGGCATAACATTGCTTCAGTTCTGTTTCTTGATTTATCTCTGTAATGACTAATAGGTATAAGCCACATATAGAGCCAAACGATCAAATCATCATCCCTGAAAAAATCAATTTATATTTACTCAGCTTGCTCAATCAATGTTAAATTAAACCAAATCATGACATAGAAAGTGAAAGCTGGATCACACCAAGCCACTGATTCATTCAAGACAAAGCTATTTGGATCTCTTTTAAATGGGGTGGTAATTTTTGATGTTAGACACTCAAGTGATGGCTTGAAAATCATGTTGGTCAGTATAAAATCTTCTGAGTTTCCTGCATGTTCAGTATAGCATGTGTACAAGGTATCGAGTCTGTGTGGGTTTTGACAACAATAGATTGGGCTTTCTAGAATGTCAAGTGAAAATGGAATGATTATTAACTGAGGACTCAAGGGAATGCTAAAAATGATAGGCTCTTTATTAGATAGGACATCAATCGATGATATGGGAAGCTTGAAAGCATTATCTTAATATATTAGGAAGCCAGCAGTGTGCCTGAAACACCAATTTAGACCTCAGCTTCAGAGTTCAGGATAAATAGACCCATTATCAGCTGAGCGCTGTAGTGTGCTTGTCATGGTTCATAACAGAGAACAGAATGGGAAGTGCGTTCTTCTGTAGAAATTGATTCATTAATTCAGTCATTAATTTAAAAAAATATATGTGTCAGGCAATGTGCCGAGATGAGTAAGACGTGATTAAGTGACTTGAAATTTAGTTGGAAGTGACAACGTATTACCAAAATGTACCATTTCCGATGGTAACTCCAAGTAAGTAAGCAACTCCGATGATAAGTAATCTCCGAGTAAGTAACTCCATGGCAGAATGCACCAGCTAGGGTGGGCTCTGAGGGAAAAGGTTAATGTACCTGGTGTGGCTGCAGGGCATGCAGAGGCTTAGGGAGGTCAGGGGGGAGTTACTGTTTATCAGGCATCAGTGGCAAGGGAGGGCACTGCAGACACGAAGAGCTTTTGGAGCAACGCCAAGATGGCTTCTCCGAGGACACGTTAGTAGTTGGAGTGATAGACTTTTGGGGGCAGGAAATAAACCTGGAGGCAAAAGTAAGGGTCATATCGGGTGTAATTAAGCAGCAGAGGAGCAACTTAGAGTCAGAAGGATACCACAGAACAGGCACTGCCATAGCGGGAGAGTAGAGACTTTGGAGCAACTGGTGTCCCACCTCTACCGCCTCCAACCGTGTGTGAACTTGGTCTGCTTACTTTGTTTAAGCTTCAACTGCACAATGTAGAAGAGAGGTGATGTGTCCCCTGCATCCTCCACCCTCATCTCATCTAACACCTCCCTTGTTCACTGGGCTCTAACTACCCTGGAAGTCTTTTCTGCCTTCCAAGGAGCAAACCTCACTCCTGCCTCCAAGCCTTTGTTTTTGGTGTTTCTCAGCTTAAAGGCCGAATCATCCAGCTTTTTGTAGTTGGTTTCTTTCTTTCTTTTTTTTAAGTTTGTTTATTTTGAGAGAGACACAGAGAGAGCATGAATGAGGAAGGGAATCCCAAGCAGGGTCTGTGCTGTCAGCGCAAAGCCCAATGCAGGCTTGAACTCACAAAACCATGAGATTGAGATCTGAGCTAATATCAAGAGTTGGATGCTTAACTGACTGAGCCCCTGGGGTCTGGCTTCTAACTCATCATTAAGCTTTTGGCTCAAATATCCTTCCCCAGAAGGGCCTTTCTTGTCTGCCATCCCTAACGTGATGCCTTCTACGCCCCCCTCCCTACTATCAATCTCTATCTTATGTCTCAGCTCCTTCTTAACCTGTTCATCATCAGAAATTGTCTTGATTTGTGATTGACTTGGGTATTGTTTATCTCATGCTACTGGAATATAAGCTTCAGGATACTGTCTGTATCTCCATACACTCATTTTTCTGGAGGTAGTTTCTACAACTTTCATTTGAATCGTAAGGTGGCCTGCATTCCCAATAAAACATAGCAATCACTGATTTAAATCCTGGTAGTTCACTTCTTTTGTCCAAATGAATTTCTAAAGGCTCAAATATTTAGATATTTTAGAAACCAAAACTATGAAGATTCTAGGATTGCATTGTCCAGGCGACATGTTTCTATTTACATTAAAATTCATTAAACTTAAATAAAGTGGAAAATTCAGTTCCTTACTCTGACTACTCACTAGCCCCTGAGGGTAGTGACTACCATGTTGGATAAAGGCAGGTATAGAATATTTCTGTTACCGAGAAGGTTCTATGAGACAGCCTGGGAGCATTTACTTACAGTCTTATAGAAAAAGCTTTTCAAAGCAGTCAAGAAACCTAGAAAAGGGAAAGTGTGATACATTTAATTATTTGAAACTTAGAAACTTCTGCATAGCCAATCATATCAAAAAGGAAGACAAAATAACAAAGGAGAAAATACCTGCAACTTTTATGGATGATTAAAAAGTTAGTTTTCTTAGGTTTATAAAAAAAATCACATGATTCAAAAGGTAGAAGAAAAATGACTTGATTGAAAATATTAAAGAGTATAAAGTCAAGTGTCGAAGACTACAGAAAGATGTTTAACCTCATTAGTTATTAAAAATACTTAGGTTCAGGGGCGCCTGGGTGGCTCAGTCGATTGAGTGTCCAACTCTTGATTTTGGCTCAGGTCATGATCCCAGGTTCATGGGACCAAGCTCCGCGTTGGGCTCTGTGCTGACCATGGAGCCTTCTTGGGATTCTCTCTCTCCCTTTCTCTGTTCCTCCCTCTCCTCTCTCTTTCTCTGGAAAAAAACAAAAAACAAAAAAACCCCACAAAACTTAAGTTCAAACAATAGTGATGCGCTATTTTCAATCTATTAAATTGTCACAAATGGTGCTAATGAATATATGAGAAGTTGCCCTGCTGAATGGTATGCGTTCCTGAATGAAATGGAGGTTCTAAATTTAAGAATGAAAAGCAAGAAATTAGAATATATTAACTGTTTTGATCAGTGGCTCAAGCTGCTATCATAAATATCACAGACGGGGTGGGTTAAATAACAAATACTTATTTCTCGTAGTTCTGGAGGTTGAGAAGTCCAAGATCAAGGTGCCAACAGACCCAGTGTCTACTTGAGGGTCTGCTTCCTGGCCTGACCCTCAAGTCATCGAAGCCCCCCCACCTCCTAATGTAATCATATTGGGGGTTAGAATTTGAACATATGAATTTTGAGGGGATACAAACATTCAGTCCTTAACACCAACATTGTTTGTTATTTAGAAAAATTTGTCCAACAGGTACCATGTTATATACATGATTCTATACCTTGTATTTAATTTTGTGTTAGATTTTTGAGAATTTTCCATATTAACCCATGAATATTGAGTTCATGTTTTATGACTGTATAGTATATTTTGTTGTGTGCATGTGACTTAACTTACTTAACTCTAAGTTGTAGACATTTTTTGGAGCTCCAAGGGTCAATCATGACTCATGGCCGTTCTGTTCCTGCATTCCCTTCTGGTGCTCTGACTCCCCTTGCCCCCTAACCCCAGCATTTGCGTTAGGAGTTGGTCTATGACCCTGCCAATGGGACATGAGAGAAAGTTAGCAGAAGACTTCTAGGAAATGTTTGCTTCTATGACTAAAATGGATACTAACTGGAAATGGTCCCTCTACCACTGGATGTGATAACTCTGGGTGTGTATATATGTATGTGTCATGCTCCAGGCCCAGTGTGGAGCCCAACACAAGGCTTGAACTCATGGCCCTGAGATTAACACTTAAGCTGAGATCAAGAGTCAGACGTTTACCCAAATAAGCCACCCAGGCACCCCAATAACTCTACTTCGATAGCCATCTTGAGGCCATGATACCAGCTAGCTTAAGGGACCAGGCTCATGTGCCAATGATGACAGAGGAGAAATATGGAAAATTCTTAGGTCCATAAGGATATTGATGAGCACTTAATTATTCCCAGAGCTAACCTATTTCCATACTCTTGTTAGATGAGAGAGTAAGGCATTGCTATTCCTTTAAGCCATTTGAATTGGAATTTTCTACTTGTGGCCAAAAGAATCCTGATCTATATAGTTGGTATATATGTAGCTTTAAAAAAAACATTTTAGGGGCGCCTGGGTGGCTCAGTCGGTTAAGCGGCCGACTTTGGCTCAGGTCATGATCTCACGGTCTGTGAGTTTGAGCCCCGCGTCGGGCTCTGTGCTGACAGCTCAGAGCCTGAAGCCTGCTTTGGATTCTGTGTCTCCCTCTCTCTCTGCCCTTCTCCTTCTTACGCTCTGTCTCTATGTCTCAAAAATGAAAAACAAAATCAAAAAACGTTAAAAAAATTTTATTCCAGAATCTTTATGGGCTCACAAGAGATCACAAAACTAGTGTGGAAAGTCTCGCATTCCCTTTATCTAGCATCCCTCAGAGGTAACATCTTGTGTACCTGTAGCACACGTCAAACCCACAAAATTTTCAATAGTGCAATATTACAGATCTTACACAGTTTATATATATTAGTGTGTGTGTGTGTGTGTGTGTGTGTGTGTGTGTGTGTGTGTGTGTGATTCTATGGAGTTTTATCTCATATTTACATTTCTATATCTACCACCATAATCAAGATTCAGGGTTGATCCATCAGCACAAAGGATCTCCCTCATCCTATCCCTTTATACTCCACCCACCCTGACAGCTACTAATATATGTTCTTAGCCTCTATAGTTTTGTCATTTCGAGGTTGTTATGTAAATGGAATCATAAAGTACAATTTTTTAAGACTGATTTCTTTATTTGTCCAATCGTAATGTCTTCCAGAACCATTCAGGTTGTTTCATGTATAAATAGTTTGTTCTTTTTATTGCAAATTATGTTTCATTATATGCATGTATCAGATGTTGTTGAGCCGTTCACCCAGGGATATTTGGTTGTTCCCAGTTTTTCCTATTATACAGATTCCACGAACATTCACAGGTAAGGTGTGTGTGTGTGTGTGTGTGTGTGTGTGTTCATGTGTGTGTGTGTGTGTGTGTGTGTGTGTGTGTGTGTGTGTGTGTGTGTGTTCATGTAAGCTTTTATTTCTCTGGGAGAAATCCCCGGGGGTGTGATATTTGGGTCACTTAGTAAGTACATGTTTAACTGTGTGAAAAAACTGCCAAGCAATTTTCCAGAGTGGCTGTACCATTTTACATTTTGTCCTGTGACATATGAGAGCTTTGATTTCTCTGCAGTTACCTACATTTGGAATAATACTACGTCTGTCTTTTGTAGAGTTGTTCTAACAAGTGTGTAGCGATAGATATCTCATTGAACCATTTTTCATGTTTTCTAAGGATGCATGGAAATTATTAACAGTGGTTACATTGAGGGAACACAGTTTGAAAATGAGAGAGGGAAGACTAGACATTTTATTTGTGACCTTTCCATGTGATTAGGATTTTCTTCTGTGTGTGTGCACTAGGTCCGCAGGATTGTGGGCCATTGTTTTGGTTTTGTCTTCCTATTTCTGCTTTAAAACCCATAATAAGTGTTTAAAATTCCTAATTATTATTTCCAACTGGAAGTGAATGTCTGCATACCTCCCCCGGTGCTGACACCAGAATCAATGTCAGGAAAAAGCCGCAGGCTTCTAATAATGTTGGCTGTCCTGGTTTTACATTTCACTGTCTTAACACTCATTTACCCAAACTGAATGTAATTATTCCCTGGTGACTACAAATTTGCCAGATTACATCCTGTTCTAGACATGACTCCATTTGTTGCCTTCTGAAGTCACACAAAGCGGAATATGTTTTCTTGTTAAATGCCATGCTTAATAGCATTTTGGAATTTAATTGCTTGTCTTTTATACAACCGAAAGGGAATGCAGACCACATTGCGTCATGTGCTGCTTTCCTTGAAGTCTGTTTGTTTCCCCCACAATACCTATCTTTACTCTCGATATGATCATTTTAAGAGAAAGGCTTATACTTCATTGCCTTTTTTTTTTTTTTGAGTGAAATCACGTAAAAGTAAATGTGTAAACACTGGTTATCTGCTGTTTGAATAATGAATCTCAAAAAGGCCTGCAAACCCTCTGCATTCATTAGAGACAGAACAAAATGCCTAGTCGAGCACCACAAAAGGAGTAGCAATGAATGAAGTAGGACCAGAATGTATCTGGTGGAAAGAGCGCGTTATGGCTGGGCAGAATCACTTCAGCCATCTTGAGAGTCCTCACCTTTCGACCGAATGGGCTGGTTGGGTGGTAGACCATGCTGACTCTTCACATATGTGTCAGTGTCCTTGGGCCAGGTCCTGGCAGGAGCACACCTGTAATAAAGTGAGTTAGGTCCATTACCCATTGCAACAAGGGAGAATGTACTCTGTGGGGGACTCTGGGTGTCTTAGTAAAACGATGTTGAAATCTATAGGACTTGAGCCTTTACTGGGTGATTTGGCAGAACGACTGAAGAAACTGGGCTTTGCTCTAAATTGGCCATCGTAAGGCAGGAGCGTTTCTATAGTTGGATATCGAAATCTTACCTATAGAGAGATTGGGTATCTAAATCTTACCTCTAGACTAGGATGAGCATAGAGCTCTAACCGGTAAAGAAATAGCCATCCCTCATCTTACCCAAGAGTGGGGGTGCCTGGTATTTTGTGAGTAGTACCGTGACCTTGGTGTTATCTCCGCTCAGAAAAAATTAGGTAGTGGTCTAGTTTTGTCTCTTTTAATCCATAGCTTCAGAGTAAGCTTGTCTGAGGTTGGTACGCCGTGAGCTTGTTAACGTTCCCTAAAAGGATAACATGGCATAGCTGTGGGTGCCAGACCAGTTTTTGGATGTCAGTGGCAGCTCCTATGTTTTTTTTCTCAAAAGGTTGAAGCAACCATACAGTAGTTTGCTCTCTGGACCATAGCTCAGTGTACGCAATACTCGTGTGGCTTTTAAATATATTTCATTTATATGCCATAGCTTTTTGGCCTGGTGTGCAAATATGTTGTCATTATTCCAAGGTTAAATGCAAGCATGAAATGCATGACTTTCCCATCATCCTGGAAGTCAGTCTCCAGAGCCTGTCTGATCCAGCCTCCTGCCTCCAGGCTAAGCTGCCCATAATGACTGTGAAAAATTGATGTCTTTTCTGCTTTTAATGATCTAACTGAAAGGGAGAAAATTCCACCGCTGCCCTCAGAAGTCCATAGCCTTCACTCTGACCCTTTGAAAATGTTTTTCTATTCCATCCTCCACGGAGACGCTCTCTCTCCTGTGTAATTGAATTCATTTCCTGGTGCAGGCGTTAGAACTAAGGACTGAAAACCAGGAAGCCTTTGCCTTGAATCTGGGCAGCTACTCTGTTTTGTTTTGTATACATTGTGTTTTACGATAGGAGAAATTTCATATAAAATCCATCTTTTCACCTCCCTTGAAGAATTGGAATATTTGGCTACATTGGCCAACAGTCTGGTTGGAGCTAACAACTGTTCTTTCAGGTTATCCTAGTCCCCACCCCTACTCCCCAGCCTATGCCACTCATTTCCTGCCCAAGTCTCATAACCTTGAGTTTTTAGTCCTGATGTAGACCCCTTTTCTCTGGTGCTTATACATATTTCTCAATACAGGCTATGGATTATAAGGTGGTCTATGGGGGATATTTAGTGTTACTCAGTAAACACAATAGACCATGCTAGAATGTTCATTGTGCTTTAAGATTTAGAAAACATATTTTTATATTAAACCAAATGTCGATACATTATGGAATATAATGGGGAATGGATTTAGAGATCAATCTAGAAATTAAAAAAGAAATCTTGCTTCAGAGAGTTGCCTCAGGCTATGTCCCAGACCAACCCATGGGTTGGTCACTGAGAAGAGATGTGTACCCTCGTCTTTGCATCGGAGTCACTTTGGTAGAAAAGTTATAGAAGCGCAGTACTCACGTAATAATCTCGAGTTTATCTTTTCCTATTTATGCAGACTTTAAGAATGTCACAGAAGTTTTGAAATGGAAGGAAATGTAGATATTAACTGACTTTTAACTAACCAGTTTGTTAGGAGTATAAAAGACTTACCAGTACAAAAACCAAGCTGGCAGAGGCAGAGCTCAGACCTCTTGTTTTCCAGTCTTGTCCTATTAAATACATAACTGCTAAACATAATAGCAAACAGGTATGCATACTATTAGGTAGTGTTACTGTCTCTTTGATTTGATGGTTCTACTTGTTAATTATAGAATGGCAGACAGAAAACGTATGTCTCAAAAAATTCCAACGTGGATTATATGACAAATCGTTTTTGTTGATGTGTAAGATAAATGATTTCAAATAAGACTCACATGGAAGTTGCTTGTTACTCAAAGGAATAATGTCTTTCATTTTATAGGTTGGCACCTTTGGATAGTTTCAACCATGAATCAACAGTCATCTGAGGCACAGTAATTTCCGGGCAGAGAGGACAAGAAAGCAAGAGAGCGAGCAAGTAAGTATTAGAACTCAAAGCTGACTTTTCAAATATGACTTGTAATATTATGCCCACCTTTGACAATGTAATGAAAATGGCATATATAGAGAGCAAACCTCATGCTTCTGATTTAATGAGTCACACATTTTTCTTTCTCCTTTATTAATAGTCTCTTGCAACCTACTCTTGTTGTAGAGTTGGTGATTGAATTAAATGTGCATACCTACAGTTGAATAGTACTTGGTAAAATTGTGAACAATATAATATTACAACAGA
The DNA here is from genome assembly GCA_030068075.1 of Paguma larvata. Taxonomy (NCBI): domain Eukaryota; kingdom Metazoa; phylum Chordata; class Mammalia; order Carnivora; family Viverridae; genus Paguma; species Paguma larvata. The sequence goes on along the minus strand of CM057826.1, from coordinate 140,533,093 downwards.
AAGAATTGGATAGATTATTTGAGTCTACAGAAACCACAATCTGACTTGTAGAAGCAGTTAATAGATCTCAGAGGAGCAGCCATGAGCTGGATTTCAAGAGTTGATTTCTTGGCAAATCTCCAACAGCAAATTGCTTCCTCCCCCCTCCCCCCCACCAAATTCCTTTAGTTATTTATATCAACTGCTATGATAGATCATAATTACTTTGTCTTGAAAGAAAATGATTAATAACTACTGCCAAAAATACCTGATGCATAAAGAGTGTTTCACATCACGTGCAACTTTGAAACTTCTAGATCCTTCGTAAATGGCTCTCTCGTATGAAGCATGTTGCTATAATAATTATGTTTGAAGAATATTCAATGTTGCTTGCTTTTTATTTTTTAAATAAAGACAGTAATATCACTCAGTTGGATAGGAGCTCCAGGAACTTACTGCATCCAAACATATGAGTTGCCTTTTGTAGGTCAAGTGGTTTGACTATTAGTAATTTTGTATGATTTAATCTCAACTTTTCGATTGTCTTGTCATATTTGTGTACCTTAAGGAACCTTATATTCAACATATAGAAGAACAAAGTCATGGTCTAGTCTTGCAAAGCTGGTGTCCCTGACTTAGGAGATGTTACCACTGTCAACTCAGCTCAGCAAACTGACCTGGACCCCATCTTTTGCACCCGATGCTGTGAAATTTTGTCCCTGTCTATGCCTACCACTGCTTCTATGCCCAGCCCTGTTGCTAATTGTCATTTCCCAAGATCGGGGTATGCCATATTTCTCGCCATTATTAATCTTATGCATGTATTGTACTCCCTACTTAGAATACTGTCTGCACACACCCGTTACTCCCCTCCCTTGCCACATAGATTTTTATTTATGTTTTAGAATGCTTCAGCCTCAATACCTTGGGAATGCCTTTATGTTTTCACTGACATATGTCAAATTTTAATATTTATCCTGGAACTTTCAATATTTGCCTCAATTTTTTAAGGTATTTGGTGGTATTCTTCACATACGATAAAATTCACCCTTTTCATGTGGATAGTTCAATGAGTTTTGTCAAATGTGTAACCACCACTACAATCAAGATCTATAACATTTTCATCAGCCCAAAAAGTGACCTATCATACCCTTTGCAAATCAGTCCTCTCTCCCCATCTTTAAACCTTTGATAACCATTGGTGTGATTTTCTTCCCTATGGTTTTCCTTTTTCCAGAATGTCAGATAGATGAAATAGGTAGTATATAGCTTTTATTGTCCAACTTCTTTGACTTGGTGTGTTGGTTTTGAGATTCATTGATATTTTTGCTTGTATCAGTAGTTCATTCCATTATTTCTGAGTAGTATTGCATTGTATGGTTATACTGTGGCTTGTTTATGCATTCAGTCTGTTCATTTGTTAATATATATTTGGGTTGTTTCCAGTTTCTGGCTTTTAGAACAAAGCTGCTATGAACATTCACATCCAAGTCTTTGTATGGACATATGTTTTCCTATATCTTGGATAAATATGTAGCAGAGGAGTGCTGAGTCGTATGGTAAATGTAAATGTACCTCATGTGAAACTAGCCAACTGCCAAATGGTCCATGATATTATACTATTTTGCATTTCCATCAATGGTACACGAAAGTTCTAGTTGCTCTGCACCCTCACTAGCAGCTGGTACCATAAATCTCTTAATATGTGTGTGTGTGTGTGTGTGTGTATGTGTGTGTGTGTGTGTGTGTGTATGAATATATAGATACATAGGTAGATAGAGAGAGAAAGAAAGAGAGAGCGTGCATGTGAGCACACACAAATGAACGCTCATGCATGAGCCAGGGAGGGGAGAAGAGAGAGAGAATCCCAAGCAGACTTTGCACTTCACTCTCAGTGCAGAGTCTGACTCCAGGCTCGATCTCACAAACTGTGAGGTCATGACCTGAGACTAAATCAAGAGTCAGATGCCTGACTGACTGAGCCACCCAGGTGCCCCAGTATGTGATATTTTATTGTGGTTATTAATTTGTGTCTTCCTAATAACTAATGATGTTGAGTGGCTTTTCCTGTGCTAGGTGGCATTTGTATGCCTTGTTTGGTAAAATATGTATTCAAATCTGCCCATTTTTTCTGAGTTGTTTGTCTTCCTACTGCTGCATTGCAAGAGCTTAAAGAGTATATTCTAGATACAAGTTTTTTTAATATATATAAATCAGATATTCGTTTTGCCTAACATTTTTATGATGTGTTGTACATTCCTGTCAGCGGTATATGAGAGTGTTAATTTCTTCACATCCTCATCAGCACTCGGTATAACCAGTCTTTTTAATTTTTTGCCATTTGGATAAGTGTGTGTGTTTCGAATAGACTTTATTTTTTAGAATGGGTTTTGATTTACAGAAAAATTGAGAAGAGAAAACAGAAAGTTTCCATATACCTTCCAGTTTCCACTATGACTAACTTCTTACATCAAATCAGTATGGTATATTTGTTAAAACTAATGAATCAGGGGCGCCTGGGTGGCTCAGTCGGTTGAGCATCCGACTTCAGCTCAGGTCATGATCTCGCGGTCTGTGAGTTCGAGCCCCGCGTCGGGCTCTGTGCTGATCGCTCAGAGCCTGAAGCCTGCTTTGGATTCTGTGTCTCCTCTCTCTCTGCCCTTCCCCTGCTCACGCTCTGTCTCTATGTCTCAAAAATAAACATTTAAAAAAATTAAAAAAAAACAAAAAAAAACTAATGAATCAATACTGATGAACTGCACACTTTATTTAGATTTCCTTAGTTTTCCCCAGCTTCCTTTTTCTGTTCTAGGATGCTATCTAGAATACCAAATTGCATTAAGTTGTTATGAATCTTAGGATCCTCTTGGTTATGAGATTTTTTTAGATTGTATTTTAAATTTTGCATTTTCCTAAGAACTACTGATGTTGAACATCTTTTCATATGCTATTTGCCATCTGTATATCTTCTCTGGTGAAGTGTCTGTTTAAATATTTTGCTCATTTTTAATTTTTTATTGAGTTTTGAGAGGTTTTTTTTTTTTTAATATCCTAGGTACAAATATTTTATCAGATATATTCTTTGCAAAGCTTTTCCCTCAGTCACTGGTTTGGGCTTGTCATTTCATTTCTTGAACAGTATTTCTCACAGGATAAAAATTTGCAGTTTTGATGAGGTCCAGTTTATTGGTGTTTTCTTTATATAGATCATGCTTTTTGTGTCTTTTCAAGAAACCAATGCCTAACCCAAGGTTAAAGCAATTTTCTTTTTTGTTTCTTCTAAAAACTTTATAATTTTAATTTTTGTATTTAGGTCTTTGGAAGCAGACAAATGATAATCTACATAACATTTTGAATTTTATAGTTGATTTTGTGCAGTTGGACATTTATTTTCAGATCAGTTATACACCCACACAATTGAAAGGTATATATTAAAATTTTTTAAACATTTATTCATTTTTGAGAGACAGAGAGAGACAGAGCACAAGCAGGGATGGGGCACAAAGAGATGGAGACACAGAATCTGAAGCAGGCTCCAGGCTCTGAGCTGTCAGCACAAAGCCTGACACAGGGCTCCAACTCACAAACTGTGAGATCATGGCTTGAGCTAAAGTCAGATGTTTAACTGACTGAGCCACCCAGGCGCCCGGAAAGGTATATATTTTAAATACCAGTCATTCGGTATTTTTTCTTTTACCCTCCTCCGTTCATGGATTGCCTATGACACTAAAAGTTCTTTCCAGGCATGGATTACAATTCAATTTCTTTTTGGAATACATAAATATTGTGTGTCAATCACAGTTCCTTAGTTGTAAGCAATAGAAATCAACTCTGCTTCTTAAGCTAAGCAGGTAATTTATTGGAAGACTGTGAAAGAGCTGAAAAACTGGGCTTTAAACAAAAGGAAATAATTAGCTCCGAAGGGTCTTCCAAGTATGAACTGCTCTATTATCTTGCCTAGTCACTTCCAATGCAGTTAATCATCTGAAACCATCTTGCTGTCTGGAGTAGGGTAGGGGTGGAGGAATATTCTATTTATTTACCGCCTCAAAATTAAAAATGGAGCGTAGGAAAGGTCTGGGAAATGACAACTATCACCTGGCTTAGCTTGGTCATATGGCCACTCATTGGCTAGGAAGGATGCCCAAATCAATGGCCCGTTGGACTTTATTTAGTAGGGAGAATGGCCCTTCCCTAAAACGAATTTTGGATGCTAATACTTAAAGGAAGAATGGATATCGGGCAGGCTTGAATAAATGCTCCCACTATATAACATGTTGCTTTGAAAGCCTCCTTTTGGTTCGTGCAGTATGTGTGCGTGAGCATGCATGCATGTGCACGTGTGTGTGTTCCTTCTCGTACACAGAAACCCAATGATTTGCATATAGGTATATCCGTCTAAATGAAAGCATCAGTCTGGCCCAAATGTATCCCTGAAAAACCAACTGGAACTTTAGATTTAAGAGAGAAAATATATTCTAGAAAGAGGAAGAACCGGGAGCCGGGACACTATATCCCACTTCCTTCCTCGAATAGGATAGTAACTAGCTATGGGATCTTGTCAAGTCGCTTCATCTATTTGAGTCTCAGTTTCCTTAAGTGTGGAATCAAATCATTAAACTACATTGTGTCTAAGTGCTTTCCTGCTCAAAATTCTGTAATTCTTTTTTTTCCTGCGGAATGATTTGTTGGGACAAGTCAGGAAGCAGAGGAGGTGGGACTACTACGCAGAAGACATGAGGGGGTCATAGACCTACATGAGGGAACTGAGGGGAGCCAACAGAATGCAGATGCAAGAGGAGAATGTCTAGAGTTGGGTTGAGACTGATCAGTGGGGCTGTGATGAGATGCAGGAATGTAGCAGAGAACGGGTTATCTTTGGGCTGTGACAGTTGATATCCAACAAGGGACAAAGACCTGGCTGGTCTCTGGAAGCCAGAAGCAGCTCTGGGCTGGGATCTGCAGGAGCAAATAGACACCATGCCTGGGCATTCCAGAGGATGATGACTGTGACCACAGAGGTGGCCATGAAAAGCAGGTAGAGGGGCGCCTGGGTGGCTCAGTTGGTAAAGCGTCTGACTTCGGCTCGGGTCATGATCTCATGGCTTGTGAGTTCAAGCCCTGTGTCAGGCTCTGTGCTGACAGCTCAGAGCCTGGAGCCTGCTTCTGACTCTGTGTCCCTCTCTCGCTCTGCCCCTCCCCACTCATGCTCTGTCTGTCTGTCTGTCTCTCTCAAGAATAAAAAAAAAAGCAGATAGAGGCGGAAGAGCAAGGTGTCCATTGTGTGGCTGAATTACACCCACAGATTGACCAAGTGCTGCTTCTGAGTCTCCTCTTCCTGCCGGGCCCTTGTCGACCCAGCACACCCATTTAACTATGCCTCTCTGGGACTTGACATCTACCCCTTCTAACTCCACAGGCTCCTTCACACCAGGCAGGTCATCAGGGAGAAGACCCAAGGTTTTCTTTCTCTTTTGGGATGCAGTGGGGCAGCACTTCGTTGGGCTGGTGCAGTAGAGGAGCAGAGAATGGAGCCACTGAGGCATGGGTGGGAGCTGGGTGGTGGCCAGGTGCAGCAGGTAGGTAATAAAGATGCTCTCCAGCAGGCTGACCACCATCAGGGACAGACACAGGGCAAATAGACAATGATGAGGGGGCGCCATTGGTGGGGAGTAAGTCATTCATCATGAGCCGGAAGACATAGCCCAGCAGAAGGGTTATCTTGAATGGGATGTGATTCCCAATTTCTGCTGGCACGTAGAAGTTGAGGGCCACTGGGCACTGGAAGGTTTATGATGTAGAGCCCAGGGCCTATGCCTGATGGCCACGTAGAACATGTAATTCTAAGGATATCAGATGTGCAAATGTTATCTGTCCTTGTGTTAAGAACAGTAGATAACAAGAGGACTGAATATATAGAAACGTACCTAGGTACACTAGGTTGGTGAATAAAATACAGGAAACCAAGTTAAATTTGAATTTGAGGTACCAACAAGTAATTGTGTATCTAGTAAAAAGCTATCACATGTAATAAATATTATTTGTCATTTATCTCAAATTCAAATTTAACTGAGTGTTTTGTATTTTTACTTGCTGAATCTGGCTACCATAAGATAGAGAGAGACACACACAGGAAAAAAATTAGTTCATAGAAAGAAGTGGAAGGAGGTTCTTGGATTAGCATTGTTTACGCAATTCCTCCTTAAAAAAAGGTTTATTTATTTATTTGGAGAGAGACAGGCAGCACAATTCGGGGAGGATCAGAGATAGGGGGAGAGAGAGAGAGAGAGAGAGAGGGAGGGAGGGTGGGAGGGAGGAGGGAGAGAGGGAGAAAGAATCCCAAGCAAGCTCCACTCTGTCAGTGCAGAGCCTGATGCAGGGCTCAAATCCACAAACTGAGATTATGACCTGAGCTGAAATCAAGAGTCGGACGCTTAACCGACTGAGCCACCTATGCACCTCTATGGAATTACTTCTTAATTGAACCTTTAAAAGCTTCAGTATAATTTTTACTTAAACTCAAGGGATTTTCTAGATGAAATAAAATCCTTTCCCTTTATTGTAAGACTATCTTGTTTTGCTCTCTTAAAAAACAGTGATTTTTAGTTCAAGCAAATCTTTCTCATTGACCTTCATGAATGAATATGCTAATTGTGCTATTGTCTACAAGTGCATGTTAGGTCTTCACCTGGGGCAAAGACATATTTTTCTAAGCAGCTTTGCTGGCTGAATGAGTTTTTTGCCTTGGTGAGAGACGAAGTTGACTCTATCAATAAAACCCATTGGCTTTCTTAATCTCCTTTGTTTTGTGCTCTTGTACCTATTAATCACATAGAAGCTGCTTATCCTTCATCATCTTGGCTTTGATGGATATGTTATGTAATAAGTCCAGACCTTCAGCACTGAGTAATCGCTTGGGGCTTCTTGCTTATGAAGGTTCAGTAACTATAGAGCAGTGATACTGCTGATATATGGGACCTTTTTCTTTGGTGCTTTCCTTACTACATGTACCAAAATGACAGAATATCTTTATTCTGTCTTTGTAATTTACCACTGCTTATTTTAACTTTGACATAGAATGCACAGAAGCTGAATCTGAATATAGGCTTCCCATTTGTAAGTCAGACTCTAGGTGTTTTGAGGGCATGCTTGCTTTTACGGACAAAATTCAACTCATCTTGGACAAGAGTACGTTCTCTTTCGGTTTGGCTCGACTATGGTAAGTACAGACAGTAATCTCTCTTAACAGTCTATGACTTTGCTGTCAGAAAAGTCAGAACTAGAGTATAGAATAAGGAAACGAATCGATTTGCTCCTGAGATAAAAGAAGGGAATACACAAGAAAAGTCGCTCAACTGTGTTGGAATTCAATTGAAAAAGTACATGAGCTTGGGGACAGTGATGTGGAGATTTTGTGAATCTTCTAAAACAGAATTTGCTAGTGGTTCTGTAAACAAATGGAAAATTCCACAATTCCTTCCCTAAATTTGTTTCTGAAAATCATGGCTGGGAGAAAATGCTGAGCCGGGGGTTCATATGTTTCCTAAACAAATTAAAGTAGATTTTTTGCTTCTGTCTATTCGTCAATCCATGAAGCACTTTTAGTATATCTTCTTGAGAGTTCTAATGTTTTTTCTGCTCATACATTTAATACAGTTTATTTAAGGCTTTTTTTTAGTGTTTATTTTTGAAAGAGAGAGAGACAGCATGAGTGGGGGAGGGGCAGAGAGAGAAGGAGACGCAGAATTTGAACCAGGCTCCAGGCACCAAGCTGTCAGCGCAGAGCCTGATGGGAGGTTCAAACCCATGGACAGTGAGATCATAACCTGAGCCGAAGTCAGACGCCTAACCAACTGAGCCACCCAGGTGCTTCTATTTAAGGCTGTTTTTAAACTCTAAGGCTGAACTTTAAGAAGCCTTCAGTTTCTCCTCTTAGCAAATTAGTTTATATTTTATTTTTCTGCCATCAGTTTGTCTGGACATCCCATGTGGGACATTCCATGTAGGACATTTCATGTAGGACTGGAAAGAAGGGACATAGGAGCCTTATTTCTTACCCGTCATAAAGGTGGGTTGTCTGATGTCTGACAAGATAATCTCACACTTTGGATTTCCCTCTGAAGATTTCATGTTCTAATAGAATTATTTCCTGATGTTTCCCCTCTTTTACCCGCACTGTCCCTGCATTAAAACTTACTTACTCCCATGAGCCCCATTCAGTCAAAGCCTCAGTAAGTAGCTGGGTAAAAGTTTGTTCTCAACTTGATCCGTTTCTGTCTCTGTAGACCTCTCCCTTCCACCTGCTTTACCTCTCACTTGGGCTACTGAAGTAGGCTTCCAGCAGCCTCTCCATGGCCCCCATCCCTCCTTCACATCCTCCATCCAAAAGGCACACAATGACCATGTCGAACCCCTATGCGAACACTTCTTTTCTGTCTCTCCAACTGCAAATGCCTGATTTCCCAACATTTCTTTGACTCATGGGTGAGGAAGGCAGTGAAATAACAGAGTTAGTTCGAAGAAGGATACGAGACACAGATGTGTTGTTGAAGATCGGTAGAAAAATAAAAGCAAAGAAAACTGAAGTAAAGGCTAAGTTAGATACAATAATGGGTAAAAGCCACAGAGAAGTAAAACCATCGCCTTTGGGATTATTTGCTCTCGCTGGCAAAAATCCGTTTCTCAGTTCTCTGCAAATCTAGCTTTCTCTTTACAGAGATGTAAAATGCCCCGGGGTTTTGTCAGTGGTAAATGGAAAGCGAGTTACAATCCCCGAGAATCGGATGATTTTTAGGCATGTTAGATAATGGACTGATTGTACTGCAGAGCTCACATAGTTGTGTGCTGGCTTTACCTCCTTCGTTATCAAGACTCCTCTCCTAGTTTGCTTCCCTTGGGTCACCAGGGGTCTCACTACACTGACCTCTTTTCCATGTCTTTAGCTTTTGTATTCACTGTTCCCTGTGCTTGAAATGTTTGGCAAACTCATTCTTCAGATCAAACCCCTCAGATGGTCCTGTTTTCAATGTTCTAGATAAATCTCTCTCCCTCACCCACAACCAATTCACTCCATAGGTCATCATCCTGTTCCTTTTATTCCTCAGCTGTGGTGAGAAGCTGTATGTGTATTTGTCTACATGTATATATGGGTGCAGGTTTCTCTTCACTTAACATATAAGCTACATGAGGCCAGAGACCTCATCTGTCTTGTTCATTACTGTATTTCTCTTGCCAGGAACAATGGCTACTCATGAGAGATGCTTGATAATTATGTGTTAAATGAATGAATGTCTAAAGACTTGTCAGAATGTACTTTCTTTTTAAAAATTTTTAATATTTATTTCTGAGACAGAGAGACAGAGTATGAGTGGAGGAGGGGCACAGAGAGAGGAAGACACAGAATCCAAAGCAGGCTCCAGGCTCTGAGCTGTCAGCACAGAGCCCTGTGTGGGGCTCGAAGTCATGAACCGGGAGATCATGACCTGAGCTGAAGTTGAATGCTTAACTGACTGAGCCACCTGGGCGCCTTCACAACACACTTTCTAAGGATTTCAGATTTTATTCACATATCGCCTGGACAAACACTGTCATATCTTCTTCTAAGGAAGGCATATCAGCATGAGATACACTGGCAAGTAGAAAAGCTTCAGTTCCTGATGGGTACAGGTTGAAAGTCAGAGTTCCTTTTCAGGTTATCATGCTCCGAACTGGAAATCCTTCCTGTGAATATATCTCCAATATATCTCTGATAATCAGAACACCCTGTGCTTGATTATATAGAAGATCTCATATGGAAATGTCCATTATCACAATGGCTTCTAGCCCTTGTTAAAGATCCAAGTTTCTGTCCTCCACCACCCTCAAGAGATCCCTGTGCCATAGTTTGCTTGGAGCCCAGAATCTTCATTTTAAAAAGCATCCAGAAGATTCTGACATTGTTGGCCTATGGACCACAGGTTGAAAAACATTGGTCTAGGAAATCCAAGTATCCAAATGTCTGCCTGAGTGTTTGCATGCTACTTCAAGGTTGGCCAAACACAACCCTGGGAAAGCCTGCTTTGGGAGCCTGGCTCCCAAGCAAGGTCTTAAAGTTATTGGTCACATGTTCTGAGCAGGATCAATAAAACGTGCAGAATTATTTAGACAAAGATGAACGGTTTGCATAGTCTGCACAACTTAGCTAAAAGCTGCGCTAGCAATAAGCTGGGAACTAGAAAAATGAAAAGTTTTTAAGTTTGTAACTGTTTAAGGGACTTTGCTCATGTTCTGCAGATTTTTTCCCCATTGATTTTAGTATCCAATTTGAAGATTTCAAGGCCCTTCTGTAATATGTTTTGATAAAACATGAGAAATTTCTTCTTTTTGCTGGTTACATCTTGGTTCACCCCAGTTCATACGGACAGAGCCCAGAATAACTCACCCAGCTTTAGCAAGAATCTGGGTGGTCCCCGAGACTTTCTTGCAGGAGGGGCACACAGGGAAAAGGCCCCCCGCCCCATGCTCCCTGCCCAGCTCCCACCCACACTGTGTGGTGTCTCAGCTGGCATAACAGGCAAAAATAAAGTAATGCATAACCTTGCTCATAGGAGACTTTCTTTTCAATCAGTAGAATTCAGTGTGAAATAAGAGGAGGCAAGAGAAAAAGGATCCATTTTATCTTTCTTATAAAAATGTATAGACCAACCTGGAGTTGGAAAGGGAGACGTGGAGTGCTCAGAGGGAAGTGGGAAGTCACAAAGGGCAGCCTATGAGTATCTTCTACCTCTGAGGTGCTGGCTTCCTGTTTAGCCAGTGGAACTCCTAGCTCATTGTTTCTTTTTTTTTTAATTTTTAAAATGTATTATTTATTTTTGAAAGACAGAGAGTGAGCAGGGGAGGAACAGAGAGAGAGAGCACAGAATCTGAAGCAGGCTCCAGGCTCTGAGCTGTCAGCATGGAACCTGGAACAAGGGATCAATGAACTTACAGACTGTGAGATCATGACCTGAGCTGAAGTTTGACATTTAAATGACTGAGCCACCAGGCGCCCCTCTAGCTTGCCATTTCTGATTCTCTAAGTACTTCTTTTCTATTTTTAATGTTTTATTTTATTTTTGAGAGAGTGCAAGTTGGGCAGGGAGGGGGGGTGGGGGAGATGGAGGATCTGAAGTGAGCTCTGTGCTGACAGTAGCAAGCCCAATGTGGGGCTTGAACTTAGGAACCACCTCATGACCTGAGCTGACATCAAGGCTCAACCAACTGAGCCACCCAGCTGCTCCTCTAACTACTTCTGTAAACTGATATCGGAGCATCTGTTTTGGTCATTCAATAGTCTATTCAAGCAAACAACCGCTCTGGCTAATTTTGATTCAGTGAATTGCCTCAAGGTTTTACCAAATTTGGATACATCTGATGGCTGTCTTGTGCCTTGAGGGAAAACTTGAAAAAGGAACAAGTTGCATGGCATAGTCGAAATAGGACTAGACTGGGATTTGGGACACATAGATTGTTATCCTCCTTTTGACACTGACTAGATCTGTGTTTTCAACTGTCAGCTCATCTTACTGGGCCTGAATTTTCTCATCTGTGCAGTTACTGCTGAACAGTACTGTACAGTTCACAAACAATTTTCATATGTATTGTCTTGTTTGCCAGACATAAAAATTCCAAAAGGAACCATGACACATATAATTATTATTCCCCATGTTATATATAAGAAAGCTAAGGTCCTGATTCAGGTCATGACTGAGCAATTCCTATCAAACCAACTCTTCAAGTAAAAATTATACACTCTGTGCAGATGTTAAAAAAAACAACTACCCAAACTAGACCAGTTCCTCAAAGAGGCCAGTTCTGGAAGGGGATCAACACGTGGAAGATAGAAACAGCATCAGAGGATTTTCCCATATTTTTATGACTTTTAGCCTGAAGTCAGACCCCAAACTGAATCAGAGAGGAGCAGCTAACACTAGCATAGAAGCTGTAGTTTTACTGGCTTGAAGACAGGGAATAGACTACTGTTTAAGGAGCTGGAAAGAGAAAGTGGGAGGAGAGCTCCAAATTCTATGTAGGGAGTCTGCCCAAATACCAGGCTGATCCCGAATTACGCATTTTTGAGGCAGACTTCAAGCACTCCAGCTAAAGCTAAAAGAACACTAAAATTTCAGCTGGTACCAGTTGCAGAGGAGACAGAGTTTGCCGACTGAAATCAGCCTCATTGACTTCCTGGTTAAAAATAAGCAATCAGAAAAAAAGTTGATAATCTTCAGAAGAATATAACAGAAGTTAGTCTTTATCACATGTCCTGACAATGTCTAAGACATAATCCTAAATTACTTGACACACAGGAAACAGGCAGTGTTATGCATGGCAAACAGGGGTCTTATAAATAAAGAAAATAGATACTATGGTAATATAATTTATGGAATGTTTAGAAGCAAGTGAAAGCCAGTGACAAATCTTGAAATTTGATTTTCTAAGTCCTGTTTTATCTCCACCTCTATAAATCTATTCCATCTCTAAAATTCTATGCCAGTGTGATATATTTCATCCAGTTTAACAAAAACATCTTTCTTTGAAGAAAGTCAGAAAAAAGTAGTTTTTGACTTCATTTCTGAGTGTTTGCATTAATACTAGTAATTGTCTTTCTCTACACTGTTGTATGAGGGAAACAAAACCCTATTTGTTTCATTAACTGTTAATCAAAAATTCTGTTGGGGGCACCTGGGTGGCTCAGTCGGTTAAGTATCCGACTTTGGCTCAGGTCATGATCTCACGGTTTGTGAGTTCCAGCCCCATGTTGGAGTCTGCACTATTAGTGCTTGGGATTCTCTCTGTCTCCCCCTCTGTCTGAAAATAAACAAATAAGCTTTAGAAAATTCTGTTACTTGCAACCAAATATAATTCCACATTAACAGTTTCATGAGAGAGGTAAAACACAAGTATGATGTCCTACTTTAGACCCTGAAAGTCACATTCCGTTTGTGCTATGTAGATTATAAAGCATCATATGTTTTAAGATGAGCCATAACATTTCACAGACAGCACCGGAAACACTACATTAAATACACATAGGGCTCATAAGACCTCTATCTATTTCAGCAATGTTCAAATGTATGGTGCGATGGGAGTGGTGAATATGGAGTATTACTTCAACCAAGATGAGTTACCACCACATACTTCTGAGAATGGCTAAAATAATAATTTTAAAAAGCTCCAAACTGATAATACTTATTGCTGGCAAGGATGAAGAACAACAGGAACTGTCATTCATTCCTGGTGGGAATGCAAAATGGTACAGCTACTGTGGAATGCAGTTTCGCAGATTTGTGCAAAGCTAACCATTGTCTTACCATATAATCTTTCAGTTGTACTCCTATGTTTTGACCCAACTGGTTGAAAACTGTCTACCCAAAACCCGCATGTGTTTTGGGAAGTGTTTTTCATAATTGCTAACATAATCACTAACAGCATTATTCATAATCACCAAAAACTGGAAGCAGCTGGGATATCCTTCATTAGGTGAAGAGGTAGCCTGTGGTACATCAATACAATGGGATACTTTCCAGCGATAAGAAAAAGAAGGGGCTATTAGCCCACATAAAAGCGTAGATGAATATTAAATGCATATTGCTAAGCAAAAGGAGCCAATCAGAAAAGGCTGCATACATTTATAGAACTTTATGTCACAAAGTAAACTTTAATATCTATAACTTGAAAACAAAGTTAGGAGTTGATCGAAACCAGGGTGGTATGCAGAATGTGACAGAAGAAGTGCATGAAATAACCTGACTCATGACGATGGTGGCAGAGGGGAAGGAGAAGGTGCGGACCTAAGTAGCTTTGGAAATGAGTGGAGACTAAAGACAAAAGGACTCCTTTCTACTTGCTAAACTTATTTTCTGTGGGTGTATGGATGAGCAAGTCTGAAACCATGATGCACACATATCAGCTTGAACAGATAAGTAAATGGATGGCAGAGACCGGGAGCCAGGCTGCAGATAAACAGAAGTCAGCTAGAACAGTCTAGGTAGAAATGAATCAGATTTGGAAACACCGGTATGAACTTAGGTTTAGCTTAGTATAAATATATTTGTGCATATAGATAGATGCGGATATGTGTATATACTTGGGTTAATGTACTTACATAGAGTTTTTCCGCTGTTACCTGACAGAGTCTAGAAGCAGCAATGCCTCAGCGGCAATGAGCAAATCCAACATCCAGATTTGGGTTTGAAAACCACCCTCCTACAAAGAGAAACAGTGCTCCTTGGAGAAATGCCTGATTCCAGGGGTTGGGGCAAGGAATATAAAAGAGGAGACTGGGGTGTCTTGTAGTGCCAGAAAGGAAGTCCTCAAAAACAATTTAATTGATGGCAGTATATCAAAGGGACAGAGGAACCAGCTGAAAGAGCTTGCAGTGGCCAAAGTTGGAATAATTTGAGAAACAAAATAAATGGTTTCATGTTGGATTATAATCCAAAACATAAACTAAGTATCCATGAGTCTGTACCAATGTAAGTTAATTACTGAGTGGATACATAAAATATGCACATACTCTACATAGAATTAAAAATAATTTTGGGGCGCCTGGGTGGCTCAGTCAGTGAAGCACCGACTTCAGCTCAGGTCATGATCTCGCGGTTTGTGGGTTCTAGCCCCGTGTGAGGCTGTGTGCTAACAGCTCAGAGCCTGGAGCCTGCTTCAGATTCTGTGTCCCCCTCTTTCTCTGCCCCTCCCCTGCTCACCCTCTGTCTTTCTGTCAAAAGTAAATAAACATTAAAAAATTAAAAAAAAACTTTAAAAATAATTTATATAGATGATCCCCCCCACATACCAGAGGATGGAGTAAAACTTCCCACCTCTTACATGTAGGTTGTGCCTGGTACCTTTCTTTGAAATAGCACAGTACAGAAAGAGCAAAAAAGGGTAACTTTGCAATGGAGAAACCTGCCAGACACTACCTCAGCCAGGCGACCAAGGTTAACATCATCCGTGATAAGTCATGTTGACAGCACACACCCTTGATACAATGTGATGAGAGTGGTACCTTACCTCTGTATCTTGCTCTCCAAGAGCCCATAACTCCATTTCAATCATGAGAAAATCTCAGACACAAATCGAGGGACGTTCTGCATAGTAGCTGACCAGTACTACTCAAAATTGCCAAGGGGATTCAAAACACCGGAAGTCTGAGACACTGTCACAGTCTAGACGAGCTGAAGGAAACCTGTCAACTAAATGGAATATGGTGTCCTGATAGGATCCTGCAACAGAAACATGCGTTCAGTAAAAACTAAGGAAATCTGAATAAGGTATAGACTGTAGTTAGAGATAGTATCAATTTTGGCTCATTAGTTGTGACAAAGGTGCTACACCAAGGTCAGATGTTGGCATTAAGAGAAAGTGCGCATGCAGTATACAGAAACCCCTGTAAATATTTATACCTCTTTTGCTTTAAATTTTTTTTTAAGGTTTATTCATTTTTCAGTGACAGAGCGGGAGTGGAGTATGGGCAGAGAGAGACCAAGACACAGAATCTGAAGCAGCCTCCAGGCTCTGAGCTGTCAGCACAGAGCCCAATGCAGGGCTCCAACTCACAGACCTTGAGATCTTGAACTGAGCTGAAGTCAGAAGCTTAACCCACTGAGCCATTTATAACCCCCATTTATAACTCTTTTGTAAACCTAAAATGATTCTCAAGGGGTGCTTGGCTGACTCAGTCAGTAAAGCGTGTGACTCTTGACTTGGGGGTCATGAGTTTATGCCCCACATTGAGTGTAGAGATAACTTAAAAACAAGCAAACAAACTTAAAAAGATTCTCAAAATATCTATTTTAAAAGACATGTGTAGGGAAGAAGGGGAGCATTTCTTAAAGTCTAGGGAATACAGCATTTGGGTTTCTGTTTCATTCTGTTGGTTTGCCAAAAACAACTAGTTGGTTCTGAACTTATTAAATGATCTTAAGTCAGCACTTTCATAAGTTATATCTTCCCAGGAGACTGTTTTTGTATTTTCTTCCAATCTGTCAGTAATCCCAAGAGCGGGATTAACTTGCTTTGTGCTCAGGAGACAGAATTAGACACACGATCAATGTGGTGGTTATAGAGGAGACATTTCCCCCAAGAAATAAAAGAGCTTTTTTTGTACGTCGTAAAATCCCAAGTATTGAAATAAAAATGTTTAATTATGGTAATGAAAAATTAAGTGTTGAAAACAATTCAGTGCATTAAAATGTTTGTAGCAAAATTGGTGAAAGCAAATATGAAAACAGAAAGATTGTTGGGGCACCTGGGTGGCTCAGTCCGTTAAGTGTCTGACTTCAGCTATGGTCATGATCTTGTGGTTTGTGAGTTTGAGCACCGCATCGGGCTCTGTGCTGACAGCTCAGAGCTTGGAGCCTGCTTCAGATTCTCTCTCTCTCTCTCTCTCTCTCTCTCTCTACCCCTCAGCTCATGCTCTGCCTATCTCGCTCTCTGTCTCAAAAATGAATAAATATTAAAACAAATTTTTTTAGAAAGATGGTCGAAAAAAACAGGGAGATATAAATACCATAGTAACTCATTGAAAAAATAGCTCCTGATAGGGAATATGCTTAGTTAAGACAATGAATAGTCAACAAGCAATTTATTTTATTCAGGCCTAAAGCATTCCATCATAAAACATCAAATTTGAAGTCTTGAACACTTTAGCTTTTAGCTGCTGATGGCAAAGTGTGAAGGGAAAGGAATAGTGTACAAAAATTAGCGGTTTTACTTTGTGTTCATGCTTTTGGTTAGGAACACCACTGTGAAACCAGAAAGATATTATAGAAACTGTCAACTTTCTCCTATATAGTTGCTGTCAAAAAACGTGTTGTGTGGACACCTGTACACACACACACTTACACACATAGTATACTGCAAACACACAGACGATACATGCAAGTTCTCTGCATGCTGGGGGCTCAAGAGGGGGTGGACAGGACTGGCTAATCCAGGAGTCAGCTAAGTGGAGATAGGTTAAGAAACCTTGTGGTGTGAAAAGAGGCTGATTATCACTCATCATCAGGGATATACAAATGAAAACTACAATGAGATATTAGCTCACATCAATCAGAATGGCTCAAATTAACCACACAGGTAACAACAGATGTTGGTGAGGGTGCAGAGAAAGGGTAACCCTTTTACACTATTGGTGGGAAGGCAACTGTTGTTGGTGCAGCCACTCTGGAGTGGAGGTTCCTCAAAAAATTAAAAATAGAACTGCTCTATGACCCAGAAATTGTACTACTAGATGTTTACCCAAAGAATACAAAAAATTCTGTTTCGAAGGAATACGTGCACCCCGATGCTTACAGCAGCATTATCAACAATAGCCAAATTATGAAAGAGCCCAAATGTCCATTGTCTGTCGACTGATGAATGAATGAAGATGTTATATATGCACAGAGTAGAATACTGCTCAGCCATCACAAAGAATGAAGTCTTCCTATTTGCAACAATGTGTCTGGAGTTAGAGAGTATCGTATTAAATGAGTATTATTTGTCAGAGAAAGACAAATACCATATGATTTCACTCATGTGGAATTTAAGAAACAATGAGTAAAGGAAGAGAAGGGGGAAAAAAAAGAAACCAAGAGAATAACTAGAGAACAAACTGATGGATACTGGAGGGGAGATGGGTGGGGGGGATAGGTTAAATAGGTGATAGAGTTTAAGGAGGGTACTTGTGATGAGCACTGAGTCTTGTATGTAAATGGTGAATCACTGAATTCTACACCAGACGCCAAGAGTACACTGCATATGAACTAACTGGGATTTAAATAAAAATAAAAATAAATCAATTTATTTCTTTATTATTTTATTCAAACAAAATAAAACAGAGGAATAAAAAAAAAAAAACCCTGTGGTGTACATAGAATGAGTTCATCAGATCTTTCAGCCAAATGTTTGCTGGGACTTTGAGAGAATAGGGCTCAGGACAAGTAAGTTCAGCCTAAGAGAGCATAATGGTGAGCAGGGTTGGTGACACTGAGGAGTTGCCTGAGAGAGAAATTCAGGATAGAAGTTAACAGGAGGACCCCTGAACAATCAGGGTGGCGGGACAGGTCTTTATAAGAAACCTCTATAAGGAGGGATAAAATGCTACTTCTCACTTTTGATCTGAGAGACAGACCCTCTGTAGGGAAACTCCAGTATAGCCTTGTAACTACAAAGACTGGTTTGGAGACTTAACGACTAGGATATTTCACTGTTCCTTTTCACATACACAGGAGAGAGAAATGTCACTGCACCAGGAGTCAAGATGTGCTTCTGGTCTCAGCTGTACTTCTAATTCAACTTGTAACCTTGGGGAAAGCATTTTATGCTCTGACCTTACTTTTCCTTTTTAAGGGGAAGCTCTTAGAGTAAAAATTCTCGATGTCTTTTCCAAGCCTGCATTTCCGAGTGGCTGAGGACAGTAATACAACCAGCTGATTGAATTTCTCAGAAAACGGGCACATTAAGAAAATAGCTTTAGGGACGCCTGGATGGCTCAGTCGGTTGAATGTCTGACTCTCGGTTTCAGCTCAGGTCATGATCTCACAGTTCCTGAGTTCGGGCTCCACATCGGGCTCTGTGCTGACAACACAGAGCCTGCTTGGGATTCTCTCTCTCCCTCTCTCCCTGCCTCTCCCCTGCTTGCTTGTGTGCTCTCTCTTTCTCTCAAAATAAATTAATTAATTAAAAAATAGCTTTACAACTTAAGTGTCCATGGATAGATAAATGGATGAAGAAGATGTGGTTTACATACACAATGGAATATTACTCAGCCATAAAAAAGAATGAAATCTTGCCATTTGCAACACCATGGATGGACCTGGATGGTATAATTCTAAGTGAAACAAGTCAGACAGAGAAAGACAGATAATATACGATTTCACTTATGTGTGGGTCCTAAAAACAAATGAACAAACAAAACAGAAACAGCCTGATGAAAACAGAGGACAATCTGGTGGTTGAGAAGGGGCAGGGAGTGGGGGGAACGGGTGAAATAGATAAAGAGATACAAACTTCCAGTTATAAAATAAATAAGTCCCAGGGATGAAAAGGACAGCTTCGGGAATATAGTTGATAATATTGTAATAATTTCTTAAGGTCACAGTTTACCAACTACACTTAACTGTAGTGAGCATTTTGTAATGGATAGAATTGTCAAATCACTATGTTGTACACTTGAAACAACATAATATTATATGTCGACGAGACTTCAATTTTAAAAAAAGGGAAAAAGAAAATTGCCTTAGATGAAGTACACAGATTTCATTCTACGACCAACTACAGGAATTTTAACATTTTTGTCATTACTGTGCCCACTTTCCTTTTTTTATGTGTGAGTATAAAAATTATTTTAGGGGTTCCTGGGTGGCTCAGTTGGTTGAGTGTCTGACTGTTGATTTCAACTCAGGTCATGATCTCACAGTTTGTGGGATCAAGCCCCATGTCAGACTCCATGCTGAGTGTAGAGTCTGCTTGGGATTCTCCGTCTCTCTCTCTCTCTTTCTCTCCGTCTCTCTGTCTCTCTCGCCCCCTCTGCCCCTCTTCACCATTTGCAAGCTCCCTCTTTCTCTCAAATTAAAAAAAATTATTTTATATCCATCCAAAGTTCTTGTCCCTCGACTGTTTGCCAATGTCTTCCTCTTTCCTTCATACACTGCTCCTAGTACTTGGAAACAAAGTTGAAGCAAATTCAGATATTTCTAGGCATGAATCCAGACTCTGGGGACATTCCAGTGTCTAGCGGTCATAGACTCTTTCTGTTTTCCATGTATCACCCACATGTTACCTTCAGAAGATCACGGGAAGACCCCTTATTGTTCTCATCATTTGACCCCTTGGAAATACTTAAGATCATACATGCTCACTTTCCAAAAGTGCTTTTATGTCTAAAATGTACTTGTGACCCTGTGGCATTTTGAGTTCAGTAAGAACAGTCAAAAAAGTCAGTTCTGCATGGGACCTGTTCCTGTTTTACCTGCCCTGGTGCGGGCCCCTGACCATGGTGGAGCAGTCAGACTCGCCCCCTCACTGCATTGGGCTGTGCAAGGACACAGAACAGGCTGGCCAGCTATTGGTCTTTCTCTGCCTGTTGTCTGTCAGCCGTGTCACTGGAGCATGGACAAGAATACTGCTTTTCACAGAAGGCAGCCATTCGAAAGGGGAGGGAGAGGATTTTTAACACAGCGGCCATTTCTGGGATTTTCGGGTGACAGTTTGTTGAGTAGGATGTGCTGTATGAAGCTCCTAACCACTGAGTTTTCAACTGACAAATTAACTAGGGGATTTGCTCAGTCATTAACTGCTTGACTGGCTGTCTGAGAGCACAAACTGCTTTGGACCGATTCTTAGTGACAGTCTTGTTAAGCCGTGACACATTATGTCTCTAATGTCTTCATTCTAGTATAAAATGCCCATATAGCGTCCATACAAAGGGAATGCCTTTATATTATATAGTAATGTTTCAACTATGAAATATAAAAACTACCTTTGGGTGTTAGAATAACTCTGAATACAAGAGAAAGGGAAATATGCTCACCACATAAAATAGACCTCACGGTACCTGAAAGGGGCAAACATAAAACTCGCAACGATAAAATCCTTTAAAGGCCAGAATCTGGTGGATCATTTACGCCCCACATCTGGCCATGGTAATAAAAGCCAGGCACACATTGAGTTAGTTGGGTTCGTCCTTTTAAATTTTGTAAAGACAGCACAATCCTTGGTGTCTGCACCCAAGTGGCATCCTTCCCTTCATATACCATTGGTCATGGAAGAGGCATAATTCTGAGAACTAGAATAATTTAAGCATGATTTTCTTCTATAGAATGGTACTTAATGTGTTTATTTATTTATTTATATTTATTTTTATTTTTAAAGTTTATTTTTATTTACTTTGAGAGAGAGAATCCCAAGCAGGGTCTGCACTGTCAGCACAGAGCCCATTGGGGGGCTCGAAGTCACAAATCGTGAGATCCTGACCTGAGCTGAAGTCGGATGCTTAACCGGCTGAGCCACTGAGGTGCCCCAATGTGTTATTTAAATTAAAAAACCCTCAATTCTTTACAAAGAATAGCTGAGCTACCTCCATTCTGGAGGGAGTTAGAAAGAAATTGGTCTGTGCCAAATAAAGATGATGAATTAGTTCATCGTCTCTGAGTTGTTTCCTTACTTCTATGAGCACACATCTTGACTCTCCATTATTTTCTTTCTTCTTTTCTTTTATATCCCTCATCATAAGCTTCAGCATTTCTTTGTTTCTTACTCCTGTTGTTTCCCTTCCTTTGCTGTGTTTCCTCTGAAAGTAAAAGGATAGAAGCTCTTCCAGGGCTGGAGACACCATTAGTCTTTGCTGCTCAACCACCTTGACCAGGAACAGACCATTATTTGATTACGTGTTGCTGTTGTAATGTTAGACACTTGATATGTATCATCTGGCTTTTTTTTTCCAGTAATCACAAACTGTAGGTTTCATTAGCCCAATGGAAGAATTAAAATTTACATCATGAGAAGAAAAATTCATAATACAGTATGGTGATGGATGCTAGCCAGACTTATTGTGGTGATCATTTCACAACATATGGAAATATTGAATCCTGGGGGCACCTGGATGGCTCAGTCAGTTAAGTGTCCGACTCCTGATTTCTGCTCAGGTCATGATCTCGTAGGTTTGTGAGGTCAAACTAACGTCGGGGTTCACCCTGATAGCGAGAAACTCGCTTAGGATTCTCTGTCTCTGCCTGCCTCTCTTTCTCTCTCCCAAAATAAATAAATAAACAGAAAAACCCCACAAATATCAAATCCTTATGTTGTATACCTGCAAAAAATAGAATGTTATATGTCAATTACATCTCAATTGAAAAAAAGTTGAAGAAAAGGAGATTCAGAGAGGTTAACATTCTCAAAGTCAAACCAACAGGAAGTGGTAGAGTTTAGATCTGAATGCAGATCTATTTCCCCGCAATCAGCAATCTTTTGAATTTGTAGATTTATATTCATTTCCAATGAAGTCTAATCACATATTGCTATTATACATTGTTATTTGCTGCACACCAGTCACCATATTAGATAGTCATGTATATTATTCTATTTAATTCTCATAGTAACCTTCTGCAGGAAGTATATGTACCTCATTTAGGTGACTTTTCCATGGTTACACAGGGAGGAAACGGCAATGCTTTTTAGAGTCATGTGCCACCAGATGCTAAATCTTGGGCCAGTTTTCCAGCATAGGTTTGATGCTCAGAACTGGACACACCCACCTAAGACCCTGACTGCGTCATTAGGAAATAAGGGACAAGTAACAACCACAAGCTCACATATTGTGTATTTCTGAACAAATGTGTTTTTTCTGTTTGAGTTTGTTTCCTAAAGGTCCCTTGCTGTGTTGGCTTTTTCAGTTTCTTCAGTGACTCTTGCTAGATCTGGCTTTGCTACGGGGTGAAAAAGAAGACTGTTTCGGCCAAGTTATTTGAATACCAATTGGGTTTTCCCACTTCAGTCTGTGCTAATTGGTCTTTTCTACTTCAGAATCCAGCCTGGTGTATCCTGGTACATTTTTTTATTCTGAGGGACAGGAGGGGCAGAGAGAGGGAGAGAGAGAATCCCAAGCAGGCTCACTGCTGTCAGCACAGAGTCCAAAACGGGACTCTCCCATCAACTGTGAGATCATGATCCGCACTGAAATCTAGAGTTGGACTCAGGCGCTCCTCCCAGTACATTTAAGTAACACTTGATAACCTGGTACCCTCAGCACATCCTGCAACCCTATGATTGTAAGAAAGTATTTATACATTTTTAAATGATGAATTTTGCACCACAGGGAGTAGTAACTAGGCATCGTGGCAATAGCAAGTCCTTTTCGGAGCTGAATCTTACTGGTTTCTTTTACGGAAAAAGCATCAGACAGAAGCACAGAAAACAATGACATTAGGTTCTAAAACTCTGAGAAATCAAACATGTGTTGAACGTGTTAACCGTGGATTTCTTTGAAAAGCAATTTACTTTACAAATAGAGTTAAAATCCCAACTGCACATCTTCATGCAGGAAACACTTTGCATTATTCTAGGTTTTGCCCAAAAAAGTCGTTTTTTTTTAAACCTGGCAACTGAATAGGTTAAAATCTTTCAGGTCCAAATGGGCTGGTCTTAAATTATGGATGGACTTAACCAGGCATGGTTCATTTATATTGCACTTGCTTTTACTGGATAGCTGCACAGTGGCCATCCTATCAAAATGCTTAATCAGATAAATGGTCCCCCACACTAAAAGTTACTAGAGTCTTAACGCGCAGTAAAATCTCACACAGGACTGTGCAGGGCTCAGTGCGCAGGGCCGACACTCACGCAGCTCATTCCAGCTCTCTTCATTGCTACACAGTCCATTTATGGGCAAGCCATTCTCATGGCTCTGGGGAGATCAGCACACAACCCAGTGAATCTCAGAGCCGGAGATTCTTCTGGAATCCTTCTAGGTTTCCAAATGGATTTGAATCCTGGCTCTCCCAGTTAACCAGTTCTCTGAGCACAGGCAGGTCAATAGCCTCTCTAATTTTGTCTTGTCTCCAGTTAAAGGGGACAGCAATATGTACAGGGTTACCATAAAGATGTACCCAGTGCTGGACAAGTAGCAAATGCCTAATAAATGATAGCTGTGATTACTGTCCACGGGCAGAGTTTCTATTTACTCTAACCTGATTGCGATATCATGCAGTTATTAAATATCCCTTGAGACCAAGAAAGTTTCTGCTCATTTCTAGGTAGCTCGATTAACTGAGGTTTCCATTTGTTTTCTCTTGTCATGTTAAAAAATCAAGATGAATTATCATCACCCTGCGAGGGAGTCTCAAAAGCGAGTTCCTTATTACAGGTAAAATGTTAAGTCATGCCCTGTAAAAATTTTTCATGCAGTTTTGAGATGCCTGCAAACAAGTCCTTGAAAGTTAGACCCTCAGAGTTCTAAGGGTCTGGAATGGCACACTCGTGGTACTGAGGTATGCTGGAAATAAACATAGTGGACAAAACATTGACTAGGAGCCAGTCTGTGTGCTCAGTAATGTGGATAAGAAAATAAGCTAGGCACGGTTCTCCACTGCTGTTGGGCCAGCTGGGGAATGTGTTACTTAGCTCGTCACAAATTTATTGTGAATAATGAATACTCGCTTCAGGTGTCCAACTCCCCCTTCTTTCCACCTTTGTTTGGTGGCTCCTCTATTTCCATTCAGATGCCCATCTGTCTCCTAGTCCCAGGCTATCCAAGGCCTGGAGACACTGTGGACTTTTCTTTTCAGTCCACCATCTTACCCCTACCTTTCCCACCCCTTCCTGTCTATCCCAGAGAGCTCGAAAGCAGGGCTAGAACACTTCCTCAAGCCTGGCTGGCAAATCCCATGGGTCTAAAACGATTGAATTTCCAGTGGCAAATGTCTACCTCCGCACACAGACAACCCAGCAGACCCCCATTTGACACTGATCCTAAGGAAAGTGTATTTCTCTTTATGGGGCCCCCTACCTCTGGTACCCCAAAGACTGCCTCTCCCTAGATCCTTGTTTGTTGTTTTTTTTAATGTTTATTTTTGAGAGATAGAGAAAAAGCGTGAGTGCAGGAGGGGCAGAGAGAGAGAGAGATACAGAATCTGAAGCAGGCTCCAGGCTCTGAACTGTCAGCATAGAGTCTGATGTGGGGCTTGAACTCACGAACAGTAAGATCATGACCCGAGCAGAAGTCAGACTGCTTAACCAATGGAGCCACCAGGCGCCCCTTCCTTTCCCTAGATTCTAATGAAGATGAAGCTGAATGAAATGGACAAAGTATTTAGGACCTCTTTGTGTTGAAAGCTTATTGTTGGTCATCTGTCTCTGAAATTTTCGTGAAATGAAAGATTGATCGCTTTAGTAAAAATGCTTTGAAATTTGGTTATTCTGGTTCTTTCTAGGTATAAGCTATTTCTTTCTTTATAGTAAAGACTAAAGAAGAGCAAAGACTTGCATTCTGATGCTGGAATTGGAACTCGAAGAATTGGGAGGCCAGTGCTTGGAACCCAAAATAGAGTTTTAAAAAATTATTACTCCTTTTTGTGTGTGAACTTGTAATTTTCCATTCTGTTTTTAGAGTGGTACAGTTGAGTGAAGAACTGGTGAGAGTAATGGATCCAGAGTTCTCTGCCTGAATAATCGGAAGCTTCCCAGTTAGCAGACTTCTACTCTATCTAGATTCCCACAGAGAGCATACATTCTCAGAACAAAACCAAAAATCCAAAAGCCCCACATAACACTTGTACTATCTTATAAAGCCTTAAAGCTGGCAGGTAGGAAAGGGGAAAGGCAAGATTCAGAAATACTCCAATTCAATGCCCTTCAAACTTTTATGCTGACAAACCGCTGAAAGAATTCTTAAAAACATTCACCCAGTTTTAGATTGGCATACAATTTTTTTATCATGAATTTACATAAATGCTAAAAGTGTGATTTCTGATGTTGCAGATATTGATGTTTAAAATTAAAGCATTGTTCTTTTCATGTATCCAGTAGAATATAAACACAACCGGCGTTCGATAGCCCCTAACATCCTTTAAAATATATACATGAAAAACCCTCTAACATTAGTCATTTTGCATTATCTGTGTTTCTGCTTGAAATTGCATTTCCATTTTAACTTCCACACAAAATTTTATCCTCATATAGTATAACTTTACTTCTGAAAGTCTTTCATTGATGTTGGTCATCCTTTTATACATTTCTGTAACTCTGTGTGTGTGTGTGTGTGTGTGTGTGTGTAATTTTTCAAAACATTTGTTGTTACCATAGGTTGTAAGAATTAAAAATTTTTTATTATTAAAATTTTTTTAAGGTTTATTCATTTTTGAGAGAGAGAGAGAGACAGAGACAGAGACAGAGTATGAGCAGAGGAGAGGCAGAGAGAGAGGGAGACACAGAATCTGAAGCAGGCTCCAGGCTCTGAGCTGTCATGTCAGCACGGAGCCCGATGGGGGTCTCAAACTCACAAACCACGAAATTATGACCCAAGCTGAAGTCGAACTCTCAACCAACTGAGCCACCCAGGTACCCCCAAGAATTAACATTTTTTGAGTGAGTTATTACAATTATTATTAACATACAATCAAAACAATACTAATAATACATATTGATAATTATTAAGCAGCATATTTTATTGAAAATATGTTTAATGAAGTGAACACAATATCCTGACTGAAGTTGCTGATGGTTGAGCCCTGGGGTTGGTGCCCTGAGGTGTGCCTCAGAGAAGGCACATCTAATATTCCAGACTGGTTGAGGGTATGCCTTTTTCGTATAGACTGGAAATAGAGCTGTAGTAACAGGTGGTGCGGAAGGGGAAGGAAGTTAACTTCTCCAGCAGCTGAGCATTTCATAAACTACTCTGGTTTCCATTTGCTTGCACCTTTTTCATTCAGTTATGCATGTATTTATTCAATGCATACTTTGAAATGGGCTCTTTGTTTGCTCTGGCCTTTATCTGAAAAAGACAAGGAGGTAGTTAAAGTGACTGAATATTAAGTTGGTTATGCTCAGAAGTCTTTTTTTTTTTCTTTAAGATTTTTTTAAAAATTTAAGTCCTCTCTACAACCAACGTGGGGCTCAAACTCACAAACTCGAGGGTCTCATGTTCTACGGACTGAGTCAGCCATGCACCCCTGCTCAGAAGTCTTAATAGGAAGGGGTTTTCATCTGAATTAAGGGTTGGAGGCATTTGTCCTGGAAGGAATTCCTCAGGCTGCAGGAATGAGTGACCAGGTTCTGTGCAGTGGCTGATAATGGCTTTATTTAAAGTTGTTACTTATCACAGAAGAGAGTTTTACCAAGCCTTTTAATGGCTATCTGAATTGGTGTTCTAAAGGCTATTGTTTCTTTCCTGAAATGTCCTTTATTTGTTTTGTTTTTTTTGTTTCTTTTTAAGGGTTTATTTTATTTATTTTGGTGGGTGTGGGGGAGGAGAGAGAGCAAGTAGGGGAGGGGCAGAAAGAGAGGAGGGGAAGAAAGAGAGAATCCCAAGCAGGCTCCACACCGCCAGTGCAGAGCCCAGTGTGAATTCATGAACCCTGAGATCATGACCTGAACCAAAGTCAAGAGTCTGGATGCTTAACCGACTGAGCGAGCCACCCAGGTGTCCCTGAAATGTTCTTCTTTGGACACATTAACGTGTGTTCATTCAAAACAGCTGCAGTGTAGTGTCTCTTCTGATACTTAACTACTCAACCAGAGCAAGAGTAATACCATTCTTGCAAACACAGGTCTTTTTCTTCCAAGAACAGCATAGTTTTCTCCTATTTGCAAAACTCCCCAGAGCCAGGTCAGTGAGAAGAATATTCCCTATGGCTCAGTCCTTTGTGATGGCTTGTGCTGGCCACCAAGTGTCACTCTTGCGCTTCTTGCTCTTGAAAAAAAAATGTTTTCCCTGACAAAGGGCCCCTTATTCTTTGTCCTGATCCTGATTCACAGATTCTAGCTCTATTTGTGGGTGGTTGCGTCTTAACCAGCTTTCTTGTTCGACATCACTTTAGCAACTTAGCATCAGCGATTTGGGTCCTGCTGCTTGGGTCAATGGCATGAAGACGAAATGGCAACAGTGTGCTCATATGATGGATGTGGGCTTTGTGGCCCATTCACCTGTGCCAGCTGGGTTGCCCGCACATTTCTCATCTGGGAGAAATCACTCTATGCACTCCTGCACTCTATGCAGGTGACCATTCAGACTCAATCACCTTAGATTCCTGCTGATAGAAATGGAATGCTGGTTATTTATAGCCGCAGAGCCATATAATTTCAAAGGGGTAAAAAATGATTGTGAACTCAATTTTCTTGCCCGTGTAAGACCAATTACCGAAGAAAAATATAGAGCACGCTATTGAGAAATGAATATATTTTGATAAGGAAACACACTGTCCCAGAATCTCAATGACAAGGTCCTGTAGCGTGGGGCATTTTAGTTCATTCTTTTAGCTTTTTGCTTTTCAATATTTATTTATTTATGGGGGGGGAGGGGCAGGGGCAGAAAGAGAGGAAGACAGAGAGAGGTTCCAAAGCAGACTCAGCGTTGTCCATGCAGAGCCCAATGCATGGCTCAAACTCATGAACCACGTGACCATGACCTGAGCTGAAGTCAGATGCTTAACTGACTGAGCCACCCAGGTGCCCCAGTCCATTCTTTCAGATTTTAAGCCTAGATGTTGGGGATGGGGAGGAGTAAATAAAGTTGAAGTTAGTAAAATAGATTTTTTGATGTTCATCTGAACTCACAGGTGGGAATATGCTTTTGATAAATATGTATGCCAATGTTTCTAGAATGTATGTTTCTAGTTCCTTGGTCAATAGATAGAAAGTGATATTTTGAGCCCCCTGTCAATGGGTTAATCACATTGCAGTTCTTTATATCCATTCTCTGACCTGTGATTCATTAAGCAGGGCTGGAAGCCATTGTATTGAATCCAACCTGATTTAATATGATTCACCCTATGACTGAGAGATTCGACTCTGTGTTTACTGCATCTCTCTGGTTCCTCGGAAGTTTCTCTTTACCGCGGCAAGCTGAGGTGAGTAAACTGAAATGAAGGGCCAGGATAAAATGGAGAACTGTGCCCACTGACACCTTCTTCTTCCAGATCCTATTCAGTAGGCATGACTTTTTCATATTACATGTACATCTCTTGGTTGCTGTACTAAAAGAAGGATCAGCATCTTCTAGCTAAGGAACTTGGAGTAAAATGCCACTGGGTCTGTGGAAGCCACATCCGTGTCGTGAAATGAGCAAGGACTTTGGATTCCTAGAGTTCTGGGATTTAGCCTCTGGTTCTGGTGCGTATTAACTCTATGACCTTAAGCAAGCATCTTAACCACTCTACGACTTAGTTTCTATAGTTTTATTTATTTACTTTTAAGAGAGAGCAAGTGTGAGCAGGGAGGGAGGGGCAGAGGGAGAGAGAATCTTAAGCAGGCTCCACACTCAGCCTAGAGCCCAATGTGGGGTTTGATCTCACAACCGTGAGATGATAATCTGAGCTGAAATCAAGAATCCAGTGCTTAACTGACCGAGCCACCCAGGAAGCCCCTAGTTTGTATAGTTAAAAGAATTTTTTTTAACATTTATTTATTTTTTAGAGAGAGAGAATGCAAGAAGGGGAGGGCAGAGAGAGAGGGACACCCAGAATCAGAAGGAGGCTTCAGGCTCTGAGCTGTCAGCAAAGAGCCAGAAGCAGGGCTCAAACTCACGAGCCGTGAGATCATGACCTGAGCTGAAGTCAGATGCTCAACCGACTGAGCCACCAGGTGCCCCATGTTTTAAAATGAAGAGTAATAGCAGTAATTTTTCAGGGTAATGATTTCCAGGGTTATAATGAAAATGTGGGTGTGTATTATTATTTTTTTTGAGAGAGAGAGAGAAGCAGAGAGCTGGTTTTACAATAAGTGCTCAATAAAAAGTTTAGACAGCTGGATGACGACAAAAACATTTTTTAGTCCCTTTTAGAATTTGCCAAGAGCCATATCCCCACCAAATAAAAACAAAAATAAAAAACATTTAAGGTGCCCTGTCAGGTAACTATTCTCCAGCCATTCAACGAAATGAAGGGGGATGAGTGCCCTGAGATAATTGTTCGTTGATATATTAGTTTTCTATTGATGCTGTAACAGATCGTCACAAACTTAGTGGCTTAAAACTAGAAAATTCTAATGTAAGTCAAAATAAGTTAAGTGGCTTCAAAGAACAGGTCCTCAAAGCGGTATTCTTGGATGACATTTCTCTTTATTTTGAAGTAGTAGCATCTCTTTGAAGGTGGGCGGGCGAGTGAGAAACAGGGCAATCCACAGCACGCGGTGGAACCCTCGTTACTCAGTTTGTTGCTGGTAGTAGAGTGCGGTGGGAATGTGAAGTTCTGTCACTATAGCAACAAGGCGATGATAAAGATGGTGGAAACTTCAGGCTTATTAATACGGTCCTAGAGAGCATCCATAGGGAAAATGAAGACCATGGACATTCAGTAAAGAATACACATAGGAAACCTGAAGGTCTCTATGAAAGCTTCTTGAAGGGATGCTTTCACTCCTAAAGTTTCAGGGCAGCTGTGACTATGGGCTGATCCCAGGACACATTTTAAGGGCTGCAGAGTGGAAGACCTCACTGTCTCTTACACTAAAGTAAAGGCAGTGGAGGTGAAAAAGTGGGACCCTGAAAAATGGGATCAAGGCAAATGGGCTGATCTGGGCAAGACTGAAATGTCTCAAACCGCCCCTAAATTCCCTTTGCCTATAGAGGGACTTCCATAAAAGCCTTTCTATATTTCTTTAAAAATTTTTTTTAATGTTTATTAATTTTTGAGAGAGAGAGAGAGAGAGGCAGAGCATGAGAAGGGGGAAGGGCAGACGGAGAGGGAGGCACAGAATCTGAAGCAGGCTCCAGAGCTGTCAGCACAGAACTCGAAGCAGGGCTCAAACTCACACACTGTGAGATCATGACCTAAGCCAAAGTGAGATACTTACCCGACTGAGCCACCCAGGCGCCCCCATAAAAACCTTTCAATGACTGCATTTGAGGCATCTGCCTCCCAAAACGATACCAGCTCTCTTCAGCACCCACCCCTACCACCTCCAAGGCAGTGACAAGATTTAGAAATCAGCATAGCCAGGAAGCTTAAATGGAATTGCTGCTCAGAGCAGAGATAGCCTGTAGAGAAAAACTGTGTAAGACCTCGAGCAATCTATGTCAAGAGGAGGAGCCTGGGGAGAAAGTGGGAGTGAATTCTAAGGGTGTTTGAGCAGGGGGATGACATACAAGGATCAAATGGGCCAAATACCCATTGCTATGGGTGTACCACCAAGGAGTTAGGATTTGATGCATTGGTTCTAACACTTGGAGGGGATAATTACCTTCTGCAGGGTTGGTACTTCTAAGCATAAACCCATTGATGGCCTAGATTTTTAAAAGTTGAGAAAAGAAATTTTCCCTGTAATGCCATAGGGAGGTGAGTGGGAAGACTTGGGGAAATGGGTGTGTTGGAATGAGCCACTCTCCTACGCCACTCTGTAGCTGTATGCCGTAGGAGAGCCTAGAGCACAGTCTCTTCGCCAAGAGCTTAATACATGCGTTGCTCTTTGACAGTAAAAGGACATTTTTAGTTTTTAAATGTAATCTTTTATAATGGTAAAACTTCCTTCCTGAGTCCTCTTGTAAAATTTTCAAATAGCTTTTGTTAGAACATTTGTCAAAACAAACTGTGCTTGTAATATTATAACATGTGGGAATTACTTAGAATACCAGACAGAACAGGGTTTAAAATTGATGGTCATAAATTATGATAGAAGTCAATGGCTTTATGTAAAAGTGTCATGATTGTATTGCTGTCCTCAAAAATAGATCCTCGGTAACTTTTTTTGATAGACTGAACTTAAATAGTACACGTTACAAAAGCTGCCTTTATTTAGGTTTGGCCACAATCAATCAAAATGCTATGATCACTCTATTCTTTACTTTCTACTTATTATAATAATGCTTGACAATTGCATATCAATTTACCTTCCAAAATATTTTAACATATTACTATTATTATATATTAACATATTAAAAGTATTCTTATGTTATATCACACTTTGCTTTTCAAATGCATAGGCATATAGTTATAATTTAATGATTATTCATAAAGGAAATTCTTAAACGACTATCACTCTGGTCAAGCTTCACTCTGCCAGCTTCCCAGGGTTCCCCTTTGCACCTAACTGATTCCAACTGTGGCCCTCTCCCCACAGTTAACCATTGTGTCCTACATTGACTTGCTTTTCTTTGAAGTTTGACTACTTATGTATATAATTTTAGGCAGTCTAATCAGATTTTCCCTGATTTTGCACTTTTTTCCCCAAAATTTTCATTTGAAAAGTGTCAAGCCAATAGAAAAGTTGCAAATTCTGTAGGTTAAAAAAATTTTTTTTAATGTTTATTTATCTTTGAGAGAGGGGGACAGAAAGAGCATGAGCAGGGGCGCCTGGGTGGCTCAGTTGGTTAAGTGGTCAACTTTAGCTCAGGTCATGATCTCACGGTCTAGATTCAAGCCCTACGTCGGGCTCTGTGCTGACAGCTCAGAGCCTGGAGCCTTCTTCAGATTCTGTATCTCCTTCTCTCTCTGCCCTTCCCTTGCTCATGCTCTGTCTCTATGTCTCTCAAAAATAAAGTTAAAAAATGTTAAAAAACAAATTAAAAAAAAAAAAGAGCATGAGCAGAAGAGGGGCAGAGAGAGGGGGAGACACAGAATCTGAAGCAGGCTCCAGGTTCTGAGCTGTCAGCACAGAGCCTGACGAGGGCTGGAACTCATGAACCGCAAGATCATGACCTGAGCTGAAGTCAGATGCTTAACTGACTGAGCCCAGGTGCCCCTTCAAGTGTCATATGTAGGTTAAATGAAAGGAACATTTCTTGCACAACTAAGGAAATTTTAATATGGACTGAGTATGAAATGATATTAAGAAATTCTAATTTTGTTAAGGACAAACGATGTTCATTTGGTTAAGTAGGAAATATTTTCAATTTTGGAGATGTAGACTAAGATATTTAGGGTGTGATATCGAGATGGCATTAATTTACTTTAAAATATTTAAGCATAAACAAATAAAATGAATTTTAAAACTACGTACTGTACAAACTGAAGTAGGAGAAGAGAAGGTTTTAGAGTAAGATCTGTCATCCTTTACCAACCAACAACTATTATGTACTTAAAAAAACCCCAGCTCCTGGCTGGCTACTGGATCCTGGTGGAGTTGAATGAATGGCTGGGAGTCACTAAGTTGAGTATTATGCGACCTCAGCTGCCAGTCATGAACTGTGTTATCTAATCCACTGAGCCATAAAATTGGACATGCACAGTCACGCTCTTTTATACAATGGAAACAGAACATGGGGACTGGGTCTGATAGGTCCAAAAGGCTAAGGTAAACTAACTGCAAGGTCAGGTGGTTCAGATCCCCATGGTACCTGCTTCTCCTGCTTCACCACCTCTGCCTCAACCCACACGTATGACTTCAGAACTGGTTCCTCTGGCTGCTTAAAAGAAGGGGGAAAACATGGTCTTGGTTACAGATGTATCTGCCCCATATGCTAAGGAAAAACTGCTTCTATACTGCACTCTCACTGGGTGTCTTGGGGGTGGGGAGGGCACTGGTGAAGGGAAATCCTCCCTATGGGCAGAACTTATGGCACATCTATTGTCGACTTGACGTCAAGGGAGAGATGGCGTAAGGTACACATCTATACTGGCTCATGGACAGGAGCTAGCACATTGATACCTGCTACTCAGGGATTAGGAACATGTTGGAAAATGATGGAAAAAGACTTCTGGGAACAAGAGATGTGGCTATTCTTCTCGGAATGGCCTGGAGTATAAGACGTGAGTGTCTTAAGTAAATGTGTTCCATAGGGCAACCACTGTGAAGGAGACCTTCATAAATCAGGTGGACAGTGTGATGCATTCTCTAGATGTCAGCTTCTTTTTCCGGCTACCTTGGAGTCAACCTAATGGATTCATGTTACCATGTGGCTATAGCAGCAGAGATAGAGGCTATTCGTAGGCTTTCCTTGCCTCGGCTAATCTGGCCACTGCTGTGCTGAATGCCCAGCCTTCTAAAACCTGAGTTGTTGCTGAGGCCCCATCTGGTACCATTTACCCAGTTGGGCTGGCTACCTCGTGGTAGGTTAATTCTAATTCACCAGTCCCATTATGCGAGTGCATCACTCTGTCCTTGTAGGGAAGATACATCCTTCACAAGGGATTTGCCTTCTCTGTTTGCAAGGTTTCTGACAGCACTACCATTTGTGGAATAGCAGAATGCCTGCTTTATTCGTTGCCAATGCATCTCATGCCGTGTCACCTCTGACCAGGTGGCACATTTTATGGCAAAGAAAGGGAGACTCATCCTCCTGAAATGGTTTTACCCTGCCACCCTATGGTGCCATCCTGAAGGATGAGATTCTTGCCTTAAGCTAACAGCCTGTATATAGTGCTGTCCCCATAGTCAGAATGCATCAAAGCAAGGGAGGAAGTGGGAGTTGCCTCTCATTATTGTCCCTAATAACTCACTTGTATTGCTTTCTTTTTTTTTTTTTTTTTTTGCTTCCAGTCTCCATGGCTGATGAGTTTGGAGGTCCTAGTGGCCAAGGAATATAGTCATAGTTCTGGTGAACTGAAAAATGAGACTAACCCATGGCCATTTGGGGCTTTTCATGCCAACGAACTGATAGGCAAAGAAAGGGTCACTGTACAGACTGGGGTAAGTGATCTCTTAAGTTGGTTTCATGCCCAGCATGGAACCCAACACAGGGCCTGAACTCAGGACCCTGAGATCAAGACCTGAGCTGAAATCAAGAGTCGGGACGCTCAATTGACTGAGCCAACCAGGTGCCCCTGAGGTAAGTTCCTCTTAATTTCCAAGGGGAATTGTATTTCTGCTACAGAATAGGGGCAGAGAAGATTGTATTTGGAACCCAAGAGAATGACTGAAGTACCTCTTCCTCATCCAGTAGTGTGGGTCAATGGAAAACTTCAACAGTCCATTGATAGGACTATTAAGTATATTGATTTTACAGGAACAAAGTTTTTAGTCTCTTCTCTTTACAAAGAACTAACTGCATCCAGCCAAGATGCTCATGGAATTTGAGGGAAACATGGAATGAGTGATAGAAAAAGAGCAGGGATATTACCGGCTTAGGTATTGACACCAGCTGCAGAGGAAGGGGCCGTAATCAATTATTTTTCCCTATGCCCATTCTCTTATCTTCTATAAGGAACAGCGATGATACTAGCATTTTAGGTTTCATATAGGAGGGGGAGAGCATTTGACATCACTTTGTGCTAATATGGGAACTGAAGGAAACATGTGTCCCTTGTATTGGGGATATACACTTTCCACCCATTTGAAAAATAAGAATGAACTTGGAGAGGGTGAAGGGATGGATTCTGTTGTCTACTTGCCATTTGACATTTCAGAGCTATCTCTATCCTCTCCACCCTTCTCTACACCACAGGAAGCTGACCTACGTGGATTATATAAGAAGCCATCTTAGCCTCTGGCTTCTAATTGCATTTGGCCAGTAGGGAGCCCTAGTCTGAGACTGGAGGAAGAAGTAAAAGTAAGTTCATGATATTCATCCCCCCAGTCTTGTTCCTGCAGGAGGAAACCTCTGGCTAGCTGGTTCCCTTTACGTCTTCTCTCAATAGTTTTTTGCATGACTGACTCTTTTTAAGTGCCCATTGGCTCTTCCTTCACTAGGGACCTAGTCTTGGTAATGACATCACTGGTAAGAACCGCACAGTGCTCTATATCTTCCATGTTTCTCTACACCCTACTCTTGGCTTCGTAAGTGGTCTCTATAAGAATCCTCCTCAAATTAACCTAATTTGGGTACTATCAGTTTCCTGCTGGTACCCTGATAGATACAACGGGTGATATTAAAGCGTATGTGCATGCTGATGGGAATGACCTAGTAGAGAGGGAGAACTTGATGCAGACGAAGTTGAAGATATTTGCAGGACAGAAGGTGAGCAGGGATGGAAAGCAGAAGCAGGTCCGACCTGTGTAAGGAGCAGGGAAAATTCATCTATTGGAGTAGGAGGGAGGGCAGAGTATATGAGATGAAGAGCAGGTAGCTTGATGGGTTTGTTGTTACACAGGGCATAACAGCTATTTTGAGGCTGCTTCTATTTTCTCAGTGAATTAACACATGCAAGCTCGATGGCAAAGGCTTCTCAAACAGGACATAAAAAGCACTAATTGTAACAGAAAAAAAATGATCACTTGGATGTTATTAAAATTGAGAATGTCTGTTCATCAAAAGCCACCAATTAGAGAGTGAAAAGATGTGGTTGGGACTGGGAGAAGACATTTAAAAAATACATAAACATCAGAGGATACATATCCAGGATATATGAAGAATTGCAAATTGATATGAAAAAGACAAATGACCCAGTGAAAAAAATGGACAGCATACCTGGATCAGTACTTAACGTAAAATGATATCTAAGTGGCTCAACACATATGGATAGATGGTCAATATCCTTATTTATCAGAGAAGTGCAAATCAAAATCACAGTGAAATACCACTACCCTTAAATAATAATGGCTAAGATGGAAAAGACTGACAATAATGAGTGTTAATGGAGACTGGGACTCAGCTTGGTGGAGTTTAGTGAGTCGGGTGTCACAGAGAGAGAGAGAGAGAGGGAGAGAAGGGGACAGAGAATATGGACCAAGAAGTGATTGAAGCAATGGCATAGAACCTAATCAAGTGAGGTGGGAGGTGAGCACATGAGGTGGGCGACGGATGGTGAAAAGCTCAGTGATGAGACCTCTAGTGCCCAGATCATTTTATTTTTATTTTTTGAAGTAATCTCTACACCTGCAGTGCCTGGGTGGCTCAGTTGGTTAAGCATCGACTTTGGCTCAGGCCTTGATCTCGCTGTTTGTGATTTGAGCCTCATGTTAGGCTCTGTGCTGACAGCTCAGAGCCTGGAACTTGCTTTGGATTCTGTGTGTCTCTCCCTGTATCTCTCTGACTTGCACTTTCTGTCTCTCCCTTAAAAATAAATAAGCATAAAAAAAGTTATTAAAAATTTGAAAGCTAGAAATAAAACAAGGGCATAATAGGTTAATTCTCAGTCCTCATAAATTAATAGGAGGAATAAAGCATTAGAGATTAAGAAACATATTAATTATTCCGTGAATAGCATGGAATCTGTGTAAGCAGTCCTTATAGAAAATGGACTTCAACTGCACTGCTAAAGAATTAAAAATGCAATTTTTTTTGAGAGAGAGCCAAAAAATTCAATAAAATGGGAAAGAAGCGAAACACTGCAGCCAAGGTGCCTACCCTCCCCGAGTGACACCTGATGAGAACGCCATTGGCACCTGCCCTGGAGGTCACGAGGGCATAAAGGCAGAAAGCCTTCTCAGAGAATGAGAGTCTTCCTATGTTGCCTTCAGTTCACAACAATGGCACCTTACTGAGCAGAAAATTAACGAGGGGCTAGGTTATGGCTGATTTACTCTTCGAGGTGCTACCAGACTCATCTCTTCTAGTCACTGGTCATTACGTATTCATGAGCCAGGCTGGCTATCTTTCATCCTTTATTGTATTCAGGGAAGAAAAAAAGACAAGCCCACGTAAAACCATTTTCCTGGCTGAATGGGTGAAATAATTTAAAAGCCAATACGTTAGCCTGGCAGCTGTCTAACAACCTGGAGACTCTCTGAAGAACAATAATTAAAGTAGCTCTTTCTTTATTATAGAAATTATTCATTTACTTTTTAATACCAGGTGAATGTTTATGTTTATACAGAATGAGTACTGAAGACAGCTCTGCCCTTCCAAAAGTCACCCCCCCCCCCCAGCTTGTCACACTTTCATCATAAAGTTACTGGCCGGCTGTGTTCCTGGGGACCGAATACCTTCACCTTACATAATCAAAGATCACACAGGAAGATTAATGTCGTGTTTATATTGAATAACAGACACTGGAAAGGGGAACAAACAGACACTCAGTGGGAACAAAATTCTTCATAAGGGCGAGAATGAATTTTTTGGGTCTCTCCTCCTATACATCCTGAAAATACGGGATTTAATGTCTCCATCTCCCTGAGATACAATTCATGGAGACAATGTGGAAAGATGAGATTTCTTAATACTTAATATGTACAAACAGTGAGATAAGACTCCAAAAATTATCGAGGGGAGTGGGGCAGGGAAAGGAGGGACACCTGGACATCTCAGTTGGTAGAGTGGGTGACTCTTGATCTCTGGGTTGTGAGTTTGAGCCCCAGGTTCGGTGTAGAGATTATTTTTTAAAAAATGTTTTTTTTATTATTGGGAGGAACAGAGAGAGGGAGAGAATCCCAAGCAGGCTCCATACTGTCAGCGTAGAGCCTGAGGCGGGGGCTCGATCTCACAACTGTGAGATTACAACCTGAGCCAAAATAAAGAGTCAAAAGCTTCACTGACAGAGCCATCCAGGTGTCCCTAAGTATTTTGAATCCAAGTAATAAGACCTGTGCATCTGAAAAGGCTATATTTACCAAACACTAAATATTTTAATAACAAAAACAAGGCAGCTATTTATGTATTTCCAAACGCTTTGATCCTTGGTGTTTCCAAATACCTTGATCTTTTGATTTTGCAATCAAACCAATCAACTCAGAAACTCTCAGAGCATAGAATAGCAATCCCACAAAAAAAAAAAAGACTCTCGGGAGCCTCAAATTATTCCATACAGTTCAGGAGAAATCAGGTCAGTAGCAACGTAATATTTTATCAAAGTTTGCTTTTTATTGTAAAAGAAATTTATTCTCATGAAATAAATTTTAGACAATATAAAAAATGTAAAGGAGGTAGTCACGATCTATAACTCCAATACTAAAAGATAATTGCCATAGATATACAATTGGCCATTGAACAACACAGTTTTTTTTTTAATGTTTATTTTTGAGAGAGAGAGAAAGAGTACATGTGCACAAGTGGGTGAGGGGCAGAGAGAGAGGGAGACACAGAATCTGAAGCAGGCTCTGGCTCGGAGCTGCCAGCACAGAGCCCGACACGGTGCTCAAACTCAGGAACCACGAGATCATGACTTGAGCCAAAGTCTGATGCTTAACTGACTGGGCCACCCAGGTTCTCCAAACAACACATGTTTGAACTGCACAGGTCCGCTTACATGCAGGCTTGTTACAGAACAGCACTGTAAATCTATTTTCTCTTCTTATGATTTTCTTAGTGACAATTTTTCCTTTTATTGTAAGAATGCAATATATAATACATATACAAAATATGTGTCAATCGCCTGTTTATGTTGTTGGTAAGGCTTCTGGTCAAGAGTAGGGTATTAGTAGTTAAGCTTTTGAGGAATCAAAGTTATATTCAGATTTTGACCACGCGGGGCGGTGGGGATGGTGTCTCTAACCCCCGTGTTGTTCAAGGGTCCACTGTTTTGCCCCGTATCTGAAAAAATTTGCTCTTTCTCTGTGTGTGTGTGTCTGCATGCTAGTCCGAAGTATAGGTTGGGTGTGCGGACTCAGCTGTTACCTTGAGCAGAAGAAGGGATCGGACACTAGGAAGAAGCTTTCCTTTCTTCATGCCTGCAGCAAAGACTGCCCTCGGATGGTCATCTACTGTCATCCGTCTGCTCTTTTTCCCTTAGGGAGTCTTCAAACTTGTGTTTGCACCTCAGAATTATTGGTGGGGCACACTTTTCCCTCTCCTGCTGATCTTTGCCTCTTCCCAGAGCCCAGAAGACCACAGCCCCATCCAAGGTCTCTTTCCCTACATCTGCAGCACAAAGTCAAGAGCAGGAAGGTTTCAGGCTCAGGCACCTGGGCAGCCATCTTCCCAGAAATCTTGCTTGGGATCTTGATGGAATGTTTTTCTCTGTTTACTATCAGCTAGGCTTAAAAAAAAAGTCGGTAATGTATTAAAATATTTCCATCAGTGATTTTGCTCATTGGAGCTAAAACACCAAACCTGTGCCAGATTCTAATATGGTTTCTTCTGGGAGCTCAACGTTCAGACTGGGCTTGGCTTGGGACAATGATGATAGAGTAGACAGTACCCTGAGGGGTCATAGGCAGAGGAATTCTGTTGCTTTTCAGTGAGAGGAGCTACCTCAGGGAGATCCTTGAAACCTTGGGGAAGCTCGGGGATAGGCTGCCTTTGCAGGTAAACTGCTGTCCTTTACCATATAGCTCAGAGAAAACTACTGTCTGTGAGGTGTGCAGAATGGAAATAGCATCCCACTACCTCAAAAAAAAAAAGAGGTAAGAGATTTTCATTATACATGCCTGGCCTTACAAGTGTGGAAAATGCTATGCCCGCAAATTTGCTGCTGTGGAGAGACTCCGACTGCCTGACCTGTGCAAGTGTGGTTGCAAGGCAGGACCACGAGCAGGTGAAGGGAACTTACAACCCATTCAAGGGGACCGTGCGACATGGCAGAGCAGGACCTGGCTGCTCAGAACAGATGGTTCCAAGGAACTAGAGCTAATGGAAGGGAATTCGAATTAAAAAACCCCTGGGAACTCTCGAGGAGATAAAACTGGAGCATTAAAAGTACTTAGGAAACCAGATACCATCCTTTCTGCCTTTGAAAATTGGATAGATGAACTTAAAAAGAAGATGATTTCTCCAGAGCTCAGAATTAGTACTTTGAAAAAAGAAATATCTCACAACAGAGAGTTAAAACATAGAGGGAGATTATCACGTAGGAAACATTAAGGGGTTTAGAGTTTAGCTCTGGGAGAATTCTGCCAAGTACCCTGAATTCGAAGGATCGAGAGAAATTCTTAATAGATTCCAGCAGGGGGTAAAAAAGGTGCTATTTACATGCCAAAAAAAGTATGTCAATAGCTTAGGATATCTTATGGCATCACTAGAAAGTAGAAGACAATGGAATAAATTGTGTGGATCATTGAAAGTGAAAAACTGTGATCCTGAGAATTCAATTTTCAGTTGAGGTAGCATTTATCATTCATCATTAGGAAAAACTGTAAAGATGGGTCCCTAACAGCCCCCCATTGGTCAAATACTAATCTAGATACAAGTGTGAAGGGATTTTGCAGAAATAATCAAAGATTCAAGTTACTTGACCTTAAGTTACGGAGATTAGCTACACGGGTCTGACCCAATCAGGTGAGCTCTGTAGAAGCAGAATTTTCTCTGACTGGTCAGAGACTAAGTCAGAGACTCATACCATTGCTGGCCTTGAAGATAAGGAGGATCATCTGCTAAGGAACATAGGTAGCCTGAGTGGCCCCTGGCTGATCAGCAGAAAAATGAGGGTTCTACAACCACAAGGAACTGAATTCAGCCACCGATCTAAATGAGTTTAGAAATGGATTCATATCCAGAATTTCCATGTGAGAACCCATCCTGACCTTGATATCAGCCTTGTGGAAGCTTAAAGCAGCGATTCCAGCCAAGTTTGCCTGAATTTCTGACCATAATTATATTATGGGATAATCAATAGGTGTCGCTTCATATTGTAATGTTTTTTTTTCTCCAGTGTTACTGAGAAATAATTGACATACTGCATTGTATGAGGCATACAGTGTGATGGTTTCATTTACATGCATTGTGAAACGATTATCACAGTAGGTTCAGCTAACGTTTGTCATCTCATATACCATAGATACAATAAAACGAAAAGAAAGAAAAAAAATTTTTCCTTGTGATGAGAACAAGTTTCCTGTGTATCTTAAAGCGGCGTTAGCTGTAGTCAGCATGTTGTACATTAATCCCAACTACTTATTTTTCTTGTAACTGGAAGTCTCTACCTTTTGACCACCTTCCTCCAATCCCTCTTACCCTATGCTCTTTCTTTGGTAACCACAAGTCTGACTTTTCTCTCAAAAAAAAAAAAAAATCCACATATAACATGAGACCACACAATTATTTGTCTTTTTCTGTCTGACTTATTTCACGTAGAGTTATGCCTTCAAGGTCCATCCATGTTGTCGCAAATGATAGGACATCCTCATTTTTCATCGCTGAAGAATATTCCATTGTGTATATATCCATTTTCTTTCCATCCATTCATTGGTGGACGCTAAGGTTGTTTCCATGTCTTGGCTGTTCTCAGTAATGCTGCAGCAAACATGGGGGTGCAGATGTCTTTCCAAGTTAGTATTTTCACTTCCTTTGAATATATACCCAGAAGTAGAATTGCTGGATTATATGGTATTTCTGTTTTTAGTTTTTTGGGATCCTCCATACTGTTTTCCAGAGCGGCTGTACCAATTGACGTTCCCACCAACAGTGCGTGAGGGTCCCCTTTTCTCCATGTCCTCGTCGGCAATTATCTCTTGTCTTTTTGATGATGGCCATTCTAACAGGTGTGAGGTGATATCTCATTTATAAATTGTAAGCTTTGTGCTGATTGACTTCATAGCAATAGAAAATTAATGCAAAGATATTTTGAAACATAGATGTTTTCAGAGGGCATTCTATCCCATGTCTTATTTTTTTAGGTTTTATTTATTTATTTTTAAGTAATCTTTACACCCAACCTAAGGCTCAAACTTAGGACTCCAAGATTAAGAGTGACATGCTTTTGGGGAACCTGGGTGGCTTAGTCGGTTAAGTGACTGACTCTGGGTCTCAGCTCAGGTCATGATCTCATGGTTCATGAGTTCGAGCCCTGCATTGAGCTCTGCACTGACGGTAAGGAGCCTGCTTGGGATTCACTCTCTCCCTGTCTCTGCCCCTCCCTTCCCCTCCCCTCAAAGTAAATAAATAAAAAATAAAAGAGTGGCATGTTTTTCTGACTGAGCCAGTTAGGCACCTTCTGCCCATGCCTTATTTTGAAGCAAATGCTGTCTTTGAATTTAACCAGCAATCTGACAATAGAGGAGAGGAAACACATCAGCAAGGAGCCCTTCATTATTTGTGGTTAAATGTACATGAAAAGAATTTTAATTTGTTAGATGAAGGTTAATGTAAATATTAATGAGGTAGCCTGGTCCTTCCAGTTCTAAACTATCTCAGCAAAACCCAGGAGGTGAAAGGTAAAACCTAAGTACCTCTTCCCAAATATTCAACCTGGTCAGTGAAGACAGGGATCACTGGGAAATGTCAAGCAAGACTTCTGTTGAGGACAGAGGTAGAATGAAGAGAGTGTTCACTCATTCAATGAAAGTAAGGAGAGGATTTTACTGTTATTAAATAGTAAAAATCAAATCAGATGGAGGAAATAAAGCCATGTCTGTTATT
Source organism: Paguma larvata (assembly GCA_030068075.1). Classification (NCBI taxonomy): domain Eukaryota; kingdom Metazoa; phylum Chordata; class Mammalia; order Carnivora; family Viverridae; genus Paguma; species Paguma larvata. Next base: position 140,490,357 of record CM057826.1, on the reverse strand, counting down.
TGTGGCAATACATGGGAAGTGCTTAAATTCTCCTGTTTGAATTCCCCTATCAAAAGACAGAGACTGTCAGATTGGGCTAAAACCCAGTACCCCGTTATTTGTAAGAAGTATATTTGAAATAAGAAAGAAATGTCGAAAGTGAAAGATGAAGCAAAGATATATAAGGCAAATTCAAACCTGAAAACTCTGGGAATGAATCTAATGTGATAACAGAACATTTAAAGCCAAAAGCATTTAATGAGATGAAGAGGGATGTTGAGTAGCGATAAAAGTTACAACCCATCGAGAAGATAAAACCACCACCAACTTTAATGGCCAAATAAAAATTGCTAAGCTCATGAAACAGAATGTCCTCAAAATACAGAGAGATCAAAATGAAAACAAAATGATGCCTCTTAATATATGTCCTTCTGAATTTAATGAATTAAAGAGAGAGTTTAAATAATGCAACCAATGGGGGCACCTGGGCAGCTCAGTAGGTTAAGTGTCCGACTTCAGGTCATGATCTCTCGGTTCGTGAGTTTGAGCCCTGCATTGGGCTCTGTGCTGACGGCTCGGAGCCTGGAACATGCTTCAGATTCTGTGTCTCCCTCTCCTTCTCTGCCCCTCCCCTGCTCACATTCTCACTCTCTCTCTTGCTCTCGCTCTCAAAAAAAAAAAAAACATTTAAAAAAAGTAAAAAAAATAATGCAACCAACATAAATACACATCTACAGTTTAATAGCAATTTGGAGAGGTAAGAACATGGTAGAGATGCAAAACTTTGTATGGCACGATAAAATACACTTTGCTTTTTCATGCTCATGGACTGTTTTTGTTGTTGTTGTTGTTTCTTAAACTAGTCATGTACCTGGATAAATAAAAGGTAATAAATTCTAAAATGTAGAAATTTTACAGGCTATATTCTCCGATCATCATCCCGTAAAGCCAATGATCAGAATCTTAACTACGTGAAATGTAAGAATGCATTGCTAAAAAATGTCCATATTGAAGAGGAAATCGAAATGGAAATTGAATATTTTATACACATTTTCAAAAATGAGAAGAAATTTTCAAGAGGAAGTAGGAGAGTATAAGGCTTTACACGAAATTTTACGTCCTTCAGACATTTATATTAATGAGAAAAAACATAATTGTGTTAATTATAGAAATATAAATATAAAAACATTTTTATTTATTATTCTACTACTAATAAACGAAGTGATTATCTAATAACTAAATACGTTTCCATTTCTGGGCTGGCTCAACTTCATTGTAGTATCTTTCTTATATTGCTTGTTTGGCTTGCTAATAATTTGTTTAGAATATTTGTGTATAATTTGCTTTTGAAAGCAGCCAGGAATTTGTTTTAAATGTTTGCTTATTTTTGATAGAGCGAGAGAAGTGGGATGCTCTACTGACCGAGCCACGCAGGCACCCCCAAAAGGGCCAAGAATTTGTATTTATATATTATCTGTCATGTTTTCATATTAGATTTATCCTTGTCTCATAAAATGAGTTGGATTGTATTTTTTCATTTTTTTACCTTGGTTTGATTAAATTTGTAATTATTAGTATTATTATTACCACTACTATTATAACTATTTCTGTTAAGTATAATATTTAGTAGCACTTGCCTAAAAATCTGTCTAGGTTTGATGCTGTCCTTGCGGGAAAAAATGTGAACTATTGGGGTGCCCGTGTGGCTCAGTCAGTTAAGTGTCTGACTTTGACCCCGGTCATGATCTGTGCTTCATGGGTTCAAGCCTCACATCAGGCTCTGTGCTGACAGCTCAGACCCTGGAGCCTGCTTCAGATTCTGTGTCTCCCTCTCTCTCTGCTCCCCACCTGTTAGCACTCTGTCTCCCCAAAATAAACATTAAAAAAATTTAAAAAAGAATGTGAACTATTGATTCAATGTCTCGAACACAATAATATTTTATTTTTTCTTGAATCCATTTGGTAATTTGTATTTTTCTTGGAATGTATGCAGTTCATCTAAGTTTTCAAATGTATTGATATGAAGTTCACAGTATCCTCTTTTTAATTTTGTCCCATTTATAGTTCAGTTTCCCTTTGCATTACTAATATTGTTTATTTATGGCTGCTTTTTTCTCCTGGATTAATCTTGGTGGAGATTGTTTTTTGAGCTAGGCTTTTCCAAAGTACCAGCTTGGATTTTGTTGATCGTTTTTATTATGTTTGTATTTTATTTTATTGTATTTATTTCTAATCTTATTTTATTATGTCATTCCTTTTACTTCATTTGGACTTTTTCTGGTTTTCTTTAACATCTGTCATTTACTTTTCCTTCTACTATAAGCAATTATGGGTATAATATTCTCTCTCAGCATCATACTGGCTGTGGCTGCAGCTACATACTACCATAGTATTTTTACCATACATACTACCATAGTATTTTTTAAACATTTGCCATATTTGCACTCCTTCCCTACTCACTCTCTCTCTCTCTCTCTCTCTCTCTCTCTCTCACACACACACACACACACACACACACACACAAATGCACACACTCACACACATCTACACATACAACCAGCAATTCCTTATGGTTCAGTCATAAAATGCACAAATATACCATATCATCACAGAAAAATTTCTTAAGTTTGTGTTGACATTGGTCAGATTGTTGAGAGTGTCCAAAAGCCTGTTTAAGTTGGGTGTTAGGGCAAATATTCTTATATAAGCCCCCATCCTTTTTTCTTTTTTAAAGCTTATAAACATCTTAGTGAGCTGATTTATTTTCTTTTCTTTTATTATTTTATGGTTTAGTAATTTCTACTCAGCGTAGGGCTTGGACTCACGACCCTACTATCAAGAGTTGAATGCTTCACTGACTGAGCCAGCTAGGTGCCCCAAGCCCATCTTTTCTCTTTTTCTTTTTTTTAATTTTTAAAAATTAAAAAAAAATTGAATTTACATCCAAGTCAATTAGCATATAGTGCAATAATGATTTCAGGAGTAGATTCCAGTGATTCATCCCTTATGTATATCCCAACAAGTGTCTTCCTTAATGCCCTTTGCCCATTTAGCCCAACCTCCTCCCACAACCCCTTCAGCAACCCTCAGTTTGTTCTCTATATTTAAGAGTCTCTTGTGTTTTGTCCCCCTCTCTGTTTTTATATTATTTTTGCTTTCCTCCCTCCCCTTCTGTTCATTTGTTTTGTATCTTAAATTCCACATATAAGTGAAGTCATACGATATTTGTCTTTCTCTGACTAATTTCGCTTTGCATAATACCCTCTAGTTCCATCCACATTGTGGCAAATGGCAAGATTTCGTTCTTTTTGATTGCCGAGTAATACTCCATTTTGTGTCTACACATCTTTATCCGTTCATCTGTCGAGGGACATTTGAAGCTCATCCTTTTAGAATTATTTTATAGTGATAAAAATGTTTGTCTGCTTTCCCTGGTTTTAGTTTTGCTGTTGAAATCGACACATTGTTTTACTAATTTGGATTTTAGATCAGTTTCTGATTTTATGATGGAATATTCCATCATAACATTCAACGTTTACATCACCTTGCTTTGCGTTTCCTCTAAGGGTAGCCCATGGTGAAGCTTCAAATGGTAGAAAAACCAGGAACTATTATGGGGTAGTATCAAAAAAAAGTGACATTCCGATCCCCTAGCAAGGTAGACAGTGCTTCATAGAATCACGTAGCAGCACTGCCAGTATAAGGACTTACTTTGCCACCAAACCATGTTATTTTTTAGAATGCCACTGAGAGGAATTGTATGGAGTGTATTATGCATATAAGTGTTTTAACATGCTGCTGACTTGTTGTTGGCAGCAGACAGGGTGTGGTGGCGGCTTTCACCTAGACCCTCTCTCCTCCACCTTCCAGGCACCTGCTGGCGTTTCCTGCTACCTTGGTTTCTATTCCATGTTGGCAGATTTCTTTGAACTGGTAATATCACTGTATTGATTAAACGTTAAACCTCACAGCAGAATTATGCTTTTCTCAATTTTCTCTGGGTCTCACCTCATTTTCTTGTGATTTGAGATTTGGAACAACATGCGCATCTCCCTGGAAACGCTGTAGAGTAATTCCACAAGGACACACCACCTTATGTTTACCCTTCTGTGTATTCTCTCTCTTCTATACCTTTGGCCTTCCTCCTGGGATCAGCAGGTTTGGGCCCTAGGGATGGGGGCCAATTTTTACAGGTTTCTCCAGTGATCAGCTATAGGTAATGAAAATGGCTTTATTTATCCTTCTTCTTGAAAGATAACATTGGTGAGTATTCTGTTCTACTTGTTGGCTACATTTTAAGGCCATTATTGGTCTGTCTTTGAACTTGCACTATTCTTTTTGGGAAATCAGTTCCTCTTTGTGCTGATGTTTCTGGGCAGAGAGTGGTGGGGGTGCGGTAGGGGGTGTGTGTACAATGCAGCTGTAGCTGAATTACCATTGACCAAGGTTCAGGTCCCAGGAAAATGAGGAAAAAATCCACGTGTCCCTAACTTTTTATCTCCTTGTAAGGAGCTAATTGTAGGAGCCCAAAAGTTTGAACTCACTATTATGTGCAAAATCAAAGACTTGTTATTTAAAGAAATGGAAGTACTAAATGTTAGATTCAGATGCTTATAAGAAATTCTATTATTATATTACTGTTTTTTAACAACTATAAGGTACTCTTTTACCTATGTTAAAGGAGGATTTTTATTTATCTTCATTTCCAACTCTTGTGTTCTTTATTTCTTCTGTCAGAGTCCATAAAAGAGAAACTAGAAGTTTTCTTTCAAAATCAGAGAAAATATATACAGAAAAAAAATTCGATGTAAGTTATTGTATAGTATAAAATGTGGATTCCAAGTCTCCTTGGTTCACTGTGACTCTGTGGCATAATAGATCTCGAAATACCTCCAACACTTGAATTCAACTATTAAAGTACATGTTGACCAACAAGCTAGTAAAACTTAACCTTGTCAGAGCGATTTCCCTAAGTATAAATTAAATACCTACTATCTCACTACTTTAATCAATTAGGAAAGACTACATTTGAGATAAAGCATTCATTAAATTATATATTAATCACATTTCCTGCATTGGTTTAGCATATGTTGGTCATACGGTAAGCCCACCACATTTCAGAATAAATCACTACTTTCCAGTGAGTACGTTTTGTACGTGTTAACATTTGATATTCTCCAAAATATCCATTTATTCTCTCCCCTGTTTTTCATAGTTGCTAGGAAAGACTATTTGTCCCTCTCAGTAAAGGTGAAAAATTTTGTTTTCTTTCAACGTCTATTCGTTTTTGAGGAGGAAAATTAAACTGGGTGTGTATGTCAAGTTTAGTATTTACTTGTAGGATTGGCCCAGTATCAAAAATGAAAAATTGTGGTGTAATAAGTGCTTTCTCTTTTGAAGATGTGGATGAGTTGATCTACGTAAGTAGGCCTAATCTTTAATTATTACTTCTCGGACTGTGGAAACAGAATCAAGTTGTTGCTCTGAGATGATGAAATGGAGTATAAGAGCAGTAATTTTCTATGCTCGGGCACACACTCACTTATTTAAAAAATAAGTATTAAGAACCTATCTTCTTAGGTACTGTACTGGGTACTGGAGAGACAGAACAGCAAAGAAGATAGAGAATCCTTACCCTCATGAAATCTATGGTCTGTTGAGGAGGCAGGTAGTAAATAAGTATTAACCATCGCACTCAGTACGGGTCTGTCTTCTAGAGCTGGTTTTGAGTTTTGAAGTACATACTCTCATATTCTACAAAATCACTTAATGAAACAGGACTGTATGGGAATAAGCTAAGCTATGATGGGTTAATAAGAACAACAAATGCTTCTTAGTGACTTTCTTTATTTATTTTAAAAAATTTTAAGTTTATTTATTTATCTTGAGAGAGACAGAGACAGCAAGAGTTGGGGAGGGGGCGAGAGAGAGAGAGAGGGAGAGAAATCCCAAGCAGGCTCCACACCGTCAGCACAGAGCCCGATGCAGGGTTCAGACTCACAAACCGTGAGATCATGACCTTGAGCTGAAACCAAGAATCAGACACTTAAGCAACTGAGCCACCCAGGTGCCCAGTTTCTTAACAACTTTAAAGGACAAATTTGAATTCGTCACTGAAGCTAAATATCTAAAGTTGGTTGGCAAAAGGCATCTGTTCCTCATAGTCCACTGGAGGCAACCCCATCTTCTAATGCTGCCATTTCAACTGGGGTTATTCAGGGTCCAACTTAATAGAGGAGCAGAGAGCCAGAAATTCTTGAAATGGAATTAAATACTTCTGCCCCAAAGGGACATATGTCATTTTCACTCATATTTCACATAGCTGTCCTAATTTCAGCGGGATGGAAAAGTGCAGTCATCTGGATCACCAGAAGTAAAGGAGAACAGAATATTGGCAAGCACTCGGGAGCGCTTCCCAGCGACTACAAATCTGATCACCAAATTTGCAGTTCATTCTTCTTCCCACCGTGTTAGATACTCAACCCTTGGCAAGGGAGATGATCTCAAATGCTCATTTATTTCAAAGCATAATGTGCCGTGGTTATCAGATTCAGATGTGGTCGCTGTTGGTCCAAAGATCTCTGAAGTGAAAACACGGTTGATCTCCCTCTACTCCATGTAGTATGCCACATGCCCAATATATAAGGGTAGAGCAAAGATGAGGGTGATAGCACTAAACAACCCCATTTGTGGTGAGAAAAAAACAGAAGGCACACAGGAGTCATTGGGTCATATACCATTTCTGAAATCCCATTGGGAGACAAAGTGAGGGCTGTATACTCTGGGAGTGAGGACTGTTCCTTAATTAGGCCCTGAAAATACTGTTAGGAGGACATCTTTTGCTCACTGTTCTCAATGGCCCTTAGCTCTGTCTTCTCGGAGGGTCTTCCTTTTTGTTAAACTTGAGAGAAAGAGAGAGAGCGAGCGTGTGTGCACAAGAAGGGGAGGGGGCAGAGGAAGAGACAGAGAGAATCCTAAGCAAGCTCCACTCTCAGCATGGAACACAACGTGGGACTTGATCCCATGACCCTGGGATCATGACCTGAGCCGAAATCAAGAGTCAGATGCTCAAACTGACTGAGCCATTCAGGTGCCCCTGTGGTGTTACTTTTATCAGATCACTTTCTGTGTGTGGGCATCTGGGTGACCAACAGTCATTTTAGGTCTGAAATAGTCGTGGGTTCTTGGTTCTTATATTAGTACAACTTTCTCAAAAGTTTAATAGGAATCTTACTTACCTATTTGATTCTAGCAATCTCTATCAGGCAGGAAGTGATAAAGCCCCACTTCATTCAAAAGAATGAAGAATCACCATTCTTTTTAATTTTTTTTAATGTTTATTTATTTTTGAAAGAGAGAGAGACAGAGCATGATAGGGGGAGGGGCAGAGAGAGAGGGAGACACAGAATTGGAAGCAGGCTTCAGGCTCCGAGCTGTCAGCACAGAGCCCAACATGGGGCTTGCACTCACAAACTGTGAGATCATGACCTGAGCCAAAGTCGGACACTTAACTGACTGAGCCACCCAGGCACCCCACTAAGTCATTTATATCTAGTTGAAAAGTTGCACATCAGGATTCCCACCTCTGACCATGATGGAGAAACACGGACACAGACCAGATTCAACCTCCTGCCTTTACACAACTAGAAAGCTGGGAGATCATTGGTTTCCAACACTGGGTTGGAGCATCACAGGATTGTGATCCCTGACAAAAAGGAAACAAATGAGCTGAGCTCTAGGATGGCCTAGCCTTCTTCTTCTTCTTTTTTTTTTTTTAATGTTTATTTATTTTTGAGAGAGAGCGAGCTGGGCAGACAGAGAGAGAGGGAGACATTTTCTGAACCAAGCTCTGAGCTGACAGCAGAGAGCCCATGTGGTGCTCGAACACAAAAACCGTGAGATCATGACCTGAGCCGAAGTTGGATGCTCTACCTATCGAGCCACCCAGGTGTCCCCAGGATGGCCTAGCTTTCTACCGGGAGGCACATTTGGAACCATGAGGCAGGAAGAGATTGTCAAAAAGAACTGACGTTGCCTCCATGACTTGAGAAGGCAGAGATGTCCAGGTCGCTAAAACTTGTAGAAAAGAGATCCAGAGAGGAAAAGTGCCACAGAAAAAAGCTCCAGAAGTCTGACTATGAATTCCCTTAGGCTGTTTAGCTGAACAGCACTCTGCTTATGCATGGGATGAAATTCTGAAAGTTGAGGCAAGCGAGCATCTGGGGAGCCATGAACTGAACAATTCCTAAAACCCACCAGGGCCACAGTGAAGAGTTCCCATTAACCACTCAGTAGATACCAAGAAGGGCCACACCTCAGTTGTGGGGCCACCGTAGACCTTCACAGAGCTTAAAAACAAAACTTGAAAGGATCAAGGTCAACAAGAAGCAACTTAATTGTCCACACTTCTTAAAGGAAGACAACAAAATCAAGAATCTCAACAATATAAACTTTATGATATCTAGGATTCCAAAGAATTTCTAGAGACAAAACATCAGGAAAATAGGACTCATAATTGGAAGAAAACTCAGTCGACAGAAACGGACCCAGTAGTCAATAGAAAATCTGTAGAGAAAAATGCAGTCTTTCACTTGAAATGCATCATTCACATAATCATGAATGCTAAAGTTATAAGTCTTCTGGAAGAATATATAGGTACAAACTATTATGACCTTGGGATAAGCAAAGTGTTTTTTTTTGTTTTTTGATAAACACCCAAACTACTTTATTTATTTATTTGTTTTTAATGTTTATTTGTTTTTGAGAGACAGAGACACGGCATTAGCAGGGGAGGGGCAGAGAGAGATGAAGACACAGAATCTGATTCAGAGCAGGCTCCAGGCTCCGAGCCATCAGCACAGAGCCCGATGCGGGGCTCGAACTCACAGACCGTGAGATCATGACCTGAGCCGAAGTTGGATGCTTAACCGACTGAGCCACCCAGGCACCCCTATATATGTATTAAATATATATCTTAAATATATTTAAATATATAAATATTACTATATATAAATAACTCTTACAACTCATAATGAAAAGACAAATAGTCCAGTATAATATGAACCAAAGTATAATTTGAACAGACATCTCACAAAAGGGTATATACGAATGGTCAGTAAGCACAGGAAACAATGCTCAACATCATTAAGCATCAGAGAAATGCAAATTAAAGTAACAATGAGGTCCCACCATACACAAATTTAATGGCTACAATGGAAAGACTGAGAACCCAAGTGTTGATGAATATGTGAACCCAGCCAATTCTTTTAGGAGCTCAACTTTTTAAAAAAATTTTTAATGTTTATTTTTGGAGAGACAGAGAGAAAGAGAGAGAGAGTGAGCAGGGAAGGGGCAGACAGGGATGGTTGCTGTCAACTATATTGGAAGGCTCTTCAGCATTTTCTTATGAAGATAAACACGTACATATCTTAAGCTCCAGCAATTCTATGGGGTGCCTGATTGGCTCAGACAGTTGAGTGCCTGACTTCAGCTCAGGTCATGATCTCACAGTCTGTGGGTTCGAGCCCCATATTGGGCTCTGTGTTGACAGCTCAGAGCCTGGAGCCTGCTTCAGATTCTGTGTCTCCCTCTCTCTCTGACCCTCCCCCACTCACGCTCTGTCTGTCTCACTCTCTCACTCAAAAATAAACAAAAATAAAAAAAAAGACCCAGCAATTTTGATCTAGATAATTCCCCAAGGGGAATAAGAACATGTATCTACACAGAGGCTTGTTTATGATCCAAATTTTCATCGGTATGAATGGATAAACAAATTTTAGTCGTCCCCACAACGGTATACAACTTAGCAAAAAACATCAAGATTTTCTGATACACGTAGCAACATGGATGATTTTTTAAAAATATTTATGCCGGGTGAAAGAAACACAGGAGTACATACTATGTGAACTTATTCAATGAAATTCTAAGGAAGCCACATTTAATCTCTAGTGATCTATAGAAAGCAGACCAGTTGCTGATTGGGGCAGGGTAGAGGGAGGTTGGGAAGGGATGTGAAAATCTTCTGTATCTTGATTGGTTACACCTAATTGCCCGAAGTCCCCAAGTTGTGTACTTAAAATCTGTGAATTTCAGTGTTTGTGAATAAAGTTGACTTTTAAAAATCTGGTCATTTGTCTCTTAAAGACATTCTTGAGCTTAGCTTTTACTCTTCAAAGTCATGGAAAAGTTGCTTTTTGACTTTGCAAGGCCCTGAATATTTTGTGTTATCTTTACTCTGTTCCGTTTTTATTTGGAACCCAGCCAATTTTTTTAGAAGCTCAACTTTTTTTTTTTTTTTTTTTGGTTTAAATTTTTAATGTTTATTTTTGGAGAGACAGAGAGAGAGAAAGAGAGAGAGAGTAGGGAAGGGGCAGAGAGAGAGAGACACACACAGAATCTGAAGCAGGCTCCAGATCCCCCTATAGGGGTCTCGAACTCATGAACTGTGAGATTATGACCTGACCTGAAGTCAAATGCTAAACCAACTGAGCCACCCAGGTACCCCAGGAGCTCAACTGTTTAAAAATTTTACCTTGTCATGTACAACCCATGTTAGTCTTTCCAGGGCCACATAACAAAACACTACCAATCGGGCGGCTTGAACTACAGAAATTTGTTTTCTCATAGGTCCAGAAGCTAGAAGTTCAAGAACAAGGTGCTGGCAGCCCTGACTTCTCCTGAGGCCCCTCTCCTTGGCTTGCAGATGGCTGTGTCCTCATATGGTTTCTTCTCTGTGCATTGGCACTTCGTGTCTGTCTTTTTGTCTCTCTCTTCTTATACGGACAGAAGTCATATTGGATTAGGGTCCAACCCTATGACCTCATTTAGCCTTAATTACTCCCAGAAAGGTCCCATATCTAAACATAGTCACACTAAGCCTTAGGGCTTTGACAGAGGAATTTAGGAGGCTCAAATTTCAGTCCATGATATCTGTTCTCTGCCTGCCCTGGCCCAAATTCAGGTCCTTTACACATGCAAAAAAATTCACTACCTCCTAGCGGTCCCCAAATTCTTTTTTTTTTTTTTTTAGTTTATTTATTTATTTTGAGAGAGCACGAACAGGGGACAGACAGAGAGAGAAAGAGAGAGAATCCCAAGTAGGCTCTGCAATGTCAGAGCAGAGCCCGACACGGGGCTCGAAGTCACAGACTGTGAGATCACGATCTGAGCAGAAATAAAGAGTTGGAGGCTTAACCAACTGAGCCACCCAGGTGCCCCTGGTTTTTTCAGTTCCCCAATTTTTTTTAAGTTTGTATCTTATATTTTCATTGATTTATTATTTAATTATTCATTTATTCATTTATTTATTTAAATTTATATGCAAGTTAGTAAGCATATAGTGCAATAATGATTTCAGGAGTAGAATCCAGTGATTCATCCGCTACATGTAACACCCAGTGCTCATCCCAACAAGTGCCCTCCTTAATGTCCTTCATCCTTTTAGCCCATTCCCCCACCCACAACCCCTCCAGCAACGTGAGTTTGTTCTCTGTATTTAAGAATCTCTTATGTTTTGTCCCCCTCCCTGTTTTTATATTATTTTTGCTTCCCTTCCCTTCTTTTCATCTGTTTTATGTCTTAAATTCCACATATGAGTGAAGTCATATGACATTTGTCTTTCTCTGACTTGTGAGTCCCCAAATTCTTAACTCATTCTAGCATCAGCTCCAAGTCCACAAGCTCATCTCAAAATCCTATAAATCAGGAATGGGGCAGACAGGAGGCCTGATTCATTCTGAGGCAAAATTTCTTTCCAGCTGTGAATCTGTGAAGCCAGACAAGTTATGTGCTTCCAAACCGTAATGGTGGGACAGGCACAGGAGAGACATTCCCATTCCAAAAGGGAGAAAATGGAAAGACAGAAAGGAGGAAAGGTTCCAAGCAAGTCCAAGACCTAGCAAGATGAATTCCATGAGATCTGTTTTTTCTCCCCATTACATCTTAAGGCTCCAGAATCATCCTCTCCGTCTCCCTCCTCTCTGCTCTCCAGGCCCACTCGGGCATGACCGGGTGGCAGCATCGTTGTCTGAGGCTCCATGTCACAGCCTTGCCCCTGGCCCACTGGAAATGAGGAGACAGCCTTACCCTTAGAAAACAAGGAGATGGCACTGCCCCCTAGGTCTGTGGTGGCAGTGACAGTCCTGATTTCTGAATCACCCTTGAGGTCACTCTTTCTTTTTCTTGAACTAGAATATAATGCATGTTGGCAGCCAGATAGCTCTACTGTCCTGTCCTGTAGAACTCCCAGAATTCCTATAGGCTTTCTTCATTTCATCCTGCCTCTGCCCACTGCAGTCCACACTGGTAGTGTCCCTGTGGACATAATGCCATCTCTAGATCTCACTCCTGCTGGATGGCGATTAAACCAGTGAGTCGAAAGTATAATCCCTTTATCAAATAATCTCGTTATCTGAACACACCATTGGTGTTTTCTCCAGGACACGCTTTCATTCCACTCCTTCATCCCTCCCTTCCTTTTCTCCTTCCTTCCTTTCCTTCCCTTTCCTTCCATCCCTCCCACCCTTTTTTCCCTCCCTTCTTCTGTCCTCCCTCCCTCCCTCCCTCCCCCTCCCTCCCTCCCCCTCCCTCCCTCCCTTCCTTCCTTCCTTCCTTCCTTCCTTCCTTCTTCCTTCCTTCCTGTGAGGGATAAGTTTAAGAATTCTCTGAGCTTGCGCCAATGCGTTAACAAAGCTTAGAGTGGAAAGTGGCCATAGGAGAATAAGTAAACAGACAAACAGGGCGAAAAGACCCACTGCAGGGCAAAATTGCCCAGAGGTAATTAGGAGAGAGAAAAAAAAAAAAAAAGCCTGTTAACCCTGAGGTAGTATGCTCTGTCTTATCCCCTAGACAAATTAAGATAAACTGACAGGGCACCTGGTGCCTGCAGTAAACACCTGTCTGCTCAGTGCTGGGATTTTGTTTTGTATTGACCCAAACCCCTAACACTGCCCACCTTCAAAACCCCCTTTCACACACATGAGTTAATGACTGTTTTATTGTCTCTTTCTGCATGTTCATCACGTTTGTAAGCCTTCCGATCCTAATAAACATGGAGCAAAGACCCTTACTCAGGGCTCTTTTCTCCTCCCGGACATTAGCCCTTCTCATATTCAATTCTGCACCCACTCTCTTGCTGGACAAGAAAGAACCCCAGACTCAAAGTCTGCGACACTTCCTTCCTTCCGTCCTTCCTTTCTTCCCCTCCCTCCCTTCCTTTTCCTTTCTCTATTCCTTCCTTCCTTTCTTTTCTTCCCTCCCTCCCTCCCTTCCTTCTCCTCCCTCCTTTCCTTTCTTTTCCTCCCTCCATTCCTTCCTTCTTTCTTTCCCTCCCTTCCTTCCTTCCCTTCCTTCTTCCTTCACTCCCTTCCTCTTTCTCTTCCTTCCCCTCCCTCCCTTCTTTCCTACCCTTCTTGCTTTCCTTCCTCCCTTCCTCCCTTCCTCCCTCCCTTCCTCTCTTCCTTCCTCCCTCCCTTTTCCTCCCTCCCTTCCTTCTTTCCCTTTCCTCCCTCTATTCCTTTTTCTCCCTCCATTCCCTCTTTCCTTCCCCTCCCTCCTTCCCTTCCTCCCATATGGATCAGCTAAGCACTTTCCAATTCTTCACATTCTTGTTCTTTTTTGCTCATCAATTAATTCATCTCTCTCCTCTCCCATTTTACCATAAGTAGTTTCTGTAACGGAACTAGGCTGCACCTTCAACACTGCCTAAAAGTCCTCTAGGTTAAATATCCAAGTTCATCACCTTTAAAAAAATGTTTTACTTATTTATTTTGAGAGAGAGAAAGAGGGAGAGGAAGAGAGTAACAGAGAATCCCAAGCAGGCTCTGCACTGTCACTGCAGAGCCTGATGCTGGGCTCGATCCCACAAATTATGAGATCCTGAGCTGAGCTGAGATCAAGAGTCAGACACTCAACTGACTTAGCCACCCACATGCCCCAAGTTCATTACCTTAAATTTCTACTTTCCATAAAACATAGAACACAGCTTGGTCAAGTTCTTTGCCACTTGGCTGGCACTGTAACTAGGTTTTTAAACTTCATCATTTATTTATTTACTTGTTTGTTTATTTATTTAGTAACTTGGTTCTTAAAAGGCCGTTCCACCATTCTCTCAAGCCTGCTGCTTCAGGATGGTGGGGGCACATGGTGATACCAGTGAATCCTACGAGCATGGGTCCATTGCCTCTCTTCATTTGCTGTGAGTTCCTTGAGTTCCAATGCTGTGTGGAATACCATGACAGTGGATAAGGTATTCTGTAAGTCCATGGACAGGATTTTGGCAGAAGCAGTGCATTCAGGAAAGACGAATACATATCCAGATTGTCTTTTCCAGAATGAACAAAATATTGCCCTGTCCATGATGGAAGTGGTCCAGTGTAGTCAACCTGCCACCAGACAGCGGGCTGATCATCCTGAGTGATGGCCCCATATTAGGGTCTCAGTTTTGTTCTCACTTCTGGCAGACTGGGCACTCGCCATGGCCATACCCTGGTCAGCCTTGGTGAGTGGAAATCCATGTTGCTGAATCCATGCATAACCACCACTGCATCATGGCTGCTTTGTTCCTGAGGCCACTGGATGATGACGGGGTGGGTGGGAAGAGAGGCTAGCTATTATCCATGGAACAGGTCATCCTCTCCAGGAAGTTATTAAAATCTTCTGTGCTGAAGTCACCCTTTGTTGAATACCTCACAGTTTTTGCCCATTCAGAGAGGTCTGTTCACACAACTCTTCACCAGACTCATTGCCAGTTGTCTACTGGTACTTGTTCATTGGTACATGAAGTTCCTCCAAGTTTTTGCAGGTAACAATGCTACCAAATAGTTTTCCACTGTTTTTATAACTTCCACGATGAGTTTTCCGAGCATGTACAAAACAACTACGTAAGCCAACACCACATATTTTAAGATTTTGTTATCCCATCACTCATAGGGAGGGCTCACACATGGCTTCAGGACGAGAGAGTTGGAAAACTCCACATTGGTAAGGTCGTGAAGAAGTATCATCCTCTGTGTCCTCAAAATTAGAAGAAATCTGGATATTGGTGTCTTTTAGTATCACCCACCTTAAAAACATAAGGTTAGACATTAAAATTTGTTGTTTCCTTTTTTTTTTTAGTGTTTATTTTTGAGAGAGAGAGAGACAGAGACAGAGCATGAGCAGGAGAGGAGCAGAAAGAGAAGGCGACACATAATCTGAAGCAGGCTCTAGACTCCAAGCTGTCAGCACAGAGGCCGACACAGGGCTTGAACCCACGAACTGTGAGATCATGACCCAAGCCAAAGCCAGACACTTAACTGACTGAGCCACCCAGGCACCCCTGTTGCTTCCTCCTGATCACTCTAAACTTAGGCAACTCTGTAACCAGAGCACCAACCAAAGTAATCACACTCCTCACACACTTGATCCTTGAACAACACGGGCTTGAAATGCTGTGGGCGTGAGTGAAACTTCATGTTCTGTGTTGCTACTATGGATACTATGGATACTGGGGTAAATGACTAACTTTCAAAGGAATGATGGGCATTTTCATGACTAGTTTTCTGTGTCGACTTGGCTAGGTATTGGCCAAGGTCATCAGATCTGTTGTTGTGAAGATATTTTGTATATGTGACTGAAGTCTCTAATCATTTAAGGAAGATTATTCTTGATCATCTGGGTGGGCCTGACTTAATCAGTTGAAAGGTAGCACTCAAACATCCCAGATGAAGAAATTCCACCTTTGGATTGAGGTTTCACCTCATGGCTGGTAGGTCCAGTCTGCCCCGTCCTTCCTGATGGCCTGCCTTACAGAGTTTGGACTCACCTCGCCAGCTTTCGGTGTGAGCTCCTTCCTTGCGAGAATTCTCTTAGTGTATATCTCCTACGGGTTCTGTCTCCCTGGTGGAGCCCTGACTGAGAACAGACACAAAGTGAGGGAGAGAACAAGGATACCCTGGAACCCACAAGGACAAAGAGAAACCTGCACTAAGCTCACCACCTCCAAATCTCCAATCCTGGTGATGCCGGTGACCTGTAGGAAAAGCTGGCACCCTCTGTCAATGCAGCTAGCGTGCACTTTGTCTGGGAGCTGGAGAAGCAGCAGGATCCAGCAGGAGTAGCTGCGGACCTGGTTGCTTTGTCACGCTGACACCGTGAGCCAGCTGATCCCTCACAGGGTGCATGAGCTCCGACATCACTTGACTTTATGCTGACCTTCCCAGTATAAATGTGACTGCTGCTTCCCTTCCACCTTCCAAACCTTGTGCACATTTTTCCTGGGCCCCAGCCCAGCCCAGAACCATACAGAGAAGTGGATTCTGGGAAATATAGTTTCATCTTAGCTAGGCCGATACAATACACAATCACCACCACCACCACCAGGTATCCTGGGGGAGGATTCTTGGAAGCTTCCACATGACTTTTTTTTTCTAGTTCATTGGCCAGAATCTGCCGGCCACATCTGACTGCATTCGCTAAAAATCAAGGGTATTCTTCTAAAGAAATGGAAGATGGGGTGCCTGGGTTAAGTGTCAGACTTCGGCTTAGGTCATGATCTTGCGGTTGGTGGGTTTCAGCCCTGCATTGGGCTCTGTGCTGACAGCTCAGAGTCTGGAGCCTACAACAGATTCTGTGTCTCCCTCTCTGTCTGCTCTTCCTCTTCTTGCCCTCTCTCTCTCTCTTGAAAATAAACATAAAAAAAAAAAAAAAAAGACAGGGTGCCTGGGTGGCTCAGTCGGTTAAGCATCCGACTTCGGCTCAGGTCATGATCTCACATTTCATGGGTTCAAGCCCTGCATCAGGCTCTGTGCCAACAGCTCAGAGCCCGGAGCCTGCTTCGGATTCTGTGTCTCCCTCTCTCTCTGTGTTCCTCCCCCACTCATGCTCTGTTTCTCTCTCAAAAATAAATAAAAACATGAAAAAAAAAAAAAAAAGAAAAGGAGGATAAATACTGTGGCGCGTCACCAAGTGTCTCTCTGTTAGAGAACTACTATTTACAGGACCTAGTTCCTGCCTTCTAGAACCTAATTTTTAGGAGGGGAAATAAGACACTATACAAACCTCTACTGAGCTTAGAATTTCCACCAAATTGAAATACTTCCCCTGCACAGTCCCTTGGAAAACTTCACAGAGTGTTTTTATGTTTAAAGAACTTTTCATGGATCAAAGTATTATCCTCAGGATAGCAGTGAACCACTGTAAGCGGGCAATTCTTTACCCTGGATGTCAAGTGTGATAGAGATCAGCAGCAGGACTCTTTACAAGCCTTTTGGGGGTAGGTTTTCTTCCCCTGGAAGAAGAAAAGGCAGGGTCCATGACCAGGGGCCTCCTATATATATGGAACGTCTCGGGTATGCCTGCTCTAGTACCAAGAAAAGGAAACCCACTTAGACGGTGGATTTACAGAGATGAAAATAGATCTTATTTAAATGCGCTTTGTACAAATTCAATCAAGTCAACTCCTGCTCACATTTGTGCGGTGATAATAATATATTTAATGTCTCTTGAGCTTTATCACAGGATAGGTACTGGTCCAAGCAACTACCTAGATTATCTCATTTGATCTCATAAGAGCTGCAGGAGGAAGTTGCTATTACTTTTTCACATTTTACAGATAAAGAACTGAAGCACAAATGGGCAAAATAAATTCAGCAAGATCATATAAACAGCCAGGATGAACTCAAGACCTGGGGCTCCAGACCCTTTTTCTGCATTTGCCTGATGCATTTCTGGATCCTGATTCGGCCCAGAAACAGTACCTCCAGGACCTTTTCTTGACTAGGGCAGGAAAGTGGGTACCGGGGGGAAAAAGCATTTCAACAACAAGGACCTAAACCCAAAGGGGTTTCTGCTTAGCCCATAGACAACTAGAGAGCGTGTTCAATTATTAGAAGCCCCATTCTCAGATCATTCTCATTAAATACAGCTAAATAAATAAGAACTCGCCATATTGGGATCAGCTCTTCAAAAATAAATATTTTTAAATGTTTATTTTTGAGAGAGAAGGTGCTGGTGTGCATGGGGGTGGGATGGGGTGGGGTGAGGGGAGGGGGGCGCAGAGAGTTGGAGACTCAAGAGGATCCAAAGCAGGCTCTTCCCTATGAGCAGAGCCAAATGCAGGGCTCAACTTACGCACTGTGAGACCATGACCTGAGCGGGAATCAAGAGTGGCCAGTTAATTGACTGAGCCACCCAGGTGCCCCTGGAATCAGTTTTTAAATTTAAAAACCTGGGGGCGCCTGGGTGGCTCAGTCGGTTAAGCGGCTGACTTCAGCTCAGGTCATGATCTCACAGTTGGTGAGTTATAGTCCCCCCCCTGTGCTGACAGCTCAGAGCCTGGAGCCTGCTTCGGATTCTGTGTCTCCATCTCTCTCTGCCCCTCCCCCTATCATGCTCTGTCTCTCTCTCAAAAATAAACAAATATTAAAAACAATGAAAAAAATAAAAACCTGGAAACTCGAAGGGGAAGGATGCAGAAGAAGGGGTGGAGGTTGGGGAACTTAGCACCCCTACCTCAGACCTAGGAGTGCTCTTTGGTGGTCTTCAGGCGTCCTTTCCACACCTACTGGACACAGGCTTCTTTCCTAAGTTCTGGAAGGGTGGATCCTGCTTGGTGTTCCTCCCAGCATCCCAGGGGGCCCTGGAACTTCACAGGGCCATGGGGACTCCATGACTGGTTCAGGAAGGAGGGCTGGAAGGGAGGGGCTTGGAAGCAAATTAGGAGTTTTAGGACCATTCAGACCGGTGCAATATGCTCCCTGTCATGCTCAAGATACGGCTGGGAACAAAGGATGTTTTCTCCTGTTACCAGGGTCCACTGGGACCAGGAACCCCCACGCAGCACCATAAACTAGACTGTTTCCTCTGGGGGGTGGGGGGATGGTGTGGGATGTGACACAGAGCCCACCCAGCTGCGTGTATATGCTGACAGACAGCCCCGAGACCCCCAGTAAGCAGGCACTTAGAGGGCAGAGGATGTGATTTTTCACTGCTCTTCAAATGGCTTCATAGATCTTTTTTTGGCCATGAGCCTGACAGGCAAAAACCCAGACGGGTTGAGCGTTGCAGAAAATACGCAATGAGCCCGAAGCCAGTAAACACCCATGGAGAATTTTGTTTCCATTTCCAGGCATCCGATCACAAAAGGCCCCCAGCATGACAAACTGCCTGCAATTCACCGGTCTCAACATCCTCTCGCCTCTTTTTTTTTTTTTTTTTGTAACGTGGAGATGGGATATAGAAAAGACAGACTGAACAGTAGCAATCAAAATCCAGAGGGCCAGAGACGTTTCTGCCATTCACAGAATTTATGAAAATTCCCCGTCTCTGGAAGGCTCTCTCAGCTCGCAAGGCTCGGCGCGGCTGGTGAGTTCCCTGCAGCAGCTGGAAGCCGAGCTATAAATAGCGCGGGGCGGGAAGCGCCGGGCGGAGGGGGAGCAGGCGGGAGATTCCCGGCTCTCCCCTCAGCCCGCCGCGGCGCGTGCTCGGCCGGGGGAAGCCGGCGCGGCAGGCGACGTTAACCCCCGCGGCGCCCTGCCGCTCCGAGCGCCACCGGCCGGCGCGAGATGGCGACACGCCGGCAGTGGGCACGCAGACGCCTTACTAACCACGCACGGGGAGAACCACAAGCCGTGCGCTCCCTCTCTTCCTCCCTCCATTTCCTCAGAAGCTCCGGGTAACACCCGAAATTCGGCCCTGAAACACGCGCGCGCGCGCACACACACACGTATTTGTGCCGTCTTTTTCTTTTTTTTTCTCCTCCCTTTCTTTCCTTGAGCGGCTTAAATCCAAATCTTAAAATTAAAACCATCCCCAAATTTGGTCTTGGGGATAATGCTGGCTTTCGTATTTCGGCGCAGGGGGCCCTCCCCCGCGCTGCTGGTGCTTCTTAAGGTAGCTTACTTTCCTCGGGAGGGAACGATCGAGGAGGGGACACTGCGTGTGTGTGTATGCGTGTGGTTCATTTGGGGCGCAGGCACACCCCTCCGTGGCCTCAAGGTCGGCAATAGCCTGAGCACTCCGGGTCCCCGCCGATCGGGCTCGTCCCTGCCAGCCAAGGACTCGACAAGGAGGGAGTCCCCGGTCCCGGCAGGGCAGCCTGCGAGCGGGGTCGGTGTTGAGCACGCTCGGTGCGGAAGAGGCACGCGCGAGGAGCTGGGTTCTCCGAAGGTGGAGCCGGAGCGGCAGCCCCCGCCGCACCCCCCGCCCGGCCCCCGCGTCCCCCGGCTCCCCGGCGGGTGCTCCGCGCCCCGGACCCCGGGAGGAGGGAGGGGCGCGGCGCCCCCCCCCCCGCTCCGGGCCGAGAGCCGTCACAGATTCTGACACCCGGAGAGGCAGCTGGTGCCCGGCCAGGACTCCCGATCCTTCTCCAATGGAAACAGTTTCTCCCAGGGAACCTGCCGGAATTCTCCGTGGAATCTCACTTGGGCTTAGCCTCCTGGCGCATTTCACCAAGGCCGCATTTACCACTTTGAGGCAAGGAAGGCTCCAGATGGAGCGGGGCTTCTGGTGGCAGAACGAGGTAAGCTCTCCATTAAGGTGACATTGACTGGGGGGGGGGGCGCACATTTAATGGGGACCAACCCCCTACCCCCCGCCTCAGGAGAGATGGTGAAATGAAGTTTGCCTTGAGCTTCCACTCCTCCCCTCGCCCCCTCCCCAGGCCTCTTTCTGCTTTACCTTTGCCCCACCCCCACTGGTACCTTAAAAAGAAAAATTCCCTTGGGTGGGTGGGTGGTGCTGGAGGGACTCCTTTATGTTTTTATTTTAGGCATTTTCATGTTCTAGACGCCAGGGCCTTAGTGAGACCTGAAATCTCCTGTCTCCCCTCTATCACTATCCCCTCCCATACCTTTTCCCTTGCCTTACCTCTCTGCTCCCCACTTTCCTCATCCAGTCTACTTTTATTTCTTTGCCATCCCCCTTACTGCCTTCTCTTTTTCATCTTTGAAGATAAGCACCAAAATAAAGGGAGAGAGGGAGAAGGGTGTGATTTTGTGTGTAATGCAATGCTAGAGTTAGAGGGTGTATGGATTGATGGCTTATGAATTTTTTATTCATAAGGCATTGTTGAGCCCTTACTCTGTGCTGTTATTCAGCTTCTTCATGTGTGGGATGACAGGACCATTTTTTGGAAGTAAACAGCCCCCCAAACTTTCCCCAAGTGCTCTCTACTTTCCTCCAGGCTGTGAGAAGGGGCATCTGCAAGACCAGGGGGAGAGACCAGAACCTGTGCGGGAAGAGAAAGGTCGTTAGGTCCCGGCTGGTTTGGTGCCTTGGGCTGAGCAGCCATGGAGTAGTGATGACAACATTCACACATTAATAATTGTAATCAACATTTATGGAGCACTTACTAAGCTTGTTGGCCTTGTTCTAATACTTGCAAGTATTAACTCATCGAAATCTCGCAATAACCTTGTGAGGCAAGTAAGGACTACTATTATCTCTTTTGTAGATGGTGCCACGCACGAACAGATGATTTAAGTACTGTGTTCGTGATCACATAGCTAGTAATGGGGGAGCTGAAATCGCAACTCAAGAACACCACTCTGAATCCTGTACATATCTCTGTCTTCACATATTCATCTATCCACTCTGTGCTCAGCACTGTTCTAGGCCCTGGAGATGGAGGAGTGAACGAAGCAAGCAAGATCCGTGGAGATTTTAGTTGAGGGAAGCAGATAATCTGTCAGTTAACAAAGTAGATAATTTCAGGAAGTAGTAGATACCACAAAGAAGAGAGAGCAGAGTGACCTGCTGGAGAGTGGTAGCCTAACATAGACAGTGGTCAGGGAAGTTCTCCTTACACGGGCTTTGGACGTTTAAGCCTTCAAGACAGGAAATACAGATAGCCAGCGAAGGGGCACCTGGGTGGCACAGTGGGTTAAGTGTCTGGCTCTTTTTTTTTCTTTAAATTTTTTTAATGTTTTAATTTATTTTTGAGAGAGAGAGTGAGTGGGAGAGGGGCAGAAAGAGAGAGAGAGACAAAGAATCCGAAGCAGGCTCCAGGCTCTGAGCTGTCAGCACAGATCCCAACGTGGGGTTCGAATTCACGAACCGCGAGATTATGACCCGAGCCAAAGTTGGATGCTCAACCAACTGAGCCACCCAGGAGCCTTTGTCTGACTCTCGATGCCAGTTCAGGTCTTGATTTCTGGGTCAGCGAGTTCAAGCCCCATGTTGAGCCTACTTAAAAAAACAAAAAATAGCCATAGAACACGTGAAGTGACAAATATCACCTTCAGTAATCAGGGAAATGCAAATCAAAGCTACATTGAGATTTCCATATATACCCATTTGGTTGCCTCCAAATGACAGTTTGACCTTATTAAGTGATTGAATAAGGTGTGGCTTCCAGGACCTCCCAGCAACACTGGCGGCAGGATGAATTGGTACAAAGACTCAGGAAAACAGTTTAGCATTCTATCCTAATTTGAATATTCATATACCTGTGATCGAAGGGTTCGACTTGCTTCTAGGCTTATGTCTATGAGAAACTCTTGCACATGTTCAATAGAAGACATGTGTTCGAATATACATAACAGTCTGGTTCCCAATAATGAAAACCTGGAATGAATCCCAGCGTCTGTACCTGAAGAGTGGATGAATGTTCTGATGTTGTCACACAGAGGAATATGATATAGCAGTTGAAAATGCAATAAATGAAATGACATAAGAGTATGATTAGATTTTAGCAATATTAAGTGAAAAGTCTAAAAGATTACATATAGCATGATAATATTTTATGACATTAAAAACTACTAAAATAAGAAACTGTTAGAAATATGTATACACTTGAATCTTGAACAATGTGGGGAGATCGGGGCACCAACCCCTTGTGTAGTCAGAAATCCACGAGTAACTTTGACTTTCCCAGAACGTAACTACTAATTGTGTATTGTTGACTGGAAGCCTTACGGATCACATGAGTAGTTGATTAATGTACATGTTGTATGTTGTATGTATTATATACTGTATTTTTATAATAATACCTAACTTTTTCTTAATTTCTTTTCAGTATTCCTAAGCTTCGTGGTTCATCTGTGAGGTTTTTCAAATTGTTGTAAATCTCCAAAAAATGTTTCCATTGTATTGATTGAAAAAAATCCACATATAAATGGATTCACACAGTTCAAACCCAGTGTTGTTCAAAGGTCAACTGTATTTATAGATGCAATAACATTATATAAATAGGAAAGC
Source organism: Paguma larvata (assembly GCA_030068075.1). Lineage (NCBI taxonomy): Eukaryota > Metazoa > Chordata > Mammalia > Carnivora > Viverridae > Paguma > Paguma larvata. The sequence goes on along the minus strand of CM057826.1, from coordinate 140,467,203 downwards.
AAGACAATGAGGAAGGTGAGATCTGTGATGGAGAGAAGCCGGGGGACCATATGGCTCATGAGACCCAAGTCAGTGGCAAGGTCCCAGCTGTGTTTTGGCTTAAAGCCAGGTATGCATGCTTATTATATTATTAAAAATAAGTAGGAAATAATGAAATGTGGCAGGGAATACATGAGCCAATGATGACAGTAGATGCTAAGGCAAATATTAAGACTAATCCTGTTCTATGTACTGTGGTCCAAAGTTAGCAGGTAGGAAAGAACACAGGTATACATGTCAGTCAGAGGGCAAGGAGCTCAATGTTTTTAAGCATGAGAATGGTGGTCTGAGGAAAGGCGGGCCAGGAGATTGTGCAGGGCCTTGGAGGTCAAGGGAGAGAATGAAGGGTTTTGAGCAGGGAGTGAAATGATTGGGTTCAAGATTTTCAAAGGCCACTCTGGATGCTGTGTGGAGAATAGACTATGGGACCATCACTTGCAGCAGTAGAGAGTAAAGGGTGGTGGGGCGCCTGGGTGGCTCAGTTGGTTAGGCGGTCGATTTCAGCTCAGGTCATGATCTCTCCGTCTGTGAGTTCGAGCCCCGCGTCGGGCTCCGTGCTGATGGCTCAGAGCCTGGAGCCTGCTTCGGATTCTGTGTCCCCCTCTCTCTCCACCTTTCCTTTGCTCATACTCTGTCTCTATGTCTCTCAAAAAATAAAATAAAAACGCTAAAAAAAAAATTTAAGAGATTAAAGGGTGGTGGGGGTGCGACCGTGTTTATGCAACTTATATAATACACTGGGGGCCAGCCTGGGGGTCAAGTAGAAGGGTTGCGATCCAGCCCGTGTCCCGCTTGCTGGTGAACATCCTTGTGCAGGGCGGGGAAGGCTTGAAGGAAGGGCACCTTCTCATCTGTGCTCAGAGGGCTCCGTTGGCTGGCAGTAGTAGCCCAGGGGTGGATCAGGCTGGTGAGAGTGAACTTGGAGTGAGTGCATTCAGGGTATGTTTTGGAGGCAGAATGGACCGGACTGTGGGTGGAGCAGATGTAGGGGCTTGAAAGGGAAGGAGAAGAGTCAAAAATAACCCCTGGATGTTTATTTGACTGTGAGAAGAGAAGAGGAAGAGCAAGAAAATTATATTTTAGATATATTAATTTTGAAATGCTGTTGGAGGGCCAAGTAAAAATCCTGGTTAGGGAGCCTGGTATGAGTCTGAAGCTTGAGGAAGAATTTGGGACGACAGACCTAAACGTGGGATCTGTGAGCCTGCAGATGGTGGAGTTCCAGTTCCTCTACTTGGTTGTCATTGTCAGATTGTGAATTCCTTTGGAGCAGAGAAGTTTTGTCTTTCTTATCCCCAGAGAGTGTAAAGTAAAATAGGTTATCGATAAGTACGGGTTGACCAGATGACAATATAAGCGTGAAGGAACAGATGGGAAGTGGGGAGGTGTCAGAGGGGTCTGGACCCTGCCAGTGTCTAAAGGGGGAAGCTGCGTGGGTTTTAATCCTTCCTGAGGGTGAAGTAAGTCTGGCGGTGGTGCCAACCCGTTAGGAGGGTATGACCCAGTGGTCTTGGGGCCAGTGTCGCATGTGGGTACCCAGAGTTATTCAGAGTAGCCAGAAATGGTGAGGACTAGGGAGTGAAGACACAGAGTGGCCAGGAGAGCCCTAAGGGTCAGAGACCCTTCAGGGAAGGGCAGTGAGGGGGCAATGAGCTAGACACAGGAGCTCTGCCCAGCATGTAGCAGGCCTATGGGCATAGGGGTGGAGCGAAATCAGGAAGACAAGAGAGGACCTTCCGGTGCCAGGCCTGAGGGGCTGGCCCTGCCCTATTGCCTGACAAAGTTCTCCCATATCACCATGTCCCATCACCCTGCTGACACGGAGCCCCCAGTGCCACCATGTCGTAGTTCACCTCTCTTCACTTGTTGGTCCCCTCCCCTCCAATGGCCACCCCTTATTCACTGTCCTGTCTGTAGTGCCAGCATGGTGGCTGGCTCGTGGTATGGGTGCAGGATGGCAGAAGGAAGAGACAGAAGACGGGGAGAAATTCTCTCTTGCTTGGCCAGTCAAGATGGGAGCATTAACGGTGAAGGCACAAGACCTCTCTTTCTTCAGATAGTCAAGTCCACTATTGCTTAAGACAATAGGCTTTGGAGGAAGAACGAAACGAGAGTTCGTTTCTGGCTCTACCACGCGTAGCTTGGGGAGGTCACTGAACTTCTCTGAGATCCTTCCATTTCTTCGTCTATAAAATGTGGAGAGGAACAAATCCTCATTTCTATTGTCGTTGTGAGTTTCCAGTGAGATAATGAGGTGACCTTCTTAGTGCAGTGCCTGGCATGTAATAAGGCTCTGAAGCTTAGCTATTATGATCTTCCAGGGCTTTTCATTATCAATGCCTCTTGTGTTGACGGACTTTAAGACACGCTTCTCATTCTGAGAATTTAGGCTGCTTGTCCTGAGGAACCAGTGCCCTGGAAGCGAGGTGGTAGCTATTTTGGCAGATAGGGAACCGTCCCTGGCCACAAGGACATCTGCGGTTTCCTTTCTCACATTGCGCCACATGGCTTTCCACTGCACATAATTCACGGCCAGCCAGGAGTCTGAATAACAGTGAAGATTTAGAATTTATTCATTCAGCATTCCATCAACAGTGATTGAATGTCTTCCTGTGTAAATGGAGACGCAGTGATGACTAACACACCGTCCGGGCTTTCAAGGAAATTGCAGTCTAGTTAGGGAGGCAGGTAAACAGACAACTGGAGCATACACGTTCATGGGATCACTTTTGATGGAGGCCCCCAACCCCCAACCTCCGCCCCCCACCCCATTCCCCCAGTGCTGGGAAGAATGATGTGAACTTGGTACCCGTGAGAGTCCCTTGTGTCTACACATATACTTACAATGTACAAATCACGTTCACGTTGCGTTATTTCCCGTGATTTTCCTATCAGCTTTGTGGAATAGGTAGCGCCTACCACTCTCGTTTTACGAATGAAATCTAAGACTCCACTGAGTAGCTGCTGTGAAGTAAGCCAGACTGCCTTATGTGGGACACTTCCATGACCTGTCTTCCAGCCTCTACCATTGCCCTTCCATCGTTCTTATTCAGGGGTCTGTCTAGCTCACCACCTCTGGAGGCTGGGGGTTTAGTTTTGATTCGGAGTTCACCCCCTTGGATTGAATGGTCAAGTTTAGCTTGCCTGTTGGGACCCTTGCCCTCACGCTGACAACTCATCCCATGCGGGTGGCTTTGTGCAACTCTTCCAATCTCCAGGCCACCATTTTGGTCCTTACTGGCTGGGAGGCAAAGACCAGGCGAGGGTTCATGATGGTTCCCTTTAGGGAAGGGATCAGTGATAGAAGCTAGGTTGCTGAGCTATGCTTGGGTAGCTGAGAAGCAGGGGAAGCAGCAGAGCAATCTTTTCATTTCTCAGTAGTAGTGCTGGGTGATTCTCTTGGCTAGGGCAAGAGCATATGAGTCACTTTAGCCTTCTTATAAATGGAATGACTTTCTTACACTTTATCAGAAAGGCTTTAATGACAGTGAGTCACTTACAATATATGTAGGAGTCTTCTATAGAGAATGCATGTGATTACAAATCTGCTTATGGTTATTTATGTAAGGAATATGTCTTCTTACTTAGTCAGGGAAAGTAAAGCTCACGGATGTTATCTGTCGTGTGATCATCACATGGGAAAGTGACATTGTTGAGAACATGTATTTTACCAGTCTTCTTCTGTATATCTTGTCTTCCTGGAAGGTAACGTCATAGTATTTTTGCTGTCCACAGAATGTGTGGGTGGGACAGCTCAGCTACCTCCTTCCAGACCTGCAGTGCAGCAGGAAGATTTGTACTGTAGCAGGTCAGAAATGTGGAGAGAGTGACCTCTGTCCCCATACCTTTCAACGTTACCACCGTTGCTTGATTATATTATCCTATGCAGGACGAAAATCCATTAGCTGATCATCATTTTTTTTAATTATTGAGAGAGAGAGAGCACATGCGCGTGCATGTACACACACACACACACACACACACACGGGAGAGCATGAGCTGGGGACGGGCAGAGAGAGAGGGCAGAGAGAGAATCCCAAGCAGGCTTCACACTGCCAGCACAGAACCCGATGCTGCCCTCAAACTCATGAGCCACGCGAGATAATGACTTGAGCCAAAGTCAGCTGCTTAACTGACTGAGCCACCCAGCCACTCCAACTGGTCATCGTCTTTGAATTTAAATAGGAAGTTTGTGGACAGGGAGAAATAAAAGCCATAATTTATCAAAGAGGAGTTCTGAGAAGGGCTTTTTAAATTCCATTTGCCTCACTGAGTTAGGGATCAAGTTATATGTTAATTGACTGGGAAGGAAATCCTACTGAAAATTTCTGTTCTGTATGCAGGAAGGGTAGTCTGATTGGTAAAAAGTCTGTGTGTGAGGGTTTGAAGAAATACCTTTGTTTAACTTTCAATTTATGCAGTAATAGAACCAACAAAGTGTCTTGCATTTGAGTCTTTTCCTTGTGGATTAACATCACTTGAATATAAACTGGTAAGTCCTTAAAACATTTATTTTTGTTTTAACGTGGTTAAAATATGAGGGTATCGATTTGCTTGGGAGAGCTCTGCATTGTACTGAGGTGCACTTAAGTACTTGGGTAGACTGGTTCAAAAGAGCCTAATTTTGAAATGACTGAAACCTAGATCATTCTTTTTTTTTTAATTTTTTAATGTTTATTTATTTTTGAGAGGCAGAGACAGAGCACAAGCAGGGGAGGGGCACAGAGAGAGAGGGAGACAAAATTTGAAGCAGGCTCCAGGCTCTGAGCTATCAGCACAGAGCCAGACACGGGGCTCGAACTCATGACCTGAGCCGAAGTTGGATGCTTAACCAACGGGGTCACTCAGGTGCCCTAAACCTATATTATTCTTACTGTATATTCAAATTGAAAACCAAGCATCCAGTCACAGATTAAAATTGGATTTTTCTGTCTAACTTAAAGGGAAAGGTTGGAGAAACTGTTACCACCTGACTCGTATTGATGGGTTTGGTGTGTTCTGGAGGACACAGACTTTGCCAACTACAGACAGCTGTGCTCACCACACCCTACACTCCACACCCCGGCCTCTGTTGTGGGTGTAAAGATGGTTTTATACAGCCCCTCCGATAAATGAGAAAAAGTAAGCCCCAAATGATGATGATCGTGGGTGTGTCTGAAGACGCTGGCTGCTCTGGGTCAAGATCTATTTGGCCATTTGGCATTGATTGAATCCTCCTGTAGGTTTTCTATACCTCTTCCTGCAAACCAGAAATCTGATTTTGCCTTGTGTGGGATGTTAGAGATCGGAGAAGGTGCAAGCAGGCAGGCCAGAAGAGTGTTTCTCAGATTCATGCTTTCAAAACACAGAGTCTTGGGTCCTACTCCCTGAGATTCTGACTCAGGGTCAGAATTCCCCCAAACGTCCATCTCTAACAAGGGCCCCAGTGATGCCGATGTTGCAGGGTGGTGGAAAGTGCAAAGCAGCACTGGCTTGCGTCATGAATTTGGAAGGAACTTAGTTGGCCACGGTGGAAATGCCGTTCAGAAACAGAACTCAACAGAACATGACCAGTAGAACAAAGGCAGATGAGGCAATGTTGAGGGTGACCCACTCTCCACTTTGACCTGGACAGTCTGGTTTTAGCACTAAAAGCCATGTGTTCTGGGGAAACCACTCTGTCCCAGGCACATGGGATAGTTGGTCACCCCAAAAGCATGCTAGGCTGGCTTATCATAGCTGCTTTATTGTGCTTTGAAGTGGTTGTGTTTCACTTAAATTTTATTTAAATTTATTTTTTTAATCTTTATTTTTGAGAGAGACAGGCCAAGTGGGGGATGGGCAGAGGGCGAGGGAGACACAAAATCTGAAGCAGGCTCCAGGCTCTGAGCTGTCAGCACAGAGCCCGACAGGGAACTTGAACCCACCAGCTGCGAGATTGTGTCTTGAGCCAAAGTCGGACATTTAACCGACCGAGTCACCCAGGAATCCCTGTGTTTCACTTAAATTTTAAACCCAAGACAAGCCACTGAGCCTGCTGTGAAATGACATGTAACCGTGTACAACTGCGGCCAGCCTGGTCGAACCATCAGCTGTTCTAAATTTTTTTTTAAGCGTTTTTATTTTATTTTTGAGAGACACAGAGACAGAGAGTGAGCAAGGGCAGGGCAGAGAGAGAGGGAGATACAGAATCTGAAGCAGGCTCCAGGCTCTGATGAGCTGTCAGCACAGAGCCCGACGGGGGGGGGGGGGGGGCTCGAACTCACAGACCGTGAGATCATGACCTGAGCCGAAGTCGGCTGCTTAACCAACTGAGCCACCCAGACCCCCTCCCCCCCCCCCCCATCAACTCTTCAAAATCTCTTTTCTCACAAGTTGTGGTAGATCAAGAGTACCTAAACTTGCCTTTGCTTTGGAATCACCTGGAGACCTTAAAACGGCAACAACAATAACAAAAGCCTGTGATCTATACCCACCCAATTGTGAATTAATTGGTTTAGGGTGTGACCTAAATTGGCTTTAGGTGTGGCTCCTAGAGTTTTTCAAGGTCCCGGATGATTTTTACTCTGCAGGCAGGTCTGGGGATCCCTGTAGTCTGTGGTCGTCCAAGATGGCCGCCCTCCATACCTCCCTCTTTCTGGAGTCGTGGCATTATCACATCAAGATACAGACTCTCTTTCCTGTTCTTTGAGTCACGCTGCCTTTGTCGCTTGTTTTGAACAATAAGAGTTGATGGAAGTGAACTCCAGGACTTGAGAGGCCAGGCCAGAAGAGAACTGGTAGCTTTTGTTCCGTCTTGGAAGCCAGTCTCCCTGTGAGAGATCGCACTATCCTGAGCACACACTGCTGTGAGGATGCTGCCGCTCGCCTCAGGGAGGTGAGCCACCATGTGAAGGAGCCGAGCGGTGAGGCCCAGAGAGGTGAGTGATGCTTTCTTGGAACTTCTAGTGTTGCAGGATATTTTTACCACAATACCTGAGATTCGTCGTTTTGCCGCTTGGAAGAATGAAGAGGTGCACACAAAATGAGCAGCAGGCAAAAGTTTATAAGAGTACGAGATGAGAAAGGAAGAGAAGTATGACAGCTCTCTTTACAGAGAGGGGCCATTCGAAAGTGAATACCCATGACTATAGGCAAGGGTTCTTGTTTTATAAGCTTCTGGTCAGCACCCCCTCTTCCCTTCCTCCTCTTTCCTTCCTCCTCTTTCCTTCCTCCTCTTTCCTTCCTCCTCTTTCCTTCCTCCTCTTTCCTTCCTCCTCTTTCCTTCCTCCTCTTTCCTTCCTCCTCTTTCCTTCCTCCTCTTTCCTTCCTCCTCTTTCCTTCCTCCTCTTTCCTTCCTCCTCTTTCCTTCCTCCTCTTTCCTTCCTCCTCTTTCCTTCTCAGATTCTATCCATATTGGCTTGATAGTTCTATGTACTGGGTTGTCCATTCCCGATTAGCTTGACTTGCATTGTGAGGGGCGGCCTATGGCCATACTTATGTCTTTTGTCAAATTCCTGAGGGAAATCTGTGGGGGAGTAGGTGGGGTCTGTTACATTCTTAAGAGGGACCTTACCCCTGAGGGGATTTGCTGTGGTCAGCTGCTCCCAGTGTTGTTTTTCACCACCAGGGGCCTTAGGCCCTAATCTTTCCCTCTCTGGCTACTGAGTCCTGTCTTCTATCATACTAGCCCAGCCAACAGGTGAATTTGGCCACTCGAGCGACCCCAGCTGGTGCCCCCAGGATCAGAACTGTGGAGGCCAGCCCCCCTCATCTTCGCCTTAAGTCATTTCAATTTGGGTGGTTTGCTATGGAACAATATATAGCTCAAGCACACGTGTATTCCTTGCACTTATTGTAATAAAAATAGAAAGGGGGCATTTCGGAGGGCTCTGTGTAAACGGGGACTAGTTTATTTGCCGTCTCCAGGTTACAGTACAAAGCCAGCCTCTGTTGTTGAATATTAGAGGGGAAATTATTTTTTTTAAATAGGCCTCATGCCCAGTGTGGGGCCCAATGACGGGCTGGAACTCACCACCCTGAGATCAAGACCTGAGCTGAGATTAAGAGTCAGACCCTTAACCGACTGAGCCACCCAGGCACCCCCCAAAAGGGAAATTATTAATTATGTATTTTTTATCTTTTTATTAAAAATTTTTAATGTTTATTTTTGAGAAAGAGATAGAACATGAGTTGGAGGAGGGGCAGAGAGAGAGGGAGACAGAGAATCTGAAGCAGGCTTCAGGTTCCGAGCCGTCAGCACAGAGCCCAATGCAGGGCTGGAACTCATGGACCTTGAGATCATGACCTGAGCTGAAGTCGGATGCTTAACTGACTGAGCTACCCATGCACCCTGAAATTTTTTAATTATATTAATAAGATTATTGGTGATGGTGTGCAGGGAGATTTCACTGTTGCCAACATGGTAGCTTTAACAGTGCCCTGCTCTTGCAGCCTCTAGAAAGCAGAGCCAAAGGCAGTATTCAGAGTGCTGTCCGTTTGTCCGGGATGTGTGCCATCCCGGAGCTTGGGGGTGAACAAGGCAAGAGAAAAGGCGATGTGAATGCCACTTAACCACACACTAGCTGCTGTTTAACACTGAGCTGGAATGAGGCACACTGTCACTCCACGTGCATGCTTACTTGGCACCTGGGGCTTCCTGCAAGGAGGAACCATTCCTTGGGGTAGTTCATGGAAAGAAAGAAGGAGGAACATAGCTTCTCAGCTTCCATTTTTTCATGGAGGACCTTTTACCCCATGGGGGTGTTGATGCTGTGTGCTCCTGACTCTCAGTGGCTCCTCAAGAATCCAGGCACAGTGCCACATAATACATTGCTTTTTCCCAAATCTGAAAGTGGAGGGACTCCTGTGTGTAGATGAGGCGCTCACCAAGAGAGACCCAGGAGGAAGATGTTGTGTTTTTTGTTGGTTCGGTTTTTACCAACACAGATACTATGGGTTATCTTACTTTGTTACTGTTCTTGCTGACTATGTTCTGAAGCTGAGATTACCCATTGGTATGGATGCCCATTCTGCTGTTAGCCGTAAGTTCAGAATGAATTCCCGTGCAAATGCAGGATTAGTCTTGACTGGTCTTTTCCCACCCAGTTATCTGATGGAACACGACATTTTTCCCTGGATATTTGTAACCTGGTCATGTCCGCTCCGCTTTCAACTCCAACTCCAAGGGTTTGGTGCTAATTTTACTGTTTTGCAGAACCAAGTCTTTTCTGGTAGAGAAGACAGCGTGTGCATACTTGATAGCCTTGTGAGAAGTGGACACCAGGGAGCTGTCACTTTTGAACATCTGTCTTTCTTGATGAGCTGTTACCTCTTTTCTGAGTCAGGTCTTTTTTTTTTTTTTTTGCAATGGGGAAAGAGTTTTGAGTGTAAACATGATGCCACGTTTAGTTATTTCATGCCCTGGCTTTTCTGCAATATGCTGATGAAAATTTTTTTCCTTTTAATTGCTTCATGGATATAAGCGGCAAAGATCACCTTACTTCAAAAGGGCAGATAAGAAGAATATGGCTGCAGTTAAAGTCTATGAAGTTAATCTGGGCATTGCTTTTCCCGTGGACAAGTAACTGCCCCTTCCGTTAAGCATAATCGAGGTGACTGACTGACTGCGGTGACAACTAGCCACCATTATCTTCCCTATTTGGGATACCGAGGGGTGAGCTTCCTCTCAGTTTTAGTGGAAATATTTCTAAGTCGTAAGCATGAAACACCTATGGCACAGAGCAAGATAGAAAGGTTTGTAGAACACCTCATGCTTCGGTTCCCTCCTCATGTTGCAGCATGTCTGGGGTCTTTGGTAAAGAAAAGTCCTAAGCCTGTGGTATCGTTTTCTAGAATACCCTTCCCACGTTCACCTTAATCTCAAATGGAGGAGATGCGGCATGCGCTTAATGTCCAGGTCGTAGTCTATGCTTCCTAGGAGGCTGCATTTTCTCAGTGTTCCCCTGAGCAAGTGATGTATCTTTGGACCTAATTGTTGCTGGTGAATGGAAGGTAAACTCTGTATGTGAAGATAACAGATGTTGTCTAATCGACTCTTTGCTTTAGTGAAAGAGGTCCAATTCAAGCTGACTCAGAAAAGGGAATTGGTTGGCTCAGATAAAACCAAGGCTGTATATAGGACCATCTCGTATCCAGGATTCAAGCAGTGATAGAAAGAACTCTCCCTTTTTCTTGGTGTTATTTTATCTCTAACTCTTGGTTCTTCTTTGGCCCATGATGGCCTCATTCTCCGGCATGATACTCTGAGTTCCATAATGTGCACCAGCAGGTCTACATTTTACTTCTAGTGCTTAGTTTTACTTTAAGAAAAATGCTAGGATTGAGTTTAAATGGATAGGCCCTGTTAAGATTTGGGGGGAACCCGAGAGTAGAAAAGGGTTGATTTCTTCAGGAAAATTTCAAGACTCTCTACAGAAAAATGGAAAAAATGTCAGGCTGGCTAAATAAATAAATAAATAAATAACTCCCCCAAAACAAAACAAAAACTAAAACAAACACACACACATACACACAAAACAAAAAATCCAAATACCCGCCACTCTGGGTGAGTAGCTAAAAGACTTCAGCTTTGAGAACTCACATACCTAGTTTTCACAGTTCTCTGACATTGAACCCAAGTTTCAGGGGGTAGACTTACATGAACTGAGTCCTGAGAGACTGATGTATAAACCAACTGCTGATTTATTAGTTCACGATGAGAAGGACGTTCAAGTAACCTCAAATGCCAGTGTGGACAGAGCAGTCCATGTTTTTCCTCCTCGGGATCCCACGAGAAAAGCCAGTCCTAAGAAATCTAAACAAGAATGGGTTGGAACAAGGAGGGATAGAGTAATGGTCTCCAGTAGAATCGACCTTGGGCTCCTGAGCACTGGGATTCCTAGGGACAGAACAGCATTGTCCCTGGATGCTACACAGAGTCTCTGTGAGAATTGGGGCTTCTTTTTTGGCCAGGTTTAGCAAAGTTTGGCCCCAACCCACTGCATTAGACTCACCAGGAGCTTGACAAAATGCAGATTTCTGGTTTCACCCAGACTTCCCTAATTGAAACCGAGGAAAGGAATCTACATTTTCAATCACCCTCTCCCCTGGTTTTCCCTCTGTCTTATCAGAGTTCCTCCTCTAAAGCTAATCACCTCCTTCTGTTGACACAATCTTTATTGTAGCAGGATGTAGATGATTAGATTTCTACTTAATGAACTATTAACCATCTCGGTTTTGACTACCTTTCATGGCTCTCCGTTTAAAGTACTTTTAGATTCTTTTTAATTCTAAATTTCTGACAGCAAAATTGGGGAAAGAATGGAAATACAGAAGGGTTTTAGGAAAAGCCTCTGAAAGCTCATCACCATTGTTCTTTCTCTTCTGTGTGTGTGGGTCCGTCTGCCACTTTTCTCACACCGGGGTCTGGGAATATTGTATGTAGCGTTCAGTCCCTGCTTTATTTGCTCTCATTTAATTTGAAAGTATCTCCCCGTGCTGTTCACTCGCATGGTATTAACGTCTTTCTAAAATTTCCTTTCGCATATTTATGGGCAGAATGTTATTTCCATAAATCATTAGTCCTATGTATTGTGCGTAGTTTTTACAGGTGTGGAAGAATGAGATTTTGTATTTTACTTTATTCATTTTTACTTTTAAGAAATACTTATTTTAGAAAGAGAGGGAGAGCGAGAATGCGTAAGCAGGGGAGGGGCAGAGAGCGAGGGAGACAGAATCCGAAGCAGGCTCTGTGTTTTCAGGGCAGAGCCCAATGCAGGGCTGGGACTCAGGAACCTTGAGACAGTGACCTGAGCTGAAGTGGGATGCTTCATCAACTGAGCCACCCAGGTGGCTCTTGTGTTTTACATGAAAATGGAACCTGTAGAAGTGCATTTATTTTACAAACAAAAAGGAACTTTTTTCCAGGAGGGAGATGTTTTTTTTTTTTCTTTCTTTCTTCTTTTAAGATCTTAATAAGGGAATGTTATTACAAAGTCACAGACATCACAGTTGATGTTCATTGTCACAGGTTTGTCAAGTAAATTTAAGTTCCTGTTACTGAAATTGTTCACAAGCAGAAGAACTGTTTTTGCTATGAAATATTCTAGGGAGTATATTTTCCGTAACCAATGTACTTAGCCTCAAGATCAGTCGTTCTTAAAACTGTTAGGGGTGCCTGGGTGGCTCAGTTGGTTAAGTGTCTGACTTCGGTTCAGGTCATGATCTTGCATTTGTGAGTTTGAGCCCCACATGGGGCTCTGTGCTGTCAGTCGCTTGGGATCCTCTGTCTCCCTCTCTCTCCCCCTCCCCTGTGCTTGCTCTCTCTGTCTCTCTTTCAAAAACATATAAACATTAAAAAATAAAGATAATTATTAAATAAACTTGTGAATATTACATGCCCCTTCTAGAAGACCGACTTGGGCAGAAACTCAAATTTGAGCTTATACGATGGAGAAGAATTGGGATTTTTACAGAAAATTTATGGCCACATAAAAATTTTATGGCTCCATATGGTCTCCAGTCCTAGCCATTGGCTCTTCCAGGTCAGCTTAGCCCTGTCTGCACCGTGGACCTCAAATGTGCAGCCAGAGCTGCCTGGGTGTCTGTTTACGCGGTTTGTGGGATGAAAGCCCAGGCTCCTGTGGCTTCTGATGCATGCATTTCTGGGTCCCCACACACAGCTCCCACCAACAAGACTGATTTCAGAGCCTCTGCCTACTTGGAGCTGCTGGAGGGGCCAGCTAACAGTCCGGAGTAGGGGGCATTTAACACATAGCAGAGCAGACATCCACCAAAGAGAGACAGGAGAGGAAGAGCCAGCAGATGAATGGCTTGCCTTTCTGCTCCTACCTGCGGACTATTGCAAGATGCGGTGGGTTTGTGCAGCCCATCTGGGAATGGCAAGGAAGACCCTGCAGCCAGCTTTGTGTGTGGTGAAGCCCTTGCCAGCTCGTATTTGCTCTGCTTTGGTTTCTGCCTCACTCTCGCTTCTCTGAGATTCCATCTCCCAGACGCCACCTGTGTAAAAGAGTTGGTATGCAGCCTCTTCACCTTTTGATGGTAGTGGATAAACTAGTGATTCGCCTCTCGAAACTGCTTGTGCCAACATCTTTCCAATTCTTATTTTTATTATATTTTATTTTATTTATGTTAATGTTTGTTTATTTTGAGAGAGAGTGTGCATGAGCAGGGGAGGGGCAGAGAGAGAGAGAGAGACTCCCACGCAGGCTGCGTTAATGTCAGTGCAGAGACACACGCGAGGCTCAAACTTAGGAATTAGAAGATCATGACCTGAGCTGTAACTAAGAGTTGGAAGCTTAACCACTGAGGCACTCAGGCACTGGCTAAGTTTAGTACAACAGCAATCTGGTGAGGCTCTACTTCCTTAATGGTGTGTGTATCTACTCATTTATCTTGACCCCCCTCTTGCCTCTATATTTCAGGCTGTCAGGATCTCAACCCCAGACTCTGATGGTTATCTCCTAACTGGTCTTCCTGCCAGTGTCCCCAGCTCACCATCTCTGGGGCATCATGTCCCTGCAGCCATAATTTTTTTTTTTTTTATAGTTTATTTATTTTTGAGAGAGACAGCAAGCCTGGGAGGGGCAGAGAGAGGGAGACAGAGAGAGAATCCCAAGTAGGCTTGTGCTGTCAGCACAGAGTCTAAAAATTTGTTTATTGTTTATTTAAACATTAAATAAATGTTTAGAGATAGAGAAGGAGAGAGGGAGGGAGGGAGAGACAGAGAGGGTGGCAGACACAGAATTGGAAGCAGGCTCCAGGCTCTGAACTGTTAGCACAGAGCCTGACTTGGGGCTCAAACCCACGAACGGTGAGATCATGACCTGAGCCGAAGTCAGACGTTTCACCGACTGAGCCACCTTGGCGTCCCTATGCTTTGCTGTTTAGTATTTTCCCAGTGAGCGATGCCTTTACCTGTGTGATTCTTGATCTTTCTTGTTTTCCTCCATTCTGGGAATGTCTGCTCTTCCTTCAGGAGCTAGTGTGAGCATCCTCTGAGAAATTTTGAGAGATTTTCCTAGGCTGTGTTTATTGTTGTTGAATGAATGCTTGTATTTGAAATGGTATTTTAGAGGGGACTGGGAGTAACTAAGAGGCATTCTGTCTCCACTCATGGCTAGTAAATAGAGGTCACAGATGGTGTTCAGCACCTAGGCTGCCTCTCTGGAGGCCAGTGAGCTGTCTGGTGGGACCTCCACAGTTAACTTTGTGAGGTTCCCATAGACCAGGAGCTGCTTCCGGTTTCTGCGGGTTCAGAAACTAGTATTTTTCTGGTGTCCTCAGTGATTATCGATATCCTCTGAAAACGAATCAAACTCACGGTGATGGAGCTGCAAATTCTCCCTACAATGTTATCAGCTGTATTGGGCGACTCCAACTCCAAAGGAGCATGATGCTACAAATATATGTCATTAAGAGAGGTGTCTCTGGGTTTTTGTTCACTTAGTGTGTGACATTGGGCAGGTGACCACACCTCTCTGTCACTTGTCAGCATGTGTACAGGTAGAATTGTGGAAACGATACTTTTTATTACTGAGGAATATGAGGTGTGAATATCCTATTTTCTATTCCACTTATTCATACAGAAGTTAATTAAAATTTTCCGAATTCAAGGTTGGTGGTAGATCCAGGATTGAACCCAAGCCGTTTGGCTCCAAAGTTTATGTGCTTCATCCGCCGTTCTAAAATATTTCCTTAAAGTCGACTACTTTTTTTATTCTGTCAAGCATGAGCTTCTTGCAAAGTAATGATTTTTGTGAACTCGTGAGATTGGATGTATTAGCCTTTACACACACACAAGTGCGTGTCTGTATTAGATTATAGAAGTAAAGCTAATTAGTTGCAAACAGTAGAATCCACTCCAGCTAGTTTACACAGGAAGAATTTTTATTAAAGGATGTTAGCTCCCGGAATTTCTGGAAGGCCCAGAGAATCCGCCTTGGGAATAATAATCCAGAATCCTGGCAGCTAAGAAGCACAGAAGCAGGAGACACAGCCCCAAACACGGACACTGCTTTTAGCAAGAACATCATCGCTCCATTACAGCTGCCCCAGAAGGACCTTCACCACTTCCAGCCTTGTCAGGAAATCTGAACTCCCACTCTGGGGCACTGGATCACATTGTTCATTCCTACATTGAAATAAAAAAATTTTTTTAAATTGTTTTTGAGAGAGTGAGCAGGGGAGGGGCAGGGAGGTGGGGAGCGGTGAGGACGAGGATCCGAAGCAGACTCTGTGCTGAAAGCAGAGAGTCCGATGTGGGGCTCAAACTCATGGACCCCGAGATCATGGCCTGAGCTAAAGTTGGAGGCTTAACCGACTGAGCCACCCAGGGGCCCCTCCCACACTGAAATTTTGTGAAGCCATGTCTCTTGGCAAAACCCTAGGTCACGTGCTTGGAGCATAGGTGCAGGGGATTCTGGGAATGCTGTTTGAGGTTTCCAACATCTATAGTTAAGAAGGCAACATCCAGGGGCCTGAAATAGGGGTGAAGTCAAAATACGGCATCTGCTGCCGCACACATGAACCTCAATCAAAGCGCATTGGTGTATTACCTGCAGTCTTCGTATGTGTGTAGTCATGTATCGCATTTGGGGAAAGAGAGCATGAATGTTTACGTGGTGCTGGTATGGAAAGCACTCAGTAGGTGGTGGTATTAGTATTATTGCTGCTCTTTCCTCTGAGTTAGAGCATCTTCCATGGGCAGCATTAGGAGGACACATCAGATTCTCCTTCTAGTCACACTCGTAAGTGGCACCCTGGGAGATAGAATGGTATAGCTGGGAAGCATATGAGCTTTGGAGCCCAACTGCTTGGATTTCAGTCCTGGTCAATCTACCAATTTCAATCTACCATTGACCAGCTCCATGAACCTGGAAAATTTAATTAACTTCTCTGTGCCTCAGTTTACCCATCTGTATCATGGAGGTAATGGTACGTACCTCATCCAGTAGCCACGAATATCAATAAGTTAGTCTTTTTTTTTAGATTTGTATTTTAAAGAGAACATGTACAGGTGGGGGAGAGGGACAGGGGGGGAGAGAGAGAGAGAGAGAGAGAGAATCCTAAGCAAGTTCCATGCTCCGCTTGGAGCCCGACATGGGACTCAATCCCACAACTCTGGGATCATGACTTGAGCGAAAATCAAGAGTCGGACGCTCAACCAATTGAACCACCCAGGCTCCAAAATAAGTTAGTATTTTTAAAGTTGTAAAAACAGCGCTTGAAAAGTAAGTGCTATATAAATGTTTGTTGCATAAATTATGTGGTGCTAGGAATGTCTATTTTCAGATAGTGTTTACATTTCTGCTTTTATCCACTGCCACTATCTTATAGGCTAGAAGATCGTGCATGGTGAGCATTGCTTATTCAGAGTGACTTTTCTGTGATTCCTTATGAATCACAACTATAACAAAAGTTATAGTTGATATGGACTGGCCCTCTGACATACCATATATATATTTTTTAATATAAAATCCAAGACTGTTGTAGTAGCTTCTTTGCTCCCTCAGCCAGTGTTGTCTTTCAGTTTTACTCTTTTTTTTTTTGCCACTTTTTTTTTTTTTTTTGTAACACTTACCTTACTAGAATGTTCCCATCAGTTAAGCCCCAGAGGCTGGAAGAGAACAGCATTCCCCCTGTTATAGAACCAAGGATCAGCATGTGGATTGTTGTTAATTGGCTTGATTATGTTGCCTTTCATTTATTTGCAAAATTTCTTTACCTTGGAGTAACTTCTCATATGCCTGTCCTATTGATCCATTCGTTCTCTCCCTATAAGTGTCTATTCCAGACTTTCTGCTGATTGTTAATGTAGTGTAGAATTCATTGATGGCTCTTGATACTATTTTTATTGTTATCAGTTACTGTTATGATAAATAACCTTTTTACAGGTACCTGAATTGCTCAGTTCTTAATGAGTCTGACTTCAGCTCAGGTCACGATCACATGGTTCTTGAGTTTCAGCCTCACATCAGGCTCTGTGTTGTCAGTGCAGAGCCTGCTTCAGATCCTCTGTCCCTCTGTCTCTCTCCCCCTGCCCTTCCTCACAATCTCTCTCAAAACTAAATAAAACATTATAAAAAATAGCCTTTTTAAAACCCGGTTCAGCGTGGATTCAAAAGAGCCTTACCTTTTACAGTCCCACACACTGGAATAACATCCAATATCTGAAGTTTCTGCCTCAGCTTACTTCGCTCTCAATCCGTGACCATTGTCTCCTCCCTGCAAAAGAAATGCATGTCAGTGGAAAATCATTTAAGATGCTTTACTACTTACATTTGTCTTAGAGACCCTTTGGAAGAGGATCTAAGATCTGTTAATCTTCGTGTTCTCATTGTCTGGCACAGTGCCTGACCCACAGTCAGTGTTCGGTAACTATTAATAACTAGCAAATTGAACGGTAAATTCAGATCAGGCTATTTCAGGGAAAAAAAAGGAAGCAGTTTTGAGTATTCACCTCCATGATGGAAAATAAGCTATGCTTCACGCTCGATTAAGCAAACACTTAAAAAAATCAGTAAACAAAATACAGTTCCCTCACTCGGTCCACAAATAACGTGGGGTTTCATTTGAATATGGTCTGGTGGTGAGTGGGAATTAGTTTTCCTTTGCATTTCTCAAGATGATTTTCTAGGGATAATATCTATAACTTCCAGAATTTTGCCAGAGACTTAGTGGAGCTTCTATTTTTTTTTTAGGAAAAATTATTAAACTTCCTAAATTGATGTTTGTCTTCTGTGAGGGTCTAAGAAGGGAACTTTCATCGAGATATAATTGACATAGAACATTAGTTGCAGGTGTAGGACATGATGATTTGCTATTTGTACATAGTATAAAATGATCACCGGTTAAGTCTAGGTAACATCTGTCACCACACAGTTACAGATTTTTCTCACACTGAGAACTTACAAGATCTACTCTCTCAGCAACTTTCAAATCTACAATACAGTATTATTAACTATAGTTGCCATGTTGTACATGACATCCCTGTGACTTATTTTATAACCGAAAGTTTGTACCTGTGATTTTTTTCAACCATTTTGCCCGCGTTGTACCCTGTGCCTCTGGCAGTCACAAGTCTGTTCTCTGTATCAGAGTGCAGGTTCTTTTTTGATGTGTGTGTGTTGATGTTGGTTTTCTCTCTGTGTTTTTAATTCCACTTGTAAGTGAGATCATATAGTAGTTGTCTTTTTTCTGTGTGACTTCTTTCACTTCGCCTAATGCCTTCAAGGTCCGTATGTGTTGTCACAAATGACAAGATTCCTTTGCTTTTTATGGTGAAATAATATTCTATTGTGTGTGTGTGTGTATGTGTGTGTGTGTGTCTCTCCAATGATGGACACTTTGGTTGTTTCCATGTCTTGACTACTGTAAATAATGCTGCAGTGAACATTGGGTTGCAAGTGTCTTTTCAAGTTCGTGTTTTAGCTTCCTTTGGGTAAATACTCAGAGGTAGAGTTGCTGGATCATATGGTAATTCTATCTGAGGAACCTCCACACTGTTTCCAGAGCAGCCACACCGGTTTGCATTCCCAGCAACATTGCATGAGCTGTCCCCTTTCTCCATCCACATCCACGCTAACACCTGTTGTTTCTTATGTTGTTGATTTTAGCCGTTGTGACATGTGTCACATCTCATTGTAGTTTTGATTTGCATTTCCCCTATGATGAATAATGAGCACGTTTTCATGTACCTGTTGGCCATCTGTAGGGCTTCGGAAGTATACAAGAATTTTAAACCGATGAGCGAAACTAGGTGAAATTCATTTGGTCTGAGCTTCTGATTGAGGGCATCCACCTTGAGAATAGGCATGCTTCCCTAAAATCTCTCTTAATGTGTAAAATCTCATCAAGAGGGTGAATCTCGCACAAATTTTATTTGTTTACTTATTTATTTATAATGCTTACTCATTTTGAGAGAGAGCATAAGTGGGGGAGGGGCAGAGAGAGAGGGGGACACAGAATCCAAAGCAGGCTCCAGGCTCTGGACTATCAGCACAGAGCATTATGTGGGGCTTGAACCCACAAACCATGAGATCATGACTTGAGCCTACGTCTAACGCTTAACAGACTGAGCCACCCAGGTGCCCTTTGCATTGAATTTTAAAGGCTGTGGTGTCTGTGATGGGGGGGAATCTAAAGGTAGCCTATTAAAATGAAAACGTCCACAAGGATGCAAATACCATGAATTGTCAAAAAAAAAAATGCAACAGAAAAATCCTCCCAACGCCTACAATTAAATAGAGCAGAAAACCAAGAAGAGCATTTGAAATGACAGATGGACCAGAGGCTAAAAGTGGACTTGAATTGTTGCAAATGTGTGGTGGACCAGCCTTTGTGGATTTTAAAAGAAAAAACTTTAGGGGCAATGACACCAGCCGTGTTTTCAGCCTGGCTTTGTGATGCCCCACCTCCGGGTCGTGAAGCAAGCTTCCTTTGAAGTATAAGCTGAGTGAGAGGCTGGTTCTGTATAAGAGGAAATTGATTCAGAGTTTTTTTTTTTCAACCGCCCAAAGAAATTAATGTCCTCAGAAGGAACTTGAGGACACTGTCCGAATTAAAAATAACTTGGTGACACTTCAACAGCAAAAAGAAGAAAGTCCGTCACTTTGAAACCTTCTTCAGAGGACACAGACTCTTGGAAATTAAAAGTGGTTCCAGTGGCGGTGGTTTAAAATGGAAAATTCACCTTAATTTTGAAAATGAGGTACTTGAACTTTATTTCTTGCAAACACTGCTGGGTTACATCCCACTGAACGGAAAGATACAAGACAAGAAGGCAGGTTCTGACCTCCTACCTGTCCTCCCTCTTTCCCAACTTCTTGTATCTAAACTCTTAGGGCAGTGCCTAGCACACAGTTAATTGGTAAGAAATCTCTGAAATGAATGGACTATCGGATGAGGCTACTCTAATGCACAGTTGAATTGCCAAACATAGATTGGAGATATAGTAAGACATGATGGATGGTCCCTGCACTTAAGAGACTTAAAAATTCCCACTGTCCGTGATGACTCCTGAATTTCTTAAAGGTGTCATTGAGTGACTTGCTTGAAGGCATGAGCTCAGAGGGTGGGCTTTCAGAAGGGCAATAATAATTGGAAATACAAAATCGGATCATGCAGGAGGAATTTCCTCCATTTGTGTTTCCATCGTAGAACTTTGGACAGAGTCCTAAAGGTTAAAGGAGGGTGACAGTTTGCAAAGAGAATTTCCCATTTCTCTCTTATCTGCAAGCTCATGAATTTCATTTCTCCCTGAAATTTTACTAGAAAACCTGCTGCTAAGTAAAACTGAAGAATAATTTCACCTATTTACTTAATGGACTTGGGGATGAAAATAAGGTCACATTGACAGGCACAAATCTGTATTCGTGTGATAGGTTGTGTGAATGGCCACAAATTCTTTCCCTGCTTTCACTCCCGTACTTAAAATGTGACATTATAGATGCTCTTTTTTAAAAAGAAAAGATTTATTTCTGAGAGATAGTGTGAGCGGGAGAGGGGCAGAGAGAGAGAGGGGCGTGAACAAATTGAGATCATGACCTGAATGGAAGTCGGAAGCTCAACCCACCGAGCCACCCAGACGCCCCGCCCGTGTCAGTCTATCTCATGCTCCTTAAATGGCCGTTGCGCCTGAGAAGCGCTCTTGAGATGGAGCTATGGCTCAAGCACGATCGCGTTTTGGTATCTGGAGCCCTGAGTATCTTCTCCCAGCCAAGCAGAGCACGTGCAGTTGGCGTGATGTGCTGTGGAAAGTTCCACCACTACCACTCAGGG
This sequence comes from Paguma larvata, assembly GCA_030068075.1. Classification (NCBI taxonomy): domain Eukaryota; kingdom Metazoa; phylum Chordata; class Mammalia; order Carnivora; family Viverridae; genus Paguma; species Paguma larvata. The sequence goes on along the minus strand of CM057826.1, from coordinate 140,446,404 downwards.
GGTCCGCCTTAGCTCAGATGCTGATTCCACACCAGAGCACACTTGGTCTGTATGGGGGACCGCAGAACCAGCCCAACGTGACTGGGACCTCCTGAGGCAGTGAGGCTCAATGTGGCAAAGAGGCCTGGAGTGCTAATGGCCACGGTTGCCACTCTGGATCCTATATTGGGGGTCTCTATACCTGGGGGGTGAGGTAAATAGGAGTCGGGGCCCTAAAACTGCTGGGCTGTTCGTGTCCTAGGATCACAAGTCAGAGGGCCCTGCTTGGGGTCCTGAGGGCCTACAACTCTCCTGAACATTCCCGTCAGGTGACAGGTGGCCATCTTGAGGCATTCTCTTCCTTTTTACTTTCAGGATCATCAATGTAACTGGTTTTCATTTTCTTTTTAAGTTTATTTATTTATTTTGAGAGAGACAGAGGTGGCATGAGTGGGGCACAGAGAGAGGGAGAGAGAATCCCAAGCAGGCTCTGCACTGACAGCATGGAGCCTGATGCGGAGTTCAAGCCCATGAACCGTGAGATCTTGACCTGAGCTGAAATCCAGAGTTGGAGGCTTAACCAGCTGAGCCCCACAGGTGCCCCATAACTGGTTTTCATTTGCAGTGCTTGGGAAACTGGAGAAGCAGGGGGATGAGGGAGCAGAAAAGATCTGTGTTGTCCGGGAGGCCAGGCCCACCCAACACTGGAGTGGGGGGGGTGTCTTTGAGGCATCATCGGAAAAGCACTGCCAGACACAAAGCAGGTGTGGGAATAGGTGAACGTGTCTCAGCTTCAAAAAGCAGGAGGCCCCCCTGTAGCAGAGGATGAGAGAAGGGGTTTGGGGAAGGCCAGCTCCTGTCTTCATTGGTCATTTTGTGTCCTTGGAAACGGAGATTGGGAGAGACTTTCTTTACTCATACACATGAATTTGTGTTTTTTTTTTATTTATTTATTTGTTTTTGAGAGAAAGTACAAGCAGAGGAGGTGTAGAGAGCAAAGGAGAGAGAGAATCCCAAGCAGGCTCTACATTGTAGGACAGAGCCTGATGTGGGCCTCCAGCCGATGAACTGTGAGATCATGACCTGAGCTGAAACCAAGATTCAGACACTTAAGTGACTGAGCCACCTGGGTGCCCCATTGTCTTTGGTGTATTTTATGTATGTATGTATGTATTTAAAATGTTTATTTCTGAAAGAGAGAGAGAGGGTGTGAGTGGAGGAGGGGCAGAGAGAGAGGGAGACAGAATCCCAAGTGGGCTGGGTACTGTCGGCATAGAGCCTGACGCGGGGCTCCATACCATTACCCTGAGATCATGACCTGAGCCCAAATCAAGGGGTGGACGCTCAACTGAGTGAGCTACGTAGGCGCCCCAGCGATTCAGTGTTCCTATATATTACTCAGTGCTCATCACCACAAGTGTGCTCTTTAATCCCCCTCACCTACTTCAGCCATCCCTCCCCACCTACCTCCTTTCTGGTAACCATCAGTCTGGGCATATTCTTTTATCTGTGTTATTGGCTTCATAATGCTGCCTCTAATAAAACACACATTCCTCAAGGAACATGATCAGTACAGATCTGAGGGGACCCTCCCTTGTACAAGTGTAGCCCAGAAAACTCAAGGCAGTCTGGTCATAACATTTCAATTTCAAGCTTCTGACAGGTATTAAAAAATGATTAAAAGGGATTTCAAAAAAGAATGAAAAGTACCTTAAGGGTCTCGCTCCAAATTGGAAACCCAAATTGAGAGTTACATCAATGATTTAAGGTAGTTTAGAATATGGAACCCATGGCCCTTCAGAGCAATGACCTTGCTGGTGGATTGAGAATCTGGGACACTGTGAGAGACTGTGTCATCGTTTGAGAATGTGTCATCGTTTGTATGTCTATCAACCTTGTTAGCCTACATCGGAAATTGGTAAAAATAAAAAAAAATAATTAAAAAAAGTGGGAGCATCTGGGTGACTCATTCGGTTAATTGTCCGACTCTTGATCTCAGCTCAGGTCTTGATCTCAGGGTCGTGAGTTCAAGCCCTCCTCTGGGGCTGACCACTCCTGGGCTGTTGACCTACAAGTTTGTAGAGTTTGGATTCCTGGCTGGATTTCCTATCCATGTATCTTAATTCTTATATTTGCTATACCTTCAGTGCCTACATTGGGTCATCATTGAGCTAGGCACTAGGAGTCTAGAGAGCGAGGAATAGTCCAGCCTCCTTCCCCCATGCACTGCACCTTGATGAGGACAAATGATGAGCAGGGCACCTGACAGCTGTGCACATTCTCTGAAAACTAAGTAGAAGGAGAGATCAATTTCCACGGGATGAGATTTTACAGAGGACTGGGTGATTGAGACTTACAGGCTGTTGGAAGGTGGGGAGGGATACACTGTTTATAGAAAGGGTGTTTGCAGACTTAGAGGAATATTTGGAAAGTGGTTTGCTTTCTGCTGTGGTTGAAGCACAGGTGTGTAGGGGAAGGAAACCATGGCAGAATGTGACCCACAGAAATGGAGAGTCAGGCCATGTTGCTAAGGGTGTGGGATTTCAGATCAGGATTGTGGACTTCAATACCTCAAGGTTGGTTACCTCTGTCTGCAGAGCACCTGCTGACCTCACACAAAGGGTATTAATCAGAATTATTGATGAGAGAGACTGTGTCATCGTTTGAGAATGTGTCATCGTTTGTATGTCTATCAACCTTGTTAGCCTACATCGGAAATTGGTAAAAATAAAAAAAAAATAATTAAAAAAAGTGGGAGCATCTGGGTGACTCATTCGGTTAATTGTCCGACTCTTGATCTCAGCTCAGGTCTTGATCTCAGGGTCGTGAGTTCAAGCCCTCCTCTGGGTTCTGCACCACGCGAGAAGCCTACTTAAAAAGCAGGGTGACTTGGTGGCTCAGTTGGTTCAGCATCTGACTCTTGATTTTGGCTCAGGTCATGATCTCATAGTTGGTGAGTTTGAGTCCTGTGTTGGGCTCCACGCTGACAGTGAGGAGACTGTTTGGGTTTCTCTCTCTCTTCCTCTGCCTCTCCCCTGCTCAAGCTCTCCCTCTTCCAAAAATAAACATTTTTTTTTAAAAGAAATTCACTTGGGAGTTTCCTTTGCAGTGTGGAGATTTGTATTAGGACTTGACTTTTATAGTCTAGATATACTCATACCTTATTGCCTCCAGTCTCAAACACAGCCAAACTCCTAATAGCCTGTATACAAACTTTTGCGGAGACATCCACTCATTGAACTTCTGGGTGAGGTCAAGGACACTTTTTTTTTTTTTAAGTTTATTTATTTTGAGAGCAAGTGAACATGAATGGTTGAGGGGCAGAGAGAGAGGAAGAGAGAATCCAGGCTGACAGTGTGGAGCATGACTTGGGGCTCAATTTAAGGAACTGTGAGAGCAGGACCTGAGCCAGAACCAAGAGTCAGATGCTTAACCAACTGAGACAGTCCGGGACCTCTCAAGGATACTCTCTATTAAATGAAGTTTATTTCTACGTCAAAGTTGAGGGGGAAAAGTATTTTAAGGATTTTTGCGTTTCAGACAGTTTCCCAGAATTTTAAATGTATCTTGAGAAAAACTTTGAAACCAGCCCTTCAAAAACATAAACAGTGAATATAAAACACCACTGTTAGCTTTGATAAAATACAAGTCAATTACTCTGTAAGATATAATACATAATCAGAATCAATTTAAGCCTTTTTTAATTTAATGGGAGAGCAGAGTGGAAGTGGCACCGGGCTTTGGAGTAGGACAAACATAAGCTCGGATTCTGGCCTTTGTCCCTTCTGGCTCTATAAACCTCAGGAAATTACTGACTCTTTCCAAGTTTAGCCATTAGCTGTACAATGGGGGCAGTAGTAGTGAGCATATAGATTCATTTGGATACAAGTTGTTCTTGTTTTATTCAGTTTTATTCAGAGGACAAATGCCGTGTTCAGTTTTGCTTACCTCATTCCTTGGCACATAGTAGGCTGACGGTAAGTAGTTACTGCAGAGAGGAAGGAAAGGAAGGAGGGGAGGAAAAAGGGAGTCTTAAAGATGATCTAATGAAACAATTCCCAGATGCTTCTTGCTACAACCATAAAGTCTAAGAGGAAAATCTATGAGCAATAGCTTTTTAATGAGAGAGACACATAGGTACAGGGTGGAGGGGTGAAGGGGTGGGGATGTTGGGAAATGAATATATAACCTAGGTTGTCCCAATGCATTTTGCCCTCTCTGATGCATGCCTACATCTCCAGTAGGCTCACCCTTTGCTCTCTTGAGTTTCATAGTTTGGAATTTACCTGTTTTATGAAGAGAAGACCTGGAAGGAAGGAGCCTCAGTGGCTTCACATTCAGTTGCTGTTATTTGGAGGTGGTCTGTCTGCCACTGGGAGCATCTTTCCTGAGGACCTGGGTCTGGGGGTATCTGTGTGAGAAGGTTTTTATTTATTCAATAACTGAATATAGTTTCTTTAATATACATGAAACTGTGTAGGTTCTCAGTTTCTTTTGTGTATGTTTTAAGTCTTTCATGGAATTTGCTCATTTCATGTATTATGACAAATTTATTCATATGACATTATTTGTAATGCAGTCCTTTATTGTCTGTATCATTCTGGTCTGTATCATTCTGTGGGATCTATAGTGGTGTCTCCTGTTGGGTTTTTGGTCAGTCTATATAGAGGTTTATCTTTTCAAAAAACAATTTTTGATTCATTGATCTTTTTCAATATTTCCTTGAGTTTTGCTGTATCTTTATTATATTTACTTAATTTGTGTTTAATTAGCCCTTCCAGGTCTTTAAAAATTTTTTTTAAGATTATTTATTTTGAGAGAGCATGTGAGCTGGGGAGAGGCAGAAAGAGAGAGAGAGAGAGAGAGAGAGAATCCCAAGCAGTCTCGGCACTGTTAGCACAGAGCCTGATGTGGAGCTTGAACCCAAGAACTGTGAGATCATGACCTGAGCTGGAACCAAGAGTCGGGCACTTCACCAACTGAACCATCCAGGTGCCCCAGCGCTTCCAGCTTTTTAAATAGAAGCTTAGTTAATTGATTTTAGACAACTTTTTTCTTTCTTGAGTAAGGATTTAAAGCTATAAATTTCCCTCTGAGTACTGCTTTGGTTGAATCTTGCAAATTTTGAAATTTGTGTTTTAATTTTCATTCAGTTTAGAATATTTTTGTAATTTCTCTTATTTCCTTGGTGACTCATTTTTGGAAGTTTTTTTTTTAATTAATAGGCTACTTTTAGAACAATTTAAGTTCACAGACAATTGAGCAGATAGTACAGAGTTCTCGATACCCCCCTCTCCCTTGCCCACTATTTCCTATTTTATTTACGTTTTGTATTATCGTGTGGTACAGTTGAACCTATATTGATGCATTAATATTAACTAAAGTCCATAGTTTACATTAGGGTTCACTATTTGCTTTGTATGGTTCTGTGGGTTTTGACAAATGGATATTGTGATGTATCCACCATGTCAGTGTCATAGAGAACAGTTTCACTGCCCTAAAAATCCTTTGTGCTCTTCCTATTTAACACCCTCTCCCCATCTCAACCTGTGCCAATTACTGATCTTTGTCTTATCTCCATAGTTTTGCCTTTCCTGGAATGTTAGAATCATACAATATGTTGAGTTTTAGTAAGCATTTAAGATTGCTCCTTATTTTCTCATGGCTTGATAGCATATTTCTTCTGCTTTATAATATTGCATTGTATGTACCACTCTGTTTATCCATTCACCTTTCAAAGGATTTTTTGCAGTCATGAATAAAGCTACCATAGACGTTTCCTGGGCAGATTTTTGTGGGGATGTATGTTTTCAGATCAGCTGGATAAATAGCCAGGTGCATAACTATTGGGTCATATAGTAAGACTATGCTTAATTTCGAAAGAACTGCTAACGTTGCCGTGTGATTTTTGCCTTCTCACCAGCTATGAGGATTCTCATTGCTCTACATCCTTGTCAGCATTTGTTGTTTTTTTTATTTTAGCCATTCTAATAGATACATTGTGGTATATCATTGCCGCTTTAACTTGCTGTTCCCTAATAGCATGTGATTGGGACCTGCATTTCATATGCTTGTTTGCCATCTGTATATCCTCTTTATTTTTTTAAAAAATTTTTTCTTTTAATGTTTATTTATTTTTGAGAGAGAGACACAGATGTGAGCCGGGGGTGGGGCAGAGAGAGAGGGAGACACAGAATCTGAAGCAGGCTCCAGGCTCTGAGCTGTTAGCATTGATCCCGGCATGGGGCTTGAACCCAGAGACCATGAGATCATGACCTGGGCCAAAGCTGGATGTTTAACTGATTGAGCCACCCACGCACCATTGCCATCTGTATATACTCTTTGCTGAGATACTCATTCAGATCTTCTATCCATTTTTTAGTTGTTTTTGTTCCCCCAATCATTGAGTTTTCAGAGTGTTTATCAGATGTGTGTTTTTCAAAAATTTTTCCTTGTCAGTCCCTTGTCTTTTTAATTCTCTTAACAGTGTCATTCACAGAGTAGAAAATTATAACCTTAATGATGTCTTATTTACCATTTTTTTCTATCATGCATCAAACTTGTGGTGTTTATCTAAAAACCAAACCTAAGCTCACCTAGGTTTTTCTCTTATGTTATCTTTTATGAATGTTATTATTTTGTATTTTGCCTATAGATTTATGATTCATTTTGCGTTCATTTTTATGAAAGGTATAAAGTTTGTGTCTAGATTGTTTATTTTTTATGTGCGGATATCCAATTGTTCTGGTACCATTTGTTAAAGTCTGTTCTTTCTTTATTGACTTGCTTTTGCTCCTTTGCCAACAATTAGTTGACTTTGGATCTATTTCTGGGCTCTTTCTTTTGTTCCATTGATAAACGTGTCTATTCTTGAGCCAATACCATCTGTCCTGATTATGGTAGCTTTATATAGTAAGGCTTGAAGTTGAGTTATGTCTCTTCTTCAACTTTGTTCTTTTTCTATGGTACTGTGTTGCCTGTTTTTTGGTCTTTTGCCTTTCCATGGAGATTTTAGAATCAGTTCGTTGATTTTCACAAAATAGATTGCTGTGATTTTTATTGAAATTGTGTCAATAGGTAAAGGGGGAAAGAACTGACATCTTAACAGTTTGATTTTTCTAATCTACGCGCACACAGAATATCTCTCTGTATATTTAGGTCTTCATTAGTTGCTCTAATCAGAGTTGGGTAGTTGTCTCAATAGAGATCATGGACATATCTTAATCTTACGAGACTTAAGTATTTCATTTTTAGGTGCTTTTGTAAATGTTAATTTGTTTTTTAATTGCAAATTCCTGTTCATCACTGGAGTACAGAAAAGCAATTGGCTTTTGTGTATTAACCTTGTGTCCTGAAATTTACTAGCATCTCAGATTTTAAAAAGTGAGTTTTAGTTAAATTCTGCTGTGTAGGAGAACATAGTCTGTAACATTTCAGTCCTTTTAAATTTATTTATTTTCTTTTTATTTGTTTTGAGAGAGAGAGAGTGAAGGAACAGGGGAGCGACAGAGAGCGAGGGAGAGAGAGAGAATCCCAAACAGGTTTTGCACTGTCAGCGCAGACCCAGACCCTGACGTGGGGCTCAAACCCACGACCCTGGGATCATGATCTGAGCCAAAATCGAGGGTTGGATGCTTAACCACCTGAGCTACCCAGGCACCCCAATAATCCTTTTAAATTTATTGAAACATGTTTTATAACCCAGAATATGATCAAACTTGGTGAATTGTCCAAGTGCACTTGGAAATAATTTTATTTTGCAGGTCTTGAGGTGATTGTTTTGTAAATGTCAATTATGTCAATCGGTTGATACTTTTTTTTTTTTAAGTTACCTTTATCGTGCTGAATTTTATCTTTTATTCCGTCAATTGCTGAAAAAGGATTATGGAAACCTCTGACATTAATTGTTGATTAGCTTGTGCTTTCCTGGGACATAATGTGGGTTAAACCACTGTCTTCAATAGTAGAGTAGTAGAATTTAAGTTTGAGAAACTTGTAGAATTTTTCAGTTCTCCTTTTATAAACTTTAAATCAGGGGTCTGAGTATGTTACTTGGTTAAAATGTTTCTTTTTTCCCATTTTTAAAAAAAACATTTGTTTATTTTTGAGAGTGTGAGGGAGGGAGGGATGGGTAGAGGTGGGTGGGATACAGAGGATCCTAAGCCGACTCCATGTTGACAGCAGAGAGCCAAATGTGGGGCTAGAGCTCCCCAACTATGAGATTAACTCAGATATTTAACTGACTGAGCCAGCCAAGCACACTTTGATTAAAATGTTTCCAAATACCTTTGCAATTTTAATGGTTTTACAGTGTGTGTGTGTGTGTGTGTGTGTGTGTGTGTGTGTGTGTGTGTGTGAGGTTGGGGCTTGAATGGATACTTACTCTCATGGTCGTATCTCAAGAAAAACTGAAGGGCTTGAAGCAGTAGATATCCCTTAATTAAATGGGAAAGCCGAATTTTAGAATGTGTACTATCCTGTGCTGGCACTCCTCATATCTTCTTTCTCATTTATTTATTTATTTATTTATTTATTTATTTATTTATTTATTTATTTAATGTTTATTTTTGAGAGGGAGACAGAGCACAAGCAGGGGAGGGGCAGAGAGAGAAGGAGACATAGAATCTGAAGCAGGCTCCAGGCTCTGAGCCGTCAGCACAGAGCCGGATGTGAGGCTCAAACCCATGAACTGGGAGAACATGACCTGAGTCGAAGTAGGAGGCTTAACGGACTCAGCCACCCCGGTGCCCCTCTTTTCATGTATTTAGAGCAAAGGCAATTCTACAGATTTTTAATAATCGAAAATTAAAGAATGGTGTGTCTTGTACTACCGTGTAAGTCGTTGGATAAGGACTCAGGAAAATCTTTACAGTTTTACGATGGTCAAGAAGCCTTAAATGTGAAGGGGAAAAATCAGGATCTTTTGCTTCTCTTAAATTTCTTCTGTGGCGTACCCAGCGATCATAGCAGGGAGCTGAAATTTGTAGAAGAAGAAAGTATATTGGTACCTTTGTAACCTAAGGAAAATGAGTTTTAGCTCTCTGTAGAGAACAGATGTGGACCATTGTCTCAAATTGGAAGGTCGGCTAACATCTTCAGGGGTTGATGTGGTCTATAAGAAAGACAGCGCCGATGACCATTCCTGTATTTCTGTATTTCTTAGTAAATTTCCTCTGTGAAGGAAGTCTGTAATTAATCGCCTTCTATTTCAACCATCTTTCAGGAGGAATTCTTCCCTCAGTGACACCTGTACAAGTGTTGTGATCTTTTAGACTCCACATCTCAAGACGTATTGAGAACCAAAAGTCCCATCACCAGTCAGGCACAAAAAAACATCTAAAACTCGTCTCATAATATTCTTTCTCTTTATCACCACACTCAGTATATCTTTACAGTTTTTGAATGTAGATTAAACTACATATAAAAACTGAACAGAGAATAGAGTTCTGTGGTTTGCAAAGTATTTATTTTTCACATCATTTTCAATCCTCCTGTTGCATCCTGAGAAAGATACTGTAGGGGGCGCCAGAGTGGCTCAGTCAGTTAAGCATCCAACTCTAGGTCCTTACCTCATGGTCCATTAGTTTGAGCCCCACATCGGGCTCTGTGCTGATGGTGTGGGGCCTGCTTCGAATTCTCTCTTTCTCCTTCTCTCTTTCTGCCCTGCCTGCTCTCTCTCTCAAAATAAATAAATGAACTTAAAAAAGAAAGATACTGTAGGGATTTGTTGTCCCTATAGGTTTCTCTCCTTAGCACAGTTTCCTTCTATTTTTTTTTTTTTAATTTATGTTTGTTTATTTTTGAGTGAGAGAGACAGAGTGTGAACAAGGTAGGGGCAGAGAGAGAGGGAGACACAGAATTCAAAGGAGGCTCCAGGCTCAGTTGTCAGCACAGAGCCTGACGTGGGACTCGAACCCGCAAAGTGCAAGATCATGACCTGAGCTATAGTCGGATGCTTGAAACTGACTGAGCCACCCTCCCTAGCACATTTTCCTTGTTTTATTCCGATTCCAATAACAGCCTTCCAGTTTTCCTTAGGGAAATCTCTGCCCTACTCACAGGATTTCCATAAGACTGTTCATCTTGTTTTCCTGGCTACAGAGTCTGGTCAGCCAAAAGAGCCACTACCACTTTCCCCTTCACCGGGACAGGTTAAGAGATTGCAGGTGGTTCTCGTGGTCTCTGTAAGAGCTCTCCTTGGCAGTTTCCTCCTGACACTGGTGCAGAGAAAATAACCTCTTGCCTTTAGGGTTGTGGTACCAGATGGGTATAAATTTGGAGCTGCTTTGAAATCCAAGTTGCCTAGAGTCAGAGAGAATGAAGTAACCTGGTGAGGAGAGCGGAGATGGGACAAAAAGGTAAAGATTCCTCAGCAGCTTGCCTCCTTGAATCCAGCCATCTTTGAACTGTGCTTCATGATTTTCCCGGAAGTGGTTGCTTCCAAAGTACATTGCTTTTCCCGGAAGGTGGTTGAGGTGAGGGTGGGGGTCTTAGTCCGTTCAAGATGCTGTAATGAAGTGCCGTAGGCTGGGTGGCTTCTGAACAACATTCTGAGAATGTTGTTTCTCATGGTTCCGGAGGCTGGAGAACTGCGATCAGGGTGGTGGCGTGGGCTGTTTCTGGTGATGACACCCCGTCCAGGCTGCTGACCGCTGACTTCTGGTTCCCTCCTAAGGCATCGAGCAGAGAGAAGCAGCCAGCTCCTGCGACTCTGATAAGGGCACTAATCCCACCCACGAGGGCTCCATCCTCATGACCTCATTTCCTCTGAAATTATCTCCCCAAGGCCCCACCTCCCAACCACCATCATACCGGGGAAGTAGAGTTTCAACATAGGAGTTTTGCGGGGGGGTGGTATAAACAAGCAGTCCATAAAAGTGGATCTTTTTTTTTTCACTTGGAATCCAAAGAGTTTTCCCCATGACAGATATTTTTGGTTCACTTCATAGATGAAAAACAGCTTCTGTGAGGTTAAGGAACCAATCTATATCTATCCGTAGTGGGGGAGACTTGCGTAAAGCCTGTTCTCGTGACACCTAACCGTTCTGTCTGCCGGTTACCGTGCTGCTCAGGAGGAAACATCTGTGATGTTATTTTGGGTTGTTTTTTCTTCTTTCTGTGCCTGACCTAGACCTGACGGTTTGAGCTCTTCCGCTCACACCCTGGCAGATGGGTGACAGACGTGTGTGGCTACCTGGCTCTGTTGTGACGCCACCTGTCCTGCCTCCTTGGGACCAGATTCTCAGGCCCCGTGCCTTCCCCTCAGAATAGATCATCTCTCGAACCACATCCACCAGGACTGAGTCATTTGAAATCGGATTCTGGAGATGATTGGGATGGACCCAAGCTGACCATTTTATCTTAAAATGAGTCCCCACTATTTCAGAATCTTCCAGAAGACACCCTTGACGGGCAGGTGAAGGCAGAGGAAAGAACTCTCCCTAATTTTTTGAGCATGTGTCGGTTGCCCGCACCCCTCCTCCTTGTCCCTAGATGGTCCCTGCCATCCTGAGAACCCAAATGGCAATGAACGGGACTAGAATTCAGGAAAGCATACTTCCACATTTGGTGAACAGTAAGAAAAGAAAAGGAACAAGTAATATGATTCTTTTTTCTTCTTCTTAAGATTGTATTTTTAAGTAATCTCTATACCCAGTGTGGGGCTCAAACTCATGACCCCGAGAGCAAGTCATATGCTCTCCTGACTGAGCCAGCCAGGCACCTCTAGTAATCTTATTTTTAAAGGTTAAATACACTAACCCTCCCAGGGAAGCTTTGCTGAAGAAAAAGCTTTGCTCCATAAGTGAAATTTAATGAAACACTTTAAGCACCAGAAACTTCATAAAAACCTATTTTGATCATTATAAGGTACGGCTCTTTCTAAGATCTATTGACCACTGTCCTGCTTTGCTTCCTCATTCAGAGCTCTTCTGATATAAACTATCAGAGACTTATAGGCTCGTTGTTGATTGTTTCGTAGATGTAAAAAAGCATATTCTGCTTTCTTACATATTGCCTGTAGGTTTAAAAACATTTTTAATGTTTGTTCATTCTTAGAGAGAGAAAGAGAGTACAAGGAACAGAGGGCAGAGAGAGAGGGAGGGAGACACAATCTGAAGCAGGCTCCAGGCTCTGAGCTGTCAGCACAGAGCCCAATGCAGGGCTTGTACTCGCTAACTGTGAGATCATGACCTGAGCCTAAATCAAGAGTTCAATGCTTAATTACTGGAGCCAACACAAGCTCCACCCCCCCCACAGCCACCACCTGTAGGTTTCTAAATGCTAATTTCCCTCACCAACTGCTCCTTCTTATGGCTATTAGAATGTTCTTTACTTTGAATCTTCTGTCTTATTTTATACATGATCTGTGTGAGATTTGCCTTAAGCCCTCTCTTATGGAGCTGGGGATGAAGGATTTGTGGTAGCTTTTTCTAACTACACAGATACCCCTTCCTTTTATCTCTGTGGTCTAAACGCAGGCTTAAATACAGAGCCTCTCCGGTCCCAGGGAGAGAAACAGAACTTGGCCAAAGACCCACTCAAAAACAGGCATCACACTGATCACTTGTCAGGTTTCCGGCACTGTGCCTTGTCGCATTTGAACCTTACAACAAGGCTTGGGGAAGATTGGCCAGATGTTTCATACATACCTCACTTTGTGCACAGAACATCCCTGTGCACCTCCATAGGGGGGAGGTAACTTGGAGGTAAAACAGAGCATAAACTTTGACTTTGGTGCACTGGATCCTGGGCACAGATTTGGCAACATGAGAGGGTGACAGATTCTATCTTAAAAGGTTCTCTGTAACAAGTTTCATTTCCCAGGGTCACGAAGCAAGTGGCAGAACCAAGATTCAGTTCAGATTATTTCAGAGGCTCTTAACCACCATCCACATGGCCTTAAATGCCTTATCAACATTTTCTACCTTGTTTTTCTGCTTCTGTTGCCTTTCTCTAGGGTTTGATCTGCCTAGTTCCTTCTAGCTAGCTCTTCTTCCCTGGGGCGGAATTCTTCTCCCCATATATTTCACTCACTCACCTGTAGACACTTCTCTCCATGTCCCCAATTTTTCCCATCTGTCTTCCAAATTGGGCCCAACGCGTGCACCTGTGGTACCTAAAATAGTTCACTTGTTCAGGTCATTGACATTTCTAGAAGTGAGTCTGTATTTTATCAAGCATATCGGTACTAAATATATTTAAAGATGGATTCTGTTCTATACCTGGCACGTATGGATTTGCAGACAGCTTGCAGTAACTTGATGGTCTCCTGGAGCCACAGTTGAGAGCACTGCCTTGGAGCATGTAATGAATTAAACGGCAGAGAGCCAGACTCGGCAGTCAAACAAACATGAGTTCAAACCATGACTCTGCCCGGGCACGTGGGTGGCTCAGTCAGTCGGTCAAGTGTCTGCCTCTTAATTTCAGCTCAGGTCGTGATCTCGTAATACCTGATTTTGAGCCCCACTTTGGGCTCTGTACTGACAGCGTGGAGCCTGCTTAGGATTCTGTTTCCGTCTCTACGCCTTCCCACTCATGTTCTCTCGTTCTCTCAAAAATAAATAAACTCTTTTTAAAATATTTTTTTAATGTTTATTTATTTTTGAGAGACAGAGACAGAGCATGAGCAGGGAAGGGCAGAGAGACAGGCAGACACAGAATCTGAAGCAGGCTCCAGGCTCTGAGCCATCAGCACAGGGCCCAATGCGGGGCTCAAACTCACAGACCGTAAGATCATGACCTGAGCTGAAGTTGGCCGCTTAACCGACTGAGCCACCCAGGTGCCCCAAAAATAAATAAACATTTAAAAAACGCCAGAAAATCCAGGATCCTGGCCATGAATCTCAACCACCCCCCAACAAGACTCCCTTTCTCTAAGTCTTGTTGCCACGTTTGGGTGAGGTCAGGCATTAAATATGCCTGGCACATTTTATCAAGGCACCAGCCTATTCCTGTACGGGTGTCCTTGGTTGGTGGTTCAAGCGATATAAAACAGAGAACTGCACACCAAGTTTGGCCACGGCACACTGGATCTTGGGCTCATCTGGTAACACAATCTGGAATTAAAAGTTGCGTTACATAATAAAATAAGGGCTCGCGTTGACCACATGGTGAAGAGACTTGTAACCACGTTGTGGAAGGCTAGTGCCTACCTCACAGAGTCATTGCCTGGGTATCATTCCCTCCTACCTCTCTGTGTGGGGCTGTTCTTCAGAATCCAGATCTGGACTTACAGACCTTTCTCGCCTCCTACCTCTCTGTGTGGGGCTGTTGTTCAAAATCCAGATCTGGGCTTACAGACCTTTCTCACCTCCCCCGTGTGTGGACAGCATCGCCAGAGCCTCAGGATGGTCCCTCTTATCCTCCTGGTACCACCAAACTCTGCCCCCTCCTACACACATGCTCCTTTTACTTCCTTTGAGTCCCCACCCTGCCCCTAATGCTGAGGGCTCAGGCTTCTATCACAAAAGCCAGGAAGCCCCTATACAAACATATACCAGGAATGTGCTGTGTGCTTGACGGAGAAGGGGCCATGGACTTCACAGGGAGTGAAAAAATCCCCCCCTGACTGAGTGTCGAGAACTGTTACTGAGCCTCTTATTGGACTAGAGTATTAGATCTTCTGCATGTAGGAGCTCTAGTAGAAGGTGGGGCGAAGGACCCGAAGCCCCATGGGTTTCATCCTTTCTCAGCGGGAAGTCCCTGAGACTCTACCACACAAACTCTAGGTATCCACCATGCCGACTGAAAACCATAAAGAAGAAAAAAAAGGCTCAAAGGAACAGAGCATTCCTTTTTAATCCTTTAGAGGGTGGCCTAAAATAATAGCAACTGAAGGAAGCATACTTTTTTTTTTTTAGTGTTAATTTATTTTGAGAGAGAGCGTAAGCGAGGAAGGGGGAGAGAGAGAGGAAGGGAGAGACTCCCAAGCAGACTCCACCCTCAGCACAGAGCCCGACACAGGGATCCATTTTATGAACTGTGAGATCATGACCTGAGCCAAAATCGAGAGTCAGATGCTTAACCGACTGAGCCAACCAGGCGCCCCCAAAGCCCCCTTTTTATACAATATCCATTTAATCTTTCCATGAGCCTAACGAAGCAGTCTCTGCTCTTGCCTGCATTCTTAAAAAGATGAAACCGACCGAGAGAGACGCTGTAATTGGCCTAGAGTTACTCAGCTAGTGTTCAAACTCTGGTCTCTGACTCTCTGCTCTGGCAATTATATCTCTTATTGTAAAGAGTTAGACTTGATAAATGACTCTGGGAAATAAACTTTTAAAAGTTTTTTCTCCTATCTAGGTGACATCAATATTAGTTTTCACATGGTGGGAAAGGATGGTGATTCCTACAGGGTCCAGTCAATTTTAGTCTGTTTGGATTATAAACTGACCTGAAGGGGTGCTTGGGTGGCTCAGTCGGTTAAGCGTCTGACTTTGGCTCAGGTCATCATCTTGTGGTTGGTGTGTTTGAGCCCCGAGTTGGACTCTGTGCTGACAGTGAGGAGCCTGCTTGAGTTTTTTTCTCTCCCTCTCTGTCTCCCTCCACCCCACCCTCACCCCCCTCTTTTTCTCTCAAAAATAAATAAACGTTAAAAAAGAAAAGTGATCTGAAAATGAGTTACAGCTAAAGGACATTTAGTCCTACAGTTAAAAGGACATTAAAGTCAAAAGCACTGCCAGAAAACTATGTCCTGTACTTGGTGAGTTATAAGTGTCCTTCGTGTATGTTGGACACTCATTCATGCTTCATGCATGGATAAAGCATACCAAGTTCCCCATCCATTTAAAGTATTAGAATACAAACTCCTTAATTAGAACTTCTGTTCTGTCTTAAGCTCTGAGACTGGCCACCAGCTGCTCCCAGATTCATCAAGTGAGTGACCTTTGCTAAGCGCCCTTTCAATTTCTTCCTTGGTTCCTCCTCTCAATTTTCTGCTAAATGGTCTCCGGTGCCCTGGATTTCTTACAACCTCCTGCATTAGTTTCTTTTTGCTGCTGAAACAAATTACCATAAACATAGTCACTTAAAACAACAGGTACATGCCGGGCGCCTGTTTGGCTCAATTGATTAGGTGTCTGACTTTGGCTCTGGTCATGATCTCACGGTTTGTGAGTTCGAGCCCCGCATTGGGCTCTGTGCTGACAGTTGGGAACCTGGATAGGATTCTGTGTCTTTCTCTTTCTCTGCTCCTCCCCCTACTTGCACGCTCTCTTTCAAAAATAAATAAATAAAAAACCACCATGAATGTATTATTTTACTGTCAGGAGCTCAGAAGTTTCATAGGAGCAGGGCTTCTGGTTGCTGTAGGGGGAATCTGTTTCCTTGCCTCTCCCAGCTTCTAGGAGCGGTCTTTGTCCCTTAGTTCTTTACCTTTTTGCCCTCTGCTTCATTACAGGGCTGTCTCTGACCCTTTTTAAAGGACTGTTGTGATTACTTAGGACTCTCCTAAATATCTCTCCATCTCAAGGTCCTTATTCACCTGTTCAGTGCCTTTTTTTTTTTTAACCAAGTAAGGTAGCATTCACAGGTTCCAGGGATCAGGAAGTGTCCATGTGGCTTTGAAGGCCGTTGTTCATACTTTTTCCTTATGAAAGATTTCTCAGAGAAAAGAGAGGTTCTGTGATTCCATGAACACGACATGAAACTTGGAGCCAAGACATTTGACACCAGTGTTGAACCTGACGTGACCCTCATTGTCAGACTGTGAACAAAGCACTTCAGTTCTCAGAATTGTATAACTGGAGCTTTGGGTTAATTCACGAATACCTTCCCAGCTATAATGCATAACTTGACAGACTTATTTGTATTAAAATATAAATAATTTGGTGGGGCACCTGGGTTAAGTGTCTGACTTTTTTTTTTTAATGTTTATTTATTTTTGAGACAGAGAGAGACAGAGCATGAGTGGGGGAGGGTCAGAGAGAGAGGGAGACACAGATTCCGAAGCAGGCTCCAGACTCTGAGCTGTCAGCACAGAGCCCGACACGGGGCTCGAACTCACAAACCGTGAGATCGTGACCTGAGCTGAAGTTGGACGCTTAACCAACTGAGCCACCCAGACGCCCCAAGTGTCTGAGTTTTGATCTCAGCTCAGGTTTATATCAGGGTCATGAGTTCAAGCCTCACATTGGGTTCTGGGCTGGGCATGAAGACCACTTAAAAAAATATACACACACACACACACACACACACACACGGGTGTGTGTGTATATTTATGTATATATTTTGTGTACTATATATTATATACATCTATACTTATGAATGACTTGAGGCAACTTTACTGCGGAATACACCTTGGATTACAAACAAAGGGTTGACGTTATTCTAAAAATAATAGTTAAGGGGTGCCTGGGTGGCTCATTTGGTTGGCCGTCCGACTTCGGTTCAGGTCACGATCTCACAGTTCGTGGGTTCAAGCCCCGTATTGGGCTCTGTGTTGACAGCTCAGAACCTGGAGCCTGTTTGGGATTCTGTGTCTCCCTCTTTTTGCTCCTCCCCTGCTTGTGCTCTCTCATTCTCTCTCAAAAATAAATGAACATTAAAAAAAAGTAAAAAAATAAAAATAATAATTAATCAAATTTGATGTGAAGAATATTTTCTTTAAGCAAAGAAACATACTCAGAACTATTGGAATGACCCCATGTAGGCAAGTTCTTTCTTCAAGATGAAGGCCTGTTCTACTTGGGACCAGTCACATACTTGAGTATATGGCCATGGTTTCTCAAAGTGGGGTACACAGATTCCCTGCAGTAATTTCACCTGGGACACTTGTGTAAAATGGATTTTTTTTTCAAGTTTATTTATTTTGAGAGAGAAAGAGCACCTGAGCATGAGTGGGGGAGGAGTAGAGAGAGAGGGAGACACAGAATCCCCAGGCTCCATGCTATCAGTGCAGAGCTTGACACGGGGCTCGATCCCATGAGCACAAGGTCATGACCTGAACCAAAATCAAGAGTTGGACCAGGCCCTTAACCGACGGAGGCACCCAGCCGCCCCCCACAAAATGGTCATTTCTGAGCCCCAGCCCATATTATAAGGACTCATAATTGGCATATAACCAGCAGCTCAAAGTGAATTATTTGAACCGTTAAGTTTGAGAATCGCTAAAAAAAATAATCTCAGGTTACAGGTTATGAGAGGGAGACTGAAAAAAGTTACCGTACTCCCCTTTTCCAGCACGTGCCCATTTTGCAGTTAAGAAAGCTCAGATACAGAGCGAGGGAATGTCTTGTTCAATCCCAGCAACTACACTGCACAGAGTCGAGACGGAAGTGAAGTCTCCTGACTTCATGTTTAGAGCTCACTGACAGCTGTGCTATTTAAGTTTTTTTTTCCTAGGAAAAAACCATTTTTTTCCGCCAGATTAGTTTGCTTTCAATATAATAGTCCCTGCTTTTCAAAAGCTACTTAGTCAGAAAAGTGGTCTATAGAATGCCTGAACGTATTATTTTCTCTAATTGAGTTCCATTATTGATGTTGGACGGGTCCTCACGCAAAGAAGTTTTAAATAATCTTTTAAAGAAATAATTTGATTTATTATATATTGAGAGTCATATTCAAGAAAGTCATGAAAAATATGTGTGCTTTAAAATGTATAGTGCAACTCAAAATATGTTCCTTTGATTTTAATGCCCTAGGAATAGGACATGCCTTATGTATTCCCAATTTACCATCTACCATTATCTGTATTCCCAACTTAAACATCCCTGTAAATCTCGATCTTAGAGATTCATGTGAGATTTTTGAAATCAAACTAATTACCCGTGAACAGTGGATGAAAGTAGGAAAGACAGGAATGAGATCCCTCCCAGTGTACTTTTAATGTCAATTTGACTTTTGAACCGTGTTAATGGTTTACATCCTCCGAAAGGAAAAATGAATTTCAAGGACCGGGGAGGATCTGTAAATTTAAAAGATTTTAAATACACAACAAATTTGTATCCACAAAGAAGAAAAAAATAGTCTAAATAGCTCTTATGTAGTGCTCTTGAGTTTATCCCTTTGGTGGGCTATATTCCTTTTTTTTTTGTTTTGTTTTGAGAGAGTGTGTGTGTGTGCCTAAGCAGGGGGGGAGAAGAAAGAAAGAGAATTTTTTTTTTAAGTTTATTTATTTTGAGGGGGCGTGCCAAGGGAGGGGCAAAGAGAGGGAGAGAGAAGCCCAAGCAAACTTTGCATGGCCAGCATGGAACCCAATGTGAGGCTGGATCCTGTGACTCTGGGATCATCACCTGAGTCAAAATCAAGGGTGAGACGCTCAACTGACTAAGCCACCCAGGCACCCCTTTAGTGGGATATATTCTGGGAGCAAAATGAATTCCAAAGAAAAATTAATTTGGTAAGTTTGTTGGAAGTGGTATGAGTGTAGTCTTGTTGAATTTTGTGTATTGCAGTATTGGTCAAAGAAGGGTATATATTGTTCTTGGAAGCCAGTATTGTCACTATGGAGGAGGGAAAATATATGGAATGGAAAAAGGAAAGGAGGAATTCTCTCCTTGGATGTATCAGTATGAATATATTGTATATGTAGGTATGTATGTATAGTGTGTGTATATGTGTGTGTGTGTGTGTGTATTCTGTGCAACTAAAGGGTCTGGCAGCAATGAATTCCCATTGTCAATGAGATTTCTAGAGCCTGGGCTTAGTTTCTAAGCAGAACACATGAGAGCTGCTGGCAGAAATGAAAGATTCTGAGGCAGCAGAGGTATGGACTAGGCTTAAAGTGTTGTGCTCTATCAGACAGTAGGAAGACAGAGGTGTCAAAACGTTCAGGAAAGGTACTTGCCAAATTTGGACAATTTGAACATTGAGAGAATAGTGACAGTAGTAAATTATTAAACATTCAGTAGAAAAGAATCTATAAGGCCATAATGATAAAAATTTTTACATATCTACATCTTTTAAATATATCCGTCTTAAGATCTTTTTTCAAAATATTTGTGTAAGATCTTTACTTACACATAGAAGCATATGTATCTACTTTCTCTTAAGTGCTTCCATAAATACGTTTCACTATACTGTTACTTTACCTGTTCTTTCATATTATTGTATAAAGCTGAGTATGCCTATAAATTCTAAACTGAATATTTTTTATGGAAGTGGAATTAACATGGTGTTATATTAGTTTCAGGTGCACAGTGTGATTGACCAATTCTATACATCACCCCAGGGCTCATCACAATAAGTGTGCTCTTAATCCTCTTCACCTATTTCACCCATCTGCCTACTCACCTGTTTCTTCTCTGTGCTTAAGAGTCTGGTTTTGTTGTTGTTGTTTGTCTCTTTTTTCCTTTGTTTTGTTCGTGTTTTTAAATTCCACATAAGATTGAAATCATGGTATTTGTCTTTCTTTCTCTGACTTATTTCACTTATAGTCTCTAGCTCCATCCACGTCATTGCAAATGTAAGATCTCATTTTTCTTAAGGCTAAGTAATAGTCCATTGTAATACATACACACACATTTATAAATACACAGACATACATCTTCCTTATCCATTCATCTGTGGACGGGCACTGAGCTTGCTTCCTTACCATGGCTATTGTAAGTAATGTTGATGCAAACATCAGATTTCACATACCTTTCGAATTACAAAGTATTTCTTGATATGTGTGCAAGTTTTTTGGACATAATTTGGCAGTTTTTATAATTTATACCCAAACGGGGTTCATTTTATAAATTTGTGAATAGTCACAGAATTTTAGAAATAGGAAGGAATTAGGGAATATTTGGTTTAAATTCGTTCATGTCGCAAGAATTAAGACGGCACGACTTTCATAGATCTGGTGCCGGTTGTTAGACTACCCATCTCTAGGGGGCGCCATTCACATAACGGTTTATACCAATGGCACCAGCTATGCTTTGCGAAGCAAAAAAGTGCCGTGCTTGTGTTGGCTTCACTCTAGTTCCTGGAGATAAAACAGTGAAAAAGACAAAACAGTCTTCCAGACTTGGAAGCTACTTAGTCAGGAGAAGAAAATACACTCAGGAATCGGCAAATATACAAGTGATCAGAAGCTACATGCCTGGTGTCTATGAGAGCTCATAGGAGGGGCACCCACTCCGGAACTGGGGCACGAGGGAAGACGTCCAGAGCACTGAGTTACATCTCTGCTGAGGTCTGAATGGAAAAGAGACTGGGGAAAGTACAGAAAGGGGAGAGGGAGGGAGGAAGTACATTCACCCACGGACCCTGCTCAGGGAAAACTAGAGGCCGCAAGAGGTAAGGTGACTTATGCCGTGTCATCTCTTCAGTCACCTCCTCCGATTCATTAATGAACACGTTACTTTGCAACAGCGTGATTCATCACAAGTGCAGTGATGTCCTCTGCAAAACGTTCTGAGAGCAACTATCCTACCGTGTAATCTCAGACAAACCCTCACTCTAGACCCAGGTGTCGTTCTAGAGCAAGGCACCTGTGTGCACGCCATCTTTGCCCACTCACAGGACATGCGCGCTCTCCGGTTGCAGTGCGTCTTCAGGGATGTTTTGGCTGTCGAGCTGTTGAGGTCTCCAGTACAAGTAGCTGAAGTGTAAAGGATTGTTACGGAAAGCGTTTTGATCCATTTAGGGGGGTATCTGCATATTCAAAAGCTAAAAGCTAACACAAATAAAGAGACTCGGAGCAAAAGCATATGAGCTGCTTGGACAGCATCCTGTTTGCTTCCAGTATTCTTCCTGTTCAGGTCAATACAAGTCATCTGTGAGTCAAAATCAAATTGATAAAATGACAAGTCAGTCTTAAGAGAGTCTTAAAAAACCAAGATACATTATATTTCCATTTATAGCGATGTTTAAGTAATCATGCTTTCTTCTAATCACATTATCTTGTAATTTGATTTTAAGGAATCAAATATATTTCACATCATTTTAGCCGTCGAAATAGCAGGGTAATTTGTTGCTAATGGATTATCGTAGTTGGTTTCTTGTATTAAGTTTATGAAATTTTCAGAAATTCATGTTAGCCCTGAAGGAAGTTCGTAGTTGCCTAAAAGTAAGTCCTCGGTCCTCACCTGGTTTTGCTTGGCAATATATAATTCCTTTGTCTGAGTTAGTTTAAAGCAGAATGTGCAATTTTCATGTACAGGCTCATTTTTTTACAGTTATTCTAAGATATTCTATATTGTACAGTTATTCTAAGATATATTCTGTGTTCAAAGATATTCTATATATATTATTTCCATCATTCAAATACAATCATTCATCTATTTTTCCAAAGTAGTGTGGTTATAGTGTATTCAACCTATATTTGTTTGTGTTTGTAACTGACCATGCTGCTGAAATACTTGATTCTTTCTACTCTTTTCCCCAATGCTTTACTATGAAAAATTTGAAACAGAACTGCAAGTTGAAAGCATTTTTCAGTGAATAGCCAGGTACCCAACATCTGGTTTCTACTGTCAATGGTTTACCCTACCTGCCAATCCTTTTTAGTTGATTTTTTAAAAATTTTATTTATTTTTGAGAGAGGGGAGGGGGGACAGAGAAAGAGAGGGAGAGAGAGAATCCCAAGCAGGCTCTGCACTGTTAACACAGAGCCAGATGTGGGCCTCAAACTCACAAACCATGAGGTCATGATCTGAGCCAGAATCAAGAGTTACATTCTCAACTTACTGAGCCACTCAGGAGCCCCTAGTTGATGTTTTTAAAACTTGGGGTGCCTGAGTGGCTCAATAGGGTTGAGCATCTGACTCTTGATTTCAGCTCAGGTCATGATCTCCTGGTTGTGGGATCGAGCCCCGCATGTGCTGACAGAGTGGAGCCTGCTTAGGATTCTCTCTCTCCCTCTCCAGCTCTGCCCCTCCCCCACTTGTGCTCTTTCTCTCTCTCTCTTTCTCTCGCAAAAACAAAACAAAAAAACACTTAAGTCTCTTGGATTTTGTGGATAAACAATTAAGTCTTATGCAAAGAATAATCTTTTCCCTCCTTTTCAATATTACATCTCTTGTTTCTTGGCCTAATTCCAGAAATGTTTTTTTTTAAATTAGGGCCCCCGTTGACTTTGAATTAAAAGAAAATGTGCCATAATTTATTCATCACAACATTGGTGGTAGTTTGGCTTAGGTGTTCTTTTTCATATAAGGAAGTCTTATTATTCATAGTATAAGATTTCTTCATTCAGGGATAGATGTTGACTTTCTTCAAATAACTTTGGATGTGTATTAATACTCCTAGCTTGTCTTCATTGATTTTTCTTATCGACTTATTAATTGCTTTCTTCACTAACTTAAGAAATGTTTATTAAAATTTTATTTTGTCCCAGGTACCTGTGCTTGGTACTGAACTTGCAGTGATAAAAACCCCAAAGGTCCTGATTCCTGTCTTGTAGGTATTACAGTGTAGTGGAGTTTGTATGATAAGTTTTAATAATAGATGTCTTATTAAGACATCCAATTGTTAATCGAATTAAACCTATTTGGTCTTAGTATTTTATTTTTTCAGTATATGGATGAGTTATATTTTCTAATATTAGAACATTTTCTAATATTTTATTAAGAATCTCTGCATTTTGGGGGCACCTGGGTGGCTCAGTTGGTTAAATCTCCAAATTCAGCTCAGGTCATGATCTCACGGTTTGTGTTCGAGCCCCACGTCGGGCTTTGTGCTGACAGCTCAGAGTCTGGAGCCTACTTTGGATTCTGTGTCTTCCTCTTTCTCTGTCCCTCCCCTTCTCATGCGTGTGTGCTCTCTCTCTCAAAAATAAATAAACATTAAAAAAATTAAAATTTGTTAAGAATCCCTGCATTTTTAATTTGCAAATAAGATTTATCAGTGCCTTTGGTTCTGATTTTTCTCGCGTGTCTGGGGGTGCTGAATTTGCCAAATTCACACACACAGGTTATGCTTGCTTTGGAATTTTTCTGTCTTTTTCTGTGAGCTGGAAATTTGCCTGGCATGGACAACATGGCATGAGAATTATTTCATGGCCAGAGAATAGTGCCTTCCTTGAAGATTGGGAACAGTTTGTCCAGGCAAACGTATAGGTTGATTCTCTTCAATTCCAAATCATTTGTTTTGCCAGAAATTAATCAATTTGACTCAAATATTAATGGCTTTGTTTCCTTTTTTCCTTTTTAATTTGTAAGGGTTATAAAATTGAAGCTACTGTGTACTTCTATACTACATAAATGCTATATCCTTACAAGGGAACTGACGTAAGTTTTAAATAACCTAAGAGTATATGTAATATGATTCGTTTTGTATAAGCAAAAATATACATTATTTTTTTCTGAAATTTTATGAATCTGTTAACAGTAGCTAACTTTGTAGAGAGAGAGAGTAAATGCTGGTAAGAGTCTTTTAATTTTATACGGTTTTTACAATTTTAGTTTTCTAAACTCAAACATGGGTACATTCATCCCTATTTTATTTAATTTTTTTTCAAAGTCAACAAGAGTTCTCTGAATAACAGGATAATGATTATTATTGATTAGGGACCATGGTGCTTTCTTTTTATTCCTTTCTGTACTTTACTAAATTGGACAGATTTCATTGAAAATTATAGACATTCTATTTTAATTTTTTTAAGGTTTAATTTATTTTCGACAGAGAGAGAACACAAGCTGAGGAGGGGCAGAGAGCTAGAGACGGAGACACAGAATCTGAAGCAGGTTCCAGGCTCCGAGCTGTCAGCACAGAGCCTGACCTGGGGCTCGAACCCACGAACTGCAAGATCATGACCTGAGCCGAAGTTGGATACTTAACTGACTGAGCCACCCAGGTGCCCCTACACATGTTCTTTTAAAATCATCTGCTAATGTCCCTTTAAACTAAGAAGGAAGAGAAAAGCCATAATAAATTGGAGTAGTGGCTAGCAGAACATACCTCTGTGTCCATATAGCACTCATATTAATCCTTGAGGATCAAGGAGAATGGATTTTGGAAGTATGGTTGCCAGAAGATTCTTCTGCAGAGTGAAGGAAGAGTGCTATGGATATTAGCAGTCTCTGGGAATCATTCCTTTCCCTCTGTGTCTTCGTCTCCTAGAAATATAGGAAAGCCTATTTGGGGACTGGTAATTTAGAACTCTGAAAGTCAAGTACAGGCTTTATTTTCAGAATGAGAAAGGCAATTTTTTTCTTGAACACAATGAGGATCTCTCTTAGAACAAAGAACGCCGACGTCTCGGGGAAGCAGTTGCATTTATTTTATAATAAATTATAAGCAAGTAATTAATGTCAAGGTAGAGGTTCCCTGTCAATCCTACCACGCTCGAGGCAAAATGCCCAGACATTTGGAAGCAGCACTGTAAAACTTTTGATCTTAAGCCTCATTTCTGGATTAGTTTGCTAGTTTATGCCTCTGCTCTTCCTTTTAAAAATTCAGTTATATTCTCTGGCCAGGGCAACATATGAATGTATTAGTAATAGAGCTCATTAGTAAATGGAGGATAAAGAAGTTGTGGCTATGTGTGTGTGTGTGTGTGTGTGTGTGTGTGTGTGTGTGTGTGTGTGTGGACTTTGCAAACCTTAGTATATGTCAGAATAACCTAGAGGGCTTGTGAAAGCCCAGCTTTTTGGGTTTCATTCCCAAAGTTTCTGATTCAGTAGGTCTGTGTGGGCCTTGCAAGGACCTCAGCAACGCTAATGCAGGTGATTTGGAGACCACACTGGGAGAATTAGAGTTGAGGGCTTCTGTGAAGCCATCTTTGTGAAGTTCAGCAGGATCATGATTAATGGATTGTAGTTTGACCCTTCTTTCCCTGGTGTGTAATTTACAAACCTTTAGTAAGATCCAAACCACTGATTCTCAAATGTTAGTGACAAGAGTAAGTATCACCCGAGGAACTGTTGAGCTTTGGGTTACCAGGGTTTACCTCTGTGGGGAGGAGCCTCAGCTGTTGAACTTTAATTTTTAATTTTTTCATTGGATTTTAGAGAGAGCATGTGAGAGGGAGAGAGAGAGAAAGAGAAAATCTAGTGCTCTAGTCTTTGAACTTTTAATAAGCATCACATTAAATTTTTTTTTCATGTTTACTTTTAAGAGAGAGAGAGAGAGAGAGAGGAAGTGAGTATGAGCAGGGGAGGGGCAGACAGAGAGGGAGACACAGAATCTGAAACAGGCTCCAGGCTCCAAGCTGTCAGCACAGTGCCCAATGCGGGGTTGAACTCATAAGCCCTGAGATCATGACCTGAGCCAAAGTCGACACTTAACCAACTGAGCCACCCAGATACCCTGAGCATCACTTATTTTTAATGCAATGGGGTAAGAACCATGGCTCAATTAAAGGTGAGGTTATTGGGGCATGTGGGTGGGTCAGTCTATTAAGCTTCCTAGTCTTGGTTCAGCTCAGGTCATGATCTCACTGATCGTGGGATGGAGCCCTGAGTCGGGCTCTGCACTGATAGTTCTCTCTCTCTCTGCCCCTCCCCCACACAGTCTCTCTCAAAATAAATAAATATTAAAAAAGTGGCATTGTTGTTGTTTTAGCTTGTGATTTCTTAATATTTTGCTCTAAACTTTATTATCCCCTAACGTCAGAACCACTTTGTCAAATCCTGATGCTTCTTTATAGATAAAAGAATAACAGTTTTATTAAGGAAAAGCAGAGTCAGAGAGAATGACACGGGTCTACCGTCTTCACTTGGCAAAGCCTAGCCGATCATTCTCTGTACCCCCGTCTGAAAGCATCACTGAACACCTGGTAGCCTTGCCAGAGTTAAAACTGCAGTGTCTTAGAAAGCACCAGATTCAGGGCGCCTGGGCGGCTCAATGGGTTAAGCCTCCGACTTGAGCTCAGGTCATGATCTCGGAGTCTGTGAGTTTGAGCCCTGGGATGGCTCTGTGCCGAGCCTGGTGCCTACTTCAGGTTCTGTCTCCTTCCCTCCCTCCCTCCCTCCCTCTCCCTCCCTCCCTCTCCCTCTCTCTCTCTCTCTCTCTCTCTCTCTCTCTCTCTCTCTCTTTCTCTCTTCCCCTCCCCCACTCCCCCTCTATCTCTCTCTCTCAAAGATAAAATAAAAAAACAGAGGCATTAGATTCATATAGCTAGCCTTGTAAAACCACATTTGTATTGCAAAAATGCATCTTGGAAGAAGGGGGCGGGGAGTGGAAAACAGAGTAGAAGAAAAACAGATGACCACTTTATATACATGTATAGACACAGATTTAGGGAATCTGTGTAAAAGTCAGAAAGCATTCATTTCCTAAGCCAAGTTGAGACATTGTTTTATCAAGTAAGTGTTGGGGAAGTTTGGGTTGAAGGTCGTTAACTATTCCTTTCAATATGACGAGTCTTCAGAAGCATGGTATTTGAGGCCCTTTTAGAGAACATCGATCCGATGGTCAAGATTGAAAATTAGAAGCTATTGTAAGTTTACACAAAATAAACAATAGTAGAAAAAATAATAAATTATATTAGTCACGTTTTTGTGTGAAAATTGAATTTAATCTTTTTCTTAAAGTTAATTTTGAGAGAGAGGGAGGTCGCGTGCATGCGTGTGTGCGTGAGTGGAGTAGAGGCAGAGAGAGAGAATCCTGGGCCCCAGGCGGGGCTCGAACTCACTAGCCATGAGATCATGATTGAAGCCGAAATCAGGAGTTAGACGCTTAACAGACTAAACCACCCAGGGGCCTGAATTTAATCATCTTTAAGCTTATGAGTGCAAATGTCAAATATAGCAGTAACCTGTTAGGACCATGTGGTGTTAAGCTACTCCACTCTGGAGTAACCTGGCATAAAATCTCCGAACAAGGTGGTGCATGAGTCATCATGCATCTGGGCTATGCGACGATTTATGCTTTTTTCTGGTGTACATTTTAATTGAATATAATAAAGTCATGTTCAAAAGATAGGTTTTTACATATATATACATATATACACATTATATATATGTACATACATATATGTACACATTATATATTACACATTACATGATATATACACATTATATATATGTATATATGTACATATATATACACACACATTATACATACATATGTATATATATACATATATATATATACACATTATACATATATATGTATATAATGTATATACAGTCACCATTCATATCAAGAAAGGGAGTGTCACCAGCTCATCCAGAGGGCTCCTTCATGTTCCCTGCAGTCAGTAACCCCCATAAAGGGAACCACTATTCTGTCAACTTCTGTCAACATGGATTTGTTTGTCTGATTTTGAACGTCATAGAAATGGAATTACAAGAAATGGACTCCATTTTACTTGGTCTCTTTAACTTAAGCTTACATTGGTGAGGCTTATATGTGTTGTTTCATTTACAACATTTTGTTCCATTTCATTGCCCTGTGCTATTCCATTGTTTAAATTTTACCATTTACGTATTCTACAGTTCGTGATCTTTTGGGTTGTTTTTCACTATCAGCGTATTAGGAAGAGTACCTAATACTCTTTGGGCATGTCTTTTCTTGTATACATATATTTGTTCATCTAGGGTATGTATCCAGGTGTAGAATTGCTGCCTCATAGGATTAACATATAGCTTTCTGAGTTTTCCGAAGTGGTTGTATTAATTTCAAAGTGGTTGTGTTAATTTTAAATAATAACAGCAATGTAGGAGAGTTGTTGATTCACATCCTCACAAACATTTGATGCTATTATATTTGTTTTATTTTTAGCTCTTTTGGCAGGTACATATCATGTTATTGCTGCTTTAATTTAGAGTTCCCTGATAACTAATGCAATTAAGCATCTTTATGTTTGTTTACTGGCCGTCTGAATTTTTTTTGTGTGACATTCCTGCTCTGTACTTTCACTCATTTAAAAGATAGCTTGTTTTCTCTTTAAAAAATTTTTTAATGTTTATTTTTGAGAGAGAGAGAGAGAGAGAGAGAGACAGAGTGCGAGTGGGGGAGGGGCAGAGAAAGAAGGAGACACAGAATCCAAAGCAGGCTCCAGGCTCTGAGCCGTCAGCAGAGAGCCTGATGCGGGGCTCGAACCCACGAACCATGAGGTCATGACCTGAGCCGAAGTCTGGCGCTTAACTGGCAGGGCCACCCAGGCGCCCCTATAGCTTGTTTTCTCTTATTGATTCACACAGTGTCTTTACATATTGTGAGTCTTCTATCAGCTACATATGTTGAGAACATCTTCCACTTGCTGGTGTACCTTCTCACTCTCTTCTTCTTCTCCTCATTTGTACTTTTGCATGAAGGTAAGTTTTACATTTTCATGAGGTCCAACTTAGTAACTTTTTCTGTTTATGCTTCACGCTCTTTCTCGTTTAAGAAGTCTTCGGCAATTGCAAGATCACGAAGGTCGTGTAATCTTAAATGGGCTTTCTAGCTTTACCTTTCAGACTAAAGTCTTTAGTCTCTCTGGAACTGCTTTTCGTGTATGAAGTGTAAGAGCCAAGTTTTTCCCCCTCTTATATGACTATCCAATTTATCCCGCATTGTTTGTTGAGAAAACCATTATTTCCTCACACATTTACTCAGTTTTTGAGTTCCAGGATGCACCAATAGTAGTTGCAGAATTGTTTCTCTCTCCCTCTAGGCTAGAGGACTGT
This sequence comes from Paguma larvata, assembly GCA_030068075.1. Classification (NCBI taxonomy): domain Eukaryota; kingdom Metazoa; phylum Chordata; class Mammalia; order Carnivora; family Viverridae; genus Paguma; species Paguma larvata. The sequence continues at coordinate 140,416,942 of CM057826.1, read as the reverse complement.
GCTTATGTGTGATGCCTTTTGCCTTTAGTCTTCCCATCTCCACTCATTTCCAAAGTTACTTAGATCTTTGCCTGCTTCCTTAACCTCTTCTGAGTTTTACACATTTGTAAAACAGATTCTTTTTGTCAAAATCTGCATTCTATTCGGGAATTCCTTGAATACCTGAATGATTTTTTAAAGTTTGCATACATTAAAATTCACTTTCTCCTCGAAGTTTTACGGATTTTGACAAAGGCATAAGAATATGTACACACCATTATGATAAGATTCAGAATAGTTATACCACACAAAAATACCTTAGGTTTCATTTATACCCTCCCTCAGGTCTCCAGCAATCATCAATGTGTTTACTGACTCCTACTTCTGTGCTTGTGACAATGCCATATAAATCAAATTTTATACTATGTAGCCTTAAAATTCTTTTTTTTTAAATTAGAGAGTGAGAGCATGTGCCAGCTGGGGAGAAGGGCGGAGGGAGAGAGAGAGAGAGACAGAGAGAGAATTTTAAGTAGGCTCCATTCTCAGCATAGAGCCTGATACAGGGCTCCATCCCATGACCATGGGATCATGACCTGAGCCAAAATTAAGAGATGGACACCCAACTGACTGAGCCACCCAAGCACCTTTTTTTTTTTAAATATATATTTATCTTCTGTATATATTCTTTACTGAGTTACCAATTTCTGTCATTTTCTAATGTTTTAATTGGCACATTAGCTTTCTCACTGTTGAGTTTTAAAAATCTTTGTATATTTTGAATACAGGTCCAAATATTTGCAAATATTTGGTCTCAGCCTGTGGGTGTTATCTTTTCATTCTCTTCACCCTTTTTCAAAGCAGAGGCTTTTAATGTTTATAAAAACTCACAGCTAACACCAGCTTTTTTTTTGTTTTGTTTTGTGTCATATCTGATCACCAAATCCTAGTCATAAAGATTTTCTTTTACATTTATTCTGTAAGTTTGATGTTTTTGCTTTTTACATTTGTATCTGTGGTTCATTTGGAGTTAATTTTTGTGATGTGGAAAGTTCAGTCTTTTGTGTAAGGGAGTCCACTTATATTTTTTAAATGTTTTATTTATTTTTGTGAGAGACAGAGCATGAGCAGGGGAGCGGCAGAGAGAGGGAGACACAGAATCTGAAGGAGGCTCCAGCCTCTGAGCTGTCAGCACAAAGCCAGATGTGGGGCTCTAACCCGTGAACTGTGAGATCATAACCTGAGCCAAAGTCAGATGCTCAACTGGCTGAGCCACTCAGGTGCCCCCAATTATTTTAGCACTGCTGAAAACACTCTCCTTTCTTCCCTGAATTGCCTCTGTACCTTTGTCAAAAAGTAAGTTGACTGTATTTGTGTCTGTCTATATCTAGGCTTTTTATTCTGTCCATTGGATTATATTCCATTCATCAATACCATGCTTTCTTGATTACTGTAGCTTTATGGTAGAACTTGAAAGAGGAGAGTACTAGTCATCAACTTTATTCCTCAGTATTGTGCTAGATTTTCTAATTCTTTGCCTTTCCACCTAAATTCTAGAATCAATTTTTTGTCAGCTACAAAATAACTTGCTGTGGTTTTGACTGGTATTCTCTTTTTTTTTTTTTTAAATTTTTATTTATTTTTGAGAGACATAGAGACGGAGTGTGAGCAAGGGAATGGCAGAGTGAGAGGGAGACACAGAATCCGAAGCAGGCTCCAGGCTCTGAGCTATCAGCACAGAGCCCGACGCGGGGCTCGAACTCACAGACTGTGAGATCATGACCTGAGCTGAAGTCGGCTGCTTAACCAACTGAGCCACCCAGGTGCCCCTGACTGGTATTCTCTTAAATCTATTTATCAGTTTGGGGGGAATTAATATTTTAATGATATTGATCTTCCAGCATGAACATGGAATAGTTTTCCATTTATTTACTTCTTTGTTTTTTCTCATCAGTGTTTTGCATTTTCTACATATAGGTCCTGTACCTACTTGGTTAATCCAAGAATTATAGCTCACATGTCTCCAGAAGTCAAACAGAAATGGATTAGGGATCAACCTGCTTTCCTTTGTATCTAACTTTTCCCGTTTTTGAAAGACGTATTTGCATTCGAAATATTTCATGTTTTAATGCGATTTAAAAAACGCTATGCATACATAATAACAAGAAGGAATATTTCGTCTCAGGAATTCAAGATTGGTGGAAACCATTATGAGCTGGAGAACCAGTGGCCCCAGAGATAGGCTGTAGCCATCCACCCGCAGATAAAGGATGTCCTACAAGGCAGGACTGTGTCGTTTTTTTTTTTCTGAGAAGAATTAAAAATCGTTATTTTGGGGCACCTGGGTGGCTCAGTTGGTTAAGTGGCTGACTTCAGCTCAGGTCATGATCTCACGGTCTGCGAGTTCGAGCCCCGTGTCGGGCTCTGTGCTGAAAGCTCAGAGCCTGGAGCCTGCTTTGGATTCTGTGTCTCCCTCTCTCTCTACCCTTCTCCTGCTCACACTCTGTCTCTATGTCTCAAAAATAAATAAACATTAAAAATTAAAAAAAAAATCGTTATTTTTTAAGAAGTGAGGTAGCCCTAATTTTAAATTTTGGCAATTAGTTAAAACCAACAAGCACTGTGAGTCTAACACAGGGGGACGAACACAATAAATTTGGTGATTACGAATTCTATAGGCCACTGGCTTGTATCTCTTAATCCTTATTAAACAGGGAAACAGAGGCTCAGAAGGAGTGGGCTAAGTAGTTTTCTCAGGGTTTCACAGATAAAATCATGCATATTTCTGATTTCCAGATCACAAGTTTTTTTTCCCTATTACCCTAGGCTTTTACTCAGTTAAGTGTGCTGATTATCTTCCTTGTAGTGGGAAAGAGTTTGAGTTTTAAAATCACCAAGAAGATTGTAATTTTAATAACTAGTATATTAGTCATTTATTTCTTCATAACATATCACCACAAATTAACGCCTTCAAACAATCTATATTATCTCACTCTCTGTGGGTCAAGGAGACCCCTCTGAGGGTCTCCTACCGGGCTCAGTCAAGGGGTCAGCCATATCTGGGGTCTCATCTGATCCCTGACTGAGGAGGGCTCTGTTTCATAGGTCATGTAGCAGTTGGCAGGATTCGGTTTTTCTGAGCTCTTGGATCGAGGGCCTTACTCCTTGACCGAAGGCTGCCATCCTTTGCCATTTGAACCACTCCCCAGGGCAGCTAAATTAAAGCCGGGAATGGAGAGAATCAATGAAGAAACTCTTCTAGCAAGAAGGAAGTTATAATCTTAGGTAACATAATTGAGGAAGTGACTTTTCATCAACTTGGCCTTATCCTTTTGCTTAGTTAACAAATCATGAGGCCTGCCAGTGCTCGGAGAAACAGACGTGGGCATTACACAAGGATACAAATATCGGGATGTGGGGATAATTGGGGCCATCTTAGAGTCTACCCACCACGACTAGTTTCAGAAGTGATTATACCCCTTCTCTAGACGTGCACAGCTTTTTTGTCTTACCCATAATACACTAGAGAGTAATGACCCAAGTGCACATGATTGAAGAAATACAAGGTGGGACAAAGAGGGAGGAACCAGGGTCTGTAATTAGACTTGCACATTCATGTAGAGCAGAGACTCTTAGGAAGAAGGGTTTGAATAACAGACAATCAACTGATTGATCATCAATCCAAAAATGTGCCTCTTTAATTGTCCCCATAGGAACAGAGGACAGGAATAGAGAATCCATGCTCATGAAGCAGATTCACCATCTGGGGTTTTGTCATTAGGTGGCCGGTCCCTGTCAAGGCGTGGGGCATTTCTGGCGAGTCTTCAGTCTCTGGGAGGAACTTACAAGAACACAAGTAAGGAGCCAATACTGGATAAGATAACACAATAAAAACATGAATCTAAGAAATAACAACTGTGTTCAAACTATTAGAACTGAGGCAAGAATTTTAGGAGGAGTCTTGGAATAAGAAACAGATCGCAGGCTTAAAGTGCAAGGTCATGACCAGTTCAGGTGCGTCCCAGAGCAATTAAGGTTTTTTTGTTTGTTTTGCTTTGTTTTTTTTTTGTTTGTTTGTTTGTTTTTGTACTATGGTTAATCTTAAGCACTTGTGATTTGATTCTTCATCTTTATATTTGTGTACATTTTTTTTAATTTCAAGTTAGTTCTTAATGTCTTAAATTTCTCTTGCTATTGGATAGGAAGGAATCTAGGGACTGGGATGGAATGAAGCCTGCAGCTTTGCAGAGAGGGGGGCTCTAGCAACAGAAAACATTGCAGGATCTGTTGTCAGGTGACTCCTCCAAGGCTGTAGGGAGCCTGACAACAAAAGCGGCCTCCCTTCCGGCTTGCTTTTTTCTCCCTTTGACACACCATCTCCAGGGCCCCACGAAATACATTTCCCTCCAGCTCCCAATGGCATTTCTATTTTAAGCCTCCTTTCAAATAGTGGAATAAAAGGGCTCCTGCCTTAGTGTTGGAATTTCAAATATCCTGGGAGAGGCAGAAGAGTTACATAGAAAAGTGATATTCAGGGTCTGTTTCTTTCTGAAATCATATGGACAGATAGTTACTTGTCCTTCAATGAAAGATCATCTGTCCATTCACTCAGTGAACCATTGGTTGTCGAGTACCTATCGGTGCTGTGAACTGTATTAGTGCTGCAATAAAATTGTCATAATAAAATGCAGATTCTGCCTTTGAGATTGTTTAGTCTAGTGAGGGGTCAGACCTATTAGTTATTCACCCACACATGGTAAATGTTGGACTCTAGTTAAGGCACAGAAAAGGGGCTACGTGATTTCCTAATCATGAGTCCTTACAGAGGAATGGATGTGGTCATGCACATTTTATGCCAGGTTAAGGCATTTATTGTTTTTCCTAAAACATAATCGGGATGGAAGGGACATGCTGTGGTTTTAAAAGACCAATTTGCCAGAGCACCTGGGTGGCTCAGTCAGTTGAGTGTCCATTCTTGGTCTCAGCTCAGGTTGTGATCTCATGTTTCTTGTGATCAAGCCCTGTGTCGGGCCCTGCGCTGAGCATGGAGCCTGCTTGAGATTCTCTCTCCTTCTCTCTCTGCCCCTCCCCTGGTCATACTCTCTCTCCCCCTTTCCGCCTCTCTCAAAATAAATATTTAAAAAATACATTGTATATAAGTACCATAACTTCTTTATCCATTCGTCAGTTGATGAGAAAAAATGAAATCTGGCCATGTGTAGCAACATGGATGGAACTGGAGGGTATTATGTTAAGTGAAATAAGTCAGTCAGAAAAAGACAGATACCATATGTTTCCACGAATAGGTGGACTTTGTGAGACTAAGCAAAAACCAGGGGGAGGGGAAGAGGGGAAAGGAAAAAAAGACACAGAGAGGGAGGGAGATAAAACATAAGAGACTCTCAAAGACTAAGAAAAAAACTGAGGGTAAGGGGGATGAGGGAGGGGGGAGAGGGGGTGACGGGCATTAAAAAGGGCACATGTTGGGATGAACACTGGATGTTATATGTAAACCAATTTGAAAATAAACTATTATAAAATTAAAAAAAATACATAAAAGAGCACTTTGCATACATAGTCAAGAATGAATTGAAGAGGGAGAAAGAGTAGCTTTAAGAGGATTAGTAGGATGGATATTGCCTACATAAAGGAAATGTTGCCTGGATTAGAGTGGTGCTACTGGAAATCTAGAAAATAAGTTTTACTGATAGTTTGGGAGGTATAAATCAGCAGGGCTCACACCAGCAGTGCTTTCTGGCTTGGACACCTGGATCGATGGTGGCCCCAGTCCCTGAAACAGACAAGGCTAGAAGAGGGCCATGTTTTCTGGGAGGAGGATTTAGGAGCAGATCATGAGTTAAAATTTAGATTTGTGCATTTCAGGAGGTGTTGGAAATATCCAAGGAGAATGTCAGGTGGGCAGTTGCTAGGTAGTTCTAAAACTAAGAGTAGAGGTATGAGCTCTTGGTAATTCTGATAATACTTGAATGATACCCCTGAGAGAAGAGCATAGAATGAGAAGTCAAGGGAGATAACAAAGTGAAGTAAGTGGGCCAGAATGCCATATATACTTTAAAAAGCCTTCTGGGTTACAAGGGCTTTGGCAAAAACACAGTTGATCTCATTTGATTTTTCTTTTCTTTTTTTTTTTTGGCCAGTTGTTTATGGTGAGTTAGGGCCTGACACATTTCTCTGGGGATAATCTAGTAAGTATGTAAACTGAATAAAACAATCTCCAAAGACTGTAAATGTAAAAAGCATTTTTTGTATTACAAAGCTAATTAAAAGATATAAATTTAAATAAGCTTGTGGGTAGAGAAACAGGAAGTGTCTATATTGTGTGTTATTTTTCAGATCGAATTAAAATAATTTCTATCAAGGTGCAGTTCTGCACATGGGAGTGAGGGCATATTACCTCACAGTGTGTATGTCTGTACATGGCAAAGGCATTTCTCTCCAACCTCTCAGTTCAGAGAAATGAATTTCTCCTATCGGATGGGTGTTTATACCTGGAAACTTGAAATACAGAGATGAATCAGTTAGCCAAAGTCTCAGCTGTGTTAATGTTTGACTTCAAATTCAGACGAGAATGTACTTACTAAGGATGTAGAAGGAATCAGGATTCAGAATGCAGACAGGAACCATATAAACGCATGGAAGACAGTCAGTCTCCTTGGGGCATATTTTTTATTTTTTTAATTTTTAATATTTTATTGAAGTGTAGTTGACATTCAATGTTAACATCAATTTCAGGTATATAACATAGTGATTCGACAAGTCTGTATGTTATGCTATGCTCGGCAACCATTGACTATATACTCGGTGTTGTACCTTGGATGCCTGTGACTTACTCATTCCTTAGCTAGAAGCCTGTATCTCTCCCCTGCGCCTATTTTGCCCGTTCCTACCATCCTCCCCTTGGCAACTGTCATCAGTTTGTTCTCTGTATTTATGGGTCTGTTTTTACTTAGTTTACTGGTTTTGTTTTTTAGATTTCACATACAAGTGAAATCATATGGCATTTGTCTTCTCTAACTTATTTCACTTAGTATAATACTCTCTAGGTCCATCTGTGGTGTGGCACATGGCAAGATCTTAGTGTTTTTTATGCATAAGTAATATTCCATTGTATATATATGTGTGTGTATATATATCACATCTTCTTTATCCATTCATCTATTGAGGGACACTTGGGCCGCCTCCATATCTTGATTCTCATCAATAATGCTGCAATAAACATAGGGATGTAGATATCTTTCTGAATTAGTGTTTTTGTTTTCTTTGGGTAAATGGTAGTGGAATTATTGGATTGTATGATATTTCTGTTTTTAATTTTTTTGAGGAACGTCTTGAAGGATTTTTTTTAAACTTGAAAAAAGTTTTGCTTACTCTCCTTTAAAGATCTCTGAATAGGACTATTTTATTACCTTTCCTTGGGAGATTTTCAAAATCTAATCAGTTTGAAGTTTTTAATGTCCAGTCAAGTTCTTTCTGACTGTACACTGAGACTATTCTTATTCATTATGACCAGCAGCTTCCTAGAATCGTTCATATAATAATTATTCATGTAAGTATATGTTAATGAAGTCAGACCTTAATCTCATCATCCAAGTTAAAATCACCTATTAAAGGAGCAGTTCACAATTACACACATAATGTGGGGAAGAAAACACTAAAAGGTACTGTCGACAACCAATTAGTGACAATCACAGCTAACCAAAAAGTTCCTTTTACAAAGCTTTAACAAATATTTTTATTTTTCTGGTTTCTCTATTAACCGTTTATATTAGACATAGGTATGCAGGAGGATGGTTCTGTATGTGAAAAGTTAAATCAATGCAGATTCTTTCTGCTGTCCTGGATTACATTGGTGGAAGTCATTAACTTCCTTAACAAATGCTTATCCAGTCCCTGGTCTGTGCCAGGCACTGTTAAAAGTTCTAGGGATATAGCTGAGAATATAAAATGAACAAAATGAACAACTGACTGGAGGTATCCCAAGTCATTCTACAAAGTCATGCTACAAAGCTAAAGTAATTAAAACAGTATGTTACTGGCACAAAAATAGACACATAGAGCAATGAAACAAAATAGAAAGCCCAGAAACCAGCCTACAATTATAAAGGAGGCAAAGAATATGCAATGGCAAAGGACAGTCTCCTTAAGAAATGATGCTGGGAAAAATGGATGGCAACATCAAAAGAATGAAATTGGGTCACTTTTTTACACCACATACACACAAAATAAACTCAGAATGGATTAAGGACCTAAATGTGAGACCTGAAACCATAAAAATCCTAGAAGAGAGCACAAGTAGTAATTTCCCTATCATTTGTTGTAGCAACAGCCTTCTAGATATATCTCCTGTGGTAAGGGAAACAAAAGCAAACATAAACTATTAGGATTTCGTCAAAATAAAAAGCTTCTACACAGTGAAGGAAAAAAACCAACAAAACTGAAAGACAGTCTATGGAATGGGAGAAGATATTTGAATGACATATCCAATAAAGGGTTAGTATCCAAAGTATATAGAGAACTTACACAACTCAACACCAAAACAAAAACAAAAAAAACAAAAAAAACCCCAAATAATCCAGTTAAAAACTGGGCAGACGATATAAACAGAGATTTCTCTGAAGAAGACATACAGATATCCAACAGACACGTAAAAAGATCCTCAATGTCAGTCATTAGGGAAATACAAATCAACGCTACAATATCACCTCACACCTGTCAGAATGGCTAAAATAAAAAAGCTTCAGAAACTATAAGTGTTGATGAGGACGTAGAGAAAAAGGAACCCTCATGCACTGTTGGTGGGAATGCAGACTGGTTTAGCCACTCTGGAAAACAGTATGGAGATTCCTTGAAGAGTTAAAAACAGAACTATCCTGCAGTGCAGTTAATCACACTACTGGGTATTTACTCAAAGAATACAAAAACACTAATTTGAAAGGATACATACACCCCTATGTTAATGGCAGCATTATTTACAATAGCCAAATTGTGGAAGCAGCCCAACTGTCCATTGATAGATGAATGGATAAAGAAGTTTTGGGAGAGATATCTATGTATATCAAAATAGATCTATCTATGTATACACATTTATACACACAATGGAATATTATTTAGCCATAAAAAAGAGTGAAATCTTGCCATTTGTAATGATGTGGATAGGTCTAGAGGTATATTGCTAAGCAAAATCAGCCAGTCAAAGAAAGACAAATACTATGTGATTTCACTCTTATGTGGTATTTAAGAAACAAAACAAATGTACAAAGGGGAAAAAAGGAGAAAAACCAAGTAATGGACTCTTAAGTCTAGAGAACAAATTGATAGTTACTAGTGGGGAGGCGGATGGGGGATGGTTGAGATAGGTGATGGAGATTAAGGACTGCGCTTGTGATGAGCACCTAGCGTTGCATGGAAGTATAGAATCACTAAATGCTAAATATTACACTCTGTGTTAACTAACTGGAATTTAAATAAAACTTGAAGAAAAAAATAGTTCTCCAAAAACTATAAATACATGAAAAAAAAAAGGGGGGAAAAAAAACCCGTGCTTCTCCTTATGGACCATGAATCAAGTAGAATGACTGCATGATTCTGGAATCTAGTAGGAAGAGGAAATCAAAACACAGGTCATTGCCTGACAACTTACAACAACCAAAAGATTTTGCAAGGTAATGGAAGCAGTGAGATAACACTGCATTCCTATTAGCATGGCAAAAATCCACAGTATTGACAACAGCAAATGCTAGCGAGGATGTGGAGCACCGGGAACTCTCGTCTGTTGCTGGTGGGAATGCAAAATGGTGCAGCCATTTTGGAAGACAGATTGGCAGGCTCTTCTAAAACTAAACATGCGTGCACCATAAGATCTGCAAATCACATTTCTTAGTGTTTCCTCAAAAGAATTACAGCTTTAGTTCACACAAAAGCCTATATATAAATGTTCATAGTAGCTTTATTCATATTTGCCAAAACTTAGGAGCCGTCGAGATATCCTTCTGTAGGTGAAAGATTAAATGAACAGTGGTGGGTCCAGACAATGGAATATCAGTGCTAAACAGAAGTGCACTATTAAGCCAGACAAACACAGGGAGGAACATGAGATGCATGTTGTTAAGTGAAAGAAGCCAATCTGCAAAGGCTCTATACTGTACGATTCCAACTCTATGACATTCTGGGAAAGGCAAAATTAAGACAGTAAAAAATATAACTGGAGTGGCATTCACTCACCACAGTGGGACTAACAAGAAGAGGGGAGAGAAAGAAGGCGATGAGGTGAGAGAGAAGTGGAAAAGGGAATTAGATTGCTGATTTAAATTAAGACCCTTTCAGCAAAGAAATTTGCAAGGCAACCCAGGATTAACAGCTGAATGAGTGGCTGGGATTCTGGGAGGAGGGAGTGTTTGCTAAATTACGTCATAAAGTATATATTTTCTCCTTCACAGTGTTAGTTGGTGGAATATATGTAATGTAAAAATAGATTGATATCTTTTTGCATTTTTATCAACTAATGGAATCTCTGTCATAGCACAGTGTGGAGAATTCCTAATTCTCCTCCATTCTGGGAATCTCTCTGCTCTAGACCGATTTAGTAACATGTCAGGGTTTCATTAAATTCACTAAACCTAGCGATTATTCCTTATGATTAGGTTTATGAAATATATGCTTCCAAAAACCAAAATGTGAACAGTAATTTAGATGTTCCAGAAAACTTTAAACTTCCCTAATTAATGCAAATAGTCTTTCTTGGTTAACTTGCCTTGTAAACATCCTATAAGAGCAGGTATCAGTCACCTGCAATATGGTTTTGTAATTCTTCAGACTGTGGCTATCGTGCAAATTATAAATTCAACAAATTAACGTTCTCTGCTTTGAATCAGCTGTTGGGGACCTTGCATGAGGCATCTGAATAGATGAGGCTGATGACAGAGCCTTACGAAAATCCTACACAATCACTTGGATAACTTGCGTGATCCTTTATAGAAGATGACACCAGTGTCAGTGTTGCTATGGAAATGTCAAATTCTGTAACAGATGCTAGTACCTAGACTTACCAAGTTTTGCCAACCTGTCTTAGTCGTGGTAGGCTATCTGTCACTTGAGAAGTGACCGTTCTGGGTGATCTAGGAAATAGGGGCACATTGCAGAAAAAAACTTGTAATTAAAAGGGGAAAAAGGAGACTGTAGTAGATAGCTAAATACCCTACCCTCTCTTGTGGCATTTTGATCCCAGACTGATGAGGCATGGGCCACCCAACTTCGTACTAATATAAGGCTTTATACTCTTGGCAGTATCTGCTTGGTCTAGTGGTAGAGAAATACGTGCTTGTTAGAGTCTTTTTCTTTGTCTTCTGGAACTGGGCTATAAAGACACCTAGCGTGTGTTGGCATGAGACTGAGGCCACAGCTACAAAACTTTGGAGCCTTAGGGGCACCATATTCTGCCATGCGTGTGAAGATGTGGAGAAAGCAGAACGGTAGAGGTGGAATGGAAAGAAGCAGAAGGTAGAAAACTGAAGACACGACATAGAAAAGGGACAGTCTGATTGGTTCCAGCTCTTTCCAGGTGAAGTGGCCATGAAATGCTCACCCAGGAGCCATGGTGGGAAATCCAGCCCCCCTGTTCCCCATCTTCCTTCCCAGTTACAAAGACCAAGAGTGGGAGACAGGTGGATCCTTATGGGGAAGTCAGAGGGTCATTGCCAGAGGAAGGGATCATGCAAACTTGGGAACAATGAAAACAGTGGATGTTGTCTGCAGTCAGAGAGGCAAAGAGAGAGTTTTGCAACATTTGAAGTTTTTTTTTTTAATTTAAATTCTAGTTAGTTAACATATTGTGTAATATTAGTTTTAGGAGTAGGATGGAAGGTTTCTTTTTTTTTTTTTTTTTAGTATCTAATGAAAGTGACCCCAAAAATGACATGAGGAGTCACTGTAGAATTTGGATTTCTTTAGAATTTTTGGTATGTAGAGGATAAAGTAAATTGTTATTAAAAAAAATCTTTGTTAGTATTGAATTTGCGATCATTTAACCACAATCAGCTTCATACAGTGTGTGAAGAAAGGGTTCACTGGAAAATTGTTAGAAGACAGTTTCTATTTACTCCCTTAACCCCAGGGTTTAGGAGATTTGGCAATATCTATTACTTCCTGCAAATATGGCTTACAATTACGAATGCATTTTTCAGGTCCATTTTAAAACTTAAAACAGTATTTAGTAATTCAGACCTACAGGTGGCATTTCCCACTGTTACTTGAATTAGGTAAATTTCCACTTGGACTCCATTCATCTTTTTTTCCCTCTGGCCAATTGTAGGAGACTTTGGTTTTGAACAAGTATCAATTTATTTACACTCTTGAAAGAATTGTTCTTGGATTATAGGGATGAGGACAAGTCCTCATCTTTTGCTTCCCTGGACAATTTCTCACCCGTTTGTTTGATTCATGCTAAATTACCATCTGCTTCCATGAAGAGAAGTCACGCAGGGAAAGGGGCAGACAGCTCTTCTTGGGTAATGGTCTTCAGTCGCTGCCTCTGCTTGTAAGAAGGATAAGAGGGCTTTGTGACCTTGACAGTGGCATACATTCAGCTCTGGAAACAGTGGGAGTAGAAAGCATGAATACATGCCAAGAGGGGAATTTAATTTCTGGCTTGATTTTTATAGAAGAGATCAGGCATGACTAAGTATTTCAGAAAAGCTGGCTTTGGTGTAGCTGGGTAGCTGTATACGGGGGTGCAACTGGAGACTTCCTAACTTAGTCACTTGTGTACCTGCGCTGGGTGTGACGACTCAGAGGACCTCAGGAGCTGTTGTCAGCAAGGCTCAAGGGAGACAGCCTCTAACTTAACCATTCTCCTACCTAACCTATGCTGACTGCTCTAGCAACTCTTTGAATACCTGGGCCTTCCTTTCTCTAGTACACACAGTGGATGTCATAGCGTCATTTCTCACACCTGGGATTAGCCAGCAGCAGTGCCCGGGTGCTCTTTCTTTAGTGGGGGCAACATGCTCTTGGGTGACCATACTCTGCTATGAAGTGACCGGAGAATGGTGAAGTACGTTAGCCCATGGGACACCTAGGTGGGTGTCCGGAAAAGAGAGAAGCTAAGGAACTTGGAGGAAATAAGACTTCACCTGTCCTGAAAGGTGGAGGGTAAGGTGAGGAAAGTCATTGAGAAGAGGAGGGGAAGCTTTCCTGGTGGGAAGAATCACATGAACCAATACGGAACCGTGAGTAGCAGTGTCATTACTATTCACTGAGCCTTCATATCGTAGGCACTGCGCCACTATATGACATGCATTATCTCACTTAATTGCCACAGACAGTACTGTTCACGTTCTTATGTTAGTGCCAAGGAAAGAAGCTCAGGGAGGTGAATTGGCTTGCCCAAAGTCACACAGCTAGTAAGCAGCAAAGGCTGGATTGCATCAGGCAGATATATTCACAAAGAGGGGGAGAGGCTGGAGGGAGGGTTTTCTCCATAGAGTTCTACAGCCTGCTGAAAGGGCAAGTCTTCGACTCTCATGATTTCTAGGGATCCTAGTGCTGTGGTGAACTATTTGGAAATCACTCTTCACCACCTACCCCAAACAGTCACAGCTCATCAACACGTCAGCACGCACAAACACACACATTACTGGAAATATTCGTAAGTGATGGAAGGTCGTCCCTACATACGTACTGGATGATCTTGGTCTGCCAAGCAGAATCAACCACGTTTTCCCAGGTTATGGATCATGGCATCCCTCATGCTCCAGAAGGTCTGGAGGAGGCGTCGTGTCCAGAGACAAGGTGGAGGCGAGGGTGATGCAGGAGTTGAGGTCTTGGAGTCTGACAGAACGGAACTCTGATCCCAGGGCCTCCAGTTTTTCGTACATAAGGTGAGGGTAATGGTGGTGACCTCACAAGTGGTTATGATGAGTAACATCCAAAAAGACACTCAAAGGTGTTGATGTCTTAACATGGAGATATTGAGTGCTCTGTACATACAATTAAAAAGCATAGTTGGCAGGAGAATTCATTTATGCTTAAATTGGTTACAATAGTTGTCCAGGTTAGCCAAAGCTATCTACTAGGTTGGTTCAGGAGCTGAGCCTAGAGCTTGGTGTTCAGGGTTGCACACCGTTGGCTGTTCTTACTACTTATGTTCCATTATTAAAGAGTACCACATGAGATACTGTGTTCAGACAGATTGTAATAAAAGTGCTAAGTTACATAACATTTATGGTAAATAAGGAGAAATTTGTGTATTATGGAATTTCCTATTAAGCATTCACCATTGCCTACTTTCTAGAAAAGTTTTAATTCCAATTAACCTATAGTGTTATATTAGTTTTGGTATACAGTTAAAGAGATTCAGTGATTCCATACATCACCTGGTGCTCATTACTCCTTAATCCCTGTCACCCATTTTCCCCATCCCTCCAGTTACCTGCCCCTCTGGTAACCATCAGTTTGTTCTCTAGGGTTAGAGTCCGTTTTCTTGGTTTCTCTTTGTCTCTCCCCTTTACTCATTTTTATGTTTCTTAAATTCCACATATGAATGAAAGCATATGGTGTTTGTCATACACATACACACACACACACAGACATACACACACCACATTTTCCTTATCCATTCTTCAATCAGTGGACACTTGGGGTGCTTCTGTATCTTGGCTATTGTAAATAATGCTGCTATAAACGTAGGGGTGCATATATCCCTTTGAATTAACATTTAAAAAAGCTTTTTTAATCTTTATTTATTTTTGAGAGAGAGAGACCGTGAGAGCCAGAAAGGGGCAGAGAGAGAGAGAGAGAGAGAGAGAGAGAGAGAGAGAATCTGAAACAGGCTCAGGCTCCAAGCTGTCAGCACAGAGCCCGATGTAGGGCTCGAACTCACGAGCCATGAGCTCATGACCTGAGCCGAAGTCGGATGCTTAACCAGCTGAGCCACCCAGGCGCCCCTGAATTAGCATTTTTATATCCTTTGGGTAATCATCCACCCAGCAGTGCAATTGCTGGATCATAAGGTAGTTTTATTCTTCACTTTTCGCGGCACTTCATACTGCTTTCCAGAGTGGCTGCACCAGTTTGCATTCCCACCAACTGTGCAAGAGGGATCCTTTTTCTCCACCTCCTC
The DNA here is from genome assembly GCA_030068075.1 of Paguma larvata. Lineage (NCBI taxonomy): Eukaryota > Metazoa > Chordata > Mammalia > Carnivora > Viverridae > Paguma > Paguma larvata. Next base: position 140,401,830 of record CM057826.1, on the reverse strand, counting down.
ACCAACACCGTTGTTTTTTGTGTTCTTGATTTTAACCATTCTGACAGGTGTGATGTGATATCTCATGGTAGTTTTGATTTGTATTTCCCAGAGGAAAAGTGATGATGAACATATTTTCATGTGTCTGTTGGCCATTTGTATGTCTTCTTTGGAGAAATGTCTGTTCATGTCTTCTGCCTGTTCTTTAATTCGATTATTTGGGTTTTGTTGTTGTTTTGTTTTTTGTTTTTTTTTGGTGTGGAGTTTTAGTTGTTTATTTAGAATACTAACCTTTTGTTGGATATGTCACTTGCAAATATCTTCTCCCATTCAGTAGGTTGCCATTTAGTTTTATTTATTGTTTCCTTCTCTGTGTAGTAACTTTTTATTTTCACGAAGTCCCAATAGTTTATTTATTTATTTTTGTTTCCCTTGCTTCAGGAGACATAACTAGAAAAAAAGTTGGTATGGCTGATGTCAAAGATTTTTCTATCTGTGTTCTCTTAAAAAGGATTTTTATGGTTTCAGGTATCACATTTAGGACCTCACTCCATTTTGAATTTCGTTTTGTGTATGGTAGAAGAAAGTGGTCCAGTTTCTTTCTTTTGCATGTAGCTGTCCAGTTTTTGCAGCACCATTTGTTGAAGAGACTGTTCTTTTCCCATTGAGTGTTTTTTTCTGCTTTGTTGAAGATTAAGTGACCATATAGTTATGGGTCCATTTCTGGGTTTTCTATTCTGTTCCATTAATCTTTGCATCTGTTTTTGTGCCAGTGACATACCGTCTTGATTCCTACAGCTTTGTAATATAACTTGAAGTTCAGAATTGGGATGCCTCCAGCTTTGCTGTTCTTTTTCAAGATTGCTTTGGCTATTTGGGGTCTTTTGTGGTTCCATAGAAATTTTAGAATTGTTTCTTCTAGTTTTGTGAAAAAGGCTATTGGTGTTTTGATAGGGATTGCCTTAAATGTATAGATTGCTTTGGGTAGCATAGACATTTTAACAATATTTGTTCTTCCAGTCCATAAGCATAGAATGTCTGTCCGTTACTTTGTGTTATCTTTAATATCATTCATCAGTGTTTTCTAGTTTTCAGAGAACAGGTCTTTAACACTTTGGTTAGGTTCATTCCTAGGTATCCTATTATTTTTGGTGCAGTTGTAAATGGGATTATTTTCTTAATTTCTCCGTCTGCTGCTTCATTATTGGTATGTGAAAATGCAACAGATTTCTGTACATTAATTTTGTATCCTGCTATTTTACTGAATTTGTTTATTCTAGCAGTTTTTTGGTGGAGTCTTTCAAATTTTCTATATACAGTATCATATCATCTTCAAATAGTGGAAGTTTTACTTCTTTCTTACCAATTTAGATGCCTTTTATTTCTTTTTGTCGTCTGATTGCTGAGGCTAGGACTTCCAGTACTGTGTTGAATAAAAGTGATGAGAGTGGACATCCTTGTCTTATTCCTGACCTTGTGAGAAAAGCTCTCAGTTTTTTCCTGTTGAGGATCATGTTAACTGTGGGTTTTTCACATAAGGTCTTTATTGTGTTGTGGATTATTGTCTTTAAGCCTACTTTGTTGAGGGTTTTTATCACGAATGGATGTTGCACTTTGTCAAATGTGTTTTCTGCATCTCTTGAAATGATTACATGGTTCTTATCCTTTCTCTTATTGATGTGATGTATCATGTTGATTGATTTGTGAATATTGAAAGCTCTTGCAAGCCAGGAATAAATCCCACTTGATCATGGTGAATGATGTTTTTAATATATTGTTGTATTTGGTTTGCTAGTATTTTATTGAGGATTTTTGCATCTATGTTCATCAGAGATACTGGCCTGTAGTTCTCTTTTAGTGGTGTTTTATCTAGTTTTGGTATCAGGATAGTTCTGGCTTTATAGAATGAATTTGGAAGTTTTCCTTCTTTTTCTATTTTTTGGAAGAGTTTGAGAAGAATATGTATTAACTCTTCTTTAAATGTTTGGTAGAATTGCCTTTGAAGCCATCTGGTCTTGGAGTTTGATTTGTTGGGAGGTTTCTGATAACTGATTCAATTTCTTTGCTGGTTTCAGTCTGTTCAAATTTTTTTTTATTCCTGCTTCACTTTTGTTAGTTTATATATTTCTAGGAATTTCTAGGAATTTATCCATTTCTTCTAGCTTGTCCAGTTTGTTGGCATATAATTTTTCATAACATTCTTCTATAATTGTTTGTATTTCTGGTGTTGGTTGTTATTTCTCCTCTCTTATTTGTGATTTTCATTAACTTGAGTCTTTTCTCTTTTTTTCTTGCTGAGTCTGCCTAGAGGTTTATCAATTTTATTGATTTATTATTATTTTTTTTTTTACTGTTTATTTTTGAGAGAGAGAGAGAGAGAGAGAGAGAGACAGAGCACAAGTTGGGGAGGGACAGAGAGAAAGGGAGACACAGAAGCTGAAGCAGGCTCCAGGCTCTAATTTGTTAACACAGAGCTTGACATGGGGCTTGAATTCATGAACTGTGAGATCGTGACCTGAGTCGAAGTCAGATGCTGACTTGAGCCACCCAGGCACCCAACTTTATTGATTTTTTCAAAGAATCAGTTTCTGGTTTCACTGATCTGTTCTATTGTTTTTTAGTTTTTATATCATTTATTTTTGCTCTAATCTTTATTATTTCCTTCCTTCTGCTGGCTTTAGGCTTTGTTTATTTTTCTAGCTCCTTTAGGTGTAAGGTTAGGTTGCTTATGTGAGATTTTTCTTGCTTCTTGAGGTAGGTCTGTATTGCGATATAATCTTCCATCTCAGGACCACTTTTGCTGTATCCCAGAGGTTTTGGAGCATTGTGTTTTCATTTTCATTTGTTTCTATGTTCTTTTTAAAATTTCTTCTTTTATTGCCTAGTCGACCCATTTATCATTTAGCAGTATGCTATTTAACCTGTACGTATTTGTGGTCTTACCAAATTTTTTTTTTTTGTGTGTTGATTTCAAGTTTCATAGCATTGCGGTCAGAAAGATGCATGGTATAACTCTGATCTTGAATTTGTTAACAGAGGCTTGTTTTGAGGGTTAATACGTGATCAATTCTAGGGGCACCTGGGTGGCTCAGTTTGTTAAGCATCCGACTTCGGCTCAGGTCACGATCTCATGGGTCATGGATTTGAGCCCTGCATCGGGCTCTGTGCTAATGGCTCATCAGAGCCAGGAGCCTGCTTCCGATTCTGTGTCTCCCTCTCTCTCTCTGCCCTTCCCCTGCTCACGCTCTGTCTCTATGTATCTCAAAAATAAATAAAGCGTTAAAAAAAATTTTAAATGAGTCTCTTGCAGGCAGTATATAGATGAATCTTATTCTTTTTATCCATTCTGTCACCGTGTGTGTTTTGATTGGAGCATTTAGTCCATTTGTATCCAAAGCAGTTATTGATAGACATGTATTTGTTGCCGTTTAATTACTTGTTTTGTGGTTGTTTCTGAAGATTTTCTCTGATCCTTTCTTGTCTTTCTCTCTTTCATGGTTTGCTGGTTTTCTGTAGTGATATATTTGGATTCTTTTCTCTTTATTCTTGACATGTTTATTAGCATTTTTTGATATATGGTTACGTCTTTTGCATATAGCCATCTATGTTAAGTTGATGATTATTTAAGTTTGAGCCCATTCGTTTTTTCCTCTCCTCCTGACGTTTTGGGTATATGTTATTATATTTTGTATCTTTTATTTTGTCAGTTCCTTGACTTTTTACGGAAATATTTATTTTTACTGCTTTTGTGTTTCCTACATTTATACTGTGACTTTTGATCTCTCCTTTGTACTCAAAGAGTCCCCTATAATATTTCTTGCAGAGCTGGTTTAATGACCACAAACTCCTTTAGTTTTGTTTGGGAAACTTTTTATCTTTCTATTCTGAATGACAGCCTTGCTGCATGGAATATTTTCAGCTACAGATTTTTCCCATTTAGCACTTTGAATATATCATGCCATTCCCTTCTGGCTTGTGAAATTTCTGTTGAAAAATTTCCTGCTAGCCTTATGGATTTTCCCTTGTAAGTTAGTGTCTTCTTTTTTCTTGCTGCTTTAAATTTGTCGTGTTGTTGTTGTTTATCACTATATTGTTTCAGTTTAATTATAATATGTCTTGGTGTGAGTCTGCTTTTGTTAATTTTAATGGGGGTTCTCTATGCCTCCTGGATCTGGATGTCTGTTTCCCTCTCCAGATTAGGGAAGTATTCATCTGTTATATCTTCAAATAAAATTTCTGCCCCCCCTTTCTGTCTCTTCTTCTTCTGAGACTCTTAGAATACGAATGTTACTATGTTAGATGAAGTCACTGAGTTCCTTAGGTCAGTTCTCATTTTGCATAATTCTTTTTTCTCTCTTTTGTTCAACTTGATTACTTTCCGTTACTCTCTTTTCTCGGTCATTAATTCATTCCTCTGTTTCTTCCATCCTGCTATTCATTCTATCAGATGTGTTTCTCATTTTGTTTATTGTTCCCTTTATCTCTGCTGTCTCATTCCTTGTCTGTCTTTTAATAGTGTCAGTCATATCTTTCACTCTTTACTCAAGTCCAGTGAGTATCCTTATTATCATTGCTTTAAATTCCCTATCAGTCATGTTACCTGTATCTGTTTCACTTAGATCTTTGGGGCCTTTTCTTGTTGTTTCATTTGGGATAAATTTCTCTGCCTCCTCATTTTATCTGCCTCTCTCTGTCTGTTTCTCTGTGTTGAGAAAGTCAGATGTGTCTTCTGCTCTTGAAAGAAGTGACTTTATGAAGAAAAGATGCCGAAGTGCCCTGGAGTGCCATGTCCCCTGTTCACCAGAACCTGGCACTTGAGGAGCGTATTCTGTGTGTGTTGCATATGCCTTGCTGTTGTTCTCAGTCGCTTTTCCTTTACTGACTCTCTGCCTGTTGTGGGCTGTGCTTGCTCTCTGTGGTGTTAGTGGGATGCAGGCAGGCCAGCTCTGAGGGGGAGTGCCCACTAAGAGAACTTGGGAGTGGAGAGGCAGTGTTAGCAAAACTTGTGTTGGGTCAATAGTCCTGTGCTGGATCCCTCAAGCACTGTGGGGGCTAGAGACTGTGTACTGGGTCAGTAAGAGGTACAAGGTTGGGCACGGCAGGCAACAATGGCTGGATGTCACTGGGCCTTGTGTGTGATGGTGGCTGGGGGTGCATGGCTGGGTACATTGAGGTGGATATGCTAGAGTGTGGGGGCAGCCGTGCAGCCAGTGGCTGGGCAGGGCTCATGGGAGCTTTAACAAAATTTGCTCTGAGCTGAAGCTAAGCCGGCTGGAGTGAGTGAGTCCTCAGGAGACCTCATGGGCATGGCACACTGCTAGGTAGCAAGTGTCCGAGCAGCCTACCTCCCTTCTATAGCCCCGTGTTTATGCTGGTGGGTGGGAGACGAAAATGGCTCCTACCAGCTCCCATGTTTATGGGGAAGTTCCCAAATCAGTGTGAACGGATGTGTCTCCCATTTTGCCCCCGGCATTGTGTAAACTGCTGTTTTTCTGTTGCTTGTTTGTACAGGCTGCTGTCTCTTTAAGGGCAGCGACCCAGCTGTCACTCGCCCTGCCTGTTCCCTAAGTGCTGAGTTAACTGACCTCTGTGCTCCAGGCTCCAAAGTCCCACTGGTTTTACAGACTCAGGGATTCCAGCCCTTCTAGTTTCTAAAGCCAGACATTGTGGGATTAGTCTTCCCTGTGTGAGCTCCTGGTGTATTTCTCTGCCTTCTCCACAGGCACTTCCCTCCCTCCTGTGGGCAGCCTCCCTCCACCTTTCTGACCTTCGTGACCTTTGAGCTACACCTTCTTGTCTGTATTGATTTATGGAGTTTGCCCTGCCAGTCTTCAGATCCCTCTCTGGTTTATAGACGTGGATGTGGGTGGTATCTAGTTGAAAATGTGGGACAAGGTGAATGCAGGGTCCTCCTACTCCCCCATCTTCCCAAGCTCCCCAACTCCCATTGGCTATTTTTTTATTAAAAACCTTCTCTATGCTTTAATTTTTTTCAGCTTAAACACACGAATTTATGCATACCAGTTTTTACTCTGCCTTCATCATGTCTAGCGAATGTTATTTTTAACCACTTTTATTTTATATACCAACCAGTGCGGATAAGCAGCTCCTCCCTCAGATCCCCTCCAGTTTCTATGAAGATCTTACTTTACCCCTTGAGCATTCTAATCCCATCTCTTGGGACACCCTGCTTCCACCTGTGTGTCTGGTCACACCCTCTGTTCTCTTCAAGACCCAATTTAAGATTTGCGTTGTGAACCCCAGTCGGTACTGAAAGCTCCCTTCTCCTCTCTCCTTGTCTGTGGTCTTTGAGAAGAGCCTAAAATGCCCTTGAAATTTGTAGAACTCAAAACCCCTTCATCTTAGCAAAACGTATTCTTAGCACTCTATTTAGGGGGCCATCCTGAGCAAGAAAGACTGAGGCAGGTTTACTAAAGTCTTGGTGTCTGGTTTAGGATTTGAGGACAGTTGACACGCTGGAGATGACCATCATTGTGCCATTAGCAGATGGAAAGTCGCCAAGAACAACCGACTCTGTTTTGCTCACCGAGGTGCAATTGTTTATTTACTCAGTAAAGAGCATAGAAGAAATCCGTACCAGGAAAGGTCAACTCTACCTCTTTAAAAATGAACTTCAAAAAAAAAAAAAAAAGAACCTCAGTTTGGGCAGTACTGTAGTCTTTGATCATTATTCCACCAAGAAGCTCTTGCTTTTTTTTTTTCTTAATATGTATAAATCCCCAAACATTATGGACATGTACCTGTTTTCTGCGGTTCATTAAATTATACTTAAGTTCATTTTTCATGTGGAAAATGAGCTTCAGGCCTGAATATGATGAATCGTTTCCTCTGTGTGGCAGCGGTGGAGGAAGTTAATTTAGTGCTGGTGCAGTAGGCTTGGTTGTCTCCCGTTTTATTCTGGGGCCGGGTGATTAATAAGATTACACTGGAGTGATCACAGCTGCCTATTTGTTCATCCCATCACCGTGGTCAGTGCGGAAGCTCTGATTTCAGGATTTTCTGGGTTTTGAAACCTAGTTTGTCATGTTCATCGTGTAATAAACTTCTGTGTCTGCACCCCATCAAATGCAAAACACAGCTAAGCGAACTTTGCGAACCATCCATGTTGTGGGAGTTTGGGTCATGTGTTTGGAAGGTGTGGAGTCCCGGCGGTGAGCAATATCCTCTGTGTAGAGGATCTCCAGGCTCTGCACTGACTGCGGTGGGGCAAGGCACTTTATACTTAGGGACCCTGATTAGTGCCAGAGAGTGGGCAGTATGCTGCAGAGGTGGGGGTGAAATTGCCAAGGGACTGATCTTACTTGGCTTTAGCATCATCAAGAAGAAAGTAAAGACGGGCCGCCTGGGTGGCTCAGTCCGTAAAGCATCTGTCTTTGCCTCAGGTCATGATCTCACAGTTCTTGAGTTAGAGCCCCATGTTGGGCTCTTTGCTGACAGCTCAGAGCCTGGAGCCTGGTTCAGATTCTGTGTCCCCCCCTCTCTCTCTGCCCCTCCCCTGCTCGTGCTCTCTCTCAAAAATAAATAATCATTAAAAAAATTAAAAAGTAAAGAGACTACATTAGTCTATTGTAAATTAGACGAAATGACGACTCTTTTCCATATTTGTTGAGATGGTGAAACACCTTGCCATTTTGTGGAGTATCAAGAAATACGTATTTAGTTAAATCTAGTTTAATATAAAGTGGGAGGTATAGATATGCGTGCACTACATGGCTCTGCTATAACAGACTTAAAAGGACGAGGTGCCGTGTCTGGGTACAGTGCCACCTTTAGACTTGGACAAGTGGGCCCCTGCCCCAGGCATCATGCCTTGAGGTGCCCTGGGCTTTAAAAAACTGTGCCTTTCTTGAAATTTTCGGAACCCCCTGGGATGCCTACAACTGTGCTCAGTGCTTTTAGTGTTGACTCATCAGGGTGTCCTGGGCCTCAATTGGGACATGAATAGGCCCCAGTGTTTTTTTCTCCCTTGGAGTATCTACAGCTCTCCACCCCACACAACGGGTTGGCCAGACACCCTGAGGCCTATGGGATCCTCCCAGGACTCCAGGGTAGGGCTCCTATGGCTGGGTCTTGGTTCTGTAGGGTAGCCTTGTGAGCTGGTAACTCCTATGGCCGGTGCTGCATTTGTGAGCCCCCACAAGATCGGGCTGTTGGAACGATGCTGATGTGATCATTTTGGGTAATGTGCACAAATGTTGGACACAGAATGAGTTTTGAGACCCTGCAGTACCTGTGGTCCACCGTTGAGTGGACTTGAGTCATTTATATGGATCCGCGTATTGGCTCTATGCCTATCTATGTTGTGAATGCAGCATCACCTCCAGTCTGCAACACCCAAGGGCAGGAAGGTTGGAGGCAGGGATCTTGTACTCATGATCTTTTGCTGTTGGAATGCAGAGCAGTTGCCCTAGCAACTGGAGTTCAAGCTCTATGTTGGGCTCTCTACTGTCAGTGCAAAGTCTACTTTGGATCCTCTGTCTCCCTCTCTCTCTGCTACTCCCCTGCCTCTCAAAAATAAACACATTAAAAAGAAAAGAATGCTGTGATTATGTCTTAAAGGGCTGAATGAAGACATGGGGTTGGAGGATGTGTTGTCATATACCATACAATTCTGAAAAGTAAATTTAACATGAATATAAAATCTTCATCCTCTTTGTAAGAACTGCACTTGTGGACTTTGTCAACGAAACACTATAAAAACTTTTGTGAGAGTCGCTGGAAGCCAGTGTTCTTGGGCAACATGACAGATGATATAGTGTCAGGAGTAATGATGTAACCGGCGTTAAATAAATGAAATTTGGAACCTGCAGAGGCAAGAAGTCCTACGTTTTTTTTCAATGGCATCATGAGTAATACTGACATTGCTACCTTTTTCTCACAGGGGGTGATAGGAAATTAGCCAGAAATGATGCATATGGCAGTAGAGAACATGAATTGATGATACCTGGGCGCGGACGGGAAGGGATGGTACCCAGATACTAAGAAGAAACTTCACATGCACTGACTGGAAAATAAACCAATATGTATGTCCACTCTACCCATTATTCTATCTCTTCGCCCACAAACTGACATGCCTTACATCACGCCTTGAATTCTGTACATTTAAAAAATCAAGGGCCACCTGGATGGCTCAGTTGGTTAAATCCCAATCTCGATTTCGGCTCAGGACATGATCTCACGATTCATGAGATTGAGCCCCACGTTGGGTTCTGTCCTGACAGTGCAGAACCTGCTTGGGATTCTCTCTCTCCCTCTCTCTCTGCCCTCTCCTGCTCACACTCCCTCTCTCAAAAAATAAATAAGCTTAAAAAAATATCAAACTGCTAACAGTAGGCAAAGGTCCCACAAAATTATTTGCTAAGGGCCCCTCATACCTTAAGTGTGGCCCCGTGAGAAAGGGTATTTGTTAGTGGTACTCAGGAAATAAGCTGAGCTCTGTACTGCCTATCAGAGGATTTCTTGTGACCTTAGACTCAAAGCTGGAATTTATTTTCCCCAATGAGAGAGGAATGTGAAGCACCCTATTTCTCAGCATGGGAGAAACAAAAGAGGGAAGAGAAAAGGTGGGAGGTAGAAGTCTGCTGGGCTGCCCAGACACAGAAAGAGAAACTGTCCTGGGGTGAGAAGTTATGGCATCAGATTCTTAGTTAAGAACGTTGCGGGGAAGCAGACTCCTAGGTAAAAGATGAACAAACACCCTGTTGTTTGAAATATGTGCTGCATGCGTTTGGGGACACAGAGAGTCAGTATTTTCTGCAGCTGGTAATTAGGAACTTTTGGAGAAGGATGTGTCCATCTATCGTATGTGTGACAGAGAACAGTGTGAGAGACGTGGTTTAAGGATGGCATAAAAAGTCCAGTGCAACTCAAAGATAAATCCAGATTATGAGTGAACCAAGCAGCACCCTTATTGAGGCCATGAGTTTTTTTTTTATTGATATATAGTTAAAAGACAATATTACATTACTTTTAGGTGTACAACATAGTGATTCACCAACTGCATACGTTAATGCTGTGCTCACTATGAGTGTAGCTGCCATCTTGTACCGCACAACACCCTTACAGTACTTTTGACTAAGTTCCTTGTGCTGTGTCTTTATTCCTATGACTTATTCCTTCCATAACTGGAAGCCTGTATCTCCCAGTCCCCTTCACCCAACCACCAGTTTGTTCTCTATATTTATGGGTTTGTTTCTATTGTTTGTTATTTTTTAAGTTCTACATATGAATGAAATCATATGATGTTTGTCTTTCTCTGACTTATATAATACCTTCCAGGTCCATCTATGTTGTGATAAATGGCAATCTCATTCTTTTTTTTTTCTTTTGAGTTTATTCATTTATTTAGAGAGAGAAAGAGAGAGAAAGTGTGTGTGTGAGAGAGAGTGGGGGAGGGTAGAGAGAGAGAGAGAATCTCAAGCAGGCTCCATCGTTAGTTCGGAGCTGATACGGCGGTCGAACTCACAAACTGTGAGATCACGACCTGAGCCAAAATCAAGAGTTGGACGCGTAACCGACTGAGCCACTCAGGTGCTCCAAGGTCTCATTCTTTTTTAATGGCCGAGTAATATTCCATTGCATGTGTGTATACCATATCTTCTTTATCTCTTCGTCTATCAGTGGACACTCAGGTTGCTTCCATGTCTTGACTTTCCTAATAATGTTGCAATAAACATAAGGGTGCTTATCTTTTTGAATTAGTGTTTTCATATTTTCATCAACACCTAATAGTGGAATTACTGAATCATATGGTAGTTTTATTTTTGAGTTTTTGAGGAACCCCCATACTGTTTTCCCCAGTAGCTGCACCAGTTTGCATTCCTGCCAACAGTGCAAGAGGGTTCCCCTTTCTCCACATCCTCACCTTGTTATTTGTCTGTATGATTCTAGCCGTTGTGACAGGTGTGAGATGATCTCTCATTGTGGTTTTGATTTGCATTTCCCTAGTAATTAGGGATGTTGACCATCTTTTCATGTGTCTGTTGGCCATCTGTAGGTCTTCTCTGGGAAAATATCTATTCAGATACCTGTCGGTTTTTAAATCAGATCATTTGTTTTTCCAGAGATCTGTTACATCTCGAATCCCCTGTAATTTTCCAGCTAATTATTGACAACTTCTTTAATCACTCAGTGAGGTACATTTTCATAATGCTTTTTGTCAGGTTGTCTTCAGCCTTTTTCTTAAGCCCCAGACCGTTCTTCGATCTTCAGGACACTTTAAAAGATTCCTGCTCTTCTGTTGTATTTCTACCAGACTCTATGCTTCTAGTTCCGCTTTAAAATAAATGCCAGTAAAATACTGCTGTCTACCTCCATCGGGAACTACCTGAGTAGCCACTCTGGTTTCTTAATGTTTTGTCCTTATTCTTCATAATGGGCATTTTTGCAACACCAGGTCTTGCCAGTAACACAACTTCTGGTTCAGCCCAACTGATTGTTACTCGCTTCTCTCCTTCTCAAGATTCTGCAATAGACATGGTCTTAGGCTGCAGAGTCAATATCTCAGTAATCAAAGTGTCACAGATGTCTTGTGATTGTTACAGTGTATAAAATCTAAAAGGTACATATTTCACTTCCCTCATTTTCTGTCAGTTTGATCAACTAAGAGGCTCACCATAAAATAGACAATATTGAGGCAGGGATGATGAGTAGATGGAAGTTACCAGAGGGATAACTTAGAAATTTATTGGACATGCACATAAAAAAAAGAAAAAAGACTCTTTCAAATGACTTCATAAAACAAGTCCCCCCCCAATATCACATAAAGTTCTTGAATATTAACTTTTTTTCAGGGACCCAGAAAAAATAAAATTACAGAACAAGCTGTGTGATTTACAAAGCTGGAATTCACCGTGGGCAATGAGGGAAGGGACACTGTGCTTTTGTAGGACCTAAATTATTGCACATAGAAACCACGGCCCTGATAACATGTATCCCTCTGCAGATTTACAGTGGATGGGGATTTAAGGGGTGTGTTGTGTCTGCCTTTGAAGAAGAGAAGTTCTTACAAGTGGAAACTGTAACCTCGAATAACTGCCCTCTCCTAGTCACAGCTACCTGTCTGGCCTCACCTCCTCTCTCTCTCCACCTGGCTGTCTGCTGCAGCCACAGTGACCCCTTACCTGGTCTTCCAGAAACATGATCGTCTTAGGAAGATGCGATCACTGGTTCCTCTGTTCTGAATGCCCCCCACCTTTTTTTCCCCCCAGAATCCTGCATAGCTTGTCTTGTTATTTCCTTTCAGTTTTATATCAAATTTCTCCAGCTACATGTAGCCTTTCTTCCTGGCCACATTATATAAAATTGGCTCATACCTTCAACACCCGCACATGTGCACGCACACATCTACTTTCTATTTTTCTTCTCCACTTTATTTTTCTTCTCAGCATTATCCCATCTCTCAGTGTAAATACAGGCCTGCCTCTGAGACTTAGAGGGTTCGGTTCCAGACCACCGCAACAAAATGAGTCAGATGATTGTTTGGGTTTCCCTGTGTGTATGCAAGTTATGCATATACCAGTGTAGTCCGTTAAGTGTGCAATAGCATTATGTCTAAAAACAGCCCATCCTTTAAGAATTCTTTATTGATAAACAGGTGCTCCCCCTCATCTGAGCTTTCAGCCATTCATCACCACTGATCACGGATCACCACAACCAATATAATGATAATGAAAAAGGTGGAAATATTGTGAGGATTTCCAAAATGTGACACAGGGGCGTGAAGTGAGCAAATACTGTTGGAAAGACGGTGCCAGTAGACTTGCTCAGTGCAGGGTTTCTGTGAACCTTCAGTGTGTAAAAAAACAAAACAAAACAAAAAAACACAATAAAGTGACGTGCAATAAAATGAGGTTTGCCTGTATTTTATTTATCCATGTTGTTTATCTTTCCCCGTCGCCACATTGGGGGATGAGGATTTTTTCTTTTCAGGTCATTGCTGTATCCCCAGCACTAGATGAGACCTAGTAGGTCCTCAGTAAATACTTGTTGAATGAATAAATCAGACTTCCAATAATCACACCAACTGTGTATAAGAGTAGGACCGTGAAACCCAGGAGGGCATAAGGAGAATGGATATCTGAACCTTCCTCTCCTTATTCTGTGCTAACTCCTGCAGTGGCTCTCCCTTAGCCAAACCCAGCTGGAATTCAGACTGAAACAGAGCCCTCTGATAAAGTCCATGCATGTCAGCTTGCAAGATAGGAAGTACAAAAACCTTGGTTTGAGAGCGTAATTCATTCCGGAAACATGCTTGTAATCCAAAGCACTTACGTATCAAAGCGCATTTCAAGAACCATTGGCTCAGTTGTGATCATGTCACATTTGGCATCATGTACTACTCGTATTATGAGACATCGCTCGTTAATCAAGTTAAAATTCATTAAAATGTTTGCCGGTCTTGCGGGACACTTGCAGAACAAGTTATGCAATCTAAGGTTTTACTGTATGTTGGAAGATAATTGGCAGATAAGCAGCGGAAGTCCCTTTTGCTATTCAGTATCCACTTTTTTTCTTTCCTTTGGTTGAAACCCAACAAAGGAGATGGATGATGTCCCACCAGCTGCAATAGAATCACATGCCAATATGTCATTCTCCACCTAAAACATGAGCTGCCAATGATGTCCTTTCATCTAAGGTAGCGAGAGGGAAAAGGGTAAGAGGTTTAGAGAAACAATTCAGCTGACATACAGTATAGCTGCTAAGGTCCCGGATTCTGTAGCTGGTCACATAGCCTTCTTCCTTCCCCATCGTACCAGTCTTCCAACACCCATCCTATATTCCCCTCACCTTTGCTGCAACCTTAACTGAGTGGTGCTCTTTATCCAGCTGGTGACCCAGACTTTCATTCCTGCAGGATCTGAGTTTTTGGGAGATCTTGTTTGTTAGATGGTTGGAGTTTCTCATTGATCATTACTGTTGGGCAGGGAGGGACTCTGGAGGGACTCTCGGTTTCACACGTAGCCCCCCATTGTGTGGCAGCAACCTACTTTCCTCCTGCTCGGTGCCCATAGTCTTGGCCAATAGGGAGACTTGCTTCTGAGGCCGTTAGCTTGTTGGCATGAGGAACCCGAAATGATCTGGGGGCATTGTGTTTGCATTTTGTTCCACACAGTTCTGTTTTCTGGTGGAATCATTCTTTCTGTGGACTGTGGGACCTCCTGGCGCACCAAGTCTAAAGTTCTTCAAGGAAGTTGTTAGATGTGTTGGGAGAGCAGTCATTCCTACTGGCCCCATTCATTCTGGCAGTGGCGGGGACAGCACTAAATATTAGCTCTTAAGACTTAGACCTCATCCTGTGACATATCACCCTGACCTTGTTCTCTACTATTGTCTCCTGCCATCGTTTAAGAATGTAAAGTTGCTATTTATTAAGATTTTTAAAAAACATTTAAGTGTTGAGAGAGAGAGAGGCAGAGCATGAGCGGAGGGGAGAGAGAGAGAGAGGGAGACACAGAATCTGAAGCAAGCAAGCTCCAGGCTCTGAGCTGTTGGCACAGAGCCCCATGTGGGGCATGAACCCACTAACCATGAGATCATGACCTGAGCCAAAGTTGGTTGCTTAACTGACCGAGCCACCCAGGCGCTCCAAAAAGTTGCTATCTAAAGTTTTGTCATTTTTTTTGGATATAAAGTTGAATAAATGCATTCTTTAATTTTGTTTAGCATGCGATACATACATTTTTTTTTCTGTTTTACAGTTCTGTGAATAATTTTCCCCCCCTCTCCTCTTTTCTGTTTATTCGTAATTGATTGGGTATAAATCTACTCAAGCCTATAGTCTCCCTAAGAAAGAGGGGATATACTTTCCTTAGTTTTCCTTCCTGGTTCCTTAGGCACTAGTAGAACTTAAGCAGGATGGGAAACATGGGCTCACACCATCATTGTCTTCATTCAGGAAGGTGAGGATCACCGGAGGAAATCAGTGCCTTTGATCTTCCTATTGGAGCTGCTCAAACGAGATCCAGGTTTCCTTTTCTTGCCTACCAACATTTGGGTCTTCTCCAAGCTCTGGTGGATTAACATCCTGTAATTCGGTTTCTTTGACTCTCTGCCAAGCTCTTTTGCCATCTCAGCTTTGTAGATTTACTGCCAGCTCTGACTTGCAGAGTTGAGTGTAGATTTAGTCTGTTTCTGTGCCTGTGGTCCATCTGGCTCTCCTTACCCAGCTTTACTTCTATTCATCTCTACTCACTGGATAAGGAAGCTTAAATGCTTTGCAGTGTTGGTCTTTTACAGCCTGGTGCTCATACAGTCCATGCAGGCATGTCTCCATGGGTAAATTCAGAGAACCTCTATTCCATGCATGTGCGGAACAATGAGTATGTCTATAGCAGCTTGGGTGTCTCTGTAAGTCCACATACAGTAGTCAGTCAAAACAAAACAAAACAGTGATTTGATGTGATTACTCTTGCTATAACTGATAGCTTAGAGAATTTGGCCTCAGTCTGGAACAAACTTCAAAGTATGGCAAATGAATGACCTTAATTTTCTGGGTCAAAAATAACACTGTGAGCATCCCAAAGTAAATGGAAAACCTGTATGGTGTCCTAGGCAGGATTCTTCAAATGACATGTTCAAATTTTATCCAATATACTTTTTTTGTTTTATCACATGTCAGTGAAAATACGTCTGTAAAGGAATTCCTCCCCCCTTTATTAGACTCCGTACTGTATGTATGTCTTGACCTTTGTGCTCCTGCTGTCCTAAAAGGGTTGTCAAAAGAGTTTTCTGGTTTGGAAAATATTCTTTGGACCAAAGTGACCCCCAAGCCTTACTTAATTCTCTGTCTCCACTTTCTTTCTTGTTATTGTGGCAGGTATGCCTTATTCCCTTTTCAGGTTTTCCGTTGTTGAAAGAAGGTATTATTTAAGTTTTATCCAGGTTGATCAAAGTTGTTTTCAGAGGAAGTATTGGTAGGAATAACCTAGCCGATCTTAACAAAAATCTGGAAGTGTGCCATGAAGTTTTGGAGGGTGGCCTCAGACGTTGGCAGAGAGGGAGATGCTAAGTCATACTACCCAACCCGATCCCACTCAATCTGTTTGATCTTATATTGTACACCCCTTCTTGGTGCTGGGCCTCATACTTCTTTTCCATTTTTCTTCTCTCTTGCTTGCTTTATTTTTTTTTTATAATAGTTTATTTTCAAATTGGTTTACATATAACACCCAGTGTTCATCCCAACATGTGCCCTTTTTAATGCCCATCACCCCCTCTACCCCTCCCTCATCCCCCTTACCCTCAGTTTTTTTCTTAGTCTTTGAGAGTCTCTTATGTTGGCTTGCTTTATTTTTAATATTTTTTATGTTTATTTATTTTTGAGAGAGAGAGACAGCATGAGCAGGGGAGGGGCAGAGACAGAGAGGGATACACAGAATTTGAAGCAGACTCCAGGCTCTGAGTCGTCAGCACAGAGCCCGACGTGGGGCTCGAACTTAAGAATGGTGAGATTATGACCTGAGCTGCAGTCAGTTGCTTAACCGACTGTGCCACCCAGGCGCCTCCAGCTTGTTCTCTGTATTTACAAGTATGTGTCTGTTTTTTGTTCGTTTAAAGTTTTTATGTAAATTCCAGTTAGTTAACATACAATGTAATATTAGTTTTAGGTGTACAATATAGTGATTCATTATTTCCATATGACACCCAGTGCTCATCACAACAAGTGCCCTCTTTACGACCCATCCTCCCACCAACCTCCCCTCTGGTGACCATTAGTTTGTTTTTGAGAGTTAAGAATCTTTCTTGGTTTGCCTCTCTCTGTTTTTCCCCTTTTGCTCTTATAATTGAAATCCTATGATATTTGTCTTTCTCTGACTGACCTATTTCACTTAGAATAATAGTCTCTGGTTCCATCCATGTTGTTGCAAATGGCAAGATTTCATTCTTTAAAAAAAATTTTTTTTAATGTTCTTCAGAGAGAGAGAGAGAGAGAGAGAAGAGAGAGAAGAGAGAGAAGAGAGAGAAATGGCATGGGCAGGGGAAGGGTAGAGAGAGAGGGAAACACAGAATCTGTAGCAGGGTCCAGGCTTCCAAACTGTCAGCATAGAGCCTGACGTGGGGCTTGAACTCATGAACTGCACGATCATGACCTGGGCCGAAGTTAGATGCTTAACCAACTGAGCCACCCAAGTGCCCCACGATTTCATTCTTTTTGATGGCTGAGTCGTATTCCAGTATATATATATATACATCACATCTTCTTTATCCATTCATCCACAGATGGACACTTGGACTGTTGCATTAATTTGGACTAGTGTGGATAATGCTGCTGTATGTTTTTTGTTTGTTTTTATCTCTATCATCCTTAGTGTGTGAAATGTATGATACCTTGGGTTTTAGATGTTTCTTTATTATTTCAAATCGTCTTGATGGAGCCTGGCAGTGTAGATTGAAGACCATAAATATAGCATAAGCATCAGTTAAGTGCCCCAGAAATTAGTCTTCGGTAAGGTCTTGTTTAATGTCTCTATTATAACAATATAGATAGGAGCAATGGGTGCTAAATAAATGAACAAAAGTGCATTTTGTGTCACGAACAAGTGTATAAAATGACCGTAACTACTGACAGTCGTGTTTAGTTCACTTATGATTAGACTATTCTGAAAGATAAATGAACATTGATGCTCTGTTGAAAGGAACCTTTCACGCACTCTGATCTCACCAGGAAGAGAGAACAGGAATAAGGAAAGATTCCCGTACTCCTTCCCTGAGTGCCCAGTACTGATAAGGATGCTTTCATAACTAGAAAAACCAAAGTACATTTTTTTGTGGTTTTCTTGCCTTTGCCTAAATTTAGGAAACATAATTAATGGATTTCTGTCTCATGAAGGCATTATTTGGACTTGATATATGAATCTGTTATTTATAATAGTTTCTGATCCAATTAGACTTATTTATTACTTCTGAAATAGATTGTTCCACTGTTATTCTAAAGCCAAGAACATGCCCTAGTCTAGAGAATAGACTAATACAGACCAGGGAGTTTTATTTCCCTGATTCTTTGTGTGAGGGAAGATTTATCTGCCGTTTCCTTTAAAAATATCTTCTTGACTTGGAGCGCTTGGGTGGCTCAGTCATTTAAGCCACTGGCTTCTACGAGCTCATGGTTCGTGAGTTCAAGCTCCATGTCAGACTCTGTGCTGACAGCTCAGAGCCCGGAGCCTGCTTCAGATTCTGTGTCTCCCTCTCTCTCTGTCCCTTGTCCGCTCATGCTTGATCTCTCTTTCAAAGAATAAATAAACATTAAAAAAATTAAAAAAGAATATCTTCTTGACTTCACACAGGGTTTTCTTAAGTGGTAGAGGCCTTTTACTGAAGCTAACCGTTCCCCGCGTATGTTAGAATGTGCTGTTCTGTGTGTACTCAATAAAGCATGTGGTCTGCGCAAAACAAAAATACCTTCTCGAAAATGGCAATAGCAATGTTGACCCTTAAACAGTATAGGGGCAACAGGTGACAACCCCTTGCATAATAGAAAATCCATGTATAACTTATGACTCTCCCAAAACTTCTAATAGCTTACTGTTGGCCAGAAGCTGTTGACACCTGATCTAGAGGTAGAATTAAAAACGTTGTGTTTGACAGCAAGTAGACCACTTCGACATCTTTGATGTTGACTCTTGGGGTCCTGGGTGGCCAGGAGCATTGTCTGATATCAGAAGAATTTTAAAAGGGCATTCCTTCCTTGCAAGGTTCTTTATGACTTCAGGAACAAAGCATTGATGGAACTAATCCAGAAAAAGTATTCTCATTGTCCAGGCCATCTCGTACAACCAAAAGACTGGTAGCTAGTGTTTATGGATTCCCTTCAAGACTCGAAGTCAGCAACGTCATAGATGAGGGCAGTCCTGTTCACAAAACTAACTGCATTTGCACCCAGCAGTAGAGTTAGCTTCTCTGTTCCTGCCTTAAATCCTGGCACTTGCTTCTCTTCCTTACTAATGAATGTCTTTTGTGACATCTTTTCCAGAACAGGATACTTTTATCTGCATTAAAACCTATTCGGGGGGCACCTGGGTGGCTCAGTCGGTTAAGCGTCCTGCTTTGGCTCAGGTCATGATCTCACAGTTCAAGAATCGAGCCCCACATCAGGCTCTGTGCTGACAGCTCATAGCCTGGAGCCTGCTTCGGATTCTGTCTCTCTCTCTCTCTCTCTCTCTCTCTCTCTCTCTCTCTCTCTCTGCCCCACCCCCCACTTGTGCTCTGTCTCTCTCTCTCTCTCCCCCCCTGTCAAAAATAAATTTAAAAAAAAACATTAAAAAATAAAAAAATTCAGGCAAGAACTCCTTTCTACTCAGTGATTTTCTAAATGGTGTCTGGCAACTCATCTGCTGTCTCCCGGTCAGCTGAAGCTCCTTCTCTTATTTTGACATTTCTTAAGCCAAATCTCTTTCCAGTATAATCAAACTGTACTTTGCTGGCAATAATTTGCCAGCTTTAGGTCCTTCCTCTTTTTCTATAGTTACGGTTTTGTTTTTAGTGTTGGTGACACACAATATTAACAAAAGTTTCAGGTGTACGACATAGCGATTCAGCATCTCTATACATCATGCTCTACTCATCAGAAGTGTTACTACCATTTGTCCCCATACAGTACCTTTACACAATTATTGCCCTATTCCCTACACTGTGCCTTTTATCCCCATGACTTATTTGTTCTATAACTGGAAGCCTGTGTCTCTGACTCTCCTTCATCCATTTTGTCCATCTCCCCCATTCCCCCTTCCCTTTAGCAACCATCAGTCTGTTCTCTGTGTTTATAGGTCTATTTCTACTTTTTATTTATTCGTTTTGTTTTGAGTGAAATCACATGGTACTTGTCTTTCCCTTTCTGACTTGTTTCACATAGCATAATACTCTGTAGGTCAACCCATGTTGTGATAAATGGCAAGATCTCATCCTTTTTTTAAAAAATACATGTATTTATTTTTGAGAGAAAGAGAGAGAGAACATGAGCAGGGAAGGGGAAGGGAAAGAAAGGGAGACAGAGAATTCAAATCAAGCTTCATGCTGTTAGTGCAGAGCCCAACTTAGGGCTCAAATTCATGAACTGTGAGATCGTGACCTGAGCTGAAGTTGGACACCTAACCAACCAAACCACCCAGGCACCCCAAGATTTCATCCTTTTTTATGGCTGTGTACTATTTGTGTGTGTGTGTGTGTGTGTGTATCAGATCTTCTTTATCCAACGTAAGTGTTGCTTCCATATTTTGGCTCTTGTAAAAAATGCTGCAGTGAACATAAGGGTGCATGTATTTTTTTGAGTTCGTGTTTTTGTCTTTGGGCAAATACCCAGAAGTGGAATTACTGGATCGTATGATTGTTCTATTTTTAATATTTTGAGGAACCTTCATACTGTTTTCCACAGTGGCTGTACCAGTTTGCATTTTCTACCCAACATTCCTTTTCCTCTACATCCTCGCCAATACTTGTTATTTCTTGTCTTTTTGATTTTAGCCATTCTGACAGGTGTATGGTGAAATCTTATTGTGGTTTTGATTTGCATTTCCCTTATGATGAGTGATGTTGAGCATTGTTTCATATGACTTGGCCATCTGTGGTATTTCTTTGGAAAAATGTCTGTTCACATCCTTTGCTCATTTTTGTAATGGAATTTTTTTAAATTTGTTTTTTGTTCTTGTTTTTGGTGTTGAGTTGTATAAGTTCTTTATATATTTTGGGCATTAATCCCTTATTGAATGATATCCTTTGCAAATATCTTCTCCCATTTAGTAGGTCGCCTTTTTGTTTTGTTGACAGTTCCCTTTGCTGTGCAAAAGCTTTTAATCTGACATAATCCCAATAGTTTATTTTTGCCTTTGTTTCCCTTGCCTTAGGAGGCATACCTGAAAAACATTGATTCACTTTCCTATTACTTTAAGTTGTCATATAATGACTTAGCTTTTTCTTAAATCATATTAGAATATATAGCCTGCTTTCTGATAGCAATCCTGCACCCATATAAAAGCTGCATTTTCAGGGCACCTGGGTGACTCAGTCAGATGAGTGTCCAACTCTTGATTTCAGCTCAGTTCATGATCTCAGAGTTGTGGGATGGAGCCCCACATTGGGCTCTGCACTGAGCGTGGAGCCTGCTTTGGAATCTCTCCCTGTCCCTCTGCCCCTCGCTCCTGCTTGTGAGCTCTCCCATTAAAAATATAAATAAAATTAAAACCGTGCATTTTCTATATGAGATAAAAAAGTCATTTGAAAAGAGTGCAAGATTTTCACACCTTCTGGTAGATCTGCAGTGATGGCTTCACAAATTTCCTTTTTTTTTTTTTTTTAATAGTTCTTACACTGGATTCCTTTATCTTGAAATGGTTGGCAACTGCAGCTGCAGATCTCAGTCTAATGTAGATATCAAGCAGTTCAACTTTTTCTTGTAATGTTGTGATTTTTCTCTGCTTCTTGGGAGCACTTTTAGCATCACCAGTGGCACATCACATGGGTCCCAAGGTGTTCGTCAAGGTTTATGGTATTGCTCTGAACATGATGAAATACACACGCAAACCATGAGAGATCACCTTTTACGGTAACACACAATTTACTGGAGAGATGAACTGCTCACGCGGAGATAATTAGCATCACATGGCATTTTAAGTAGCTACGACGCTTGAGCTCGCTGTAATAGCAATAGGAAGTGGCTACAAAATTATTACAGTAGGACCGTATGTACTACAGTGAATTTTATAAGGTTCCAATTTAATACTGCATCTTTATATTTGTTTACATTTCTTTCGACTGTGAATGGTGCCATGTACGGTGTTAGTAGGCCTAACTTTTGACAAATTTTATGTTCTTCTAATAGATTTGTGTATGTGATAAAATGGTAGTAAATGATAAAATAGACTAGTATCTACTTTATGCATTTATGACATGACTAACTTTAAAAAAATTTTTTTTCCGGTATTTCTAGGCTATGCAGTTCGTATGTGAGATTTTTCAAATTGATATACATCTCCAAAAAGTTTTCCAATATACTTATTGAAAAAATCTGCATATAAGTGGGCCTCTGCAGTTCAAACCTGTGCTGTTCAAGGGTCAGCTGTAATAGGACTTTAACTTGGCATAGGCACTGACTGATTTTGATTTGCTATTTTGGTTGCGATTATTGATGTTCCTTAAAATCACTTGTTGAGGGAACAAAAAAGTAGGCAAGCTCAACTCTGTGTGTTGTCTGGCCTCTTAACCTCCCTTGTAGTTAGAGAAATCCAGGGAAGCAAGTGGTATACTGCTCACGTCTCTGCGATCCTTGGTTATTGAGACACCAGAGCCCTACTGGGGCCTTAAAAGTTATGTCCTCTTGGTGACATCTGTCGTGTCTCTTTGTGGTCTGTGAAAGCTGCTGTGGGTTTATTTAAAAGAAACTCAGATCTGGGGCTGCTGGGTGGTTTATTCAGTTGAGTGTCCGCCTCTTGGTTTTGGCTCAGGTCATGATCTTACGGTTTGTGGGATTGAGCCCTGAGTCAGGCTCTATGCTGATGGCATGGAGCCCGTTTGAGATTCTGTCTCTCTCTTTCTCTCTCTCTCTGTTTTCTCTCTCTCTCTGTTTTTCTCTCTCTCTCTCTGTTTTTCTCTCTCTCTCTCTCTCTTCTCTCTCTCTCTCTCTCTCTCTCTCTCTCTCTCTCTCTCTCTCTCTCTCTCTCTCTCTCTCTCTCTCTGCATGTCTTGCTGTCTGTCTCTCTCTCAGAATAAATAAACTTAAAAAAAAAGAAACTCAGATCTTCATATCGAGCATCTATTTATAAATAAGTGAAAATCTTAAAGATAAACAGATATTTAACACTAATACCACATTTCTATAGGTTATCAATGCCCACCAGCATGGTAGGCATCCTGGCCATGTAAGAAGCCTGTTGGTATTTTACCAATGGTTAAAAATATATATAGGGGTGCCTGGGTGGCTCAGTTGTTTAAGTGTCTGAATTTGCCTCAGGTCATGGTCTCACAGTTTTGCGGGGTTTGTGGGCTCTGTGCTGACAGTTCGGAGCTTGGAGCCTGCTTCAGATTCTGTGGCTCCCTCTTTCTCTTTCTCTGCCCCTCCCCTGCTCGTGCTCTCTCTCTCTCCCTGTCTTTCAAAAATAAACAAAAAAAAATTTAAAAAATGTATATAGATAGTGGTTTTTTTTTTCTTGTATCACAAGGAGGTAGCGGTAGCCAATTTATTTCTTCCTCGTTACTATAGAGGCCACTTCTCTAATTTGCTATTTTGACTCCATTTCAAGATAACATCTGTCTAATCCTACAAATTTATTGCTCCTGAACCCTATTGGCTGAATATCTATAACCTATAAGGAGCACTCTGCTCAGATTTCCATATCGCAGTTGATTCTCATGTACCCTGGGCAGAGATTCCTAATTCATCTCGAGGTGCTCTTTTACCAGCTTCTCTTCCATCCCCTCCTGGGAGAGGCTCAGGGCGAAGGCTTCTCTCTCCCCTCCTCTCTCTCCAGGCTAGTTACTCTACCTTAGCAAGGAATTTTTATTACCATCTGTAGAGCAGAATTTCATACTCCACAGTACTTTTTACTTTATGGTAAAAACAATATGCTTAGTCCTCTTAGCTTTGGGTCTTGATTCTTACTGGGGAATTTTTGAATGTAGAAAACAGCCTCTCTCTCTCTTAATGATGCATCTCTTATAATTAAAAGCTTGGCTTTTCTGCTGTTTTTTGAGAAAGAGCCTATTTTGCAGTACTTTTCCCTGGCATTCCAGCTATAAAAATTCTAATTTTCCTCAAGGCAAACGGTGTCTCTCGTTGAACGGAGGGAAAGCCAAAAATGCGGAAATGCAAAGAAGTAAAGCACATTATGTGGTATTTCTCTCAGGCTGGAATAGCGGCAAGCACGTGGGATTCTGAGGGTTTCTGGTCAAAGGTAGGGCGCAAACACATGTATGGAGCACAGATGCATATACTTCGCGAATCATTTTTTAAAACTACGTTAAAACAAATGTAAAAAGGCATAAAATAAAGGTGGAAAGGGAAGGCAGCAATGTCAGAAGACTTTTTGAAATAAGAAAAGGACTTAGTTGATCTGAGATTGCTGAATCTTAGGCCAATCTCAGAGACATACAGGAAGCACTCTTTTGCATAGCGGATCTGAAATGTGCCCCCAAATATTGGTAGCCCCAGATAACTCAGAAGGTGAAGGTGAAGGTGGTGCTAAAACCACTTTCCCTCCTCCCACTAAAAACTGTGCCTACTCCAAGCCAACGGTAAATTAATTTTTCTTTGTAGGTAAGAAACCAGGTGTTGGTGAACAGGGCACATAAAAGGGAAGAGAACAAAACTGAAACATAGACATTAAATGAAATGTTGTATATGAATATTAAGACCCCCTTCTCCTGCAGATCTCTTTTTCCACTGGGCTTATAAAACTTGAGTGATTGGAAGATTTTTTTCTTGGATTTCTGACAAGCCTGAGAGAAGATACTTAAAGACACTGATACCAGGGTTTTTGCAGTAAAAGAAGAGCCAGATTCCCTTGTATAAAGGTCATAGTTGTGCATCCCACAGAAGTTCCAGGCAGTTTTTAACATATGAGCAGATAGGCAATAATGAACAGTCATGCGAGGGAGTGACAAAGATAAAAGATTTCAAAACAAAACTCACGAGATGACTGTAAAACCTGCAAGAAGCTAATCAGGAAAGTTAAAGCTTTCAGAAACTGATCATTAGAACTGTTAGGCATAAGAGAAATTACTAGATCTGTGAAGGAAGAACAAGATACAGTTTTTGAAGGAATATTCTGTGAAGAGTCATGGAAATTAATATATACATATGGAAAATTGGAAAGAAAAGTCAGTTCAGAAATTCAGTAGTGGCTATACCATATCCGAAAAACAGAAAATGGAAAGGAGAAAAGCATTAAAAAATGAATTCAAGAAAAATTTCCACAATCAAATAATTGAATTTCCTGGAACAGCAGATGAAAACAGATTCATACCAAGGCATAGCATGAAACAGAACCCTGGAGACAAACAGAAGTTTCTAGAGGGAGAGGTGTGGTGATGGTATTATATAAAAGATTAGAAATCAGAAGAGTTTCAGAGCTCCTCACAGCAAATGGAAGCTGACAAACAGTGGAGTAATGTCTTCAGAAATTTGAGGATAAACAATTTCCAACCGAAAATTGTATACCCAGCGAAACTATCAATCAAATGTGGTAAAACCAGGAAGGATATTTTCAGACATGCAAAGCCTTAAAACATTTTAACTCCTGGGGTACCTGGGTGGCTCAGTCAGTTAAGCATCCTACTCTGGATTTCGGCTCAGGTCATGATCTTGTGGTGTGTGAGTTTGAGTCCCAAGCCCTGCTTGGGATTCTCTCTCTCCTTCCATCTCTGCCCCTCCCTTTTTTTTTTTTTTTGATTTTTTAAAATCAATTTATTGTCAAATTGGTTTCCATTCAACACTCAGTGCTCATCCCAACAAGTGCCCTCTTCAGTGCCCGTCACCCTTCCCCCCCCTCCTTGTCTCCCTCCCTCTGTGTGGCATTTTCCCCCCCTCTTCCCGTCCCCAATGGTTTTCTGCTGAGTCTCTCAAAATCCACCTAAGCATGGAAACATATGGTATCTGTCTTTCTGTGGCTGACTTATTTCACTTAGCATAATACCTTCCAGTTCCATCCATGTCGCTACACATGGCCAGATTTCATTCTTCCTCATTGTGCATAGTATTCCATTTTATATACATAACATATCTTCTTTATCCATTCGTCAGTTGATGGACACTTAGTCTCTTTCCATGATTTGGCTATTGTTGAAAGTGCTGCTATAAACATCAGGGTACATGTGCCCCTATGCATCAGCACTCCTGTACCTTTGGGTAGATTCCTAGCAGTGCTATTGCTGGGTCATAGGGTAGTTCTATTTCCATTTTTTTGAGGAAACTCCACACCATTCTTTAGAGTGGCTGTCGCAATTTGCATTCCCACCAACAGTGTAAGAGTGTGCCTGTTTCTCCACATCCCCGCCAGCATCTGTAGTTTCCTGATTTGTTCATTTTAGCCACTGAGGTGGTATCTCAGTGTGGCTTTGATTTGTATTTCGCTGATAAACCTTGAGCATTGCTTTATGTGTTTGTTGGCCATCTGGATGTCATCTTTGGAGAAGTATCTATTCATATCTTCCGCCCATTTCTTCACTGGATTATTCGTTTTTTGGGTGTGGAGTTTGGTAAGTTCTTTATAGATTTTAGATACTAGTCCTTTATCTGATATGTCATTTGCAATCATCGTTTCCCATTCTGTCGGTTGCCTGTTAGTTTTGTTGGTTTTTCCTTTGCAGTGCAGAAGCTTTTTATCTTGATGAGGTCCCAGTAGTTCATTTTTGCTTTTAATTCCCTTGCCTTTGGAGATGTGTCAAGTAAGAAATTGCTGCAGCTCAGATTAAAAAGATTTTTTCCTGCTTTTTCCTCTAGGGTTTTGATGGTTTCCTGTCTCACATTCAGGTCATTCATCCATTTTGAGTTTATTTTTGCGAGTGGTGTAAGAAAGTGGTCTAGTTTCATTCTTCTGCATGTTGCTGTCCAGTTCTCCCAGCACCATTTGTTGAAGAGGCTGTCTTTTTTCCATTGGATACTCTTTCCTGCTTTGTCAAAGATTAGATGGCCATATGCTTGTAGGTCCATTTCTGGGTTCTCTATTCTATTCCATTGGTCTATGTGTCTGTTTTTGTGCCAATACCATAATGTCTTGATGATTACTGCTTTGTAGTAGAGGTTAAAGTCTGGGATTGTGATGCCTCCTGCCTTGGTTTTCTTCTTCAATATTACTTTGGCTATTCTGAGTCTTTTGTGGTTCCATACAGATTTTAGGATTGTTTGGTCTAGCTTTGAGAAGAATGCTGGTGCAATTTTGATTGGGATTGCATTGAATGTGTAGATTGCTTTGGGTAGTATTGCCATTTTAAGAATATTTATTCTTCCCATCCATGAGCATGGGATGTTTTTCCATTTCCTTGTGTCTTCCTCAGTTTCTTTCATAAGTTTTTTATAGTTTTCAGCGTAGAGATCTTTTACATCTTTGGTTAGGTTTATTCCTAAGTATTTTTTGGTTTTTGGTGCAATTGTGAATGGGATTCGCTTCTTTATTTCTCTTTCTATTGCTTCATTGTTGGTGTATAGAAATGCAACTGATTTCTGTACATTGACTTTGTATGCTGCAACTTTGCTGAATTCATGGATCAGTTCTAGTAGGCTTTTGGTGCATTTTGTCTGGTTTTCCATGTAAAGTATCATGTTGTCTGCGAAACGTGAAAGTTTGACTTCATCCTTGCCAATCCCGATGACTTTTATTTTGTTTTGTTGTCTGATTGCTCATGCTAGGACCTCCAACACTATGTTAAATAGCAGTGGTCAGAGTGGACATCCCTGTTCTGTTCCTGATCTCAGGATCTGCCCCTCCCTTAATCGCTCTGTCTCTCTCAAAAATAAGTAAGTATACTTAAAAAAAAAAAACCAAAATATTTTAACTCCTAAGAACTCTTGCTTGGGAAGCCACAAGGGAAGTTTTGCTCCATTAAAATAAGAGAGTCCATGAAGAAAGAGCAATTAATGGGATTTGGGGAATAAGAAATGCAACTCAAGGAGGAGATGGAGAGCGTACACAGGATGCACACTGATAGTACAGAGGGCCACGATCTTGAGTGGAACAGGTCAGAAAGCTCTGGGAGTAATGTCTCCAGTAGAGGAAAGTGACAAAAAGAATACTTGGCATATTAGGGTACTAAAAGATTTGGAGAATCGGAGAGGAGTGAAAATAGATTAATGTTAAGCACATGTGACACTAGAATAGTTAATAAATCTGAAGAAAACAAGGTTGTACCAGAAAAATATAATCAAAGTATACTATGGCACAAAGATTAAATGGTCATGCTAATGTAAACCCTGAATAGAGTGTATTACTATTTGGGGAGAATGGTAGGGGAAGGAACAATGGATATGGTGTTGGAAGTGTTGGAAGGTATAGAAATGGTGAAAGAGTCTCATCTTTCATTGTGAAAAACAACTGTTAATCTCTTTCTCCCTTGCCTGCCCCTTCCTGTTCACCCCAATCAGGTAGTGCACCGTAAATGTGATTATTTACTGATGCAGAGAGAGATGCCAAGAGAGAGACAGCTCAAAGACTTCTAGGATGTTAACTCTGGGGGTTGAGAATGGTGGAAGGTAGACCTACAAAGACCAATGCTTTTCATCATCAGCCCTTTAGAATAACTTCCCATGTAAAACCCTGTGTTGGTATATCGATTAAAACAAAAACTTAATTAAAAACAGAAGGAAACAGCCTAAGATTGGAGATAAAACTGTGTTCCAATCCCAAGTCTGTTGTTTCCTTACTGTGTGACTTATGCTCTCTGAGCCTCCTTCCTGGGAAAAATCACAACTAAATGAGATAATTTATGTAAATCACTTAATGATAGGAAGCACTAACCTTGAGTAAGTTGTAGTAAATGGGAGGCATTCGGTTTAGCTCTGTATGTTTTCTAAGCCTCTGAGCGGGAAACTTAACGTGAACAAGGTTCAGGAACACATGCAAAGTCAAACAGCTAAAAAGCATAGAAACCACATTTGACTCAGAGTCTGGGCTCTGTGCTTGGGCTGCCTTCTTTTTCCTGCATTTCCTTGTTGATAGAAACAACTTTTTCATCTTTATTCATGTATCTAGTATAGTACCAGACCCATGATAGGCAATTAACTAATAGTAGAACCAATATTAGGCTGTGAGTTCAATAATTTTTCCCTTGCAGTTGAATTATTGGTTCTGTATATTCACAGGCCATGATGTTCACCCATTTTAGTTAAGGTAATAGAAGGAAGAATATATTCAATGTGTAGTGTACTACACTATTAAAAAAATGATTAGGGGCGCCTGGGTGGCTTAGTCAGTTGAGCGTCCGACTTCCACTCAGGTCATGATCGCGGTCTGTGAGTTTGAGCCCCGCGTC
The DNA here is from genome assembly GCA_030068075.1 of Paguma larvata. Lineage (NCBI taxonomy): Eukaryota > Metazoa > Chordata > Mammalia > Carnivora > Viverridae > Paguma > Paguma larvata. The sequence goes on along the minus strand of CM057826.1, from coordinate 140,372,880 downwards.
GGGCTCTGTGCTGACAGCTCAGAGCCTGGAGCCTGCTTCACATTCTGTGGTCTCCCTCTCTCTCTGCCCCTCCCCCACTCATGCTCTGTCTCTCTCTGTCTCAAAAATAAATAAATATTAAAAAGAAATTAATAGCCCACCCCAAGGTTTTAAACATGTGCCAAAAATATTTCTTGAAACACTGTGGCAATTCTTTTTCACTAAGGAATCTATAATGTTTGTCCTTTAATTCCCTGTTCCATCTCTAAGTACATGTGTGTCCTTCATGCACACATCAGAGAGGAGAACATAGAACTAGACTTTGGATACATCATTTTAATTTGTGTTGTCTTGAAGCAAACCAATCACATAGATATCATCCTATGTGGGAAAGCTGCACAAAAGGACCCAGAGTAGATTAAAAAATGAAAACTTAGCATAGCATCATGAAGCTTAGATATGATAGTTTGTCTTAGAGACAGAAATAACACGACAAAGGACAGGGCGGTCCTAACTCATACCTAAGTCTTAAAGAAACGTAACTTTCTAAGCTTAGTACCACCTACTTTATTATCTCCAGAAATTGAGAAGGAATCAGAAAAAAGCAACAAGAATTTTAAGGAGCTGACAAAATGATTTATGAGAAAAGATGAAATGAATTAAACAAGAATTGCTTGGTGTTATAGGTGGAGGGGCAGAAAAATAATTGTACCTTTACCCTAGCGCCACAAAGATAGGAGACTCCAAGGCAGCCAGGCAATCGAAGCTTATATGGCATCGTAAGCTAAGGGAAAGTATAGGGTACTGGGGCTTCAAAGTGGGGGATGCAGTTCACAGGAGGATGAGAGGAGAAGATGATAAAATTCTTTGGTAATCAGATGATTGCCCTGACATGCAGATAAGTCTCTTAAGTGAAAAGATTATCTCTGGTAATAGCTCTCGTACTGAGACAGGTAGGTGCCCTTTCTTTTAGGCATTTAAGGGGGCGGTAAAATGGTTTTCTTCAGTCTGCTTGGTCTTGATGATTGTCTTTCAGCTCAAAATAATCCTTAAGCCAAAGAGGCATGTTCCGGGAGACATGTAGCATGTACTCCTCTACGTAGTGATAAAGAAATACAATGATATTGCATATCTGGAAAATGGCAACCTTGAAGGAAACAATGGGGTGAGTAATTACAGTGACGTTTCACCGAAGTTTGTTGTTTTATTTTAAATATTTATCTATTGAGAGAAGGAGAGAGGGGGAGGGAGGAGCAGAGAGAGAGGAGAAAGAGAGTCAAGCAGGCTCAGCACTGTCAGCGCAGAGCCCTGCTTGGGGCTCAAACCCACGAGCCACGAAATCATGACCTGAGCCAAAATCAAGTCAAATGCTTAAATGACTGAGCCACTCAGGCATCCCTGAAGTTTGTTGTTTTTAAATCAATTGCTATAGAGAGCATAAGGAAACATTTAAAAATATTTTAAATGGAACTAAGTTAAATATAACCTTCCAAAGAATAGAATTTTATGAAAAAATTTTTAATTACTACTTCTATCTTATATGTTGACCAGGTGGTCAAAATTTTTCAGTAATCTCTAGATTAATATCTTTATCATGTCCATATTTAAATTTATAGCTAAAAACTGTAATATTTTTCAAAGATAAAGAGAAAGTTGAAATTCTGCATTTTTTTGGGTCGGAAAACAGATTGACAGTGAACCCAGTGACCGTTCTGTTATATTTGTGCAAAGAAATGTGTTAGTGTGTTCTGTACCTCAAGAGAATATTCTGTAAGTATATTTGTTGTCTTGAGTGCATTAATATTTTATCTGTGACAAAGTACCAACAAAGAATCTTCGTTTTAGGAGGATTAAGTTTAGGAGGATTAGTTCTAGTATGTGTCTGTTTTATTCACCGTCATATCTCCACCATCCGGCACAGTGTTGGGGATCTAGAGGCGTTCAGTGAGTATTTTTGAGTTACATGATTCTATACTGTTTTCATCAAGAGTCAGAAAATAAAATTTCCTTCAAGCTGTGTATGTGCTCTTCGAGTTGACACGAGGTTATAGGTTTAGTAACCCAATGGAGAATCCAAGTCTTTTTCTCCTTGGAGCCAGAAGTTGGATGTATATTTTTATCTGAATAGCCAATAACATTATTATTAACTTGACCGGTTCATTCAGGGTAACCTCCCTTTAGAGCTATCTCCATCCTCTCAGTCTTGAACGAGAAACTTTAATAAATACAGACACCCAAGTTCCACTCTGGTGAAGCAGATTTTCTGGGATGACCTTCAGTATTTGTAAGGGGGGAAGAAGAGGAGAGGAAGGAGAAGGATCCTTCTGAACATTTTTTTTTCAAAAATCAGAAGTTGTTCTACAGGGATGCCTGGGTGGCTCAGTTGGTTAAGGATCTGACTCTTGATCTCAGCTCAGGTCATGATCTCAGGGGCATGAGTTCAAACCCAGCATTGCGCTTTACGCTGGGGTATGAAGCCTACTTAAAAAAAAAGTTGCACTACATATCGATCAATGAGTTGCTTTTTAAAAAATCTAACAAATTATCGTAAACTTTTAGATTTGTTCATAGAGTTTATGTAGAATATGCACAATTGAATGAAAAGTCAAAATCTCTTGCTTTCCAACTATATATCTGGACCAGACCAGATTATGTTTTTTCATGTGCTTCAACCTAAGCAGCATATTTCATTGGTTCAAATGCAGAAACACGTTGGAAATTACAGTTGTTTATTGTTAAGCCAGACATTAAGAGATTGGCAAAATGTGTGAAACAGTGCCACTTCTGTCATATTTTTTGTTTTACAATATTGTTTTTCATATAAATATGTTATCTGTCTTCTGATATGGTTTCTTATTATTTTAAAATTAATTAATAAATACATATTTAAGAGATTTCTTGTTTTTAGTTTCCTGTATGATAAAATTTGGAGATTTGTTGGCATATAGAATGAGGTTTCTTTCAAGCTTCCAGAAAGCCACTTAGTGAACCTTTTGTTTGGGGCTACATCTGGAATATCTTGTCTGTATGGCCAACTTCTAGTCATTAGCTTATTGCCCTATACTTGCCTGATACCCTCTATGGATCTTACAGAGTTAGAGCCTTATAGTATTGCTTTCCATACACTGTACCCGTGTGTTCTTTCTAAGCTGTTAACCCCAGAAGGATACCTGGTGTGAAAGTAACATTTAGACATGGAATAATTAGTCCTTAAAAGATGCTATGAGTAATTCGATACAGATATTTGTTAACATTTGTATAAATACACTTTGTATTTTACCACCTGGGAATTTTAGATAGGAATTCTTACTTCGATTACAGTGTGAATTTCTAGTTTGATAGCAAGCAAAATGAGTTACACAAGCAAAACATTACACAAATAACTCATTCCGTAGACTGATGTTTGCTTATGAGCATTTTAGAATTTTCTTTTATTTTTCTATGTACTTATCAATGGCTATAAAGAAATAAAACCAAAAATGTTTTTATTGATTCCTACAGATTAGTCTGTTGCAGAAAGCTACCTCATCCTCATTATTTTTTAAAACCAAATATCGTGAGAAATTTTCAGTCATAAAAGCAGTTCTAAGTTCCACTTGAGAAGGAAGTGTTTTTTTTTTTTTGTTTTTTTTTTGTTGTTGTTTTTGTTTTTGGCTCTTTATGGCAGTAGAAATCACAGAGCTTAGGGGCACCCGGGTGGCTCAGTTGGTTAAGTGTCTGACTTTGGCTCAGGTCATGCTCTCATATGTGTGAGTTCAAGCCCCATGTTGGACTCTGTGCTGAGAGCTTAGAGCCTGCTTTGGATTCTGTGTCTCCCTCTCTTTCTGCCCCTCCCCTGATTGCGCGCACACACACACACTCTCTCTCTCTCTCTCTAAAAAAATAAACTTAAAAAAAAATCACAGAGCTTAAAGGACCTCAGAGTTAATCCTGTCACACATTTTTTTTTTTTAATTTTGGAAACTGAGTTAAAGATTATATGGTCACAGGTCAGGGGCAAAACTCAGGTACCACCCACTTCTCTCTTTTATTCTGTTGTGTCTTTATTATACAGTGCTGTCACTCCAGAACCCACCCCCCAACTATTCCAGCAGAAAAAGGGTTTTAAAGAGAAGGGCCAGGAAAATCAGTTGCAGGTTCGGTGTTGATGATCCTCTTGCTATCCATAACAGCTTCAGTTGCAACAAAGAAGAACATGTAGAAGATGTCTTAAGAAAAAAAACTGGTCAAAGAACAGCCCAATCAAACTAAGCATACGAAGAACTATGAATGTTCTCTCCCCAAATTAAAAAGCTTCATGGAATTTTTTTTTTTTTTACTTCCTAGTTGGTGGCAGAGCTGACCTGGGGTGGCCATCCCAGCTGCTACTAACCCAGAACTGAAAATTTGAAAAAAGGTGGAAAGATGTGTTTCTGATGCCTTATTCAGGTGTTTGTCTTTGGAATTGGTGGGACCGTCTAGAAGAATAGAACCTCTGCATGGTACTAAGGGGAATAGACTCTTTGTCACATTTCTCAGTTAAATAGGGAGTGAAAATACCAATGTTTGTGTTCATGCAATGTAAACACTGTACCTTTGTAGATAAAAGTAAGGAAATGAAAGTGTTCTTGTTCTTGGAGCAGTGAGATAGTGACAGATAAATTATATTGTGTTCTTACTCATGTGGAGCTGAGTCCCTGTTTTTCATTTTATGCATTTCTTTTTAAATACGAAAAATGATATTAAAACCAAATCAAAGCTTGAATGTTGTATATGAGAATAAATGCCTTGGAACAAGAATGAAAATGTCTCAGGGATAGTTGTAACTACAATTTCTGTTTCTGCTACATTAATTTAGGTTCGAATTGCTCTAGGGGAGATGTCACCTCTGTTGTTTTAAAGTGACGTTTTAGGTTTCAAAAAACGTCAAGAAGATCATGAAAAAAATTTGGATAGCAAATTTTCATATCAGCACAATGAACACTTAAAAGTTACTTGGTCTATACTTCCCACGTCTTGAAAGTATTTCTTGGATAACTTTCCCACTTTGCTAAAAATTCCCTAGCAGCTCAAAAAGGGATCCTCTGATCCAAGGTTATAGTTATGTTAGCTGAGTTACTTGGACATAGACATGTTTTATTGATCTAGTCAGCCTTGACACCATAGGCATATTTGAGGGGTGCTTTATTTGACCGTGATCTGGGCCACTGTGTTTCATTATACTCATTCATGTGACATATATATACCGGAGCCTCCTCTGTGGAGGCATCATGCTTGGAGCTGGCATTATCATGGTGAACAAGAACAAATTGGTTCCTACCTTCATAGAGAACTGAGTCTGGTGGGGAAAGAGATACCTGGCCTAGCTGAAGGGTTGGGGGAGGCATCTCTAAGGAAGAACCACTTGATCAGAGATCTGAAGGATGAACAGGATTTATCCACACAAAGAGGGGAGGAAAACATGTCCCCAAAAGAGAAGTCAGGGGGCGCCTGGGTGGCTCAGTTGGTTGAGCGGCCGACTTCGGCTCAGGTCATGATCTTACGGTCTGTGAGTTCGAGCCCCACATCGGGCTCTGTGCGAGCCTGCCTGGATTCTGTGCCTGCTTCTCTCTCTCTGCCCTTCCCCTGCTCACGTTCTGTCTCTCGAAAACAAACATTAAAAAAAATTAAAAAAAAAAAAAAAAAGAAGTCAGCATGCAGAAAAGATGTGTCAAGGGAGGTCACAGGGCTACTAGGAGGAACTGGAAGAATATCGGGGTGGCTAAAGTATTGAGAGAACTCAAGGGGAGCTAGTCATAATGAGACAAAAAGTCTAAGTTGATATGTCTTCCAACGGGGAGATGGTGTTGGCCCGATAGGCTAGTGGTCATAGAGATGAAAAGCAAAGACCAAGCTAGAGGTGAATTTGTATTGACAAGGTGAGATTTGGGGAGCGAGAAGGATGAGTCAAGAATAAAACACAGATTAGGAGTTGGGTGGGAGTTGGGTGCCCATGGCACAGCCAGTGAACAATTAGATATATGAGTCAGAAGCTCAGGATATCTGCTATCAAGCCTGGAGATACAGACTGGACAGTTAGTAGCATTCAGATCATGTGGAAGCAAGCAATGTAAGTCAGTCAAATAAAGACAAATACCATATGATTTCACTCATATGTAGAATTTAAAAAACAAAACGTGAACATAGGGGAAGGGAATAAAAAAGGGAGGGAAGAAAACCATATGAGACTCTGAACTGTAGAGAAAAAACTGAGGGTTGCTGGAGGGGAGATGGGTGGGCTGATGGGCTAGATTGGCGATGGGTATGTAAGGAGGGCAGTTGTTGGGATGAGCACTGGATGTTAGATTTAAGCGATGAATCACTGAATCCTACTCCTGAAACCAATTTTGCCATATATGATAACTAACTAGAATTTAAATAAAACTTGAAATCAAAACAAAAAAAGAAGAAAAAAACCGTATCCTTTATAGCAATAATGGTAGCTAATGTATCAGAATTTTATTGTGTCCGTTCCCCAGCCCCTAACGTATCCACAAGAAGGCCAGCGGTACCTGCACAGGAGACCTGTGAACTTGGAGAGCCTGCATCTTTGGCTCTTGGAAGCAAGCCTGCCCTTGTCTCTGGAGGGACACACAATCTTTACCTTGAAGACTGTGCGCTATACCAACATCCTTGGAAAAGTAGTCTGTAACAAAGGCAGTCAGTGCCTCTGCTCTCAAGATGTGTAGAAATGTGAACAACCCAAGGGGAATTTCTCCCAAAGATCCCCGGAAGGAGATCAATGGGAGCAGATGGGAGAGTGAGGTCAAGTTTATTTATGATTTTATTTCCCTCCCTTGGAGATTGCTTAGGTTTTTTTGTGTCTGTCAATAGAAGGTCACTTCTTCTCTCAAGGGGACCCTCTCCAAAATTCCATTCATCATGCTCTTAGTCCCTTTAGGTCTGGATTTGGTGGTGGTTCCTCCTTTGCCCTGCCCTAGGTTACTGCACTATCACATGATGGTCCCTCATATCCTCTCCACTTCTTTGTAAACAGCTTCTTTTTAGATACACCCTTCATGATTCGCCCCACTTTGAGTGTGCCATCTGTTTCCCATTGGGATCCTGCATGACACCAAGATCGCCAGGTTATGAGATGGGTGAAGCATCAGAAGAAAAAGCAAGAGAAGACCCTGAGAAATATCGCCATTACGGCACATTTGGGGCAATGGGAGTCCACAAAGATGTTAGTAACCACAAAAACCCGGTTGTTTGACGTTGAAGCTATTTTCAGGCTCTGACAAGACAGGAAGGTGTGCATTGGTGTGGGTGGCATCACAGGACAGTCAACAGGATGGAAGACAGACCTCTGGACTGATTTTGTTACCCATGCTGCAGGCTCAGAAATCTGATTCTGCTGGCGTACTGCAAATACCTGTTTCCAGCAATGCTGGAAATGCCGATTTACTTATTTTCAGGGAGAGATATTACTGGCATCCAGGTGGTGTATGTAAATCAGCATCGTCTACTTGTAGGCATTTTTCTAGGTCACTAAAAGTTGCTTTTTTGGGTTCCTTACTGCACAAGATGTCTCCTAAACCAGGCTCCCGTGATCGTCTCAACTTCTTTGGTTCTCATGTTAGCATGATTTCTCTGTACTGTGTCTCCTTCTGGATGTCACAGAGTTTCTTTAGATACATTATGATGATTGATCAGACTGTAGCTATATTCTTAATTTTCCTATATCTGGAAATAGAAAGTTTGGTCCTAGGGGAGATTTTGCATGTCGCTTTCATGTCTTTTTTGTGTGGACTTCACTACTTACTTGCTTTCATGGTCTTCTCCCCTTCAACCAGGGCATTGGGGAGTCTGTTTCCCTTTGGCCTCCCTGGTAACATGGAGGAGACAAGCTGTGTGTCCTCTTAAACACACCGTTTAGCATGGCTAAGGGATCCCTGTGTGAAGGCCATTGGGAAAGAAGCATTTGCAGTGCTTACAAAACATTTTTTTTAATATAATTTATTGTCTAATTGGTTCCCATACAACACCCAGTGTTCATCCCAACAAGTGCCCTCCTCAGTGCCCATCACCCACTCTCCCCTCTCCCATACCCCTCATCAACCCTCAGTTTGTTCTTCGTATTTAAGAGTCTCTTACTTTTTTTTTTTTACAAAACATTTAAGTGGTCAATAAATTCTTGTAATGAATGAAATGGTTAGAAGACTGGTATGATTTTGCTGCTGAGATGGTAACTAGAAGCAAGAAAGTCTTCTGTGTCTCATTTTTAGTATGCTTTCTCTCATTCATGGGTAGAGAATATTGGGAGCAGCAGGTGTTTCATTATTCAAGGTCCGGGGAGGGGAGCAGTGTCTGTCATCTTTTGAAACTCACAGAATAAACCTGATTCTCAGGATAAGTGAACTATCAATTTCCAGTGAATTGTACCTTAACTTACAGGAAGGATTACAGAAATGTCCAAAAGGGTACTTGGACAGGGGTGCCTGGGTGGCTCAGTCAATTAAGCAACTGACTCTTGGTTTTGGCTCAGGTCATGATCTCAAGGTTTGTGGGATCGAGCCCCGTGTTTGGCTCTGCGCTGACAACGAGGAGTCTTCTTAGGATTCCCTCTCTCTCCTTCTCTCTCTGCCTCTCCCCTGCTCATGCTCTCTCTCTCAAAATAAACTTTGCTTTCTTGAGAGATGTAGTATAATAAATCCAACTTAAAAATAGGAGATATTTAGAACAGATTTCCAGCCCCCACATGGGAATCAGGCAAGAAATCTGTTTTTAATGTGCATCATTTGGACTAATTTGAGCCAAAAATTAGCCTCAGAAGCACTTGTATCATGCAGTATTAAGAACTAATGCAACCTCTAACCGGATTAAGATGATCTGTTATCTTAGTCATCAGGCATTAGATTTATCTTAGCATTTTAACATCAAAATTAAGTGCTAGAGTTACTCACATTAAACAATCAATGTTAAGCTGAACTGATGACATTCTGTCCATCTGGATGTCGATAGGGGTAGTTGGGGACCGTTGGATACTAAACTGCGCAATCTGGAGGTGATGTGTGACCGGAATGGATTTAAGAAACAGCAGCCTTGGAAATTTATCAAATTCAGGTTATCTGACAAGCATAATCCTGCCTGTAAGAAAACTCAAGCACAACAAATCCTAAGAAAGGGCCAGCATATGTCCATAAAGACTGGAACTCTGTGATTACAGTTCCTGAGTTGGTGGTGCACATTTGAGATGTACGTATTTAAACTTAGCAGCACAAGGATCCTATGAATAGAATCATTCAGCCTTCCCTTTTATTAAGCATAATCTCTAAACAGTGCTTGGCATATAATAAGAAACTTGATACTCCTAGTGATTTCCATGAGGAAGGCATGATTATGCCATTTTACAGATGAGGAAAGTGAGGTACAGAAAGTTGACCATGCTTAAAGTTACAAAGCAAATAAGTGGTAAGGGTTGGGTCTGGATCCAGATAGACTGACTTTAGGCTTTGTGCTTGTTATCCTCAGTTCTATACTTGCTCTGATTCTTCCAATGCGTTTTTTTTTTTTTATTAACTTTACCAGCTGTGTATTGTCTCATTATCTGTGAATCCTCAATTTTTAAAACAGTTTCTTCTTACCTGTCTTAATTCTATGATTCATCCACTCTTGCCAGGATTCCTAAATTCTCTTTCCCCTCTTGTCTTTGGCATCTGGCAAACCCTTCCTTCTGATGAGCTCTGGTCTTGGCTTTCTTGGTGTTTATTCCATAGCAACCGGGAACTGCCAGAGAAAGTCACAGAGTAGAGCAGATGGTTCTACTATATTTAGATATCTCTAACCTCAGGTGGGTCTTACACGCTGCCTGGCAGTGTATAACTCACTACTACTCATTCTCCCACATAGAATGGCCTTTCCAAACTTGCTGTTGCCGAGTAGATTCTTCCAAAGATGGCCATAACAATATCCCACTGGCTGGTGTAACAATGGGAGTTTGCTGTTCCTTCCATTAGAGAGGTGGAGGTCTATGTTACCTCTTTTCAAATTTAGGCAGGCATGTTTTAAGTAGTACAGCTCCCACGTGGTTCTCTTGGGAGATTTTTCTTCTGGTCTAGAATGAGACACTATTTTGCAAAGAAGCCCAAACAGCCTTCTGCAAAGACTTCAGGACGCATGAAGATGTTCTAGCCAATAGCCCCAGCTGAGTTCTGACCCACAGCCAGTATCTGTCTTCACACATGTGAGAGGGTGAACCTTCAGATGATTTCAGGCCCCAGTCATTGAGTTACATCCCACTCTCAAGAGAATTGCTCAAGTCCTAGATGTTTTGGAGTAGAAATAACCTATTTCTGTGGTGCCCTCTCCACATGCTCGACACACACAATTCTTGAGCTTAACAATGGTGGTTGTTTTATGCCACTAACTTTAATTTGTTCTATGGCAATAGTAACTGAAATGCTTTCCTTATTTTTTCTAAAGTTCCCTTGTCCCCCTCCTCTCCCCACTCCCCCTGCTCACTGAGCAGGAAACTTTGCCAACTTCAGATCAAGTAGCAGTTATCAGATGAGAAACCTGCCTGACTTCCAGCAAATCTACCTGTATAAATACGCATTCTCTTTTTCTCTCCCATTACTGTAGAAGTGTTCCTGTTGCTTCAGTCAGTAACTTCTACTTGTTCTTTGTAACCCATGCCAGCTTGCCAGTGAACCAATTAATAATTATTATATCTTCTATTACATTTTTTTTTCTGTTCTTTTTATTTTTAATTTTATTTAAATCCAAATTAGTTAACATAGTGTAATAATGGTTTCAGGAGCAGAACCCAGTGATTCATCACTTACATGCAACACCCGGTGCTCATCCCAACAAGTGCCCTCCTTAGTGCCATCACCTGTTTAACCCATCCCCTCCACATAGCACCCCTCCAGCAACCCTCAGTTTGTTCTCTGTATTTTTTTTATTTTTTTTTATTAATTTAAAATAGTTTATTTTCAAATTGGTTTACATAAAACACCCAGTGTTCATCCCAACATGTGCCCTTTTTTAATGCCCATCACCCCCTCCCCCCCCATCTCCCTCACCCTCAGTTTGTTCTTAGTCTTTGAGAGTCTCTTATGTTTTATCTCCCTCCCTCTCTGTGTCTTTTTTTTCTTTCCCCTCTTCCCCTCCCCCTGGTTTTTGCTTAGTCTCACCAAGTCCACCTATTCGTGGAAACATATGGTATCTGTCTTTTTCTGACTGACTTATTTCACTTAACATAATACCCTCCAGTTCCATCCATGTTGCTACGCATGGCCAGATTTCATTTTTTCTCATTGCCATCTATTACATTTTAACCCTCTCCTTTTTGAACCAAAACCTGTCTCATTTAAAAACAATATTGAGGTATAATTGGAGTACACAATGTGAAAATGTGTGCCTTTATGAGTTTTATGTTATGTATTCACATGAGAAACCACCACCACAATGAAGATAATGAACATTTAACCCTAAAAATTTCCTCCTGCTCATAGCAGTCCAGCCCACCAAACAGCAGCCGACCTTTCTGTCACTATAGATTAATTTCCATGCTATAGAATTTTATATAACTGGAACCATGTAGTTTGTATTGTCTTGCTTGGGTTCTTTCAACTTAGCGATTTTTAAGATTTTTAAAAATTAATTTTGGGAGAGAGAGAGCATGTGTATGCACACAGGAGAGGGGCAGAGACAGGGAGGGAGAAAGAGAATCTCAAGCAGGCTCCACACGGTCAGTGCAGAGCCCAACACGAGGCTTGAACTCATGAATTTTGAGATCATGACCTGACCCAAAATGAAGAGTTGAACACTTAACTGATGGAGCCACCAAGGTGCCCCGGTTTTTTGAGATCGATTCATTCTTTTGCAAGTATTAGTTGTTTGTAATTTATTTTTATATTTATTAAAATTTTTAAATGTTTATTCATTTTTAAGAGACAGAGAAAGAATACAAGTAGGAGTGGGGGAGAGAGGGAGACATAGAATCCGAAGCAGACTCCAGGTTCTGAGCTGTTAGCACAGAACCCTACATGGGGCTCGAACTCACAAGCTGTGAGAGAGATCATGACCTAAGCCGAGGTCATATGCCTAACCAACTGAGACACCCAGGCACCCCAGTTGTTTGTAATGTTTATTTCTGAGTATCATGCCATTGTATAGGTATTCCTTGATTAACAGTCATTTGTTGAATGGCCTTTTGGGTTGTTTCCAGTTTTGAGATATATACATAATCTAGGTAGTGTTATAAATGCTAAATCTGCATGTGTGTGGTTTGGGTGCGTGTACACACCCCCCCCCCCCAGAGTTTCCATATACCTAGGAGTCTGATTATTAGTTCTATGTTCAGTTCAATAGCCTGTTTTTCTTGCTGTGTGCCAGTGCCTTGTTTTACATTAAAGTAATGTAATGAGTCTTATAATAGGGAAAGTCCCCTGTGCTTAATCATCTACTTCAAATGGTCTGGGCTATTTTTGTCTAAAAGATGCTTCTTTAGGCTCTTAAAATGAAAACATCAAGTTAATTGAGCATGTCTCTTAATTACTAAGGCAGCTCCATTCTTGAAAATCATAAGCCTCAGTTTCTCAGGCTAATCCCCTTCATAAGGAAGAGACATTGGTCATTTCAGCTTGCTCCTGTTATGTTCCCTTTTAATAAGCTTTGTTGAGAACAACCTAAAATATTTCCAGTTTTTATTTGTAATTTCTTTGTATTCTATGGACAGGAACAATTTAGGACTAAGGTTTCTGTCCTCAGCTTCAGTGGATGGTGTAGTAATGTGTTGTGGTCATTCTGGTGTGGGTAATAAAGACCAGTAGTTGTTCTCACACTTGCTAAAATTATGCCAAATGTTAGTAATTAGAATAGGCTTTAATAGCATTCATGATGTATGGCTGGTGTACCCAAGAATTCTGGGTTTATAACACAACTGTCTTCCCTTGCTCCCAGTAAGATTCTCTCAATGGAAAAGTGCTGGAGTCTAGCTCCGGCATGTCCAGGGATTTCCGATGAATGAACAGTGTCAGCACAATGAATGACTTGAGAGAGCACCATGACTTCTAGAGCCAGGCAGGCATCCCTGCTCTGCCGGTCTCAGTTTCTTTATTTAAAGGCAGTGAGTGACATTACATCAGTGACAAGGCATTTTTAACAATTTTTCTTGGGTTGGCATATTTGTGAATCCCCCAGACCTAGAAGGAGACAGTCTTGTCTTAGATTAGGCAGAAACCATTTTTATGACTTTGTTCCAAGATCACGCACTGTTTTCGAGGCAGAGTTAGGTAAGCTTATAGCAGAGAAAATAACAAGATGTTTAAGAAGAGAGCAGGGTTGTCGTAGCCCTCAGTAAACAGGGCGCATACGTTGTTGCCTTAAGACCTATATTAACCATCTATAGATAGATTAGGAGTCATTCTATCCATAATCTTTAACCATAATGGTGGAGGTATAACTCACTTGGTAGAAACATAATCTTCTAATGCTTATCTAAGTTCTTTTCCTTTGTGAATGAGTGAGCCTATATGTAAGGGCTCATGTCTATCTATTCTTTGTACAAATGGTAGTTTCTGTAAAAGTATTTTGTTATTGCCTTTTCACTATAAGGGAGTGTGGGGATGGGAATAGCAAAAGGATTCATGAAATGTTAACCTCAGGGAGGTGCTCGATATTTGTTGTTGATCAGTGAAGATATGTATAGCTACTTTTGTTTGGTTTCTGTTTGTGTCTTATCTATAAACAGTGCTTTTAGCTTTTGGGCCAAGCTAACCTCTAGAGAAGCTCCTAAGTCTCTTTACAACCTCTCCTTTCAGTCTGTTGAGCAAATACTGAGAGAAGCTTTACAGGGATATGCTTTGGGGTTTTATGGTGGGGCTTAGGGGATGTTTAACACAATGCAATACCTGCAGGGAAATCTAGTTTGGTTCAAGGAGTCTTGAGGCCTAACGTCTACTAATTTTTAGCCAACTCATAACTGCTATTCTGTATGATCAATTTGTGTAACCTATCCCCAAGAGGCAACTTTGAGGTTACTTCTGGCCAGGTTACTCTCATTCAGATATTATCCATCAAGGCATCACACTCCAGGTCCCCTTTTTCATATGCCATAAAGCCAAAGAGCATTGTATCCCTTGAGGCCAACAAGAGCAGTTCAAGAAATCCAGGCCTGAAAGGTTATTAATAGAAGGAGATATTGGGATGCCATTTTAGTCAGCAGGAGACTTTGCAACATCTGCCTAATCCACACAGGGAGACATCTCAACCTGTGAGCCCAAGATGGCTCCCAACAGAAAAGTATGTGTATGTGTTTGTGTATAGATAGACAACCCCTCCCACCTCTGATAATTAACAATTTATTTCCTGTATCAGTGAATCTATCAGTGTGTTTCTGTTTTGTTTGTTAATTTGCTCTGTTTTATAGATTATACATATAAGTGAAATCATGCTGTATTTGTCTTCGTCTATCGGACTGATTTCACTTAGCATACTACCCTTTTGGTCCATCTTTGTTGTTATGAATGGCAAGATTTCATTATTTTTTTATGGCTGGGTAATAATCTGTTGCATTTATATAGCACATCTTCTTTATTCATTTATCTATTGATGGACACATAGTTTCTTTACATTCAACTATTCTAAATAATAATAATGTACTATGAATATACAGGCACATATATCCTTTTGAATTAGTATTTTCATTTTCTTAGGATAAATACCCAGAAGTGGAGTTGCTAGATCATATGGTATTGCTATTTTTAATTTTTCGAGGAAACTGTGTACTGGTTTCCATGGTGGCTGCACCATAGTGCTTTCCAACCAAGAGTGTATCAAGGTTCCCTTTGCTAAACCCTTGGCAATAGTTGTTAGTTTTTGTCTTTTTGATAATAGCCATTGTGACGGGTGTCAGGGGACATCTCCTTGGGATTTTAATTTGCATTCCCTGGTGATGAGTGATCTTGAATATCTTTTCATGTGTATTGGCCATTGGATGTCTTTTTGATGTCTATTTGCATCCTCTCTTCTTTATAAAATTGGATTTTTTTAAAAATATGAAGTTGTATAAATTCTCTATTTCGATTTTTAGCACTTTACTGGTTGCATGATGTGCAAATATCTTCTCCATTCAAGTAGGTTGCCCTTTTGTTTTGTTGATGATTTCCTTCAAGATGCAAAAGCTTCTTAGTTTGATGCAATTTCATTTGTTTATTTTAGCTTTTGTTGCCCTTGTCTGAGGAGATTTGATCCAAAAAAAAAAAAAAATACTTAGACTGGTGTCCCAGAGTTTACTGCCTATGTCCTATGTTTTCTTTTAGAGTTTCATGGTTTCAGTCTTACATTCAACTCTTCAGTCCATTTTGAATTTATTTTTGTGTATGGTGTAAGATAGTGGGCCAGTTTCATTCTTTTGCATGTAGCTGTCCAGGTTTCCCAACAACATATATTGAAGAGACTTTTTTTTCCTCCTTATATATTCTTGCCTTCCTTGTCATAGATTTGTTGACTGCATAAGCATGGGTTTATTTCTGTGTTCTTTATTCTGTCCCATCAATCCAAGGGTCTGTTTTTGTGCCAGTACCAAACTGTTTTACTAAAGTTTTATAGTCTAGTTTGAAATCATAGAGCATGATACTACTATTTGTGCCCTTTTTCAAGGTTTGCCTTGGCTACTTGGGGCCTTTTGTAGTTCCATACAAATTATAGGATATTTGTTGTGTTTCTGTGAAAAATTCTGTTGGTATTTTGATAGGGTCTGCATTGAATCTGTAGATTGCTTTGGGTAGTATTCACATTTTAATGGTATTGGTTCTTCCCATCCATGAGTGCAGAATATCTTTACATTTATGTATGTTGTCTTCAGTTTCTTTCATCAATGTCTTAGAGTTTTCAGAGTATAGGCCTTTAGCGTCTATTTTAATTTATTTCTAGGTTTTATTTTTATTTTTGATGCAATTATAAATGAGATTGTTTCCTTTTTGTAGTTTATTTATTTTCAGAGTGAGAGAGCCCAAGCAGGGGAGGGGCAGAGAGGGGAAGAGAGAATCGCAAGCATGCTCTGCACTGTCAGCATGGAGCCCCATGTGGGGTTTGAACTCACAAACTGTGACATTGTGACCTGAACTGAAACCAAGAGTCAGATGCTTAACCAACTGAACCACCCAGGCTCCCCAAGGTGGTTTCTTAATTTCTCTTTTTGATAGCTTGTTAAGTAGTGTATAGAAATCCAACAGATTTTTATGTGTTAATTTTATATCCTGCAACTTTACTGAATTCATTTACTAGTTCTAATAGATTTCTGGCAGTGTCTTTAGAGTTTTCTATATATAGTGTTACATCATCTGCAAATCATGGCAGTTTCACTTCTTCCTTTCCAATTTGGATCCTTTTAAATTCTTTTTCTTGCCTAATTGCTATGGTTAGGACTTGTACCATATGTTTGAGTAAAAGTGGTGAGAGTGGGCATCATTGTCTTGTTCCTGATCTTAGAGGAAAAGCTTTTGGCTTTTCACAATTGAGTGTGATATTAGCTGTGGATTTATTATATATGGACCTTATTATATTGAGGTATGTTGCCTCTATACTCACTTTGTTGAGATTTTTCCTCATACATGGTTGTAGAATTTTGTGAAATGCTTTCTCTGCTTTTGAGAAGATTATATGGCTTTTCTCTTCCATTAATGTGGTGTATTACATTGATTGATTTGTGGATATTGAGCCATTCTTGAATCGCTGGAATAGATCTCATTTGATTGTAGTGTATAATCCTTTTAATACATTGTTGAATTTGGTTTGCTGATGTTTTGTTGGGTATTTTTGAATCTATGTTCATTAGGAATATTGGCCTGTAATGTGTGTGTGTGTGTGTGTGTGTGTGTGTGTGTGTGATATCTTTGGTTTTGATATCACCATAATGCTGGCCTCACAGAATGAATTTGGAAGAATTATTTCCTCTTTAACTTTTTTGGACTAATTTAAGAAGGATAGGTAATAACTCTTTAAATGTTGAGTAGAATTCACTTGTGAAGCCATCTTGTCCTGGACTGTTGTTTATTGGGAGTTTTTTTAAAATACTGATTCAATTTGATTTTTTGTAGCCAACCAGATTTTCTGTTTCTTCATGATTCAGTTTTGGAAGGTTGTTTGTTTCCAACAATTTATGAATTTAGTCTAGGTTTTCCAATTTGTTGATACATAATTATAGTCATCTCTTAGAATCCTTTGTATGTCTGTAGTATGATTTCTGATTTTGTTTATTTGGGCCCTCACTTTTTTTTCTTGACGAGTCTAGTTTTTAATTTTTTTTTTCGGCGAACCCACTTTTAGTTTTATTGATCTTTTCTACTTTTTTAGTCTCCATTTCATTTATTTCTGCTATGATCTTTACTTCCTTTTTTCTACCAATTTTGGGATTTTGGGCTTAGTTTTTTTCTTAGTTCCTTTATGTGTAAAGTTAGTTTATTTGGACTTTTCCTTATTTCTTGGGATAAGCCCGTATTGCTGCAAACTTCCCTCTTAGAATTGCTTTTGCTGTGTCCCAAAGATTTTGGAAAATTGTGTTTCAGTTTTCATATGTCTCAAGGTATTTTTTAAATTTCTTCTTTGATTTATTGACCTATTGGCTGTTTAGTAGCATGTCGTTTTACCTCCACATGTTTGTGTTTGTTCTAATTTTCTTCTCGTAATTGATTTCTAGGTCTATTGTGGTTGGAAAATATGCTTGACATGATTTCATTCTTCTAAATTTTTTGAGACTTATGTTGGGGCCTAACATGTGTTCACTCCTGGAGAATGTTCTGTGTGCACTTGCAAAGTATGTATACTCTGCAGGTTTTGGATAACATGTTCAGTCTATAACTGCTAAGTCTGTCTGGTCTAATGTGTCATTTAAGACCTGTGTTTCTTTATTGACTTTCTGCCTGGTTGATCTTCCATTGAAGTAAATCAGATATTTGGGTCCCCTACTATTATTGTATTCCTGTCATTTGCTGCCTTTATGTTTGTTAATATTTGCTTTATATATTTAGGTGCTCCTATGTTGAGTACATAAATATTTATGAATGTCTTGCCGCCTTCTTTGTATGACCCCTTTGTCATTATGTAATGTCCTTCTCCATCTTGTTACAGTCTTTGTTTTAAAGTCAGTTTTGTCTGGTAAAAGTATTGATACTCCAGCTTCCCTTTCTTTCCATTTGCATGGAATATTTTTCTCCATACTTTCAGTTTCATTCTGTGGCTGTCTTTATGTACCTAATATCCTATCAGAGAATACAATCTTGAAACTATCTCCAATTTTTCCAAACCCATAATTGTGTAAATTTCTTTTGATATCCTTAGTTGTATTCTGAAAGTCAGACCATTATAAACCAGCTTATTTGAACTGTAACTGTGTCATTCCTATGAACATCATCAAAAAAATTTCTCCATGATCTCAAGATACTCTTTTCTTGCAAATCATTTTGCATTTATTATATGTATGCTGTGAATGTATTTCATTTATTTGGTTTGGCCTACAAGGAGGTTCAAAGGCATATTTGTTTCCCAGTGTTAACAATTGAATAAGACCTTGTGGTCTGGCTTTTCAGTAAAAAATCTTTACTTTTTTATTTTGATACTCTACTCGTCCCTTATTATTATTATTTTTTTTTTTGCTAAGGTTCTTATATGCACCATGTCTAAAAGTACCACAGCAAAAGCCATTTTTACGAAGGAGGTAGGCATTCCAGGAGCTTTGTTCTCAGCTGGGAGGCCACCTCATGCCAGATGTTAGACAATGACATCAACAGCAACAACAACAACAAAAACCTTTCACATTTCCCTTACTAGCATACATGCCCCACAAGGGAAATGCTTTCCGAGTGGGAGCAGAAAATCGACACTTTGGTGTGTTTCCCATTGCCTTTCAAATGCCAGTATTATTCCTTTGACTAAAACATTTTAGAAGATCAGTGGGGGAGTTCAATGAGATTTACAGATTATTCAGTGAATATGTTTTTCAAAAGCATCACACAATTTCCCCTTTGCATCTTCTCCTTCGGGGGCAGAGCACAACCCAAAGAATATATTTAGATCCTTATGATTCACCTTGTTGCACATACGGGGATATGTTTTTACCTCCCTATGGACTTCCCTCTCTAGATTTAAAACTTAGCTAAAATTCTGGAATTCTAGAGCTCTGCTCTTTTCACATATTCTTCTTTTGGGAGACATACTCTCTTCATCTCTATGTATTTTCCCCTGATGCCTAACCGTAATTATAATACCTTGGGGACTACTGATTAATGGTTGTGCGCGGTGATCATAACTGACTCTTTGACCTGTGGGTGATCACTTTATGGCTGAAGTCTTTATGACTTCTTTGAATTCATGTAGCCTGGAACTGAGCTGTGTTGTGCATGGGGAAAAAAATCGTTATTACTATAATGATTGCAGTTTGCAGGGTGTATTATACTGGGACCTCTAGTTGTGGTAAAGTAGTAGGGATGAAAAATGTGGGACCTGCTCCGGGTCTTAGGAACTTAGGGAGTTGTTTTGATTTTATGATGCCATTCCATGCCAAGCCTGAGCAGGGGAAGGGAACTTTTTACAAAGACTTAATAGACAAGCCCTTGGAGATGACCGTGATGGCTTATTTCTCAATTCTGCACAACCCTTGCTTTTATACCAACATAACGATAAACCGAATACCAGCACCGTTTATTACTTCAAAAAATGTTTATTTAGAATCTCTTATGGGTAAGGCATCATGCAAAGCACTCAATAAATATTAACCAAGGAGGTGGAAGAGTACTTCTCTTCACAAGGTTCTTATCTCATATTTGAAATTCCAAGACTTAAGGCATTAACTATTAAGCCAAAGTCTTCAACCACTCCAGCCTTCTTAATTCCCACTAAGTTATTTTATTTTATTT
This sequence comes from Paguma larvata, assembly GCA_030068075.1. Classification (NCBI taxonomy): domain Eukaryota; kingdom Metazoa; phylum Chordata; class Mammalia; order Carnivora; family Viverridae; genus Paguma; species Paguma larvata. The sequence goes on along the minus strand of CM057826.1, from coordinate 140,353,021 downwards.
ATTTATTTTTTTAAATATTTTTTTGAGAGAGAGAGACAGAGCGTGAGCAGGGGAGGGACAGAGAGGGGGGAAAGACACAGAATCCAAAGCAGGCTCAAGGCTCTGAGCTGTCAGCACAGAGCCCAACGCAGGGCTCGAACTCACAAACCACGAGATCATGACCTGAGCCGAAGTCAGACGCTCAACTGACTGAGCCACCCAGGCACCCCCCCACTAAGTTATTTTAATTTTGAATCCTCCCACTAACAAATATCTATGCATCTAAAGCTGTAGGGTGCACAGATTTTTATAGAGCAGGAAGAATAGGCTTGTCTTCCCTCACGTTTCTTTATCTATCATTGGAGTATTCGCATATTCTTAATGATTAGAGAATGACCCTGACCTTCTGGACATGAGGAGAAATACAGCATATGGGAAGGTCATACTCCGTAGTGGAAGCTTTCAACTGGGAAAAATACAGAGCAATGGCTCATACGTAGCTTCATATACATAATACGTATTATATATAGAGTATATCTGGGTTTGTGCATAAAAATTTTCCACTTCAGTATACATTAAGATGTTTCCGGAGTGCCTGGGTGGCTCCTTCAGTTAAGCTTCCAACTCTTGGTTTCAGCTCAGTTTATGATCTCATGGTTTCGTGAGTCCCAGCCTGCATTGGGCTCTGCACTGACAGTGCAGAGTCTGCTTGGGATTCTGTCCCTTTATGTCTTCCTCTCTGTCTACCCCTCCCCTGCTCAAGCCATCTCTGTGTCTCTCAAAATAAATAAACTTAAGAATAATTTAAAAAAAGATGTTTCCATGTTGGTACGTTCAATTTGAATATAGTCTGTTAAGTGATTGTTTCAATGATTATCCCAGTTTATAAACATTCTCCTATTAATTGTTTGGCATGTTGTTTCCAATTTTTCCTGTTGCAAATGGTGCTGCAACTAACAACTTAGACATTCTTAGTGAACACAGCCAAGAGCTCTATATAGAATCAGAATACTGAGACTTCTCTTTGGAGACCCTACTTTGTATGATGTTCTTCAGAGTTTGCACTGCCTGATCTCTGAAATGGCAGCAATTTTATGAATTTGTATTTAATATGCCAGAAATTCGAAAGAGGAACTTTGAAGAATTCCAATGGAAACAATGTCTCTTTCCCAGAAGAGAGACTTTCAATTTATTTTCTTTGTGTGATCTTCAAATAACAACACTTCACCTTCTGGGGACGGATGGTGCTCAAAGTGCTATAGAGTATTTTAATTAAATTATTCTGTTTTCCATCAGTGACCTTAACCAAAAGTACCAAATCAAAAAAATGTCTGAGAAAATCGTCAGTGTTCCTGGCAATGGGATGGTGAATTCAGTAAGAATGTAGTTATGAAATAATGTCTTTGGTTTGGATTCTTCTCAAATGTCTCTATGACAAAGTACTATAAGGAAAGAGCTTTTCTGTATCTAGTTTTCACAAATTCTAAATAGATATGTTTTCTCCAAAATTACCTTTTTGTTAAAAAAAATTTATTTTTGAGAGAGAGAGAGACAGAGCACAAGCAGGGGAGGGGCAGAGAGAGAGAGGGAGACACAGAATCTGAAGCAGGCTCCAGGCTCTGAGCTTTCAGCACAGAGCCCGACGTGGGGCTCGAACTCACAAACCATGAGATCATGGTCTGGGCTGAAGTTGGCCGCTTAACCGACTGAGCCACCCAGGTGCCCCCTCCCCAAATTGCCTTTTTAAAGGAGTGTTTCTTACAATGTAAATATGATTCTTAATCTCTTCCAGTGGCTAAAAATTAAGGATAGTCGAAACCACAGTGCTGAAGAAAAGATGAATTTAGAAAACCTAGGGACAGTTGGCAAATTCTATACCCTACTGTAACCTATTCATGGTTGTCATGGCTTCCTAGCTATGTCAGTTCTGCTGGAAACTTTTGTGCTACTTTAGAAAACAATGTGTAAAACATTTCTAAAGAATTGCCTCCTGCAATAAATGTGCTTTCTAGCCAAGCAGTAACACAAACAGACCTACAACAGATGTATAATGGCTGCCCTACAGAGTTGAGAATATTCTAGACAAGAACACTCAGAGTGGGTCACAGGAACTGACCTGGGCAGTGTCCAATTTTTAACTTCGTAACGTATTGCATGCTTCTCTTCTGAACTGACTTCTGCCTGAAACGGCAGATCCCCTATACCACAACACGGGAAGAATTTATCCCGTATTGCATGGGCTTTGATGTATATTTCAAGGAGTTCAGTTACAGTCAGGTGTGCTACGTTTGCTCAGGTGCAGTGGAAAACCTCTCTGTCTGGCATGCCATGGCAGAATAATGTGTCCATTTTCCTTCATAATCAAGTAGCATTTCATGAAATCTAATTCCTGGTTAGCTCCAAAGGGCCTGCTTCCTCTGGTCATGGATTAATCTGTATTCCATCCTTGGGATGATTTCGGATGCCCTAAAAACTGCCAGGTATCAGTTGAATGACCCGAACTGGATTCCCTATCCAAGGTGGGGCAGGGAGTGGGAAGGAATCATGTCGACTCTCAGGATATGAAATCAAAGCCTTCTCAACGTGCTTTGTGAGTCTTGGTGTATGCTCCATCAGGAAATAATTAAAATCTTAGTTCCCTCAAATACCACTTCACTTTTAACATCTAATCCTAATTATTGGTGAGGAATTTATTTTATCAGCATATAATATCATCCTGGGCATATTTGGAGGGAGGTAGTCACAGGCTATGGTTTAGACATTTTTTTTTTTTAAGACTAGAATGATTCCTATTATGTTGTTATTCATCATTTTCTCTGTAGGCGAGGATTTTTAGGAATTCTTACTTTAATATTCTTCTAGCACTTCAGAAAATGTTACCTCCTACCACTTAAACTATCACAAGGTTTCTCCCTGAGGGTTGGGGGTCTGTTTCTGCCTATAACTACTAACGTAGATTTTCAGTCTCTGCACAACATTAAGTTGTGCTTTTATGGACATAAAGACTTTTGTTTCCTCTTGAAAGTCATGTGCTCATGAATCTTGGAACAGTTTCTTAAAAAAAAAACAAATATGCCTGCAAAGGTGAATAAGATTTACAGTTGAAGATGGTGGCGTGTTCATATCTTTTGAAAGGTGTGGATTCTCTTTGTGTATTTTTTTGTGCTCCAAGAGAAAAGCCTGGTAGGATTCTTTTTTACCATGAAAACCCTGATAAAAAGTACTTATAATTCCTCAGATGAAGTAATATCTCAATTCCAATATCGAATGATGAAAGGACATATAATCTATAGGTGTAGTCAAGGACACGTGTTTTCTAAGGGGAAGGTAGATACTTTGCCTCAAAATTCATGTAGGAAATGACCTTTCACGAAAGTGAAATTAAAATCTCTGAAATATTTCATTTCTTTGGGGAGTTAACTCAACCCATAAAACAAGTGGCAATTGTACTTGAGTTGAACTGCCGTATAATTTGCCATTTTGCCAAAGTTATTGTGAAAAATGAAATAATTTGCGATTCTTAACGTTCGACATCAATTCTGAAATGAATCACAAGTTATATTACCTGAAAACAGAGAATGCACTTCAAAGGTAATTGCTATGCTATTTCTTAAGCTAATATAATATTTCCATACAGAGTTTTTATTGGGGGGAATTACTCTCCATTTGTAATTGTCTTCCCCCTTGTTTTTTGCCTGCTGATTTCTCTACTCACTTCGCCTTGTTACTATAGACTGGTCTTTCTCAATGTTAGTGCTACTAAAATTTTAAGCCATCCTGTGCAGTATAGGATCTTTAGCCGCAAATCTTGTCTCTACCCAACTTGCCGTTATAGTAGCACCTTCCTCCTTTTTATGGTTGCCAATCATGTCCTCAGATGTTGCCAAGTGCCCTCTGGGGGGTGTAATTGCCCCAGTTGAGAACCACTGCAGACAGAGCATTAACACCATGTCTGACTGTAATTTTTCGTTATCCTGCCTATGAACTCCTTGTTCATTTGGATATGATTGGTCATTCATGCATATTAAAGAAAATGATAAAAGAATCATGGAGCCCTGCTTTTCCCAGGGCTTGGAAGCCTTTGAGCTTTGTAAGGTTGAACATTTAAATGTAGTTTATCAAACATTGTACTCATGGGCTGGAGCTCTTCAAATGCTTTACATTCTAAATATCATGAAGGAAACATCACACAAATGACTGAGAAGGATGCAATTGTTTTTGGTGATGCATTTATAATAAGACAGTGCTATCATTATGTATTATTATTACTGCTACATGCTATTAGTCATGACTCTCATTCAAATATAAAATCAGCACCTGTCAAACATTTTTTATTCAACACAAAAATTGATAAGGCAACCTGTATGATGTCAAACTGGTCTGAAGAGTGTTTGGAGGGCTACGTATTTGTAGGCAATTTAGTAAAGGAATTTTGGAGACAGAACAGGCTAAAATTTTCTAAGGGCATTAAATAATAAGTTTTGGGGATTTATTTTCCATGACATAGAAATGATTGGTATCTCTAGAAAAGTCTACAAGTTAACATGGAACTTCACCAAGTCCTAGACCTTTAATTAATATTCTTAATAGCATTGAACCATTTCTTTGTTCACAGACAGAAATACTTATCTTTTCTAAGGTAAATGCCTCTACCTCTAGAACATTCCTCTCTCCAAGGAGCAGCGTCTTATCCATTCTTTTTCTTCCTTCAAGGGGAAACCAACTTTTTTCAAATGTACGTGTCTAACCACCTCTGAAATAGTCACTGAATAAGTGGTTGACCATTACTGCATCAGTTTTCCACACCCTAAAATCAGGCATCTAGTATCTTGGGATTATTGAATCCCAGATATCAAATGTTGGGTCATAATGCAGCTAACTTGCTAACAGGTCACACTCCAGACAAGAAAACCAATATGGATTACTAATATGTGAAATCATGGCATACTCTTGTTGGGGACCTAAGGTAAAATTTGGTACATTCACTGGTTTCTATGGAGTATATGCTACAAAGTGTTAAAATAGGTCCTGAAAAATAGACCGTTAATAAGTCTAAGCTATTAACCATCATAATTAGAGCTTTCTCCTGGAGTGCTTTAATTAAAATTGTGCTAACTCAGTGGAAACCTAGAATTACTTCCAAAGCTAAAATGAGGTAATTAATCAAGACTTAACTTATCCTACTATTCTGTTTTTTTTTTTTTTGCTGTTGTTTGTTTTGTTTTATAGAAAATACTCTTTTCTCAAAGAAAGGAAAAGAGGAAGGACAAGGAAAGGACGAATTCTGACCAGTTAAGTGTAAATAAAGGCCTTTAAAAAATGCATTTGAGGTTTTTGCCAAACAGAGTATATGTTATGACCCAAGTGCAGAAATCTGTCCATTTTAGAGAAGCCCATCAAAGGTAGACTGCTTTTGCAGTTTTAAGGCATGATAGTGTTTTTCATTCAGTTGTGGAAGACAGTAACACTGACCTTACATGTGACTCCTTTTGTTTCTGTTTTTTAAACCATCCAACTTATTTATTTAATAAAGATTTTTTTTAAGTTCTATTTTAAGTAGGCTCCACACAGAGGGTACATGGTTGGCTCAGTCGGTTAAGTGTCTGACTTCAGCTTGGGTTATGATCTCACAGTTTGTGGGTTCGAGTCCCATGTCAGGCTCTGTGCTGACAACTCGGAGCCTGGAGCCTGCTTTGGATTCTGTGTCTCCCTCTCTCTGCCTCTCCCCAACTTGCACTCTGTCTCTGTCTTTCTCAAAAATAAAGAAAGCATTAAAAAAGAATTAAGTAGGCTCCACACCCAACATGGGGCTTGAACTCATGACCTTCAGATCAAGAGTCACATGCTCTACTGACTGAGCCCGCCATGCACCCCAGTATGACTCCTTTTGGATGCTTTATAGTCACTGCCCATTTCCCTCCACTGAGGAAGAAAATGAAAATCAATATCCACACCAAAATAAACTAGTGAAATGTATTTTACATTTTTGTCAGCACTTAAATAGGAAATAGAGAGACTTTTTGATGTATGTGTCTTCAGACTTCTACAGAAGCTCAGCTTGCCTCATAACTTAACAGGATAAACAGATGGAGGGAAGGCAAACAACAGCTCCCTAAACTATTTGCTGTCTGGCGGTTGCTTTCCACTTCGGTCTGATTTGCTTCCTCGGGTGGTTGACTGTGTCCATCTGAAGATAAGTGAATTCACACACAGCACGGCTTCACGATCATGTTACATTTCAGGAGAAGCTCTATGTGATCAAACTTGTTAATGACAGTTTCTGTGGAAGCAGAGCAATTTTCAAAGCTTTTAGAAGATTATCAGAAGCTGGAGATGACAAATTCCAGATACAGTCATCTCACTTCCTCCTCCAAAGCCTGTTCTGTTGATTTCCCCTGTGATAGGAATGACTTAAATGCATGACCTCCCCACTTCAATTCATTTAGTCTTTAAGTGGGCTTCTCTTGGTTTTCTATAACACTATTCTTTTGATATTTTTTAAGTGCTTCCTCTTAACAGTTCCAAAAATATAGCAGTTGACTTTCTGCATTGCATTTTTCTCTCACTGTAGAATTCAGGTTAGTCATGGAGTTAACGTTCCATTTGTCATTTGGTTAAGGTCACATCCTGTGGCTGTATTGAATTTAGGCTGTATTTTGGTGTTCTGGCTTGATGTATCTCTGGCATTATGGCCAGAAATACTCAGCAAGTGAATTATCTTTTCAGTTTCTTGCCTATGACCTCTTATCTTTTCTAATTCTGGTCATAAGTTTGAGAAAAGAGTTTGGTAGTGGCTTAGTCTTTGGAGACTGAATCCAGAGACGTGAGTGTGTGTAGTAGGCTTGTTGAGATTTCTCTAAGACAGAATTCATCTAATAGAACAGAGGCTTTAAGGAACTGTATCAGTCATGCATTGCTGTGTAACAAATTGGCCCCAAACCCAGCAGCTGAAAACAATAAGCATGTATTATCGCTCAGTAATTGAGGATGCGAAATCTGGATGTGGCTTTTCCCAGTGGTTTTCGCTTGGGTTCTCTCACAAGGTTTTAGCTAAGTGGTTGCTTGGGATACAATTTTCAAGGCTCAGCTGGAGCATCTGCAAGCTCAGTCCTGTGGATATTGGAATGCCTCCGTTCCTTGTTGGCTGGAGGCTTCAGTTCCTTTCCAGCTACTCTTCTCCACAGGGCTGATCACAGCCTGGGAACTTGCATCTCCTAGAGTGATACAAGAGAGAACGAGGAGAGAACAAGACAATGCTTGGGGCACCTGGGTGGCTCAGTTGGTTAAGCCTCCAACTTCAGCTCAGGTCATGACCTCATGGTTCCTGAGTTTGAGCCTTGTGTCTGGCTCTGTGCTGACAGCTCAGAACCTGGAGTCTGCTTTGGATTCTGTGTTTCCCTTTCTCTCTGCCCTTCCTCTGCTCAACTCTGTTTCTCTGTCTCTCTCAAAAATACATAAACATTAAAAAAATTTAAAAAAAAGGAAGACAATGCTTAAGACAGAAGCCACGGTCTTTAAAACCGATAGGAAGTGACACACCGTTTCGTTTGCCATATGATACTGGTCATGTGGACTATTCTTCGTACTGTGCAGGGGTGGAGGTGGGGGGGACTATACAAGTACTGCTTGACCTGGCACCAAAAATACCCTAGCTTTCATTTATCCGATGCCTACAGAGTGATTTACTGAAATGACCTTGTTCGTTCTTCCTTATGATGCTTTCAAGCAGAGAATACTATCTCCATTTAGAAACATTTAGGCTTAGGGGCGCCTGGGTGGCTCAGTCGGTTAAGCGTCCAACTTTGGCTCAGGTCATGATCTCACAATTCGTGGGTTTGAGCCCTGGGCCGGGCTCTGTGCTGACAGCTCAGATCCTGGAGCCTACTTGGGATTTGGTGTCTCCCTTTGTCTCTGTTCCTCCCCAGCCTATGCTCTGTCTTTCTGCCACTCAAAAATAAATAAAAATTAAGAAAATAAAAGAAAACAGAGGCTTAAAGCAAAGAAGATGAATAACTAGTCTGATATCACAGAGCCAGGAAGTAGGTGAAATCCTCAAGCTTTTTTCACTATACTGTACTTTCCTTACCTTGGGAATCTGCCCTACTTTGAGACCCTGTTTACACTTCTAAAAGAGAATTCCAAACATCTTCCCTTAAACCTGTCCTCGGTTCACTTCTATGCTCCCTACATACAATCATCACCTCTATACCAGCTCTAACCACCCATTTCCTCATGTAGAGCATTTACAACATTAAAATGAGGCTCAGTCTTAAATGCCTAAAGTGAACTTTTAAAATCTTATGGAATGCTTGAAAAAAAGTCCAACACTGCACGCTCATGCCGGGATAGATGCTATGCAAAGATACAGAGATATGGATTTTACCTTCAAAGAACTTAAAATATTTAAATAAAATCGCAGACGAGAAACAGCTCTGAACATTTGTATTGGTCTATTAATCCAAGGTTCCCCCAATTTCCTTTGGATTATTAAATATATTTTTAAGAAAGTTGAAGGTGACTTCTGTAGGTCAAAGCATATTGCCTATACGTCTTTTGCCTCAAATGTCAGGATGGGTGTACTCTGTGGGCAAATAGAATAAAATGGCATGCAAGAGAGACATTGAGTAAGAAATGGCAACATGGTGTGAGTTGACCCATTCTGCAGTTCTTCCCATCTCCCAAATCCATATGGATGTATTTCCCCCTCTGAGTCTCAACTAGAGTTCATGGTTGCCATCCAGAACTTAACTCAGTCACTTCTACCAAGTCTCATTTTGTCCAGAAACTGAAATTTGCTATATTTCACATTTAATCTATTATTTTATCATCACCATTACAGCTGGCAATATATTTCAGACAATATTTGTAATCCTAGTAAGTCTATTTCTCCTTAAATCCCTTGCTTTTATCTTTATGGCTGACCGTATACACATGGAATTTGGGGAGCTTTTCAGTTAAACAAGTGCATGTATTATTTTAATAATAATTAAAAATTTTTTTAAGCATTTATGTATTTTTGAGAGACAGAGAGAGGCAGAGCTTGAGTAGGGGAGTGGCAGAAAGAGAGGGAGACGCAGACTCAGAAGCAGGCTCCAGGCTCTGAGCTGTCAGCAGAGAGCCTGACCCAGGGCTCAAAGCCATGAACTGCAAGACCATGACCCGAGCCAAAGTCGACTGCTCAACTGATTGAGCCACTCAGGTGCCCTTATTTTAATAGAGATTTTAAAAGAGAAATATCAGCCTTCTTATTCTAGCTTTAGTTTTAAATAAAAGCAAAGTTCCATGTAAAAATACTATTTGTAAGCCACTATTGTATTAATACCAAAGGCTAGTTTGACACTATATGCACATCTAAAGGCTCCATCAAAGTTTGAAGGGAAAAATCTGTGAAGAAAACGACGTATTTAGCTGTGAATCTTTCTTTCTTTCTTTCTTTCTTTCTTTCTTTCTTTCTTTCTTTCTTTCTTTCTTTCTTTCTTTCTTTCTTTCTTTTCTTTCTTTCTTTCCTTCTTTTTTTAATGTTTATTTACTTTTGAGAGAGAGGGAGACACAGAATCCAAAGCAGGCTCCAGGCTCTGGGCTGTCAGCACAGAGCCCGATGGCGGGGCTCGAACTCACGGACCATGAGATCATGACTTGAGCTGAAGTCAGACACTTAACCAACTGAGCCACCCAGGTGCCCCTATCTTTCTTAATAACCATTGCTAAAGAATAGATCATTAGAGTTATGGAGTAGGAGAAAGACCAGGTTTGAAGTGATGTTGCTTCGGAGGGTCTTCATAGGGAAGTTCCCTGACATTTGCACTGTTTCCTTAGGTCAGTGCCTCATCGTGGGTTTGAAATGGCTCTCTTTGAGTGGTTTTCTGTGCCTGCCGTGCGCACACTAAGCATGAATGGTCAGCAAAATGAGTTAACTTGTCACACAGAATACATTCTATTCGCTTCTCTTTATAAAAATCTCTAGAACTCATTAAACAGCATGTGATAGTAGGAAATGACATCAATTATTTATAAACATGAAATGAAATAAGCCGTTGAGAGCTTTGTACTCTAGAAGCCTAAGTGGGTGACAGCGGGAATGGTTTGAATGTGGGAAAAGTCAGTGAGATGTTTTCTGGGCAGCTTTTGATAAAGCAGAGTTTTTGTCTCTGTCCAAACGGGGGTGTAAGAAAGCAGTAAAAACAAAACAAAACAATCCCTTGAATTGAGTTGTTGTTCCATTTGGTTAGCATTTTGCATCAAACTAGAAATTGTTAAGTTACTGTGCTCACCACTGCTTGTTAATGTCAGAACTTTTCATCCAATTTAATACATTGGATACAAACCTTTGGAAGGGGTTGCCAAACAGAATTTAAAACAAAGTTGCTACCAAGAAGGATAATTTCTCAGTTAATGGTAAAAAGGTTTCGAAGACTTTGCTTTATGTTCCGAACATATACTAGCATCTTTCTGAGGGAAAAAAAGGGGATAATGGCAATGTATTCCTTCATGTTGAGGGAAACCTGTGGATCATTAATTGTAATAAAACATGATCATTATAAGACTAAGATTTGTACAAAAAAATAGAAATGAGCGATATCATTTTACTCTGGTCAAAAGGTAATTCTTAGTAAATTCTCATTACCGGCGTTTGTTTTTAACTTAAAAAAAATTGAAGTATGGTTGACATACAGTATTATCTTAGCTTTGGGTGTTAGGACACAGTGATTGGGCATTTATATGCATCATAAAATGCCCACCGAGATCTAATTGCTGTCTGTCATCATACGAAGTTGTTACAATATTACTAACTATATACTCTATGCTGTACTTTACATCTTGTGACTTATTTATTTTATAACTGGAAGTTTTTACCTCTTAATCACCTATTGTCTTCTCCTTAGTCCCCTTCCTCTGGCAACCACCGGTTTGTTCTGTTCTGAGTCTCTTTCTGTTTTTTTGTTTGTTCATTTGTTTTGTTTTTTAGTTTCTACATATACGTGAAATCTTACAGTATTTTTCTGTCTGACTTGCTTCATTTAACATCACATCCTCTATGTCCAGCCCTGTTGTTACAAATGGAAGATTTCCTTCTTTTTTTATGACTGAGTGATATTGCGCGCTCTCTCTCTCTCTCTCTCTCTCTCTCTCTGTGTGTGTGTGTGTGTGTGTGTGTGTGTACACAGCACATCTTTATCTATTCATCTATTGATGGACACTTAGATTGCTTGCCTATTATATCTTGGCTATTAAATATAATGCTGAAATAAGCATAGGAATGCATGTAACCTTTTGAACTAGTGTTTTTGGTTTTTTGGTGGGTAAACACCCAGAAGTGGAGTTTCTGGATCATATGATATTTCTATTTTTAATTTTTTGGGAACCTCCATACTCTTTTCCATGGTAGCTGCACCAATTTACATTCTCACCAACAACACATGAGGTTTCCCTTTTATCCACATCCTCACTAACAATTTAATTCTTGTCTTTTCGATACTAGCCATTCTGACAGGTGCAAGGTGCTATCTAATTATGGTTCTGATTTCTATTTCCCTGATGATGAGTGATGTTGAGCATCTTTTCATGTGTCTGTTGGCCATCTGGATGTTGTCTTTGGAAAAATGTCTGTTTAGGTCCTTTGTCCATTTTTTAATCAGATTTTTTTTTTGGTGTTGTATAAATTCTTGATACATGTGGGATATTAACCCCTTCTCATATGCATCATTTGCAAATATCTTCTCTGTTTCTGCAGGCTGCCTTTTTGTTTTCGTTTGCCTTTGGCTTTTCATTGATGATGAAAACCTTTGCATTAACTATATTTCTTTATATTTCTATAATTAACATTGAAATATTATAGCTGCTACATAATGTGAGAGGAACAAGAAAGTATTCTTTCTAGGTTGAAAATTAGCTTCACACACTTGAATGTTATTAAAGAGGTTAAACATGATATGTAATGTTTTTCCCCTCTTTAAACTACCTGATGAGCATAGTACTACTCTTTTTCCTCAGTAACCTGGTTATCCAGATACTGTTTTTTTTTTGTTTTTGTTTTTTGAGAGAGAGAGAAGACGAAGAGAGAGCCTGTAGGGGAGGAGCAGAGGAAGGGAGAACCCCAAAAAGGCTCTATGCTCCGGGAAGAGCCTGACAAAAGGGCGTGGTCCCAGGACCTTGGGATCACAATCTAAGCCAAAATCAGGACTTGGAGGCTCAACCAACTGAGCTACCCAGGCACCCCTCCAGATTCTGTTTTTGAATTGTGACATGGAATGATTAGAAGATAATAGAAAATATTATGTTTTCTGTCAATTTTATTGAGAGATACTTGATATACAACATAGTATGTTTCTGATGTACAGCACCATGTTTGGACTTGCATATATATTGTGTAATGATGACCACAGCAAGTGTAGTTAACAACCATCATCTTGTAGGGATATGAAGAAGAAAAAGGTAAAAATGTTCTCATCCTTGTGATGAGAACTGAAAATACTGTTTAAAGGATTTTCTTTTTTTGTATCAGTGAAGGAAAGCATAAATTTTCTTTAAACAAAATTTAAACTGAGTGGCTCAGTCAGTTGAGCTTCCGACGTATAAATTGAGGGAGAGAAATGAGAAGTTTGAAGAATGTTGGCTAAGGAAGATTTTATACATGAAGACAGACGCACACTGAAAGTCCTCCTGTTAATGTCGCAATTGAATTTGCAGGTTGTGCTTGAAAACTCCAGCCGAAGATGGGGAAAGGCTAGTCCAGAACTTCTCTCTGAGAAATTCTGCTAGAATGACACCTTTCAAGTTATTTAAGCTCTCACGTTTATTTTATTAAATAGCTCTTTCTTTTGTGGGCAAAATTTACTAGCATTGTAATCCATAAATCCTTGCTGGACAATTCTGATAAATGAATTCACTGTATTCATTTTCTTCTTAATGGCATCTTTAGATGAGAAGGTTTTAATGTGATGAAATATAATTTATGCTTTTTTTTTTTCTGTGATTACTTCTCCATGTGTCTGAAGTAAGGAATATTTGCCCGTTCCTATCCTAGTTCAAGATGATACTCTTTGTTTTTGTGTAAAGGCTTTATAGTTTGAGCTTTCTCATTTGAGTCTGTTTTCCACCCTGAGTTCATATTTTCGTATGGTGCGAGGTAGGGATCAGGATTCGCCTTCTTTGTTTCTGTATGTATATCCAGTTGCTTTTACATTGTTGGTGGAGAGGATTTTGCTTTGGCACTTTTACTGAAAGTCAATTCACTGTGTAAGTCTACATCTATCTCTGCATTCTCCTAATTGATTTGTCACTTATTATATGAATACCTGACTTCTTGATTACTGATGCTTTTTCAAAAGTCTCGAATTCAGGTTATAAAACTTCATTGTTTTCTTTCCAAGATTAATTTTTTAATAACCTTTGCATTTCTATATTCTGAATCCGCTTATTTCTATAAAAAGTATCTGCGGAAATATTCATTGGGAAGAGTGACATCTGAATAGTGCTGGATCTCCTAAGTCACGAACATGATATATTTATCCATTTATTTGTCTTATTTAATATTTCTAACAATGTGAGAGATATACATGACTTTATTTCTAAGTATCTTACAGATTTTTATGCTATTGTAAAAGAAATCGATTTTTAATTTCATTTTTAATTGTCTTTCACTAGCATGTCAAAAATACTACTGATTTTTGTACATTAACCTTATTTATATCCTGTGACCTTCCCACATTTCCTCCTTAGTTAAATGTTTTTGTAGATTTCTTAGGATTATGTACATATATGATCATGTTGTATGAAAAGAAAAACAATTTTATTTATCCAATTTTTATGTAGATGTGATGATAAAACTACAATATTACGATGAAGAAATAGAAGAGAATGTATGAAGCATGCTTTTGGAAAGCAGCCACACTGTAAGGCATTTAAGCAAAGAAGTCAGAGGTAGTGTTTTTATAAAAGGCTAGAGCTGTCATCAACCAATGGGGTTGAGGGTCTCTACCTTCAGGCCTTTATCCAGGCTCAATTCTTGATCTCACAATGAAAGATCTTTAGAGCAGAGTGTATCTTAAATACTGAAGGAAATGGAGATCAGAGGTTTGCTCAGGCTTGACATGAACTATAAAATTTCTCTGCTCCAACCAAGTTGATGATCTGTCCCTGGGATCTTGGAATTGAGGACATCTCACTGCGGTGTGGGAAGTAGCAGTTTCCGCACAGGCACGGGATCAGAGAAGCATTCTATATGCTTGTGCATGACCCTGGAGAGGTACTGGAATTACTTTTGGCAGCTGAGATTGCTTCCATGAAGGCCCTCATGGCTGATGAGGATGGATGGTTGGCAAGCGAAAAGCCCTCGGAGCCAAGTGGAGGACAGAGTATCATTTTTTTTTAAGAATTTTTTATGTTTATTTTTGAAAGCAAGAGAGACAGAGCACAAATGGAAGAGGGGCAGAGAGAGGGGGAGACAAAGAATCTGAAGCAGGCTCCAGACTGCGAGCAGCCTGATGGGGGACTCGAACCCATAAACTGTGAGATCATGACCAGAGCCGAAGTTGGACGCTCAACCAAGTGAGCCACGCAGGCGCCCCCAAAGTATCATTTTTGCTCTCTTCCTCTTTTGTAGAGGAAGAATTTTCCTACTTTTTGGTACCCCATCTCTGGCTACCTTAGAAAGGAACTCTGAAACAGACGCTAAGATGAAGTTTTCTATGCATGGGTTGGAGACTGCTCTTGGGAGCAACACTCATAATGGAGTGAGTGAGACAGGACTGGGCAGAGGAAGAAGTTGAGCTTAGATGCGGTTGTAACAGAGGCCAAGCCAGTCCTGGAGGGAGCATTAAACTAAGATGGACTTTTAGAATTGCCCCTTATGAAAGCAAGGTGATGGGTTTTGTTTTCAGTCAGTCCTTAAATGTGAGCTTCCTCAAGGGAGGGTGTGTAACCTTTGGGCACGGCTTTCAGTGGGGGGTCAGTTTCCATGAAGGGACTCAGCTGTGAGTTGTTAGCAGCCATCCTTCCCACAGCTGGGGAAATGAGAGGCTTAGTCCTAAAGCTGGTGTATGGCAACATCCTCTACACAAATCAAAACTACCCTGCTGTGCTTGTGGGATCTCCACAGTAGAGTGGACTAGGGAAATAACTCTCAGACATTTGTATACCATTTTGACAGCAGAATTTTTTTTTTTAGAGTTTGTTTATTTTGAGAGAGACAGAGACATTGTGAGTGGGGTTGGGGCAGAGAGAGAGAGGGAGGGAGAGAGAGAATTCCAGACAGGCTCCTCCCTGTCAGCACAGAGCCCACTTGGGGCTCAAACTCATGAAACCATGAGTCATGACTTGAGCTGAAACCAAGAATTGGATGCTTCACTGAGCCACCCAGGCACCCCAGAGATTTATTTATTTTTTTTGAAGATTACCAGATGCCATTATCACACACAGAAGAATTAGCACTAATTCCTTAATGTCACCTGAGACTTAGTCCTTTAGAATTTCCCAAATGTCATTTAAAAATTTCTTAGAATTAGGATCCAAAAAGATAGAGGAGTTATATAGTGTAAATAAACTCTTATATTTGTTGGTTTTATTGTATTTATTTATTTATGTTTTTTTGTAGAGAGAGAGAGAGTATGAGTGGGGGGTGGGGGGGCAGAGAGAGATGGAAACACAGAATCTGAAGCAGTCTCCAAGCTCGGAGCTGTCAGCATAGAGCCCAATGTGGGACTCGAACTCATGAACCATGAGATCATGACCGGAGCCAAAGTTGGACACCTAACCAACTAGGCCACCTAGGCACCTTGATCATTAATTTTAAATCAGCTAAAGGTGGCTATAATTCTGGGAAGTTCTGTCCACAATTCATCTTAACCATTGTCATAATTGTCATAATTATTGGAGTGGGATCTCTTCTTTACCATTATTTTAATCATTTTTTATTAAAGGTACCCAGATTGAATTCAATTTTGATTTCCCTCTAGCCACCGACTACAGTGTCAAGCAAAATGCCATCCAAAATAAATATCTGATCTATAATTTCTAAAGTTGCTGCTACCGCTTAAAATATTTCACCAAAACTAATTAACTTCTTCTTCTCAATAGAATTAGACTCTCTTTTAATATAGAAATTCTAAGACTTAATTTGGATAGAAAGGATCTCAAGAGATCAAGCTTTCATTTTGTCTGTTGAAATTGGTTTCCAAGCCACTTTCATCTTCCATCCCTTTGACCAAAGTAGTCCTTAAATATTAAGATTTTTGTCTTCTGAGAAGGCCATTAGCTTATCATTCTGTGTTTTATACTCTGCAACATTATCTACAGGATTTGTAGAAAACAAATGGGTCACAGATTTAAATACAGAAAATCAAACGATGTGAACAGGAATAAAAAATTGAAATTAACATCTTTTAATGATTCATGTCACTCTAGGTAATTTGAAGAAAAAATACTAGGGGGTGGCAGGGTTCCTGAAAATGTATCAAGTTCATGATTATGATACCTTCCAAATCAAGTAGGTCTTACCCATATTTTTTCCAATATTTAAAAAATTTTCAAACATACAGAAAGGATGAAAGAATTTTTCAGTGAAAATTAACACATTAATTATAAAATTATCATTATATTAGCCTTATCCTGTAAGTACCCACCATGCTTATTTCTATATATCCATCAAGTTATTGTGTTTTTTATTTCATTTTAAAGCAAATTGAAGGGGCACCTGGGTGGCTCAGTCGGTTAAGCAGCTGACTTCAGCTGGGTCATGATCTCACAGCTCAAAGGCTTGTGAGTTCCAGCCCCACATTGAGCTCTGTGCTGACAACTCAGAGCCTGGAGCCTGCTTTGGATTCTGTGTCTCATTCTCTCTCTCTGCCTCCCTCCCACTTGTGCTCTGCCTCTCTCTGTCTCTCAAAAATAAATAAATGTAAAGTAAATTGAAGACATCGCTATATCTCCCCACCACCATACTTTTAGTATGCATATTAATATTTTTATGGTTCTTTTTAAAAATTTAACAATATTAATATTTGTTTTATTATTTATATGTATATTTTTGAGAGAGAGCACGTGCACCACACGAGTGGGAGAGGGGCAGAGAGAGAGGGAGACAGAGGATCTGAAGCAGGCTCTGTGCAGCGCAGAGCCCGAGGCGGGGCTTGAACTGACGAACCAAGAGATCATGACCTGAGCTGAAGTTGGATGCTTAACCGACTGAGCCACCCAAGGGCCACAGTTCTTTTTTTTTCTTTAAATTAATTTTATATACAGTTAAATTCACGAACCTAAAGGATACCAAATGCACAATATTTATTATTTTTTTTAATGTTTATTTATTTTTGAGACAGAGAGAGACAGAGCATGAGTGGAGGAGGGGCAGAGAGAGAGGGAGACACAGCATGTGAGGCAGGCTCCAGGCTCTGAGCCGTCAGCGCAGAGCCCGACGCGGGGCTCGAACTCACAGACCGCGAGATCATGATCTGAGCCGAAGTCGGACGCTCAACCGACTGAGCCACCCAGGCGCCCCGAAATGCAATGTTTAAATGTACCATTAGATAATGCATTCCAACAATGCATGTATCTCTTCAACCTAAACCCCAAATAAGATACAGAATATTACTGTCACCTCAGTTCCCTCAGCCCATTTCCCAGCGGGTTCTCCCACAAACCCCTCAGAGACAGCCGCTGATCTGAATTTGTCCTGCTCAATTTGCCAATTCTAGAACTTCTATCAATGGAATCGTACAATGTGTCCTTTTTGTGAAGTCTTCACAAATAATTTGCCTTTTTTTTTTTGTTAGAGTGGTTTTTTTTATTATTAAGTTGCAGTTCTTTTAGTTCTTTTATATTCTGGATAGCTGTCCTTCGTGCATTTATTTTTTTCCCTCAGTGTATTTACGTATTTGCTAGTGATATCCTTTGTTGAGCTAAAATTCCCTAAGTTTGATAAAGTCTAATTTATCACTGTTTTCTTTTATAACTATTGGTTTCCGCTTCCTGTTTATGAAATATTTGCTTACCTGTAAGTTTCAAAGATACTGTGTGTGTTTTCTGCCAAAATCTCTGTGGCTTTTATGTTTAGATCTATCATCCACCTCAGATAAATTTGTGTGTGTGGTGTGGTGTGGTCAGGGCTTATGTTCTTTTTTTTTTAAACTATGCATATCCATTTATTATAGGACCTTTGATTGAAGATACTCTCTTCCCCCTTTGAATTACTTTGGCTTCATTGTTAAAGATCAAATGGCCTTAGAGGTATGGGTCTCCTTAGGTGTTTTTTATTTTGTTTCTTTGATTTACCTTTTAATTGTGTCTGTTGATCTGTCTTTGTTTTATAGTAATCAGGTGGTGTAACTTCTTCACCATCACTCTTTCATAACTGTATTACTATGGATTCATGGTTCTTTATGTTTCTGTGTAAAATCAGAATGATCTCTTTAATCTCACAAAATCACTGCAAGATAATGTTCAAACTCCATTGATTCTATAGAGAAGGAATTATGTCTTTACAACACTGAGACTTTTAAAACTACATATTTCTTGGGGTATTTGGGTGACTCCGTTGGCCATTCTTGATTTCAGCTCAGGTCATGATCTCATGGTTCCTGAGTTCGAGACCCGCATTGGGCTCACTGCTGTCAGCACAGTGCCTGCTTCTGATCCTCTGTCCCCCAGAGCCACCCAGATGCCCCCAAACTAGCTAGACGGTTTTGATTTTGTTGATCTTTCAGAGAACTAACTGTTAGGTTTTTATACTTTTTCTCTTGTTTGCTTGTTTTCCATGTCATTGATTTTTTTTTAAAAAAAAACTTTCTCTGTACTACTTTCTTCCTTCTATTTTGAGTTTGCTTTGCTCTTCTTATAGATTGTGAAGGTGAAAAAAATAGGTCATTGATTTTAAACCTTTTTTCTTTTCTAATGTTATGAATTAAGTAGTGCGAAAGTTAAATAACATGCCAGAGGATATACACCTTGGTAATGATGGAATTAGGTCTCAGACATGGTCTAAAAGTTTTTAGTCTAGGGGCGCCTGAGTGGCTCAGTTGGTTAAGCATCCGACTTCGGCTCAGGTCATGATCTCACTGCTTGTGAGTTTGAGCTCCGTGTTGGGCTCTGTGGCTGACAGCTCAGAGCCTGGCGCCTGCTTTGGATTCTGTGTCTCCCTTGCTCTCTGCCCCTCCCCCGCTCTCCCTCTGTCTCTCTTTCAAAAATAAATAAACATTAAATTAATTAATTAATTAATTAATTAATTAATTAAAGCTTTCAGTCCAGTGTTCCTTCCACTGGATTTCAGCACACTTCCTCTTTGCTGTCCTTACAGCTGCAGCCTTCTAAGTTACTTAGGTGTTTCAGTTTGCTCCTAAGGATTGTGAAAGTTGAAGAGCTCATCTTTACTCAAATGACTCAGAGTACCATTTTGTTGTCGAGACCTCGCTTAGTTAATACATAAATGCTGTAGACCACCAGGACTGTCCCAGAGCCTTTGGCAATGCTTTGGTTGGTGAGGAATTCAGAAGTGATTTTGTAATTGGTAAAATCCAAAAATGTTATCAGATTGGTAATGGTGTTGATAAATTGTTGGCAGTGCCAGGCAAATAAAGCAACTAGGCAGATCAAAACATTATAAGAAGATAGACAAAAAGAAAAAAAATGTTTGGAACTGAAAGATTTTTTTTTTAATTTTTAATTTTTTATGTTTTATTTATTTTTAAGAGAGAGCAAGCAAGAGTGGGAGGGGGAGGGGCAGAGAGAGAGAGAGAGAGAGAGAGAGAGGGAGACACAGAATCAGAAGCAGGCACCAGGCTCCGAGCTGTCAGCACAGAGCCCAACACGGGGCTCGAACTCACAGACCGCGAGATCATGACCTGAGCTAAAGTCAGATGCTAAACCAACTGAGCCACTCAGGCACCCCTGAAAGATGTTTTGATTGCAAATTCTCTAATCTTGAACAAACTATATGCCATTTTCTTCAGAATTTTTGAGAAAAGTTTGTAATGCCCGATATGAGTTATGCTTTAGTATAGTATGTCTCTCTGTGGTGACGTTTGTTAAGAATGCTTGTTTATATTTAAGGATATGTGCTGATATTTTGAAAATTAGGTCATAATAGCTTGCTGCTCAAGTGCTAGTATTCCCTTTTGTTTTAGGATTAACTGAGCTAAATGACCCAAGGTGCTCACTACTCTCTTGGCGTAACATAAATATTTAAAGAATGTTAGTTACTGACCCCTTTTCTCCTTACCAGATTTACCAAATTTCTGAGATTTCATATTATTCCTAAAATGACTCCTTTTGGATTTGATTTTGTAACAAGTATATTCATCGTGTGTAAGTTTTCTTGGTCACGTGTCTGTGCATTATTTAGCAGCCGTCATTTTAATGCCTTGTTTATAAAAGATTTTTTAATTATAAGGAACTATAAATCTCCTTTAGCAAAGCCATTTTCAGTTTTTAAATGCTGCAACATAAGACTTTATTTTCGGTTTTTAGAAAGATGGGTGATTGTTGGCAAATAAGCATGGCTCTTATTTCTCATGAGCATCTCATACTATTTTCTAGGTGATTAAGATTGCTGCAGTTTAAAAAGGGAAAAAGGAAGGGTGCCTGCGAGGCTCAGTTGGTTAAGCATCTGACTTTGACTCAGGTCATGCTCTCACAGCTCATGGGTTCAAGGCCCATGTCAGGCTCTTTGCTGATAGCTTGGAGCCTGGATCCTGCTTCAAATTCTGTGTCTCCTTCTCTCTCTGCCCTCTGCCCTTCCCTGACTCATGCTCTCTCTCTCTCTCTCAAAAATTAAAAAAAAAAAATTAAAAAATAAAATAAAAAGGGAAAAAGGAAAGGTGCCTGGGTGGCTCAGTTGGTTAAGTGTCCCACTCTTGATCTTGGCTCAGGTCATGATCTCATGATTCATGGGATCCAGCCCTGCCTCAGACTCTGGTGCTGATACTGCAGAGCCTGCTTGGGATTCTCTCTCTTCTTCCCTCTCTGCCCCTCCCCCACTCATGGTCTCAAAATAAACATTTTTTTTAAAAAAGAGATGGACGGGGGACACGAAACAGGGAGAAGCACAGGACCAGGAGTAAGTGGAACTAAGTTCAAGGGCTGTTCTGCCATTACCTACATGAATGTGCCCCCATACAAGTTATTTAACCCTTTTCGGTCTAAATTTGCTCTTCCAAAAAAAATTAAAGTTAACCACAATTTCCAAACCTGAGATTTTTATTCAGCCTTATATGTGAATATTATTATAGACCAAGATTATGCCATCTTGAAAAATAAGAGTGATTGATTCAGTGAGGAGACGAGACCTGGATTTTATCCATTAACAAAACTTAGATGATTGCTCAGAGTTCAAGGAATTGGATCCAGAGCAAGGAGGGGCCCACGTGAAAGGATTATGCTGCAGGTGCTTATCAGCTGATTTGGGTAAACCTTTTGGTTTGGCCCGAGAAGACCGGTATGTTGAGAATAGGCTGAAACAGAATGGTGACTTCGTTACAGAGACCTCTGAAAATTTTGATTTGTAGGGATAGTTCAGATGAACTCAGTAGCTGAGGCCTACGTTTTTAAGGCAGGATGAGTGTAACCTGATGGATATTATTCCCTTTTGTGTACTTTGCCTGTTGCTGATTAATCAGATTCCTTCCTCTCTCATTTGACTGTAGAATTGTGTGATTTCTGCCTTCTAAAATGTCATCTCTTACTGGAAAATTATGGTTTAGTTTTGTGACCAACTATACTAAATAAGTACATGTTTGTAAACGTATGTGTGTGTTTTGTTGCCTAGGAATTTGGCATCATTAGATAATCCTGGTAATTTGGCTACAAGTATGGTAATCCAAGAAAATTTAGATGAAAAACTTCTGGATTGTACTTGATAGTAGAAAATATATTTTGCATATATTAGCTTATCAGAAATTGGAATAAAAAGCTGAGAAAAGGGGCTAAAACCAGTTACTGAGAAAAAATAAAGTCTAGTTTTCTGGTCAGTATGAAAAAATAAGCTGAAACCAGAAATATCACTCATATTCCAAACACATCACAGGCTGGATACAATATAACAGTCAGTCAGTCAGTCAATCAGTCAATCAGTCAATCAGTATGAATTCAAAAGCCAGAAAAGATGCCAGAAACAGAAGTTAATGGAAAACCATGAAGGTACCTGTGTGCATAGGAAGTTCACAAGTATAATTATGTTGGTCTTAGAACCTACTGTAAAGGTTTATGACAGTAATTTTGAAACAAAAAATGAAATGGGCAATTTATTGGGAAACTACATATGATAAAAATTGACTTAAACTATAAGCACTAAAGATTTTTGAATCAGTTGCCCTTTTCTCTCCCCTCTCCTGCATTAAGACATCGGGTGCAGGTGGTATTACAGAATACAGTAGAACAGTGGACAGGAGATTTTTATTTTGTGCGAAATGTCAGAGAGAAGGAAGCTGAAACTACCATTTACAACCATTTATAAAGCCAGTATAACCTTAATTCCAAACTTGATAAGAAAAGGAAATAAAATCACAAGACAATCTCCACATTAACTTTGATGTAGAAGTTCTAAATAAGATACTGCTTCAGGGGCACCTGAGTGGCTTAGTCTATTAAGTGTCTAACTCTTCGTTTAGGCTCAGGTTATGATCTCATGATTGTGAGATTGAGCCTCCCATGAGGCTCCATGCCAAGCATGGATCCTGCTTAAGATTCTCTCTCTTTCTCTCTTTTTCTCTCTCTCTCTCTCTCAAAAAGATGTTGCTTTATCCAAACTAAAAATGTTCATTTATTTATTTATTTATTTTTTAAGAGTGAACCAGAGAGGGGCAGAGGGAGAGAGAGAGAATTTTAGGCAGATTCCACGCCCAATGTGGAACCCAATGCTGGGCTTGAACCCTTGACTCTGAGATCATGACCTGAGTCAAACTAAAAATGTTTAAAATTGGGGTCCCTGGCTGGCTGTTGGAAGAGCATGGGATTCTTGATCTCGGGGTCATGAGTTTGAGCCCCATATTGGGTGTATAGATTACTAAAATAAATTTAAAACCTGTTTAAAATTAAACATATATCATCATCAATTAGGGTCTAGCTCAGGAAGGCAGAAGTGATTTAACATTAGAAAAATCTATTAATGTTATAAAAAAAATTTAACATTTATTTTTGAGAGACAGAGCGAGAGAGAGAGAGAGAGAGAGAGATGGGAGACACAGAATCCGAAGCAACCTCCAGGCTCTGAACTGTCAGCACAAAGCCCAACAAGGGACTTAAACTCACGTACCGTGAGATCATGACCTGAGCTGAAGTTGGACACTCAACCGACTAAGCCACCCAGGCGCCCCTAATGTTATAAGTTTTTAATATTCATGTTTATTAATTGTATCTTGAATGGCCTCTGAGGTGTTCTAGATAAGAGACAGATTTATTTTTTATTACCTTGTAGTAAATAATAAGCTCATCACCTCTCCTTTCCTTTCCACCCCTTGGGTAACACAGTAACAGCCACATGGAAGAACCTTCTCCACAAGTAGTCTGGATACCGTATAGGTGGGGGGTGGAGAACAATGGGTTTATTCCTTTTATATACAGGAGACAGATGGCCACCCTCCTCCCCTCAAGTGAGGAAAGAAATACATTTTTACTACTTTGAAAGGGATAGAAAGGATTCTGGATTCTCAGTCTTACCTTTGAAATGCAAATACGTCTTTCCAGGGGTGGGAGCAATGGCTGGTGTTTCTTGCTTTTTAAGACCTCAAAATATGCATGCTCAGGGTCTGGCATTCATGGCATTTGAAATGTAAATGCTTCTGGTGATGGAGGTCCAATCTTCCTGGTATATTGGGACTTAATTTAGGGACCCAGGCCAGGCTGTAATCACTTGGCCCTCTTAATTCTTTCAGATCAGAGCAGTGAACTAGACAGATGGCTGCAGACCTGTTTCCTAGAGCATGTTTCTAGGGGCAGTGGACACAAACATTCTCTTTACATCATAGACAATTTTTGAACATCCCAGAAGGATAGGACATTGATAATGGGGTCAGTATTAAAGTTTTATTAGAAGTCTATTTATTTATTTATTTATTTATTTTTTAAATTTACATTCAAGTTAGCATATAGTGCAATAATGATTTTAGGAGTAGAATCCAGTGATTCATCCCCTATACATAACACCCAGTGCTCAACCAACAAGTGTCTTCCTTAATGCCCTCCCCCATTTAGCCCATCCCCTTGCCCACAGCCCCTTTGGCAACCCATAATTTGTTCTCTGTGTTTGAGAGTCCCTTAGGTTTTGTCCCTGTCCCTGTTTTTATATTATTTTTGCTTTCCCTTCCCTTATGTTCATCTGTTTGTATCTTAAATTCCACATATGACTGAAATCATATGATATTTGCCTTTCTCTGACTGATTGATTTCACTTAGCATCATACCCTCTAGTTCCATCCATGTTATTGCAAAAGGCAAGATATCATTCCTTTTGATTGCTGAGTAATACTTCATTGTATATACCACATCTTCTTTATCCGTTCATCGTCGATGGACATTTGGGCTCTTTCCATACTTTGGCGATTATCGATAGCGCTTCCATAAATGTTGGGGTAAATGTGTCCCTTTGAAAGAGCCCCTGTATCCTTTGTATAAATACCTAGTAGTGCAATTGCTGGATCATCGGGTAGTTCTGTTTTTAATTTTTTGAGGAAACTCCATACTGTTTTCCAGGGCGACTGCAGCAGTTTGCATTCCCACTAGCTGTGCAAAAGAGATCCTCTTTCTCCGCATCTTCGTTAACATCTGTTGTTAGAAGTCTTAACGCAAAAAGATAAGAATACTAAAAATGTATAAGGATAGGAAAACAGAGAGAGAGCGACAGTCTGGTATATACTGCAGTCTAGACAGCATGTACACAGAACATTCAGGGTACCACGCAAATAAGTTATTAACAGTAATAATAAATTCAGCCAGCATGTTGAACGCAAGATCCATATACAAGACCTGATGGAATCCTATGCAGTAACAAATTAAAAATGAATTGGTAAAAACAGTTTCATCTGTAATGGTGAAAAAAACTGGTACCTAGGAATAGATCTAATAGAAACCTGTATTAAGTTCATCATGTGGAAAATTAGAGTATTTAATTGGAAAAATAAAAGAAGACTCAAAGAAAGAGGGGGGAATAGAAGCTAATCATGGAGGTCAGATTCAGTATTATTAAAATTTCTATTCTCCTAAATCTGTGATCTGAGTGCATTTCTGATCGAAATCCCCAAGGCATCTTTGAGGAATTTGTAAAGCTGATTCCAAAAGTCACGTGAAAGAGGGAAGGTCTGAGGAAGCGAAGAAAAACTTGGAAGAGATAAAGAAAACTCGCAGTATCAAAAATCAGGAAGTAATATACACATAAGGTTCTCCAGGGAAATGGAACTGGTAGAGGAGGAGAGAGGGGGAGGAAGGGAGAGATTTTGATTGATTGAGATTGAACATAATGAATTAACTCCCATAATAATGGAGGCTGAGACATGCCAAGATTTGCAGTCAGCAAGTTGGAGTCCCAGGAGAGTCAGTGGGGTAGCTCCACTCCGCTTCCAAAAGCCTAAGAACTAAGAGAGCAGATGGTGTGAATTTCAGCCTGAGTGCAGAAAACCAATGTCCCAGCTTAACAGTCCTTCTTATAAGAATTTCCTTCTTATTCAGCCTTTTCGTTCTATTCAGGTCTTCCTCTGATTAGGTCAGGGCCACGGACGTTAGGAAGGGCATTTGCTTTACAGTCTCAGGATTCACATGTTCATCTTGGCCAATGACGTTATCACAGACTCGTCTGGAATACTGTTTGACCAATTATCTGGGCACCCCATAGTGCAGTCATACTGACACGTAAAATTGACCATCACAATAGCTAACTCATGTATTTTACTCATTCTATACCAGACACTCTTCTAAGCACTCTGCATATGTTAATTTACTTAATTTTCACAGTAACTGATGAAATAGGTACGGTTTTATCTCCACTTTATAAATGAAACTAGGGCTCACCGAGGTTAGGGACCTGAGTGTTTATCCCAACGGTGTGAAATGGAGAGCTGGGGAAACAGCCACACCTACATGGAACCTTGGAATGTGATGAAGACAGTGTTGCGAATCCATTGGGGTAAGGCGATATGGTGACGATTGCTTATCTTTAATAAAAAGTCACTATTTTAGCTCCAAGGACACACCAAAATAAGTTGCAGATGAATTAGAGATCTCACAGTGAAAAACAAGCATTCAGAAACTTAACCAAAACATGTAGAAGAATATCTATCACAATTCTCCTAAGACAAGATACCAAAAAACAAAACAAAACAAAACAAAAAACAACCAAACCGGACAAAGATCGATAGTGTACATTAAAATGTACAACATCTGTAGCTACTGCACCTCAGTGCCCTGCCACGCACTGCTAATCACTCGAATATATTAACTCAGTCAATCTTCACAAAACAGACTGAAGAATTACATTCCTTATGACATAGCAGTCCTTCCATGAAGATACACAAGACAGAATCCTGTATCTCTTTATGGATGCTCTGTTGTAATCACCCAAGATTGAAAGCACCCTCACCATACCCTCAGGAATCAAATTGATGAATAGATAAATAATTGGTGGCATATTCATATAATTGAAGTTTTCAAGAGTGATAAGCTGAATCGGTATGACTCAGCATAGGTACAGCTCAAAACGTGTTGAGTGGTAAGGAGCAAGTTGTAGAGCATATGGATGGTATTAGATCATTTGTCTACTTTTATAAACTCAAAAAAGTATTTTGTATGTTGTTTATTAATATGAACATTTTAAAATGTGGAAATATAAGGGGCACTTGGGTGAGTCAGGTGGTTACGCGTCCAACTTCAGCTCAGGTCATGATCTCGCGGACCTTGGGTTCGAGCCTCGCGTTGGGCTCTGTGCTGACAGCTCAGAGCCTGGAGCCTGCTTCGGATTCTGTGTCTCCCTCTCTCTCCGCCCCTCTCCTGCTTTCACTCTGTCTCTCTCAAAAATAAATAAATGTTAAAAAATAAATTTAAAAATGTAGAAATATAAGAAAACTTGAAATAATATGTAGTGAGCTTCCACTGTATCTTTAATATATTTTTGTAAAACAAGAGTAAATAAATATCCAGTGTTAACATTTATTAATTCTGGGTGATGAGTATATAGATCTTTAATAATATCACCATCTTTACTCGTGCGTAATGATGAAATCTTCAGTAATAATTGAAATAAATTAAGGGAGAAAAGTTGTAAGGGGGTAGTCATGGTCTTTTCATACGTGTGTAGTGATTTTTTTTAGATATTGATGAGAGAAAGATGAGGTTTCAGAGAGGGCTATTAGTGGCCACAGCCCCCTTATATACTCATGGAACCCAAGGTTGGCGACTCCCAGAGTAGACGATTGGACCACTTTAGGATGAAATCATGAAGCTAGCAACACGGTCCTTACAGATATTTCAGACTGGGGCTGAAGCGCTCCAAACACGTCCATGGGGACAGTCCTTGATTCTTTCGGTAAGAACGAGTCAAGGCATGGATAGAAAGAACTGAGCAGGGTACCTCCCGCTCTACAAATGCTCAGTGCTGGTTATTATCATATGAACTGAGTTATTCATAAATTTAAGCTTTATTTTTCAGAGCTTATACATGGTGTAGAGCTTCTGGAAGTCTTTGGAGGTTGAGTCAAGGCTGAAAATCAAGAGCAGGAAGAGCTTAGAAACTACTGTTTGAGATCCATTACCTCCTCGCCATTGGTGATCTGGTATCTGAGGCATTAGTTTTTCCATCCAAAGCATCCCCAAACCTTGGAGTATTTGCCTGCAATAAGCAGGAAACTGAAGCCTCTAGAATCATTTAGGGAAGGTCCTTTGGCCTAGGAACTCTATGCATTTTTGTGTGAAGGAGGTAGGCAATGAGTCCTTGAGACATTGCTTGGGAAAGTTGGCTGGCTAACTGGACAGGACACTGAAGGCTTTCATTGGGCCATTCATCACAGCCCGGAAGATGGCCTTGAGTGTTGCAGACTGTGAAACGCTACTTGTGAAACACTAGCCAGATTGGTTTAGTAAAGTGGTGACAGTGGATCCGCCTTTCAGGGATGGAGTCATATTGAACCACGCTCACAGAGGCTGATGTACACAAGCCAGAAGGTAGGCTATTGATTTACAGTTACCCAAGTACTTAGGTCAGCCTGACCAGTACATTTTTACCTCTTTAGCAAAGCTCCTGGAGAAGTTACCCACCAAATAAATCATAATACTTCTGCGTGCTTAACCAAGATGTGTACCTTTTAGGACATTGCTTTAACAGACGCTGCCAGCTTTTCTTTCTATATTTATTTAGGCTTCCAAGCTTGACAAATTCCATTACACTTGCATTCTTTTTTTTTTTTTAATTTTTAAAGTTTATTTATGTAGAGAGAGCAAGAGCATGAGCAGGGAAGGGGCAGAGAGAGAGAGAGAGAGAGAGAGAGAGAACCCTAAGCAGGCTCCGTGCTGTCAGCGCAGAGCCCGACATGGGCTCAAACCCACAAACCTGAGATCATGACCTAAGCCGAAATCAAGAGTTGACCGCTTAACAGACTGAGCCACCCAGTCATCCACCCCTATACTTCTATTCTAAATGACTCTCCCATATCTACCTCTGTTTCAGTGACACATTCCAGCCATCTCTTGGTTCATTCCCCCAAGTGGTAAATCACAGTGATTCAGGGGAGATTTTACTAGTTTAATTCTGAGGGCACCCACCCTTATTTCCAAGTTCTTGGGGACTACTCGCCATGTATGTGTGGACTTCAGTAGCTTTTCCCTTTTCATTCTGTTGTTTCTGAGGGTTTCAGTTAGCAATGAGAGTGCCATTTCTCTTCTCTTTCTTTGAGGAAGATTTCGTACGGTAGCTACATTCATTACCAATGTCTCAAGGTCATCAGGGATGGGAATATAGGACCTTATGCTTTTGAGATGAGAGGTTCAATAGAAAAGCATCAGACAGGTTCTTGTAACTCTTACCCATGGTCATATATCAGCCAGTAAATAATCTTCATATTGTTTAGACAGGTTCTGGAGTGTTTACACCATGAAACATGCAGCCAAGAACTCAAACCATCCTATGTTCTGCCCATAGTAGATATGTATCTTCAGTAATTTCTTTATGTGACACTTTAAAGTGGAGCTACTGCGTCCTCTAAACAACTGTTGCTGTAGGCTTTTCCGGCCTTTGCCTTCAGCCCTTTCCTTCTGTCCTAGTCTCTATCCGTTGGAGCTTCTCTCTCACTTCACAGCCTTTACAACTGCCAGCTGATTATCTAGATATTTCATTAGCTAGCTTTGTCCACTGGATTGGAGTTGCCACAGTTAGCAAACATAAATGCAAAGAAAGATGAAAATTTAGCATAAAAATATACCCCATGTTCTTTGTATTTATATGTTTGATTCTGCTTTTTGTTTGTTTTGTTTTTTAGATTCCATGTATAAGTGAAATCTTACGGTATTGGTTCTTTGTCTGACTTACTCCACTTAGCATAATACCTCTAGGTCCATCAGTATTGTTGCAAATGGCAATATCTTATCCTGTTTTTTTCCCTAATGTTTATTTTATTTTTGAGAGAGAGATGGGGGAACAGAGGATTTGAAGTGGGTTCCATGCTGACAGCAGAGAGCCTGATGGGGGGCTCGAACTCACAAACTGTGAGATCATGACCTGAGCCAAAGTCAGATGCTTAATTGACTGAGCCACCCAGATGTCTTGTCTTTTTATGGCAACCGTACTGTGGCTTCTTCCCCTGCATGCAGCTCTACAGATGCTTCCCCTCCATGACTAATTGCATTTTCTGAGATTCTACACTTTTCTTTCCTTTCAAAATGTAAACAACTGCCCTGAGATGTAATTCACATCTCAATTCACCCTTTCAGTGTAAAATTCAGTGTTTTTTAGAATGTCCTCACAGTTGTGCCTCCATCACTACTATATAATTTTAGGACATTTTCATCCCCCTTAAACCCATATCCATCAGTAGTCACCTCCCATTTCTCCCCGTCTCTAACTTCCTCTGCTCTAAACAACCACTAATTTACCCTTGGTCTCTATAGATTTGTCTAGTCTGGAAATTTCATATAAACAGAATCACATATATGTGGTCTTTTGTAACTGGCTTCTTTCTTTAGTAGGTTTTCAGGCTTTATCCATGTTGTAGCACATATCAGTAGTGTAATCCTTTTAAGACTGAATCATATTTCATTGTATGAATATATATAGCGTATTTTATTTATCCATTCATCTGTTGGTCACTTTTTGATTTGTATGAATGACAATGCTATGAATATTCACGTACAAGTTTTTGTGTGAACACACATTTTCATTTCTCTTGGATTGATACTTAGGGGTAGATGGCTGGGTCTTAGAGTAACGCTATGTTTAACCATTTGAGGAACTGATGAACTGTTTACTAAAATGCCTACATCATTTTTACATTCCTACCAGCATATGAGGATTTCAGTTTCTCCACCTTTCCCACCCTTAATGTGGTCTCTCTTGTTTTTTTATTATAGCCATCCTCATGAAGTGAAGTAATATCTCATTGTAGTTTCATGTGTTTGTTGGTTGTTTGTGTATCTTTTTTTGGAGAAATGTCTATTCAGATCCTTTCCCCATTTTTAAGTTGGGTTGTCTTTTTATTATTGAGCTATAAAGTTTCTTTATATGTTCTGTATACAAATTCTTCATGAGAGATATTCTTTTTCCTAACATATCAGGGATATGTTTTCTCTTATTTGATGGGTTATAATTTTACTTTATGTTATAATTTGCAGCATGAAATTTTAAATTTTAACATCATCTGATTTACCCATTTTTTTTTTCCTTTTGCCCCTTGAGTATTTGGTGGCATTTCTAAGAAACCATTACCTAGCCCAACATAACTTCTTGTTTTCTTCTAAGAGTTTTATAATTGTAGCTCTCTGGTCAATTTTTAGTTAAATTTTGTATATCGTGTCTGGAACAAGCCCAATTTCATTCTTTTGCATAGCTGTCCAGTCCACACAGTACTGTTTGTTGGAAAGACTGCTCTTTCCCCATCCAGTTACCTTGATACCCTGTGCAAAACTAGTTGACCATATTGGAAGGGTTTATTTTTAGAATCTTGATTCTCCTTCATTGATCTATATCTGTGTCTTTATGGCAGTGACCCATTTTATTAAGTACTACAGCTTCGTAGTTAAGTTTTGAATTTAAAAAAATGTGAGTCTTCTACGTTTGTTCTTAAGATTATTTTAGGTCTTACCTTTACATATGAATTTTAAAATCAGTTTGTCCATTATGGTTTTAAAAAAGGCAGCTAGAATTTTAACATGGCTTGCACTGAAACTATAAATCGATTCGAGACATATTGGCAACTTAACAATGACTTGTTTTCTGATATATGGATATGAGGTGTCTTTCCATTTATTTAGATCTTTAATTTCTTTTAAAGATCTATTCATTTTCATAGTTTTAAGGGTGTGCTTTATATTTCTTTTGAAGACTGTATTCAAGTATTTTAATCTTTTTGACGCTATTGTAAATGGAATTGTTTTTTCAATTTCATTCCTAGATTTTTTTATTGCTTGTGGATAGAAATTTAAAAGGTTTTTGTAATTTATCATTTACCCTGAAACTTAGCTGAACTTACTTGTTCTAATAATGTTGAGTGGATTTCTTATGATTTTCTATATATAGGATCATGTCATCTGTGAATAGAGATGTCTCACTTCCTCCTTTCCAATCTAGATGCCCCTTCTTTCTTTTTGGTTTCTAATTTTTCTGACTAGAACCTGCAGTATAGTGTTGAATAGAAACGGGGAAGACGAACTTCCTTACTTTGTTCCTGAACTTGAGTGGAGCAAATGCTTTTTTTTTTTTTTTCCTACTGTTAAATATGTAGGCTGAAGTTTCCTTCTACTCCTAGTTAGCTGAATGCTTTTATTATGAGTATTGGATTTTGTCAAATACTTTTGTGTCTCCATTGTGATGATTGCATGATTTTTGTTCTTGATGCTATTAACATAGTGATTATAATTGATTTTCAGATATTAAACCAATCTTGCATTCCTGGTATGCTTCCCACTTGGACTTGGTATGTACTACTTTGAACATGTGTGAGATTTACTCTGTTGGTATTTTGTGTAGAAATTTTTGCTTCTCTTTTTATAAGGGATATTAATCTATAGCTTTCATCTCCTGGGATGTCTTTGTATCAGGGTAATACGAGTATCACAGGATGAGTTGAGAAGTGTTCCCCCCTCTTTTTTTTTGGAGGGGAGAGCTCGTAAAGGATTAGTATTCATTCTTTTTAGAATACTTGGTAGAATTAATTCATCAGTGGGGCCAGTTGGGCCTGGCCTTTTCTTTGTGAGAAGTTTTAAATAATTCATTCTTTTTGTTCATGACTGGCCTACAAAGATTTTCCATTTATTCTCGAGTCCATTATGATAATTTGTTGTCATAGGAATGTGTCCATTTCATCGAAGTTACATTATTTGTTGGCACACAGTTATTTGTAGTATTCTCTTTGTATTTCTCTAAGGACTGGTTTTGTTCCTGATTTTGGTAATTTGTATTTACCCTCTTTTCTGGCTTATCATTCTGGTAAAAGACTTGTCAATTCTGTTGATCTTTAAAAAAAACAAAAACAGGACGCCTGGGTGGCTCCATCGGTTAAGCTTCTGACTTCGGCTCAGGTCATGATCTCACCGTTCGGGAGTTTGAGCCCCATGTCAGGCTCTGTGCTGACAGCTCAGAGCCTGGAGCCTGCTTCAGATTCTGTGTCACCCTCTCTGTCTGCCCCTCCTCTGCTCGCGTGCTCTCTCTCTCTCTCTCTCTCTCAAAAATAAAAAAATTAAAAAATTTAAAAAAACAAAAAAAACAACAACTTCTGTTTATATCGATGCTCTCTCTTATATTTTTATTTTTGATATCGTTTATTTCTGCTGTAATCTTTATTACCTCCCTTCTGCTTGCCTTGTGTTTGATTTGTTCTTATTTTTGTAGTTCCTTAAGATAGAACCTGATGTTATTCATTGGACATCCTTCTTCTTTGTTGACATAGCTGTTCACTGCTCTAAGTTTTACTCCGAATGCTGATTCAGTTGCAGCATTACAAGTTGTATTACATTGTGTTTTCATTTTCTCAAAATATTTTCTAGTATCCCTTGTGATTTCGTCTTTGGCCAATTGGTTATTAGCACATTTCGTTTCCAGATATTTGTCAGTTTCCCAAATTTCCTTCAGTTACTGATTTCCGATTTAATTCCTATGTGATCATGAAACATACTTCCTATTATTTCAGCTGTTTTCAATATATTGAGATTTGTTTTATGGCTCAGCCTTTTGTCCGCTCTGGAGGATGTTCTGTGTGTGCCTGAGAAGAACGTGTATTCTATTGCGCAGTTAGACTGTTCTAGAGAGAGCAGTTAGTTCTAGTTGGTGTATAGAATTCATCAAGTCTTATCTTTCCTTGTTGATCTTCTGCCAGGTTGTTCTCCCCATTATTGGAAGTGAGGTAATAAAGTTTCCAACCATCATTGCTGAATTGCCTAATTTTCCTTTCAATTCTGTTAGATTTGCTTCCTCTTGCCTTGCCTTGCTCACTGTGGAACTTCTAGCCTATGATGAGTGGGGGAGGGGGATCCGAGGCCCAGTATTCTGCCTACAGTGCCTGGGGGAGAACTTCCACCCTCCAGGTGGCATGTGGGTGGGGAATACAGCCTCAGTCCTGTTGACCTCAGCTGCCTAGAACAGAGCTTCTGGAACATGAAGCTTGTGGGAGGGGGGAAATGAGAAGTGCCAAAAGCTGACTCCACCTCCAGTTGAATCCATAGCTTCAAACTGGGAGGCATTGAGGAGAAGCAAACCCCTGTCTTCTTAGCCACACATGCCTGGGGTTGAGCTTCCCACGAGCTGGGGAATGGGTGTCATGGACTGAGTCATGGCTCAAATGCCACAGATGATTTTAATTTTTTTTAATGTTTTCTTTATTTTTGAGAGAGAGAGAGAGAGAGTGGGGCAAGGGCAGAGAGAGAGGGAGGCACAGAATCTGAAGCAGACTCCAGGCTCTGAGCTGTCAGCACAGAGCCCGATGCGGGACTTGAACTTATCAACCACGAGATCATGACCTGAGCTGAAGTCAGTCCCTTGATTGTCTGAGCCATCCAGGCACCCCACCACAGATTCTCTTTTTACTGCAGAAGTAATAGATTTTGTTGACTAAATGGCTCTCCATTGGTTGTATGCCTTTAGGGCAATTTCCAGAGAATATGAATGATTAATGATTGTTTTTTATAACATGCACCCGTTAAGTTGTTTTTCTCAGGAATAAGTCTTCCCATCTCCCTCCTCCCTCATTCGCAAAGTCTTCCTCCTTCCTTTGTTTTGGAGGATTCTGAAATACCATGACTTTTTGCTTTATTCTACTTTCTCTCTTGCTTTTGGTTTAATGATTTATTTATTATTAAAAAAATTTTTTTAATGTTTTTATTTTATTTTTGAGAGACAGAGTGTGAGCAGGGAAGGGGTAGAGAGAGAGAGGGAGACACAGAATCTGAAGCAGGCTCCAGGCCCTGAGCTGTCAGCACAGAGCCCGACGTGGGACCCAAACCCTCAGACTGTGAAATCATGACCTGAGCCGAAGTCGGACACTTAACCGACTGAGCCACCCAGGCGCCCCTGATGATTTATTTTTATAAGGAGATTGTTGCAGTGTTAATAACTTGAAATGGAATTATAGAGGTATATTCAAGAAATGGCTTCTTCTCTGTGGGGACACTGTCTGCCATTTCTTAGCTATTCCACGAACACAGATGGCTTCATTGAGATTTATATGGAGGTTGAGTCTGATAAAAATTGTAGGTAACATTACACTGAATCTGCTCTGGTTTCTATATAACACTGATATACTACTGTCTGTGAGCTCCTTTAGACAGCACTTTGGGGACAGTATCTTGGAATCTCATTCAGGCAAACCATCATACTTTTTCTGTTTGCTTGTGCTGTGTCTTGCTACTTGGCATTAAATTTCAGGCCAAACCTGATAACGGCCTCTGATGTTTACCTGGATTTAATACTGGAGCTAAGGTATAATCTCCAATCCAGACATCGTATACAGTTTTATAGTTGTAATAACATACTAATTATATTTTCCTTGAGTAGCCATGGTCCTGTGATCAAAATGAAGCATTTGCCTGACAGAAATAATTTCATTGGACACAGGGCTTCCCCATGTTATGAGAGTCCAGCAATGACCAGACTTTTTATGCCTTAGAGAAAGAGGTATGCTCAAACGTTGTAGAAACCCCCAAATTAGAGCAATTTTCTAGGTCTTTCCTATCAGTTTTGGCTATTTTCTAATACAGCACTTTACCTATAGCCACATAATGGCAACAGGAGTGGTGGTGAGACGTGGAGAACTTACCAAGAGAAATAACATCATGGAGCACCCTTTATTATTCTGAGAGTTCTGAAAAATCATCTTGTCATTGTGAGTTCTAGGTATTTTATGATACTCCATTTCTATCCAAACATTGAAGACTCCTGGTTTTATTAGACATCATAGATCTTCTTGTTTGGTATTGAAAAATTAATAAGTGTCAAATACTGTAGATCACCTCAGGAGGAGACATTCATCTATCCTATTTTATTTTCTGAGGACCCTGATTGGGTCCAAACTCTGGAAGCATCCTTGTTTCACAGTGGTTTAACAAAGCATTTCCAACTTAGCAGGAAAGGAAAGCCATTATACCGTTTGCCATGCTATTCAAGACTTTTTTTGCTGGGTGGAAGATATTTCTGAGCAGTGAATGAGGGAGGGACGGAGGAAAGCTTCAAGTTTATTGGCTCTTGTGGATTTAATATCTCATTCTGTTTTAGCATCACACCTGTTTTGATTATTATTAGGTTAATTCTTACACTGTATTGAAACCCACCATCTAAAGTCCTGAACCTTGTGTGACAGGACAAGATTCCAACATCTTAATGGTTTCCTCTTCCCATGTTCTTGGTTTGCAAGTTAAGACCCTGAAAAGCCAAGTGACTTGTCGAAAATCAGACAGGTCTCTTGCTTCCAAGTCTAGTGATTGTTTGAGCTCATGGAGCTACCATATAGGAGTGTTAACTTCCCAGAATGTAAAGACAGTGCTTAGAGTGCAACCCTTCCTTTCCTCTTCCTGGGTTTCCTAGACTCACCTGCCCAGCAAGTAGAAGTAAAAAGAGGGTAAGAGTTCTTCATGACTCTCCTTCCTGGCCCCACCAGACCCTGGAGTCACTTGATTTATTTTTCTGAAATGGCAGGGGGACATGACGGTGAAGCTTCTCAAAGCTTAGGTGACTTTGCAGAGCACAGCTCTGGGCTTGCTGGTTTTGGACATGCAGAGTGAGAAAGTCACAAACTCTGTTGTGTTAATCCACGGAGATTGCAGGGGCATTGTGTCACCTCAGCACTACCTGCTATATCCTTCTGAATAGAATTTCCAAAGCTCGGTAGGAGAAGAGATCACTTCATGCCATTGTTGCATTAAAGATTCACTTTGAACGTCATATGTGGAATTCTTTGATAATGATCACTAAGGACACCGCATCTATTCAGCCAGCTGAGGAATAGCAGGAAAGAGCCAGCTTACATGGAGCTGAATGCCCAACAGGATTCTTCAGGTTTTTACTTCTAACTCAGCAGACCATTTCTACGTTCTGGTAAAACACTGTCCATCCTTGAGTAGAGGTGACAAGGACCAAATTTTGGTTGTTGTGCAACACAGAAAGCTAGTCGGAAGTGCACTTACACCTTAGGTTCTGTCTTTGTAAAAAATATATATATATTTTAAAACATATTTGAAAACAGTCTGGTGAAAATCACCCTGAGTGGAAGACACTAAGGATATTAAGTTTGCTAAGCTGCTTTACAGTGGATTCTAATGACGCTGAAGTATTTACCAGTAATATGATTTCTTTATATGCTGCACAG
Source organism: Paguma larvata (assembly GCA_030068075.1). Taxonomy (NCBI): domain Eukaryota; kingdom Metazoa; phylum Chordata; class Mammalia; order Carnivora; family Viverridae; genus Paguma; species Paguma larvata. The sequence continues at coordinate 140,316,074 of CM057826.1, read as the reverse complement.
TCATTTTTATGTTATATTAACTTCATTTTATATTTTTTGGATCGTTCCCACAATGCTTAGTGTGCAGTGGGTTGTGGCCTAATTGCCCTACTATGCAGTATTAAATAACCTATATATTAAAAAAAGAAACAGAAGCGTGGATTAAAAGGAACGAGTCTTGGTTATTTTAGGTGGTATAGGAGACCAAATAATAAAATTATCACAAATGGAATATCAAGCAGAACATACCATCAAAATAAAGACCATTGAGAAGATTTCTTTTTTTGGAAAGAAACCCCCCAAAATGTACCAATGGAGATTTATTTAAATCTGAATGAAATAAAGAGTTAAATACAACTCACTGAAGGATGGCTTCTATTTTACAAATAATACTTTTTAAAAAATGTTTATTTATTTTGAGAGAGAGAGAGCACATGAGCATGAGCAGAGAGAGACAGAGAGAGAATCCCAAGCAGGCTCCAGTCTGTCAGCGTAGGGCCCGAGGTAGGGCTCAAACTCATGAACCGTGACATAATGACCAAGCCGAAATCAAGAATTAGACACTCAACCGACTGAGCTACCCAGGCACTGCAAAACAATACTTCTTTCTCAGTACTTTACACCTGATTTAAAATGTCCAGATGCTCACTGCTCTTAACAGTATATTAAAAAACTATAAATGATAATACTTACAGGTTTAAAAAAATCATGTAAGTCATTCCTCTTCGAAGGCATTTGCCTCTAACAGATGATTACATAGGGGACAGTGTGAAAAGGACAGATATATCCTATTTTTTTTCAAAAGTAATGTTAATGTACTAAATAGTACTGACTAGTAATTTTCCACTGTAACCGTTCTTTACAGTTCATTAAAGAAAGACTTGAAGATCAACATTTAGAAAATTGGTCTAGTTCTTATAAATGCTAGTTCGTTGGTTTTTTTTTTTTTAATTTTTTTTAATGTTTATTTATTTTTGGGACAGAGAGAGACAGATCATGAGCGGGGAGGGGCAGAGAGAGAGGGAGACACAGAATCCGAAGCAGGCTCCAGGCTCTGAGCTGTCAGCACAGAGCCCGACGCGGGGCTCGAACTCACAGATCACGAGATCATGACCTGAGCCGAAGTCGGACGCTCTACCGACTGAGCCACCCAGGCGCCCCTCGTTGGGTTTTTATCTGTTGCCTTTGATTGTGTTTTTTGTTTGTTTGTCTTTATTTGTACAAAGTAGACAACTTTGGAATATTAGTTGAATTCAGTCTGAAACAAGAATATTTTTTTAAGTTTACATATTTATTTTCAGAGAGAGAGAATGAGCTGGAGGAGGGAGTTGGGCAGAGAAAGAGGGAGAAAGCACAAGAAGCAGAGGAGCAGAGAGAGAGGGAGAGAAAATCCTAAGCAGACTTCATGCTGTTAGCACAGAGCCTGATGTGGGGCTCGATCTCACAAACCATGAGATCATGACCTGAGCCAAAGTCGGGAATTGGATGTTCAACTGACTGAGCCACCCAAGAGGCACTGAAACAAGAATATTTTTAATTTGTTCGCTGACTAACGTAACCAAGACACCTGTTTCTGTAACTTTGGCTCTCAGCCCCGTATGCATGAACCGCCACATCTGAAGCTCTCAAGACTCCCCTCCCCACCTTCTTCCAAGATTAGTTCCTAACATCCACCCTCTCTGTGCTTATTTCCTTTTGGATGTTAAGATACACCTAAATTCAGGGTGTCTAAAACCAAATTTGCCTTCTTCTCCAGTCACAGCTCCCAAACCCATTATGTCTCTCAGTGACTCCATTTTCCTCCCTGCCCCAAACTTAGATTCTCCAATTCACCTTGCCTCCTCCCTTCCTCTACTTACTTCCATCCATATTTCTTCATCACCAGATCTAGGTCATTCTTCTTCCCTTTGAATTTCTCTCAAATAGCTCCTACTTTCTGTCCCCAGCCCTACCCTCCTGCCCCATTCCTCACCATAGCTCACCAGCACTGGAGTAGTGGCTTCTTGACTGCAGTCCATCCTCCATAGGACCCCAGAAACCCCCCTCAAGTTCGCCTTTCACCAAGATTTTCAACTGTTTGTAACACCCTACTGCCTCTCTTTGGCCCATAGACTAGCGTGAAAAGGTCCCAGCCTCAGACTCAAGGGTTCACACAGGTCTGTCCCCAGTCCATGTTTTTTCTCTCACATTCTGTTCCTCCTCGATCAAGTCGCTCCACTCCAGCCAAGCCCATCTTTTGATGAGTCAGCAAGTTCGTAGCTGCTCTTTCGGATTTTGAGCCTTTTCCACCATACTTCTCACTTAAAATTTCCTCTGCTCTGCCCACCCAGATCCATATTTGTGCCTATTTACCACGCTCCTATTTATTTCCTAGACTTTCCTTGTACTCAATACGTATTTAGTGGGCATGTGCAGCGGTTTCTGTCTCTGAAGCTGGTATTGGTGGGAGCTGAGGGAAGAGTCTTTGTGCCTGGCTCCCTTGTGACAAGCTCCTGCTTTGTATGCAACGCAACAACTCGGAGTCTCTTAGGAGACTTCCCATAGTAACTGCGCTCTGAACATACAGAGAGCGTCATGTTGTTCACTTTCTCACTACCTCACAATGTCTGTAGATAACATGGCTACCTGGTGCCTTCTTTGTCAATGAGAAAACTAACTGTGCCTTGAATGAGGTCTTAACTTTTGTGTGAATCAGCCTCCTCATGAAAGGAAGTGAAAGGAAGAACTGAAAATCGTCCATCACCGAGACAATTCCATGATTCTGGTCGTTGCACGAGTGTTTTCAGTGGCCATGCATTGTTGGCCAACTTTCCATGTCCATATATATTTGATTGCATGATCTTTGCAGAAAGACTGGTAAATTCTCAGCAAATGCTTGTTGCTTAATTTTTGGCATCTTATACATCTTTGTTACAGATCTTCTCTGAGAACATTATTGTCCACTCTCTTCCCCTAATTCTTTATAGGAGTTTTTTCTTATTCTTGAAAGAAAGGCAAACAGGAACATTCTAATACACTGTCTCAGAATGTCTTTCAGGAACATTAAGTCTGTTTGTGTTTACCTCTTGAGGGCAGTTTTAGGAAAGAAAACATGAGACTCTTTTCTTAAATGGTATTCATGTCTCCAGTGTTACCCAGTACTCTAAAGTTACCCAGCCTCGCCATTTATCTGCTAGAAAGGAATGGCGATATCTTATCATAAAGAATCAAAGTGATAGCACATTTTGTCATTAAGCAAGAAGCCCCATCTGAGTCACAAGTGATTTTTATATATGTAAAGCCCAGAAGAGGCTGGTGTGTAGGCAGTGTGTATCAGAACAAGAATCTGCAGTGGGAATTCATTAGGGCTGGAAGTAGTCCTGGATTCCAGGCCTTTAAATGCTGCTTATTGAGTCTGTGCTCATAATATTGCCAACATCCCACCATGGGCTCGGTGACTAAAATAACAATGAGAATAACTCACATTTTGTTGGTGAAGTAATACATACATTCTTCTTTCCATCCAGGCCAGCCTAGGTGCAAATCAGGCTGCTACAAATTCAAGGTTTCTTACTTCATCTGGGCCCTCAGATCTTCCTGTGTATTTGTGTCATCTTCCCCTACCAAGCTTTGGGGTAAACCAGTCCAGACCCTTGCCGTTTCCTTTTGTTTCTCACTCTCAGTGGAAGATTTTACCTTTAACTTCCTGGAGAGAATAAAGGGCCTTAGATTCCACCTTCCCATCCATCCCATGCTGGCTTCTTTCACTGCTGAAATGCATGAAGTTGGTGTCCAAGTGCCAGATCTACTCCATGGCTTCCAAGTGTGTTGATCAGCCTGTCCCTCTAGAACAGTTCTAGATCCCGCTAGTGCTAGATCTCTCTAGAAGAGTGGATTTCAACCCTAGCTGCACATTAGAATGAGCTGGACTGCTTTTGCAAAACTAATTCTCAGGCTCCACCTCTGGCCAATGAAGTCAGAGTCTCTGAGGGTGAAACTCAATGTATCAAGACTTAAAAAAAAATTTTTTTTAATGCTTATTTGTTTTTGAGAGAGAGAGACAGAGCATGAGAAGGGGAGGGGCAGAGAGAGAGGGAGACACAGAATGTGAAACAGGCTCCAGGCTCTGAGCTGTCAGCACAGAGCCCCACGTGGGTCTCAAACTCCTGAACTGTGAGATCATGACCTGAGGTGAAGTTGGACACCTAGCCAACTGAGCCACCCAGGCACAGCATCCCATGTATCAAGACTTTTTAAAATCTCCCTAGATGTAGCCAGGCCTTACATGAGCAGCCCACCTTAAAAATCCATCCTTAGCCTAAAAACTCCACAAGGTCAAGTGTCTTGTGTGTATTGAAAACTGTTCTACTCCCCAGAGCTCCTCCGTATCAAATAATAATAATGTTCTTCACCTACATGCCCTTACTCTACCAGACTTGAGTGAATTTTAGTAGTCATACAACCAAAGTTTTTTTAAAGTTTATTTTTATTTATTTTAAGAGAGAGAGTGTGAGCAGTGGAGGGGCAGAGAGAGAGAGAGAAAGAGAGAATCCCAAGTAGGCCCCATGCCGTGTCAATGTGGAGCCCAGTACAGGGCTCAAATCCCTGAGCCATGAGATAATGACTTGAGCTGAAATCAAGAGTTGGATGCTTAATCAACTGAGCCACCCAGGTGGTAATTTTTAAATTCTAAGCAGCATCCAAATACCTGTCAAACAAAATTACGGAAAGTAGTGATGGTTGAGAAGAGAAACACAAAGAGGTAAAAAGTTTATGCCTCAGTTATTGGAATTGATATGTTCACTATTTCTTGCATATATATTTGACCTCAAAATATATTTTGAAACCTAGCCACTCAGTGCTTTGTTCATTGAATGTGAAGTTCCTTTGCTCCGGAAAAACTGTGATGTTTAAGGTGTCATAGTGAATGGTATACTAAAACATGATTTTATTGAGAGTATTTCCCCTATATAAAGAAAAAATTTTCCTGAACCACATTTCTATCCTTATCACTTGTGTCTGTGTGTAGGGCTTATTACTTCTGCATATTGATAACTACATTTGTGGTTTTTTTTTCTAATTTTTTTTTAACGTTTATTCATTTTTGAGAGACAGAGACAGAACATGAGCAAGGGAGGGGTAGAGAGAAAGGGAAATACAGAATCCAAAGCAGGCTCCAGGCTCTGAACTGTCAGCACAGAGCCCAAGGTGGGGCTCGAACCCATGAACCATGAGATCATGACCTGAGCCAAAGTTGTACACTTAACTGACTGAGCCATCCAGGCACCCCTGTGGTTAGCTTCATAAAGTACCCAACATTTGAATTCAATTAAGTGTTGAATTTTTATTAAAATAAGTATTAAAATAGTTTTATATTAAAGTAAGTATAAGATACTTCTTGTTAAAGTATCAAATATATTTTATTATTATAGGAAATATATTATATATTTGTTAAATATACATTAAATGTTAAATATATGCCCTATTCTTAATATGAAAACCATATCAAGGCCAAAGCTGATAGAGAAAAAAATTCATTCAAACCATTTCTTAAAAATTTTTGTCAGCTCTTACTTCCATTCAAATATTAATTTGCTTATATTATTCTACATATAAAATAGAATAGTATTCAGCCTTAAAAAGGAATGAAGTGCTGATACACGCTATAACATTGCTAAATCTTGAAAACAGTGTGCTAATTAAAAGAAACCAGCCATTACCAGAATTTTTGCATGATTCCATTTATATGAAATGCCTATCACAGATAAATCTATAGAGACAAAAAAGAGTAGTTGCTTGGGGCTGGAAAAAATGAAGGTATCATGTTAAGTGAAATAAGTCAGTCAGAAAAAGACAGATACCATATGTTTCCATGAATAGTTGGACTTTGTGAGACTAGGCAAAAACCAGGGGGAGGGGAAGAGGGGAAAGGAAAAAAAGACATAGAGAGGGAGGGAGATAAAACATAAGAGACTCTTAAAGACTAAGAACAAACTCAGGGTGAAGGAGGTGAGGGGAGGGGAGAGAGGGGGTGACGAGCATTAAAGAGGGCATGTGTTGGGATGAACACTGGGTGTTATGTGTAAACCAATTTGAAAATAAACTATTACAAAATAAAATAAAAAAATTAAAAAAATGAAGGAAAATGGGGACAGGGTTTCTGGGTGACCAAATGTTCTAAAATCGGAGTGATGGTTGAACCACCTTGTGAATGTACTAAAAACCACTGAAGTATAAACTTTTATTTTTTTTTTTAATTTTTATTTTTGAGAGAGAGAGAGACAGAGCACAAGCAGGGGAGGGGAAGAGAGACAGGGAGACACAGAATCCGAAGCAGGCTCCAGGCTCCGAGCTGTCAGCACAGAGCCCGACGGCGGGGCTCGAACTCACAGACCGCGAGATCATGACCTGAGCCGAAGTCGGCCGCCCAACCGACTGAGCCACCCAGGCGCCCCATGAAGTATAAACTTTTAATAGGTGAATTATACGGTATGTGAATTATCTCAGGAAAGCTACTATAAAACTTTTATTGACAAAAGGAAGTACGAATCACATTTTATCTTCATTCTACCTGAATTTCAAGTACAAAGGTTTGATAGAACCTCCACGAGTGTGCAGAAACTCAAGGTTTATTGCCATCATGAGCTCTTCCTGCAGTATTTACTAGACAGTGGGTTTTAGAAGATGAGAATGGAGAGCTACCAATGTAAGGATGGGTGATACACGTGAAATAGACCTTACCTTTTGGAGTAAAACTAAATGGTTGTCATAAACGGGATGATCATATATATACTTTGCCAGTACATTCCAGTTCATATTTCTTTCCCTGGGCCTGATGAAGTGGTCTCTTAACTCTCAAAATTTTTCTTAGTAAATGATGTGAATATCCTCAAATTGTGGGAGGTATTAGCATGCGTAAAAGCTGCATGTTCTATTGCTGGATCATAGGGTAGCTCTATTTTCATTTTTTTGAGGAACCTCCACACCGTTTTCCAGAGTGGCTGCACCAGTTTGCATTCCCACCAACAATGTAGGAGGGTGCCTACTTCTCCACATCCTCGCCAGCATCTATAGTTTCCTGATTTGTTTATTTTAGCCACTCTGACTGGTGTGAGGTGGTATCGCAGTGTGGTTTTGATTTGTATTTCCCTGATGATGAGTGACATTGAACATCGTTTCAAGTGTCTATTTGCCATCTGAATGTCCTCTTTGGAGAAGTGTCTATTCATATCTTCCGCCCATTTCTTCACTGGGTTGTTTGTTTTTCGGGTGTGGAGTTTGGTAAGTTCTTTATAGATTTTAGATATTAGTCCTTTATCCAGCAATAGCCCTGCTAGGAATCTACCCAAGAGACACAGGATTGCTGATGCATAGGAGCACGTGTACCCCAATGTTCATAGCAGCACTTTCGACAATAGCCAAAACATGGAAAGAAACTAAGTGCCCATCAACTGACGAGTGGATAAAGAAGATGTGGTACATATATACAATGGACTACTATGTGGCAATGAGAAAAAATGAAATCTGGCCATGCGTAGCAACATGGATGGAACTGGAGGGTATTATGTTAAGTGAAATAAGTCAGTCAGAAAAAGACAGATACCATATGTTTCCACGAATAGGTGGACTTGGTGAGACTAAGCAAAAACCAGGGGGAGGGGAAGAGGGGAAAGAAAAAAAAGACACAGAGAGGGAGGGAGATAAAACATAAGAGACTCTCAAAGACTAAGAACAAACTGAGGGTGAGGGAGATGGGGGGGGGAGAGGGGGTGATGGGCTTAAAAAAGGGCACATGTTGGGATGAACACTGGGTGTTTTATGTAAACCAATTTGCAAATAAACTATTTTAAATTAAAAAAAAAAGCTGCATGTTCTAACAATGCAGATATAATATAATGTTATCGATGGGGGGAGCTTCTGCTGGGTGAGTTCATAAAAAGTAGGATGAGCCTAAGAGTTACCTTTGATGTGTTCCTGGGAGTAAAAGGATATTCCTTTAAATTAGATGCTGGGGTAGAGGAGGTTGTTAACTAATTTTAGACTAGGAATCCAATAGCAAATTTATACATGTTTAGATCTTCTAGCTCTCAAGGCCATCAGAAATCCTTGTCTCCCCTGCCCTGTGCCATACATTTCATCCCCCATCGTTGTTGATCAAATTCAGAGCTTGCTGTTTCAGTAGTTCTTTCCCACTCACTGTTTTTTTTGTTTTAAGTTTATTTATCTTGAGAGAGAGACAGAGAGAGCACTAAGCAGGGGAGGTACAGAGAGAAGGAGAGAGAGAATCCCTAGCAGGCTCTGCATTGTCAGTGCAGAGCCCAACATGGGGCTGGAACTCATGAACCATGAAATCGTGATCTGAGCTGAAACTAAGAGTCAGATGCCCGACCAACTGAGCCACCAGGCACCCCTCTCAGCCACTCTTACTTACTTCATGATGTAGGGGATACATTGTCACCACATTTTGGTGCAGGTGTTTTCCATTGATTTTTGCTTAATTTATCCTCTTTACTCTTTCTTTAGGAGTAACTCAGGGAGATTTAAAATCTACACTGCAACCCCTTACCTGCTTCCCAGACTGCCTCCAGAAACCACATCTCCCTCTTTCTTGGTTAATTTTTTTTCTTATTCAGCACACCTTACAGCAAATAACCAAGAAAGAGCTTGTGGGTGGTTCATTTAGTTTTATAATTTGAATTCCTGATATGTCTTTATTTTACACAGACCTTTAGATAGATTGGGTAAGGAGAGCACTCTTGTTGTAAATCCATTTCCTTCATTTGTTTTATTTTTAAAATTCCAGATATGACTGAAATCCTATGGTATTTGTCTTTTTCCAAATAATTTATTTTGCTTAGCATTATACTCTCGAGCTCCATCCATGTTGCAAATGGCAAGATTTCATTCTTTTTCATGACTAATACCATATATCTGTATATACATACATACATACATACATACATACATACACACACATTACCACATCTTCTTCTTCCATTCATCTATTGATGGACCCTTGGGCTGCTTCCAAAATTTGGCTATTGTAAGTAATGCTGAAATAAATATAGGAGTGCATATATTTTTTCAAGTTAGTATTTTCATATTTCTTGGGTAATTACTCAGTAGTAGAATTACTGGATCATTTTGTGTTTCTATTTTTGATTTTTTGAGGAACTACCATACTGTTTTCCACAGTGACTGGACCAGTTTGCATTCCCACCAACAGTGCGGAGGATTCCGTTTCCTCTACATCCTTGCCAACACTTGTTGATTCTTGTGGTTTTGATTTTAGCCATTCTGAGAGGTGTGGGTTGATATCTCAGTGTGGTTTTGATTTGCATCTCCCTGATAATGAGTGATGTTGAGCGTCTTTTCATATGTCTGTTGCATATCTGGATGTCTTCTTTGAAATAATGTCTATTCATCTTCTCCCCATTTTTTTTAGTTGGGTTGATTGATTTTTGGTGTTGAATCGTAGGAGTTCTTTTATATATTTGGACCTTAACCCCTTATTAGATAATTGTTTGCAAGTATCTTTTCCCATTCAGTAGCTTTCTTTTCATTTTGTTGATGATTTCCTTCATTGTGCAAAAGCTTTTTAGTTTGGTATAGTACCAAGTGTCTATTTTAGCTTTTGTTTCCTTTGTCCAAAGAGTGGATCCAAGGAAATATTACAAAGACTGATGTCCGAGGGTTAACCATCTATAAAACTGTATTCCTCCTAGGAAGTTTATGGCTTCAATTCTTAACTTTAGGTCTTCAGTCCATTTTGAGTTTATTTTTGTATATTGTGCAAGACGATGGTCCAGTTTGGGTATAGGTATTAACTCTTCTTTAAATGTTTGGTAGAATCCACCTGTGAAGCCATTTGGGCCTGACCTGTGTTCGTTGGGAGAGTTTTGATACCAATTCAATTTAATTGGTATTAATTATTTAGATTCTCTATTTCTTTCTGATTGAGTTTTGGAAGACTGTATGTTTCTAGGAATTTATCCATTTCTTCTAGTTTGTCCCGTGTGTTGGTGTATAATTGCTCATATTATCTCTTATAAACCTTTGTTTTTCTGTGGTGTTAGGTATTTCCCTTTCATTTCTGATCTGATTTTTATGAGTCTTTTATGTTTTTCTTGGCAAGTATGGCTAAATTGTATCAACTTTGTTTCTTTTCAAAGAACTAGCTCTTGGTTTCATTGATCTTTCCTATTTATTTGAGTCCTATTTTATTTGTTTCCACTATGATATTTACTATTCTTTCTACTAACTTAGGGTTCTGTTTGTTACTCTTTTTCTTATTCCTTTAGGTATAAAGTTAGAATGTTTAGTTGATATTTTTCTTACGTCTTGAGGTAGGCCTGCATCATTATATAATTCCCTGTTAATAGTGCTTTTGTCACATTCCATAGATTTGGAACTGTTGTGTTTCTATTTTCCTTTTTCTCCATATGTTTTTTAAAATTTCCTCAATTTCTTTGTTGACTTATCGATTGTTCATAGTGTTTTGTTTAGCATCCACACGTTGGCATTTTTCTAGGGTGTTTTCTTGCAATTGATTTCTAGTTACATACTGTTGTGGTTGGAAAAGATCTCTTGATATGATCACAGTGTTGTTAAATTTATTGAGATTTATTTCGTGTCCTAATATGTGATGTATCTTGCAAGTGTTCTATGTGCCTTTGAAAAGAATTTGTATTCTGCGGGATGGAATGTTCTGTATATACCTGATCTAATATGTCATTCAAAGTCACTGTTTCCTTAAGGATTTTCTGTGTGGATGATCTCTTCATTGATGTAAATGTGGTTTTTAAGCACCTCTGTATCATGGTATTACTGTCAATTTCTTACTTTTTGTCTGGTAATATTTGCTTTATGTATTTAGGTGCACCTATATTGGGTGCATACGTATTCATAATTGTTATATCCTCTTCTGGGACAGATCTCTTTATCATGATGAAATGCCTTTCTATGTCTTTTATTATGGTCTTTCTTTGAAAGTCCACTTTTTCTGATACAAGTATTATTATCCAGCTACTTTTTACTTCGATTCACGTGGAATATCTTCGTATCTCCCTCCCTTTCAGTTTGTATATGTCTGTTAGTCTGAAGCACGTGTCTTATAGGCAGCATGTATATGGTTCTTGTTTTACCTATTCAGTCACCCTATGTTTCTTGATTAGAGCAGTTAGTCAATTTTCATTTTTAAAAGATATTTGTTTATTTATTTTGAGAGAGCTTGAGCAGAGGGAGGGCAGAGAGAGAGGGAGAGAGAGAATCCCAGGCAGGCTCCACACTGTCAGCATAGAGCCTGACATGGGGCTTGATCCCACAAACCATGAGATCATGACCTGAGCCAAAATCAAGAGTCAGACGCTCAACTGACTGAGCCACCCAAGTGCCCCAGTTAATTTGCATTTTAAGGTAATTATTGATAGGTGTGTAGGTATTGCCATAATTATGTCCTGTTGTTTTTGTAGTTGTTCTATGTTCTTCTCTTCCTCTATTCCCTTGTGAATGATGACTTTTTTAGTGTTGTGTTTGGATTCCTTTCTTTCCATTTTTTGTGCATTTTATATAGGTTTTCGGTTTGTGATTACCAGTGCCATTCATATATAACACTCTATGTATATAGCAGTCTCTTTCCATCTTCTAATTTTGCCTGACTCTGCATTTGTTTCTATGTATTAGATAGGTCAGCTATATCTCCTGGTTTTAAAGGAGTTGACTTAAGTAAAAGGTCCCTATTGGACCCAGAAGAACAACTCCCCCTGGTCATCAAAATCAGGTGCTTCAGGGGTGTCCCTAGACAGGGGTGGGTTGCATGTGCCCTTCTGTTGGAGCTGGGCCATAATTGCTGAAGGTGCACTGGTGGGTGTGACTGGCCCCTGTCCTGGCTGACTGGTATGGGCAGCTGCCATATAAGTGTACTTTAATCCATGCCTGCTGGCTCACTGGTGAGCAGGCTCAGTCCTAGTGTGACTAGCCACAAGGTCTTGCCATGACTGCTGCTGTTGGTACAGCTTGCCATCACCCCCAGGACAAGAGCCACTTTGGGGGAGGGGCTTCCAGTCCTGACTGAGGCCACCCACTGGGTGTGAGGCATTGGGAGCCACTTTAGTAGAGTGGGGGTAGGGGACACATGCTGGTTTTGGCTGAGATTGCTGCCAGGTGTAGTCGGGTAGAGCTGGAGGTGTGTTGTCCCAGCCAAGGCCACTGGCTGGGTGTGGTATGGTGTGGTGTGGTGGAAGCTGCCTTGGGAAAGGGTGCCAGTCTTGGCTGAGGCTGCTTGCTGGTTTGGGGTGGATGGGGGATGCCACTTCGGAGGGGTAGCTGTGGGGGTGGGTCCATGAGGAAGCCAGGGTGGTGTGATGGTGCTAACAAGGTGGATGGAGTGTCAGAACTGGTGACCACCTGCCCTTCTTTCCTGGAGAAATTTCCTACAAATCCCTGCTCCTTGGGCACATAGACTAAAATTAGTCAATAGATTTCCCTCACAGAACCTTGCTTTCCTATAGGACCCTGGCTCTTCCAGACTTAAGCTTCATTGATTTTCATAAGCCCCTGGAATTAGCCCTGCTGATGTTCAAAGCCAGATGTTATGAAGTCTTATCTTCCCTGTGCAGTTCCCCATGGTGGTGGTGGCGGTGGTGCTGGTGGCGGGGCTCCATGGTGTGGGGCCTAAAACCCTTGCTCCTCAGGGAGGACCTCCATGCCTGCGATATCCCTCCTACTCGTGGGTCCCCAGCCCAGGGGTGTGGGTTCCAATCAGACCTCTTCTCTGCCCCTGCTACCCTTCTTCACGTGGGGTGCTCTTTATATCTTTAGCCGTGGAAGAGCTGTTGTGCTAGTGTTCAGGTCGTTGTCAGAGAGACAGCTGTATGTAGTTGTAGCTTTGGTGTGTCCATGGGAAGAGGTGAGCTCAGGACCACCCGCTGTGCCGTCTTGAGGGGGGTCCCCCTAATAGCTCCTTTTACAGATGCTCATCTCTTTCCTGAGAGTCTTTTTTCCTCTCATCTTTCAACCTTTTCATTGTTTTGAATCGGGGCTTGACTTGCTTTTTATCTTTCCTATTGTCCACATTTAGCTTTCAGCATTCTCTAATCATTTACACTTAACTATGGGCTTCCTGACTTGTAAATATCAATTAGGATTTCTTATTTCATTTTTTACTTGCTTCAGCTCTTTACCAGCATTCTTTGAGTTCGTAGCAGAGCTTGGGAATTTTACTTGATTACTCTCTTTTTTTCAGTTGGGCATTGGGAGACTCGCAAGGGGACATGCAGTTAGTCTCTCATCTTCCTTGGTAGCTCATTGGTACAGCCACCCTCCAAGATAGCTGTCTTTATTCCCATTTTATAGCTAAGAAATAAAGGTACAATAAGTTGCTTAAGAGAGTATAAGTAAGAACTTCTACCATACAGATTGAGCCTGGGTTTGATGCTCTTGTCCTTTATACAAACTGATTGCAAAGAAGTAGCTCAAACTGATGGCTTCCAACAAGACGTCTGGCCCCAACAATACGAACATTTGCTGAGAGCTTCGGACCCCGTGCTAAATGCTTCAAATACATTATCTGATTTCATCTTCACAAGAACCCCATGAGAGAGTTACTATTTCTCTCCCCAGTTTCCAGATGAGAAAGTCTAGCCACAGAAAGCTCACATAGAAAGTAAGAGAAAGTCCTAAATCAATAGTGTCTGGACTCTAAACTTTTCCTGTAGTGGGGTAGTTAGTAAATATTTTAGGCGTGTGTGCCTTGTTTCTTGCAGTTACACAGCTTTGCCGTTGTGGTGTGACAATGGCCATGGACACCATGTAAAGAATGACCGTGGTTGTGTTCCAGTAATACTGTTTAGAAAAATAGATGACGGGCTGAATTTGGCTTGTGGACCATAGTTTGTCCACCTGTGCATTAGATAATAACGGAAAGAAAGAATGAACACCTGCTAATGAAGCTAACTTCAGCCAGAAAGAGAAAGATTATTACACTTTTGCTGCTAGACAGAGAGTCAACAGATGCAAAGGCATTTCAAAGCCTCGCTGAGATAGTCAGGTGAAGGAACTTAACTAGAAGGAGGAGGAAGTTGACAGAGCTCAGAGCAGCCATCGGTAGCACTAAGTGCTTAAAGAAAGGGTGGAGAGTTGCCCTCATCTTCCCTAGGTCCTTCTTGTGCTCATCACTGTGCTTCTTGGTGGAGGGGGGGGGTGAGGTGGTCAGTGGCTTCCCATATGGGAGTCAGACACTTGCTTTCAAAGAATGTATAATGAAGATGGATTAATGGCATCCCAGTCAGCAATTGTAATTTGGACCAGGCAGAGTCTTGGCTTGAGAGCTTTAAGTCTTCTAACACCTAAAACAAAACAAAACACCTTTCTCTGAGGGAAATATGAAAGCACTCTCAGTGTCAATCAAAAGGACTAAATCAGCGAAGTCATCAATGCCTAACTTTTATGTTACAGCCTCGTGGTTTCGGTTACAAGAAGCAGATGGTATCATCAGTTCCAAATGACTAATAAGATGCTAGCTCTCATATTATTCACTTGGAACCAAGATCAGAGGAAAGGTTTACTTCTCACCTCCACATAGCCAAGGGCTTAGAAAAGAGTAGAAATGTGCTGGTTTGGTGACAGAATGATTTTGCTTTGCCAAGAGTGTAACTTGGACAGACTTAATGAAATATTTCCATTTTTCAAAAGGATTTGGTTCACAGTTTGTCTTCGTATTGTATAGGAAGCCAGCATGATAGCAATCATTTAAGATTTTATTCCTACTAGAGTATGGGCTTGTCAGCTGTAACCAGGCTCCATGGCTCAGGATGGAAACTCTAATCACTTTTTATCCTCTCTGCCACAGTGAATAAGAACAAAATTTCTAAAGGGTGATTTTCAAGTGGAAAATGTATTTTATATTCAGCTGGGAGAAAGAAACTGGTAGCTAGATAGAGAATAGCAAAGGAGAGTTACTTTTCTTCATTGTGACACATAGTCCTTATGCTCAGTAACATAAAATCCTTTCAGCATGATTATGGGCTGAGACTCTGAGGAGGGAAGGGACCACACTGTCTCCAGGATTTGAAAAACAGTCAAGTGCAGTCACTGCAGTTAAATCCATAAATCAGATTAGAACCCAAGACACACAAGTGTGACAAGTCAGACCTTTCCTTTGCATTCTTTCCTTGAGCCACTTTCTCTGCATGTCACAAATTTCACCATGTGTTTCTGTATCAATTAGTTCCCGGACCCCCTATCTGGGAGGAGACAGGATGACAACGGGTTGCTGTTTTATCACCCATTAAGAGTCACCTGAAGCCTTCACATTGTTGGGGAAACAGCTCTGCAAATAATTTTAGCTCTTTAGCACTTTTATCTTAAGAAATGGATATAAATTGGGGTGCCCGGGTGTCTGAATCAGTTAAGCATCCGACTTCGGCTCAGGTCATGATCTCAGCATGTTTTTAGTACCCAGAATAAGACTAAGAAACAAACAAGTTGTGGGGCTTCACTACCTAGAATTGGGAGGATTTTTATTAATTACACTGCTACCCAAATGATACTCATGGACACATGTAGCACTTGGTTCCTTTTTATTGCGATATAATTGATATATAGATTGTATTAGTTTCAGGTGTACAACATAATGAAATTCTAATGTAGAACTCAGTTATTTTATTGAAAAGCATATTACTTGGTTTTATGCATTCACTTTCACTGGGATTCTCCTCTCTGTGGTTTTCAATTCTTGATTCAGTGACTCACTTTCTTTCAACCAATAACTTCTTATTTCTCTCTTCAGCGTGACGTTACTATACCAAGAAAAGAAAAGTAGTTTGAAAGTTCAACAACGTGAGAAAAAACAGAAAAGAGAAAGAAACTTATTTAGATTACTTAGGTTTGATCTAAGGGAGGAGGCTGTACATATATATATGTGTGTATATATATATATATATATATGTGTGTGTATATATATATATATATATATATATGTATGTATATATATATATATACATATATACATATATATATATATGTATATATATATATGGTATTTGGGTTGGGCTAACAAGGAAGATAATTAATCACTAGTTTAGGGCTCCATAACCACTGACAATTAAAAATATTCAAATGATTGGATTCTATTATGAACACTTAGGGAAAACTTAGGTTGGTGGTTCTCCATGTCCCTACAGCCACTGTCTAAGGACTTGTTAGGACAGAGTATCTCACAGTGTGGTCTTAGGGCCATACGAATCAGAATCATGTGAGTTTTTATGTAAAATAGGACTTTCTGAGGCTCACTACAGGTTTAAAAAAATAAATAAAATCACTGGGATGGGAGGGGTGCCTGGCTGGCTCAGTCCATAGAGCAAGCAGCTCTTGATCTTGGGTTGTGAGTTCAAGCCCTATGTTGGATGCAGAGTTTCCTTAAGATATAAATAAAATCTTAAAAAAAAAACCAAAACACTGGAATGGTATCATCCCAAAAAGCATTTGACAAAATCTAACATAATAAAGCTTTTAGTAAACTAGAAATAGAGGGAAACTCTGTCAATTTGATAAATCATATCTACAAAAATCTACAGCTAGCATCCTACCTAATGTCGAGAAACCGGAAGCTTTCCCAGTAAGATCAGGAACAAGGCAAGGATGTCCTCTCTCACTACTGCTTTTGAACATCATACTCAAAGTCTATGTTAACACAATATGAAAAGAACATGAAAGTATACAGTTTGGTGAGGAAGAAATAAAACTGCCTTTGTTCACAGATGACATGATCGTTAAGTAGAAACTCTGAAAGAACTGCATTCAAAACACAATATCATATACATTAGTACGTCCCTAATTGAATACTTAGGTATAAATTTAACAAAATATATATAAGAAATATGGAGAAAACCACACAACTGATGAAATCAAAGTGAATAAACTGGTCTATACAATGGAATATTACTTGGCACTGAAAAACAACCTGAGCTAGCAAGCCATGGAAAGGCGTGGAGGGCATTTACTTGCATAGTACTAAGTGAAAGAAGCTGGTCTGAAAAGGCCGCATGCTGTTTGATTCCAACTGTATGACGTTGTTTAAAAAAGATAAAACAATGGTGATGGTAAAAACATTAGTGGTTGTAGGAAAGGAAGATAAATAGGCAGACTACAAGCGATTTTCAGGGCAGTGTAACTACTCTGTATGATTACATAATGGTGGCCACATGTCATGATACATTTATCTCAACCCATAGAATGTACAACATCAAGAGTGAACTCCAGGGGCGCCTGGGTGGCTCAGTCAGTTGAGCATCCGACTCCGGCTCAGGTCATGATCTCGCAGTCTGTGAGTTCGAGCCCCTCGTCGGGCTCTGTGCTGACAGCTCAGAGCCTGGAGCCTGCTTCAGATTCTGTGTCTCCCTCTCTCTCTGCCCCTCCCCCACTCATGCTCTGTCTCTCTCTGTCTCAAAAATAAATAAACATTAAAAAAAAAAAAAAGAGTGAACTCCATGTGGGGCGGCTGGGTGGCTTAGTCGGTGAAGCTACCAACTTCAGCTCAGGCCATGATCTCACAGTTTGTGGGTTCAAGCCCCAGCTCAGGCTCTGTGCTGACAGCTCAGAGCCTGGAGTCTGCTTCAGATTCTGTGTCTCCCTCTGTCATTGCCCCTCCCTCACTCATTCTCCCTCCCTCCCTCCCTCTCTCCCTCCCGTCTCTCTCTCAAAAATAAACATTAAAAAAATTAAAAAAGAAAAGCGTGAACTCTATGTTAATATGAATAAACTATGGTCTTTGGGAAATAATGATGTGTCTATGTAGATTCATCAAATGCTAATAAAAGTTTTGTGGGGGATGTTGAGAATGGAGGAGGCTATGGATGTGTGGGGGCAGGTGGTATATGGGAAATCTCTGTCGTCCACTCAGTTTTGCTGTGAACCTTAAACGGCTCTTGGAAATCGGGGAAAAAAGAAACCCTAGATGGCATCTGATGATAGACTGTATCAGGGATCAGGAAACTTTTTTCTGTAAAGGGCCAAATTGTAAATATTTTAGGCTTTTATGGGCCTCATATGGTTTCTGTTGTACACTTATTTAAAAATGTGAAAATAACTTTTAGCTGACGGGCCTGAAAAAACAAAACAAAACAGGTAGCCAGTAAGATTAGGCCCATGAGTTATAGTTTGCTGATCTCTGGACTGTGTAATTAGAAACATTGATCTTGTAAAAAAAAAAAGTTCTGAATTTTAATCTCACAAATCAAATCTATAAACTATATTTGCCCGGCACCTGGTTTAGCAAATAATGCATTAGAAATGTGCATTTGAATCTGATTAAAATCCTATTGTTAATTGATGCATTGACTATCTCCCTTAACACTCCTGAGGTAGCAGCGCTGGTCAAAATCTTTTAAAATATATAATTAAAGTATCTAGATGGTACATCACTTATGGAGGTGAGCAAAAGAAATTAAAAAAACTCTCCCAAGAAGAGGGCAACAAAACTTCATTAAATGTGGCCAGTAAACTCCGTGAGTGAGTGAATTATAAATACATTCAAAGAAATACAAATACCAAGGCAGTCTTCCAAAATGAATTTTTAAAATAAGTAGTTTTGAAATTCTAAAAAGATACAGAGTAAGTAATATTCATAACAGTAGAAAAAGGAATTGTGAAATAACAAAGACAGGATGTGTCTCAAGAACAGAGAGAACAAAAAAGAACCAATTAGGAGTCCCAAAATTGAAAACTATGGTTGTTTTAAAAAAATTATTTATTTATTTTGGGTGGAGGGAGGAGAGGGGACCAGGAGAGGAAGAATCACAAGTATGCTCCTTGCCGTCAGTGCAGAGCCCAACTCAGAGCTTGACCCCACAAACCATGAGATCATGACCTAAGCTGAAATCAAAAGCCAGATACTTAACCGACTGAGCCAACCAGGCACCCCCAAAATTATGGTCATTTTTACATTAACAAGGGAAGGGGCACTTGGGTGGCTCAGTTGGTTAAGCATCTGACTTCAGCTCAGGTCATGATCTCGTGGCTCATGAGTTCGAGCCCTGTATCAGGCTCGGTGCTGACAGCTCAGAGCCTGGAGCCTGCTTCAGATTCTGCGTCTCCTCCTCTCTCTGTCCCTCCTCTGCTCACACTCTTTTTCTCTCTCTGAAATAAATAAACATTAAAACAAAATTAACAAGTGAATATAACTAAACAGATAATAAATTGGAAGACCCAAAACAAAACATTGAGAGGTTTTTTTAAAGACCCAGATGAGAAGACAGATTGAGAATTTTGTTCCAACATATGCCTAATACGTATCCTGAAAATAAGAACTATGATAATCAGAGAGTATCTTTCAAGTTGAAGAAAGACATAGATCTTCAGATGGACAATGACCCAAGTAGTGAATACAAGAAATAAAAATTCAGTCCTTTATATAGTATGGTGATACCATTACCCTGTATGACACATGTGTGTAACATAGAACCTGGGGCCCTCTGATGGATCTTGTCCTTCAGTTTCATGACTTGGGTTGACGCACCCATCGCCTACTTTTCAGCCCCCATTTCCTCTGTTAGCCATATTCCTTTGTACGGGGCAGTAATTTCAGAAAAATGGTGAAAAATGAGAGAATCTAAATAGTAACTGTTTTACAGATTTCCTACAAAGTAGCAACAAGTACACTACCTGTGGATTTTTTTTTTCTTTTTAAGTGATAATATATGCTAGAAGGCAGTGGAATAAAATCTTTAAATGCTGGGGAGAAAGGACCCACACAATGTGAGGCTCTGTGCAGCACAAAATTATGGGAGAATAAGCATGAAAGTTTTGGACAAAATCTGATAGAATTTACTTCTTACAGATTCTTGCTGAGAGAACTACAAAAGCATGGGCTCCAGCAAGAGGAAAAGCGATTCCAAGGAATGGAGTGGGATATAAGCAATAGCGGTGAGTAAAAATTGTAGTAAAATACGTGTCTTTAATTCGAACGTAAAACATGGTGATTTTATTGAAAAAAATGTTAAAGTTAGGTCAGCTACCTTTACTTCAGTTGGACTCTCCTCTTTGCCTGTGGCTTCAACTATTTTCAATATATTGACTTTTTCAACCATTAGTTGCTCATTCCTTTTACTAGGTGACTGCCACTATGCTAAGAAAAGATAAACAGTTGGAATATTGATAACTTTAGGGAAAAAAACCAGAAAGTAACTTTTTATTTGTCTTTGTAATCCCTGAGAAGGCTCAATGTTTCGAAAAGTTCCTACTGTGTAGAGGGTGCTTGAAAATATTGCTTGAGTAAATAAATATGTTCTTATTTTAACATTAAGGTTAGTTTCCTATGAGAGATGGCACTTTGGTGTTGGATTAAATATCAGCACAGAGAATTATATACTGGGTTTGTTTTGACCAGAACACTGTGATAAAGATGGATCTATAATTAAAAACAAATAACAATGTTGACATTTTTAAGAACTTATGGCAAGTGTCAATGAATACTTTTGGGGAGACAGTCTTCTGTGAGATTCTCTTTTAGGTCCTTGAATAAATTAATATTAACTTAAAAAATACTTTCTGGTTTTATCTGGACATCAACAAAAATGGTTCTCAGTTGGAAAGGAGAAACATATTATTGAAGATAAAGTTCTTAATGAGGTACAGTTTCCGGGTATGTCACCTGGTTATTTTTATTTGTTGCAGACACAAGCTTCTCACCTTCCCTTGCTCAGTCTAGAAGCAATTTCTGAATCCAAGCTGCACTCACTGCCCTATTATTTATTTAGGGCAATCTCAAATATTGCCTGGTAGTGCCATGCAGGTGGTAAAATCCTCACCTTGGCAGACTAAGGGTAATTTTCTTACACTTCTGCCCCCTACCTAGCTTGCTAGCCCACAGTTGGGTACATTTAGGGTACTGGCACTAATAAGGTCCTTGGCTTAATTTTCAGATCACAGTCATCCCCCCCTTATCTGCCAGGGTACATTACAAGACCCCCCAGTGGGTGCTGGAAACAGCAGACAGCCTCAAACCATGTATACTATGTTTTTCCTGTATATACATACCTACGATAAAGATTAATTCATAAATTAGGCATAGGGAGATATGAACAAGAAAACTAGCACAAATTTCTTCTTCCCTTGCTATTTCATGGATGGAAGATTCACTCTTCCTTTTTCCTTAAAAAATGTTTTCCATAAAACACTTTATGGCGTTTCTTTGGCATATCCAAATTGCAAACATTATTACTCTTGTACTCTGGGCCCGTTATTAAGCAAAATGAGGATTAATTGAACACCAGCACTGCATACTATGACAGTCGATCTGATAACTGAGATGTTTCTTAATCACGACTAAGGGACAGATAGCATCTCCAGCATGGATATACCGGACAAAGGGATGATTCACATCTTGGGCAGAACAGAGCAGGCTGGAGTGAGATTTTATCACACTGCTCAGAATGGCTCCTGATGTGAAACTTACAAATTGTCTATTTCTGAAAATTTTCATTTAATATTTTCATATCGTGGTTGACCATGGGTAACAGAAACCACAGAGAGCAAAACTGTGGATAAAAGGGAGCTACTGTACCTTAGGCAGGACGTAGGTCCATCTTCTCATGGCTACTGAATCTGAGTGAGACATTTTTCAAAGTCAGACTCTTTATGAAACAGGTGGTTCTGGTCTCAAAATAGGTGTTTATTTGTTGCTTCCAGCCAAGCCCGTTATGAAGAAGTCCCAGTCTTGTGCATGTTGTATTATTGCTTCATCTGGAGTTTTCGTTTCTGAAACTGGCGATACAACTTTTTGTTGAGAGTAAGCTGCCACAGGGAGACTGTATTTGAATTCAAATATTTAATTCCTCAGGGCAAGGTGATGAATGCCAGGGCTCATAATCCAAACCCAGAGATCTAATTCATTCTTTTAAACAGCTGTATAATGTTTCATGGTGGCTGGTACTTCCTAAGATGATGCCTCTTCTGTTGTTGCTACTGTTAATAGTAAACATTCTTGAACGACTATTCTCCTGTAAAGGAAGACAGCCAAGTCAAATCACAGATGGGTATCTAGTTGTAGCAGACAGACACCACTGAATTTCTTTCCCTTGAACCTGTTTGTTTTCCTGACCACTCAATCCAAAACAAACTTCTTACTGCCCTTTGACAGTTTCGTTTCATTTGTCTGTTTTCCTGGCATTTACTCAGTTTACCTCTAGAATGCAAGGCTGTTTAGGCAGAGGCTTTGTCCAGCTTGTGATATGCCCAACAGTTACAGCAGTCAGTAAGTTATTGAATGAGGGGCGCCTGGGCGACTCAGTCAGTTAAGCATCTGACTTTGATATTGGCTCAGGTCAGGGGGCTAAAGGATCTACTCCCCCTTCAGGATTTGCACTGACAGCATGGAGCCTGCTTGGGATTTTCCCCTCTCTGCCTATATCTCTGCTTCTTTCTCTGCCTCTCCCCATCTGGCCCTTGCTCTCTCTCTCTCTCTCTCTCTCAAAATAAGTAAACTTAAAAAACACATGCATTTTATATAGAATAGTTATTGAATGAATATATGCATGAGAAACATATAGTAACTTCCTGCCGCCTTGGTTTTGTTCCTGCCATTCCCTCTGCTAAAAATGTTCCCTCTCAAACCATGTATATCCTTCACGCCCCATCTACTCCTAATCCAGGAAGCATTCATTCTTGCATCCTCTTCCTTCACAGGCAACGCTCTCATCCACTCTTGCCTCCAGGGTGCTCTGTACTACAGTAGTCCACGCAGACCTCCTTCTGGCTTCCACCATCACATCGTGGGCCGTCCGCCCAACTGTGTTCCCCAGTAGGCGGCAAACTCTTTGATGGGAGACAGCCGTGGCCATTCCTCTTTTTGTCCTGCAGAGCGCACAGATCATTGTACCTTGCACTTGACGGAGTTTTACATTGAATTGGAAAATTTACCCTGAGTACCTTCCTACTTGGAGTAACAGGCTTAGTAGGAAAAAAGTGAAATTTGGAACCATTAATGACCTCAGGGTTCTTTGACTCTCCACGGAGAAACAGACACTAGGCCAGTAGTGTTTATTGCAAGCCTGGGTAAGAGGGAGACAGCCTTAGGAAGAAGGATACTCGGTTGCTGCTTGAACAATGGCTAGAGAACTCTCAAAGGGGCTGAGGCTGGAAAGGAGTAACTTCTAAGCATGTGGGGGTGGGGAAGCCCAGGTGTGGGCGCGCAGGCGCATTTGACAGAACCGGCAGCTTCATATGTCATGTTTCATTTGCATGTTAAGTGTCCACCCCTGGGCGTGGCGTTAGCATTACAATGAGACGGGAAGTTAGTGAAAGGTGGGGGTGGGGGTAGTGGTGGGGGTGGTGGGGGTTGGGGCAATGGTGGGGGGGTGGGGGTAGTGCTGGGGGTGGTGGAGGTGGCGGTGGTGTTCCATGGTGGCTCTGATCAGTCTGGTCTGGTCCTTGCTGGAACAAGGCCGGTTGCAAATTGCACTCTCAGGCTTGCTTAAGGCCTGTGGCTTCTGGCTCCCTGGTTGTGTGAAGCACCTGCCAGGTGGGCTAGAGAAATGCCTTATCTGAGGGGCCTGAGGTTTTCTGCACGTGCCTATTCTGCAAAAGAAGTGCCTCAGAAAAGAAAACTACAAGCGGGCAGGCAGATACTCAAGGAGTTTCATTTTGAAATAGATTGAATTTTTAAGATTGGGGCCTAGGGCAACCTCATGCCAAGATAAGCCAAGATAAGCATTTCTAGGCAGGCCCCTCAGAATCCTTATCTGTCTTAGAACCAGGAAAAAAAAAAAACAAAAAAACCCATGAAACCTAGTTCTTTCCACTCTGGGCTGTATGGTAGTGTTTTTGAATGAACTTCCACATACATTTTTCCTCTCGTATAAATGAGAATTAGAATTCCTAACTTGCGAAGTTGCAGTGGATATTAAACATAAAACGTACAAGTGAGGGGCACCTGGGTGGCTCAGTAGGTTAAGCATCTGACTCTTGATCTGGGCTCAGGTCATGATCTCACTGTTTGTGGGATCTAGCCCCACCTTGGGCTTTGTGCTGTCAGCTTGGGATTCTCTCACTCTCTCTCTCCCCTCCCTCTCCTTCCTCCCCTCTCTCCTTCCCCTCCCTCCCCTCCCTCCTCCCCTCCCTCCCCTCCCTCCCTCCCTCCTCCCTCCCCTCCCTCCCCTCTCTCTCCTCCCTGCCTCCCCTCCCTTTCCTCCCTCCCTCCCTTCCCTCTCCTCCCTCCCTCTCCTCCCTTTCCTCTCCTCCCTTTCCTCTCTCCCTCTCCCTCTCCCTCTCCCCTGCTTGGTCTTTCTCTCTCTCTTTCTCTGAAAATAAATAAATAAAAATTTAAAACAAACAAAAAAACATGTACAGGAGAGGTACATGTGAGAAGTATATATATATATGAAGCCTGGTTCTTGAAACAGAGTAGATGGGTATTTGGTGATTCATTTATTCATTCAGTAGACATTTGAGTGCATATGGTGTGCCAGACACTGGTGGTGGTGGTGGTGGTGATGATGATGATGATGATGATGATGATGATGGAGGAGGAGGAAGAAGAGGAGGAGGAGGAAGGAAGGGAGGGAGGGAGAGAAGGAGGAGGAAGAGGAAGAGGCCCCAGGTCTTTGTAGAATTTCCACTGATATATGCTTGTTTTGGGGAAGGATAAAAAAACAGGGAGATACATTAAAAAAAAACCTTTTTTTTTAACGTTTATTTTTGAGGGAAAGAGAGCATGAGTGAGAGAGGGGCAGAGAGAGAGGGAGACACAGAATTGGAAGCAGGCTCTGAGCTGTCAGCATAGAGCCTGATACGGGGCTCAAACTCACGGGCAGCGAGATCATGACCTGAGCTGAAGTCGGACGTTTAACCGACTGAGCCACCCAGGCACCCCCAAATATACATTTTTATATTAAGTGATTAAGAGGTTTGAAGTTCAGGTATATACTATGTTGGAACAATAGAATTCCAGTTTTTAGATGTCCTTTTAGCTTCTTTCATATCAAATTCTGTTCCATTGAAAAATGAGTAAACACAGACATTTCTAAGTCTCAAAATAAAATAAGGACCATGTGAATTACTTTTTGGGTTCTGTTAGATGACATAAACAAAATATATATAGTTTATTAGCATTGGAGTACAAGAGAAAATCTTGAATATTGCGTTTACCAAAATGATAAAAGTAAATTTTAATAAAAGTAAGTAAGACCCGTTTAGAGCCAGAAACAAGGGTAGAGGCTGAAAAAGGATGGAGCCTGGAAACGGACTTGAACTTGTAAGAGATACATCCTCACAGTTGGAACACACCTCACAAAGTCTTTTCTTTCTTTCTTTTGAATGCCTGGTGTTTTGGACAGATGTAGCAACCTATTTTAACAGGTTACAGAGTGAACAATGGTGCTCGAACACAGTAGAAGTTAAAGAATTTGCCTTAAAACTAAGAGGTTGAGGAGCACCTGGGTGGCTCAGTCCAACTACTGGCTTGGGCTCAGGTCATCATCTTAGGGTTAGTGAGTTTGAGCCCCACAGCAGCCTCTCTGTTGTCAGTGCAGAGCTCACCATTGATCATCTATCCCCCCTCCCTGCCCCTCCCCTGCTGGTTCTCTCTCTCTCTCTCAAAAAATAAATGAACTTAAAAAAAAAACACACAACTAAAAGGTTGAATTTCTTTTCAGCCGGATTGGCAGTTAGCTTTCTCCTTTGAATGTAGTTCTGAAACAGTTTTGAAGGGTAAGTTTAGAGCTACGGTAGGATTCTTCATTTCCAAGAGAGATTGACAATTATAAACCCAAAGAGCAGGGACACCTTTGTTTAAAAGTTTCCTGGGGAAACTGTTCTTTGATTTTCCATGTATGCCGCTGATGGTAGTTGACACTGTGATCAGTTATGCTGACAGTGACCACCGTGGTTACATTTATTAGCCTTTTGCTTCTAATATTTTTCTCACCCCCGTGTGAATTAAGTTTACCAGTTATGGTTTAAAACCTGTGACAGCCAATTAAAAGGAGATTTAGGCTGGGTTGCTTTGCTGAATTTTGTGCAATTAGGAAAGGTGAATACTCCAGAGCCGTGTCCATAACTGGATGACTTAATCCCTTCACTGTCAACTTTTCCAATTTCTACTGTCCCATGAAATGCCTTGTTTTTCTGTTAATACCACGTACTTGGCATTGGGCTGTTACAGGTAGATCTGTAGGATAATTGGACTTGCGGCCATATTAACATCTGAGTTGGCAAAAATATATTTAAATGAATTGAGTTCAAAGTATTGAATTCAGTGAAAAATACACTTTTGGGGCACCTGGGTGACTTAGTCTGTTAAGTGTCCGACTTTGGCTCAGGTCACAATCTCACAATTTGTGAGTTCAAGCCTCGCATCAGGCTCTGTGCTGACAGTTCAGAACCTGGAACCTGCTTCGGATTCTGTGTCTCCCTCTCTCTCTACCTCTCCCCTGCTCGCTCACTCTCTTTCTCTCAAAAATAAATAAACATTAAAGAAATGAAAAAAAATACAGTTTTAATCCACTGATTTCAATTTTTAAAAATACTTTTGATCTTGTGCTGATATCCCCAAGATCAATAATAGTACAAAACTTGTGAGAATCCCAGTATCTTTAATTCCACTGAGAATCTGTGTTTTGAGCTGAAGTAGAACACGGAATAAACCATTAAGCTGAGAGGCTGCACCGAATAGAGAATTAATGGTCTGGTCTCAGTTGGAAATAGGAACAGAATACATCGTCAGTACTATTGATCCTGAGTTATTACATTAAATTTAATTCTAAATTAGTATTATAAAATATATAAAAACTAATGATACACCTTAAATCATACAGTATTCATTTCTCTACCTTTATAAATTATAAAGATTTAATTTAAGGAATCTTTTCACAGTTCCATATTGCTTTTCTTTAAAACATTTTGTTTAATGATTATGATTTTTGAGAGACAGGGAGAGAGCAGGGGAAGGGCAGAGAGAGGGAGATAGAATCTGAAGCAGGTTCCAAGCTGTCAGCACAGAGCCAGATGTGGGGCTTGAACCCACGAACCAGGAGACCATGACCTGAGCCGAAGTTGGAGGCTTCACTGACTGAGCCACTCAGGTGCCCCATCCTCTTGCATTATTATTTTAATTGTGTTTCATTCTGCTGAGTTCTGAGAAGGCTCTTTGAGTTTTTTGTATGCTAACTGACGTACATCTCCTTAGAATGTCTACTACTTTGTTACAGTCTCCAAGATAAATTTTAACTTGCTGTAGCATTATTGTTTTCGTAAGCAGTTCATCTTGATCTCTTGATCTCATCCATTTGACTTGTTTTTGTTTTTTTTTTTTGCCTCAAGTCATTTATAACAGTAGTTTTACTTCATAGTGACCATGTGGCTTGAACGTTATTGACAATGTCAACAGTTCCTGAAGTTTTTTTTTTTCTGAGTCCTACTCTAAATTATTTTCAGAAGTATCTTTTATCTTCTGAATCTTTCCCTTCTTTGGCAGTCTTTTTCATAGGTCACATGCAATTTTTTTCGGTCTTCAAACTGTGCACAGTCAGAATTTTCAGTGAAGAGAGAGGGCTGACCTTGGCCTTGCCCTTTGTCCACATGTGTGATGGAAAGTTTCCCTTCTCCAACAGATAGGGCCAAAGGGCAGATAGGTACTTTCTACTTAAATTCTAAGATTCAGTCAGAATTTCATAGAGTATATTCTTTTGTGCTCAAATGCTGTTTTCTTTCTTTCTCCCCAGGCCTTGTTATTTGATTTAAGTGATGGAATGTATCAAAGAAAAAAAAAATTCCGAATTAGGGGATTTCTTTATTCACAGCTTCTTCACCCAGTGAGGCAGGGTTTGGATCCATTCAAAATGCACTGTGCTGCTGACTTCACCGTGATCAGGGGTCTGCCGTCTCAGTTTGCTGTGTGTGTTGAGGAGCTGGGGATTGTGGAGGAAAGAGGGGTGGGAACAGTGGCCAAGGACAACATTCTCTTTACCCTGAGGGGTAGTGTCTAGGGATTCTAGCCGAATGCGAACCTAGTGAGACGTTTGCCTCCGTGGAACGGACTGTGAGCAAACACTGGTCCACTGCCTTGACCTCTTCCACTCTTTTTAAAGATGGTCTTTATGGCATCAAGCAAGTTCAGCGTATTTTATGAGCTAAAGCTTGGAAAGGAGTTTTGTAACCTGTCTAGATTTGCACTCAGTGAATTAAATACATTTATGACCCACCTGGGGGACAAGTATGAAACCGCTCAAAGTTTCACAGTTAACTTCTCTGCAGATGTGAATATTACTTTGAGAGCTTTGTTTTCTCCTCTTCTGTCTCTTAACAGCAAAGGAGGACACCCAGGACATCATTTCAAAGTCACCCCTCTGTGCCCCTCCCCACCCCAAGTAAATTGGCTCTCTCTTTCATCAACACATGATTAACCTAACTACCATTCCCAATAAAATAGCACAGCTACTCTCCTGAGCGTGTTTATAAAATATGCAAATCTAACTTGTCCTTTGCTTCATTATTGCATCCATTATTTAGTTTCATTATAAAACATTTGAGGGTGAGCAAGGATAATTAATGCAATTAAATTTCCATGGCTTAAAAATTCCCTAATTTTAGTAAATGTTTTAATGGAACTCTAGCACAAAAATGAAGATGAAATTCATTACCTTCATTATAACAATGCCAAATAGAACAAAATGATTACTCTGAAACTCGAGATAGTCTATAAGCGAACACTGATTACTTAATAGAAAGCCTCTAAGCTATACATATGGATTGCAGATGTCTATCCATAGTTCTTTTTCTGTGGTTCCGGATGCACGGATTTAGGGAAAGGGGGAGGGGTGAGACTTAGCTCTTCATCTGTAAAGGACTTAGATCTGTGTTATCACCTTGCAGCTTGCCTGGAACATCACTGAATGTGCATTTCAATAATCTTTGCCTTTTTGTCTCCTTTGAGATTAAATTCAGTCAACATCTCTTGGAAGACTATCAGGTATCAGACACTGTACTGATTGGTATTTTCATTTATTTCCTAAGGCTCATAAAAATGGATGGAGAAACTAGGGTATAGAAACTTGGGGTGGTAAGCTTAAGATTACCCATATGGTGAGAGAATAGTCCCAGTTAAAGGTCCATGGTGGCGTTGGGGATGTCAAATGAGAAGTGGAGTTGAATTCAAAGCCTGCCTGATTCCAACTGTTCTGTTCAAACTTAACCTCTCCAAGTGAGCAGTATATGTGTGTGTGTATGTAAACATTCTCCCATAATTGAATGGATCATAGATAATTTTCTCCTGTTGAGGGCATGAAAATCCATTGTTATTCTTCAGTTGGGTATGGTTTCCCAGTTGTATTCTTCAGGTCACCTAGAATAGTTCTTTATCTTTCCAAAAGCTACTAACATTAACAGAGAATTGCTAATTTCCCCTTCAATGTTTAAACCTAGAGCACCTAAGTGTGTATTTGGTGTGCCTCTGGAGGGATAGAGAAACAAGTTTTGCCTCCATTGTTTTGGTCTGAAAATCCATTGAGCTTCCTTAACGTTATTTTTCCTTTAGCCCAAAGGCTTAGGACTGGATTAATCACAGTAGTAAGGGTTCAAATCACCTGTCCATTTTTGGTCCATAACTAATCTAACTATCTAAAATCAATGAGCCCCTGTGAACCCAGAACCTAAAGCAAAATCTAAGACCTCAGAAAGAGTGGCTAGCCCCTAACCATATGTCCTCCATCCCTTTGCCTTCCTTAATCCAACCTAATTATTATCTTGAATTATGTGTTTATCATTAACCTGCCTTCCTCAGTGTATGGGAAATACATAGCTATTACTTCCATGTGGATTGCACATACATGTTGAAACACCTACATACACACTTAGTGTTGTTTACCTTTATTAAAAAAGAATACTATGCTATATGTAATTTCTTGGGAATTAATTTTTTATTATATTCCATTGCCAAGATTCATCCATATTTTTCCAGTCACCGTAGTCAGCTTGTTTCAGCTTCTCTCAAATGAACTATATCATAGTCATCAGCTCTCCAATGGAAGATCACTATTTACGGTGGGTTCTTTCCGTAGTGAACAATCTGCTACAAATACTCTCTTTTTTAACGTTTATTTATTTATTTTGAGAGAGAGAGAGAGAGAGCAAGAGCGTCAGGGAGGAGAAGAGACAGAGGGAGAGAGAGAATCCCAAGCAGGCTCTGCTCTGTCAACACAGAGCCTGACATGGGGCTCGAACCCATGAACAGTGAGATCATGACCTAATCTGAGATCAAGAGTCGTATGCTTAGGAGACTGAGCCACTCAGGAACCCCTGCTACTACAAAAATGCTTGTTTCTCTTGGGAATATACTCATAAGATTGGCATTTCTGGGAGTTACGTGGTCGTTTAGCTATAGGAGATAATGTCAAATTGATTTCCACTATGACTGAAGCAATTCTCATTGACCCTTTAAATTGTTTATTGGTCCCTTGGATATATGCACACATTGATACATCCTCTGATAAATATCCAATGAGTAACTATTCAGTGAGTATTGATAGGCAGTGGGCTGGGCTTTGCCCTAAAGGCAAACTGATGAATCATTGTTGCAACTCCTCTCCTCAAAAACTTCACCATCTGCAGGGCTCCTGGGTGGCTCAATCAAGTTAGCAGTGTCTGTTTTTGATTTTGGCTCAGTTCATGATTTCATGGTTTGTGAGACAGAGCCCCACATTGAGCTCTGCACTGACAGTGTGGAGCCTGCTTGGGATTCTTTCTCTCTCTCTGCCCCTCCCCTGCTTGCACCCTCTCTCTCAAAAATAAATAAACTTAAAAAAAACTACTTCACCATATGGTAGAGTCAAACCTTCACTTCATGGTGTGGGTTGAAATAATTCACACACACACACACACACACACACACACACACAGAAGAATAGCCCTGGTTCTTCCGCTATGTGTAAGAGAGAATCAGGCCAAGACATAGAAGTTCCTAGAGCTTCTGCAAATAGAAGGTGCTAGACTAAATTCAAACCCCATCCTGTGGTGACCTTGCTCTGTCTGTGGAGGTGTGCATGTTGGAGATTTTTTGGCAGCTGAAGGGGAAGGTATGGGAGGGAGGGAGGAAAGGGACCAAGAGACAAGACTGGGGTCCCAGGAGATCCTTCAACACCACTAACAAAGCAGTTTCATTCTTATCACTGAGTATTTTATATTTCATGTTGATAAACACGACCGAAAATGTGAAACACACTGGAACAGGTAATCTCTTAAGTCCGTTTCTGCCCCAGTGTCCTGTGATAATGCATGGTATGATTTAGGATATTGAATGCCAGCTGCTACAACAGATGAAGTTCCAGATCTCAGTGGTTTAGCCTATACAGGCTTATTTTTATTTTTTTTATTTTATTTAATTTTTTTATGTTTTATTTATTTTTTGAGAGCAGGAGAGACAAAGCATGAGTGGGGGAGGGGCAGAGAGAGAGAGAGAGACCCAGAATCTGAAGCAGGCTCCAGACTCTGAGCTGTCAGCATAGAGCCCGACGCAGGGCTCGAACTCACAGACGGCGAGATCATGACCTGAGCCAAAGTCGGACACTTAACCAACTGAGCCACCCAGGCGCCCCTATATAGGCTTATTTTTAACTCTCACATGGCTATGGGTTGGCAGAGGCTGTCTTCCGTTAGGTGATACAGGTCTCAGTCTCATGTTGTGCTCTCACCTCGTGGCCTCTTCGGTTGTAGCAGCATAGGGAGGAAGAGAGGAATGGAGGAAGCCCATCCACCTTTAAGTGACTCAGTTCACAGGTGATCCTTGAGCTCACAGCCCATTGGCCAAACCAAGTCACATGGCCGCAGCATCACCACAAAGGAGGCTGGGACATGTCGGGCAAGACAATGAATAGTTGGTAGACAGTAACTCAGGCCCATGTACTGAGTGAAAGAAGCATGATTCTGATGGAAAAGGGCAGAATCATCCGAGTAAAGGTGATGTACAGTTAAAGACCAGAAATTTCCTCAGAAAGGTACCCTGTTATCCTCATAGAAGTTATTTTAAATGTTTTTTTTTAATTTTTTTTAATGTTTTTATTTATTTTTGAGACAGAGAGAGACAGAGCATGAGTGGGGGAGGGGCAGAGAGAGAGAGGGAGACCCAGAATCTGAAACAGGCTCTAGACTCTGAGCTGTCAGCACAGAGCCGGACGCGGGGCTCGAACTCACAGACCGCCAGATCATGACCCGAGCCGAAGTCGGACGCTCAACCGACTGAGCCACCCAGGCGCCCCTCTTTTAAAATGTTTTAATGTTTATTTATATTTGGGAGAGAGAGAGAGTGTGTGTATGTGTATCACACACACATGAGCGGGGAAGGGGCATAGAGAAAGGGAGACACAAAATCCGAAGCAGGCTTCAGACTATGAGCTCTCAGCACAGAGCCTGATGTGGGGCTCGAACCCATTACCGCGAGATCATAACCTGAGCCGAAGTCAGACTCAACTGACTGGGACGCCTAGGTGCCCCTGTTATTTTTTTTAAAAAGATTTGCAATAGGGTCCTTCGTTTTCTTTTGTTTACTGGGAAATAGGCAATATTCCCAGAAGGACCCATATTTTTCTTGCTTTTAGCTTTGAAAGATTAAAAAAAAATGGGTTATTGGTCTCTATTGAACTAAAATTCAATTAAAAAAATTCTGAGGTTCTACTATGAGGAGCACGTATAGCAATTTAAGTTAATGTGGAATGTAATTTCATTAACCCACCTCTTTCCAGCCCGAGCAATCTATTTCCTTCTACACAGATCGAAATGTCAAGGCCCTTTCCTCCTAAAGTATGTGTCCCTGTTTTCCTCTCGGTTGGGGCAAGATGAAGGAGAGCAGAGTACAGTCTTTCTTGGCCATCTTTGATGTGACTTAATTGTGTTTTTTTGAGCTTGTCAGTATCATCTTTACCATTAGGTCTGTGTCTCCTCTCCAGCTGCTTGTGGTTTGCTTTCTCCAACCACAGATTCAATCTTGACTTTGTGGACCATTAGGAGAGGTTCAAAGCTTGCATCAGAGGCAATTAGATCATTTTGGGAAGGGCCCACTGCTGAGTGTGCTCTTCAGGGCACAGGGGAGTGATTCTGGCAACTCAAGGCAGCAGTAAGAGCTGAATGGAAAGAAGCCCCTGCCTGGTGTGGGTGTGTAGCTGAAGGACAGCTGAGACAATAGTCCAGCTAGGGAAGCAAAGATAAAATGACAAACCTAGTGATGGGAGGAAATGACTGACATCAGGGGACATGTTTTAGTGGCGTGATAAAAAAAAGCCACTGGAGAGACTTTGAGAAGGAAGAGATGGAAAGTTGCCTGGTATGAAGAATTAAGACTAGGAAGGAGGTGCTTATTAAAATATGGATAGAAATATCTTTAGAACCTTAAAATCTGACTTCTGTTAGGGAAACGACAAATTCGTTTTCTGACCTTTATTTATTTATTTTTACTAAAAATTTTTTAATGTTTCTTTTTGAGAGATAGAGAGTCAGAGTGTGAGTAGGGGAAGGGCAGAGAGTGGAGGGAGACACAGAATCCGAAGCAGGCTCCAGACTGATCTATTAACACAGAGCCCGATGCGGGGCTGGAACTCATGAACTGCGAGATCATAGAGCAAGAGAGAATCCCAGGCGTTGAAAGTGCAAAGCCCCATGTGGAGCTGGATTCCATAAATGTGAGACCATGACCTGAGCTGAAACCAAGAGGTGGATGCTTAACCGACTGAGCCACCCAGGCATCCCGAAAGACAGTTCTTTGCAGTGTTAGTGAAGTAAGTCTCCAGTGGTTTTCCAGTGGGACTTAGCTCTTCTCAGCCATTTATTTTACCAGTTTTCTTCAAGAAACCTTCTGAGAGCTTTATTTTATGCCACAGGTATTAAAACCTTTGAATCATCAGCTGCAAACACCAAACAAACCAGAGCCATAGGAGATAGTAGAAAGGTAATTAGAAATCTCAACTTTTTGAAGCAATAGACTGAGATGATTTTATGCTTGAATTCTAACTAAACTTTTTTAAAATGTAATTCCTGTTTCACTTAATTTATGGGATATTAAAAAAAAAGGAGGCTTCTTGATTTATTTTAAGGGATCAGCAGAACTTCAATGCCAAAACTCTGTAGAAATAGTACCTCCCCCAAGAAAACTAAAGATCATTTTCCACTTATGAATATTGATGTGAAAATTTAAATAAAATGGTAGCTTTTCCAATCTAGCCAGGTTTAATAGAATAATAGAATAAAAATCTCTGAGTAAGTGAGATTTAATTCAGGAGTGCAAGCATAGTTCAACATTAGTAAGGCAAATACACTATATCAAAAAAATGTTTAATTATAATTAGGTAATTACATCATAAGGTGCCACTGATAAGTATTATATATTATATAACATTAGAGGCATTGATATGATTCATCAGTCGTTCCTCATAAAAACTTAGAAGGAAATTACTTACACATGGTAAAATTATTTATATAAATACCTCCTCTTATTATTGTATTTTTTTTAACATTTTAATTTATTATTGAGAGACAGAGAGAGGCAGAGCATGAGCAGGGGACGGGCAGAGAGAGGGAGACACAGAATCCGAAGCAGGCTCCAGGCTCTAAGCTGGCAGCACAGAGCCTGATGCGGGACTCAAACTCACAAACTGTGAGATCATGACCCTGAGCCGAAGTCGGACGCCTCACCGACTAAGCCAGCCAGGTGCCCCTTATTTTATTTTATTATTATTGTATTTTAAAAAGGAAACAATTTTCATTAAAATTATGAATAATACAAAGACAGAGACTTATCACTACTATTATCAGTACTGTTTTGACAATTATATTTAATTAGGCAAAATATTTTTTAGGCAAAACATTTTTTAAATCCTTGAAAAACTTACATTGAAAAGAATAAAAAATTGCATTTAGTGATAACGTAATTATACTTGAAATCTCAAGAGGCTTTTTTGAGAACACTTAGACATTTGGGGAATTGGTAAAAGTGCTAAATTAAAAAATATATAAAATATATAAAATGTACATACTATATAAAATATATATACATATATATAAATACTGGCTTTTGTGAAAACTAGTATCTAGTTAGCACAGATTATTTTGGGGAGAGACTAATTTGTGTATGTATATGTATGTATCCTGATACCAAGAAAAACAAAAAACATAAAACATCTAAGAAAAAGCCCTTAATTATATAGAGTATGAAATATTTTAAAAGTATTTAATAAGACCCAAACAAATAGTATATGTCTAGATAAAAATATCTACATGTCACAAAATAGCAATCATTACAAACATATTACATAAATCAATGTACTTCCCCTCCGTGTTTCAATGGATTTATTTTACAATAGGAAAAATTATATTAAACAATTCACACAGTAGGATAAATGCTTAAGAGTAGTAAAACTTCCTTTTTTTTAAAGTCTTATTTATTTTGAGACAGAGCAAGTGAGTGGAGAGGGGCAGAGAGCACAGTAGAGAGAGTCCCAAGCAGGCTCAGTGCTGTCAGCCCAGAGCCCGATGTGGGGCTCAGTCTCACAGGTCATGAGATCATGACCTGAGCCAAAATGTAGATTCAGATGCTTAACTGGCTGAACCACCAGGCGCCCCTAAGAATACAAAAAATCTTAAATAAAAATAGCAAAAAATAGTCATGACTTAACAACAGTTAAAATGTACACAGAGCTGCTATAATAAAAACATTATTCTGTTTCTGCAAGAATATAAATAAGTGGGTGGGTGGAACTTAAAATATTCCCAAATAGATTCGAGTATATATGGGAGTTAGTGTACAATAAGGATAAACTTTTCATTCACCGGGGAAAGGATGATTTATTTAATAAAGATTCTTGTCCTGCAGAAGGAAAATGCTAAGGCTCTCCACAGGAACAAAAATGGAATCTATTTTGAACGTTCAAATGTAAAAAATATTAGAGGGAAATTTATGAGAGTATTTATATCGTCTGAGAGCGTGAAGCCTGTCAAAATGAGACATGTTATGGAGCGCCTGGGTGGCTCAGTCGGTTAAGCGTCTGACTTCGGCTCAGGGCATGATCCCACAGTTCATGAGTTCAAGCCCTGCGTCGGGCTCTGTGCTGACAGTGGGGAGTGTGCTTGAGATTCTGTGTCTCCCTGTCTCTCTGCCCCTCTCCCTCTCATGCTCTCTCTCTTTCAAAAATAAATAAATAAACATTAAGAAATATTTACAGTGAGTTTGTCTATTGTATGTGCATATATATATGTATATATGTTTTATATGCATAGTTTTGACTCAGAAATTCCATTCTGGTAATTATATCTGACAGATGGATATTCAGTTCTTGGTATATATCTCTTTACACAAGGATATTTACATAAGCATTGTTTATGGTGACAGGTATTAAAATACAACCTGAATGCCCATCAAAAGAAGAATGGTTACGTTAATTTAACTGTTTCTCTATTCAGTCCTTACGCCAATGTTAGTTCTATTTCTATAGAACTGGAGTGAAATCTGTCTTATATAAGTGGAAGAAAGGTACTTCAGAGTAGATGTGAGAAAGAGAAAGAGAGTGTCCCCTGGGTGGCTCTGTCAGTTAAGTGTCCAACTCCTGATTTCAGCTCAGGTCATGATCTCACACTTGGTGAGTTTGAACCTGGAGATGGGCTTCTTGGTAACAGTGAAGCCTGCTTGGGATTCTCCCTCTCCCTCCCTCTCCCTCCCTCTCCTTGTCTCTCCTTGTCTCTCCTTGTCTCTCCTTGTCTCTCCTTGTCTCTCCTCCCTCTCCTTGTCTCTCCCTTCCTCTCCTTGTCTCTCCCTCTCTCTCCCTCTCTCTCTCAGAAATAAATAAACATTTAAAAAATTATTAGAAGAGAAAGAAGTATGGAGAGGGGAAGATGGAAAGAAAGAAAAGAAGAAAGGAAACCTATCTCTAAATATTTTAATATACCATATGAAAAGGGTAGAAAAAGATACTACATTGGATTTCTTAAGGGGAATGCAGTGTAGAAAGGGTAGATTATTTATTTTAAAAAAATCCTATCCCTTTTTGTGTCGTTTCTCCCATTACAAATTATTTAATTTAAAACAAAGAAAGAAAAATGAAATTAGCTATTCCTTTGGCAACATGAGTCTCAGCATGCCTTGTTCTGGACTCATTCATTCATTTCTGATCATCCGATAAATGTTATTGAGTATTTTCTATGTGTCACGTGCTGCTTAGGCACTGGGGAATATAGCAGTGACCACAAAGCCTCTCACCTCCTGGAACTAGAGTAATAGTGGGGATGTCAGAAAGTAAAGAAATAAACGTATCCTGTGTGTTCCTACCAAATTTTTGGTACCCAGTATATTTCACACGGAATAAAGAAAAACCTTTATCTGACTTGCTTGAATCGCAACCTAGAAGAAAGGTATTGTAAATTCTCACAGTTCAATGGAAAGAAAAAGAACAAAAACTTAAAGTGACTTTGGATGGCAACACAAGCATGTTACAGTTTAGGAAACCTCCTTATGTTGTAACAACCAAAGCAAGTTTTACTTTGGGCAGGAGTCAGCAGGAGACAAGCAAACTTCCGTTCCGAGTCCCTAATTGGTACAAAAACACATTTAAATCCCTGTTTTCAACCCACACTGTTAAAGCCAGCTCCAACCAGCTGGAGTATCAGCTCCTAACAGGAAGGACTCACAGGAGGTATCTGCAAGGTGAGGATGGTTAATGTTGACTCTGGCGTTAATCTCACACCTGGCAAACCTCACCTCAGCAGTTGGTCTACTGAGATACAGATGTTCCTGATGATGTTTTCTGAACGATGTGATCCTGCAAATCCAGAACTGAGAGACAGCTTTGAAGGAGTGTCATGTGCATTTAGTGAGGGCTGTCCCTAAATTGTAGAATTTCCTAAGAACAGGCAGGGGTAGTTAATATTTTAATGTTTATTTCTTTTTGAGAGAGACAGAGCACGAGTGGGGGAGGGGCAGAGAGAGAGGGAGACACAGAATCTGAAGCAGGCTCCAGGCTCCCAGCTGTCAGCGCAGAGCCCGATGTGGGGCTTGAACCCACGAACCATGAGATCATGACCTGAGCTGAAGTCAGACACTGAACTGACTGAGCCACCCAGGAGCCCCAGAACAGGAAGGGATAGTTAAAAGTGACTGAACAATTTTCCTTTTGGAGCAGATAGCAAACAGACTCCAGACTAGACGGGACCATCAGTGGAATTTTTGGACCTAATAGCTAGAAAGACCTTTTGCTTGTTTCTTGAGAGAGAGAGAGAGAGAGAGAGAAGGAAGTATGTGGACTTCCTCAGACACTAGCCCAGACATGTCTCCCTGCTGAAGTTTGAACAACAGCTTCTTGGTGTCGTATTTATGTTTTCCACTAACTGTGCTGCTTAGAGCTGTACTTAGTGAGTTTAATATGGCAGGCTATGGTCTCCAAAGTCATAAATCCCAATTCATTTTCTTAGTGGGGTGGCCTCTTTAAAATGGTGGCTTCATTTTGGAGCTCCTGGAACTGCTGGCTTATTCTGTAACTCAATAATAACTCAGAAAATGAAACCCTTAAATAAAATAAAGCAAAAAAAAAAGTTAATGGCTGTCAAATTACTCGGCATAAAAGCCAAGAAATAATGGGTTTACAATGCATACGCTGTTTAAAAAGGAATTGTCAATTAATGGGCTCAGCCAGGTGCAAACAAATTCATCAGACAAAAGCAGGTGCTGATAAAATATTTAAGCCCTTAAAATAATAAAGGAAGATTAAGGCGTCAAAGTTGATGAAAATAAATATTCTGAGGTAAAACCAGGATAAGTTTCTTTCTTCATCAAAAACTCTGGTCTTGCTGTCACTGTCGTGGTGTTTGGTATGCAGGTTAAGGAGGGAGAGGGGAATTTGGGTGTCTGGTCAGTCTGAAAATGGCCTCCACGGTAGCAGGATTATTGATGGATGTGCTCTCTCTCTAGGCAAGTAATAAAACACCTTGCAATTGTGTAGCATTTTATTCTTCAGCTAAAGCCTTTCACATATATTATTACACTTAATCTTCTAGAGACTGTTGTTACTAACAAGAGGTTCAAAGAGCTAGATGAATTGCCCAAGTTTACCTGGAAACAATATCAAAAGTAGGTTTGCTAATTTCCCCGCATGGCCTGCGTTCACCCACAGGAGAGCTGTGTTTTTGTTTCAAGCAGCTCTGATGAGTCCTTTTTCTTCTAGAACGATTTATCCAATGGCAAAATAACAATGTAAGCAATGTTCTTGACAAATTTCAGTATTCTTTCTCAAAAAAAAAAAAAGGAAAAAAAAAAACAAATCTCATAGAGCTGCCTTAGATAATCCAGTTCCAAGTCATTCAGTTTACAGATGAGGAAAGCAAGGTTCAGGACTGCTAACCAACACTGCCAAGGTGCATTTAGCGTGTTGGAGAAGAGTCTGGAATGAATTGACATAGTGTATACACCCAGCCAGCAAATGATCTTTCTCTTTTCCTGGGCTGCTGCTCATCACCACGTCACCCCGTTTGCCCGTGCCACCTCTGCCGGAACTCCCAGGGAATTCACTCAGAAGGTCAGTAGACTTGGTGCAGCCTTCAGTCCCTGAGGGAATATTAAAACCTACAAACAGATTTGCTAGCGTGGAAATGATCTGTTACAGCATCAGGGTGATCTTGAGGCTTTAGGACAGCGCCGTGATTTTGATTTCTGGTTTTCTCTGTTCTGTTGGTTGAATTGTCCCTGATTGCAATTCGTACCTTCATGAATGTCAAGCTGTCTGTCTGCTTCTGTCTGTAAAGCTGTTTCCACGCTTCTTCCAAAAGTAGCTCTCTCGGTAAAACTGCCTTGCTGGGGCTCCTGGGTGACTCAATCGGTGGAACCTCTGACTTCAGCTCAGGTCATGATCTCGCGGTTTGTGAGTTCTAGCCCCGTATCAGGCTCGCTGCTGTCCGCACAGAGCCCACTTTGGGATCCTCTGTTTCCCTCTCTCTCTGCCCCTCCCACTATGCTTGCTCTCTCAAAA
This sequence comes from Paguma larvata, assembly GCA_030068075.1. NCBI lineage: Eukaryota > Metazoa > Chordata > Mammalia > Carnivora > Viverridae > Paguma > Paguma larvata. The sequence continues at coordinate 140,276,136 of CM057826.1, read as the reverse complement.
ATAAACAGTAAAAAACAAAACTGCATTGTTAAGTACTCAAGTATTTCTTGGAGACAAAAATGTATCTAATATTAACAAGACCAGGATATACTCTCATTTTGTTTATTTATATCCATAAAAATATCTAACAAATGTAATTTGAGGTGATTATATATCCTGTTTGGAAAAATTATTTTGTGATTCCTTTAGGCAGTGAGGGCAGTCTAAACTTTTAGGTAGAGATAAATGGTGTTTTTGAAATTTAGGAAAGAAACATAATGTCAAAGACATTTTTCATGTCTGAAATTCTACCTAATATAATGATGTATTTTGGCCTCTGAACTGAATTGTTTCTAGAGTAGAATAAATCATTGAGAACTCAGAAAGGCTGGCAACGATCGATAATTATGCCAAGTGGAGTCAACATGATCATCATGTAAAACTAAAAAAATCTAGTATTTTCTATCATTCTACTGAGTCTTATTGTACCTTATTTTAAGGCTGATTAAACAGGAAAACATTTGTGATTGTCATAATCCCAGGGAGATTTCCAAAGTCAGTTGGTTTTTAACTTTCAAATGAATTACTTTAAGTCCATTTAGAAGTCTCAGTAAGTAATGCCTTTTGTCATCTAGCATCATAGTAATTTCTAAAATCTAAATCGATGAGTTACTGGAAGGTTTTCAATCGATAAAGAATAAAATGAACACTTTAATTGGAAGAGATTTTCTCCGATTTGCCAAATCATCCCAAGGACCAAAGTCAAGCAAAATGTTTGTTACCTGGAAATGGTAAGATGGTGTCCCTGGCTAATGACAGGATCAATGATCAATGTGAACCAGATGAAAGAGGAAGGATCTTTGCTGACCTGGCCTGTCACGGACAACTTCCTACACCTGTTTGCTTCCCCCTCTTATGCTTGAAGAATGACTCTGTCATCCTCTGCCAATAAATATCCCCCCCCAAATCCATTTAGATTAAAAGGACACTATAACATTGGATTATTTAGATTTTGAACTCTGGCTGTATTATTGGCAGGCACCAAAAAGCTAGCAACGTGATGGAAATGTCAGCCAAAGTGAATAACTTCTGCCCTCTTGAATAACTTGTGAAGACATTTTTATTTTTATAAGTTTATTTATTTATTTTGAGAGTGAGAGAGAATACGAGTTGGGGAGGGACAGGGAGGGAGACTCCTAAGCAGGCTGTGTGCTGTCAGCAGAGCCTGACGCGGGACTCGATCTTGCAAACCATGAGATCATGACCTGAGCTGAAATCAAGAATCAGACGCTTAATTGACCGAGCCCCCCAGGTGCCCCCTTGAAGACATAGTTTTTTTTAATTAAAAAAAAATTTTTTTAACGTTTATTTATTTTCGAGAGACATAGAGACAGAGCGTGAACAGGGGAGGGGCAGAGAGAGAGGGAGACACAGAATCAGAAGTAGGCTCCAGGCTCTGAGCTGTCAGCACAGAGCCTGCTGTGGGGCTTGAACTCAGGAACCCTGAGATTATGACCTGAGCCGAAGTCAGATGCTTACCCGACGAGCCACCCAGGTGCCCTGAAGACATTGTTAATGAAAGGACCAGGAGTGAAGATAGATTTAGGGTCCACTTTCAAGTTCAATTTATCTATCCAGTAGTTAGATCAGCTGCAAAAAATAGTTAAATCAATCACCTAATGTTTTTAGTAGCCTGAAGTTGCTAAAGACATGACTGCACAATCATTTTTATGATGGAGTTTAGCAGACATTCTTGAGTCCTTACGAAAGGGTAGATTTGGTTCTCTGCTCTGCTCCAGCAGGAGTGTTTGGTGTGATGTTTGCAGCTGAGAGGCGTGTAAGGAAAAACAAGGAGTCGGTGGGCATGGCTGAGGCGTAGAACATCTTAGCTTATTTGCGAGCTGTGTTCACTCCTATTTTTCTTTTTTAAAAATTTTTTTAAAGTTCATTTATTTCGAGAGAGACTGTGCAAGTGGGAGAGGGTGTGGGGGCGGGGGAGAGAAAGAATCCCAAGCAGGCTCCACATTGACAGTGTGGACAGAGCTCGAATTCACCAACTGTGAGATCATGACCTGAAGTGAAGTCGGACACTTAACCAACTGAGCCACCCAGGCGCCCCTGTTTGCTCAATATTTTTAAGAAACTGGTCACATACGATTGATCAGAATATTATGTCTTGGGTTTGGAAAAGAGAAAAGAGAAGCTAAAGAAAGAAAAAGAAACAAGAGGACCTGTATAGTGTTTGTCTAAGACATGAGAGGCTGTCAACTGAAAAAGCAAACTGTGTAAGTGGTGTGCACTTTGCACAGTAGAGTAGGACCATAGTAATGAGGGTGCAAGCCAAAAATGTACATAGAGATCTTAATAATCGATGGGAAAAGTTAAGATCATCCCATGATCGTTCCAAATTTCTGTCAGAACATCAAAAACTCTCTTACTGTTGAATAGAAATCCTTAGAGAAATTAAAAAAGAGCAAAACTTGGAGTGCCTGGGTGGGTCACTTGGTTGAACATCTGACTCATGATTTCGGTTCAGGTCTTGATCCCAGGGTTGTGGGATCAAGCCCTGCCTCAGGCTCTGTGCCGAGTATGGAGCCTGCTTGGGATTCTGTCTCTTTTTTTCTCTCTCTCTGCCCTTCTTCCCTGCTTGCTCGCTCTCTCTCTAAAATAAAAAAAAAAACAGCAAAACTAATATTTAGTATACTAATGTTCTAAAATATTCTAATGTTCTGAAACTTTAGAAATATTGAGAACTAAAATGTTTTATTTCTTGGGGTACCTGGGCGGCTCAGTAGATGGGGTGTCCTACTTTGGTTCAGGTCATGATCTCACAGTTCGTGAGTTCGAGCCCCACGTCGGGCTCTGTGCTGACAGCTCAGAGCCTGGAGCCTGCTTTAGATTCTGTGTCTCCCTCTCAATCTGTCCCTCTCCTACTCATGCTCGCTTTCCCTCTCTCTCTCTCTGTCTCAAAAATGAATAAATATTAAAAAAAATTTTTTAACGACATGTTCTATTTCTTTGTAAACAATCTAGTAAGAATAGTCGGAACAGTGTTTGCCTCGTCCTTCTCATCATGCACGTTACTCTATGGAGTGGACCTTTTTTCTGCGCCTCATTGAATTGTAACACTCCTTTTTTTTTTAATAATTTTTTTAACGTTTATTTATTTTTGAGAGACATAGAGACAGAGTATGAGCAGGGGAAGGGCAGAGAGAGAGGGAGACACAGAATCTGAAGCAGGCTCCAGGCTCTGAGCTGTCAGCACAGAGCCCGACGCGGGGCTCTAACTCACAGACCGTGAGATCATGACTTGAGCCGAAGTTGGCCGCTTAACCAACCGAGCCACCCAGGTACCACATCCTTCTTAAGCATGGATCAGATCGGCTTTGTGCTTTCAGTGTCATGAATGCTCCAAGGTCTTTTCTCATATCAATCCTTCTAGAACATCTTCACCCCTTAATCCATAAATTCACCATCACCAGATCTCTCTGGCTGTGTATCACAGTGTCTTAAGTGTGGGCACTGCTCACCTTCTTGTGATCAGCTCTTTCTTCTGTAACCCTGTCTGTCTTCTATTCCAGTTTTGCTTCCAGTATTACACATTTTTTGTTTCTTTACTGTAGTTTCATCTTGGGTGAGCGTCCCTTCTGTCCGTTACCATTTTTGTGAAGTGTCATATGGGTTGATCGCTGGGGGACAACTGTTTGCTTCGCTGTCTTTGTGTGAACTGAATACCACGTGAACAGTGATCAACCAGTGACAGGCTTTGGGTTAAGTCTCTTTGTAATCGGTAGAGGTAACAGCAAAGCATACAAGGGTATATTGTACACTCTCTCACGGCTAATTCACTGTGGTAACTGAAATTTTAACTGTATGGTTGAGGGGGCTAGTGTTATTAACCAAACCATGGCAATGGAAATTCATGCATATCTGAGCCATGCCAAGCTCAGACTGCTTGCATTATACTCTAATGTTTATAACAAATTGGGGTTAAGAATGACCCAGTGCAGCAAAGAATAATATTCGTGGCAGAGAGCACATCCGGACACTTTGGGGCCCCTTAGGGAAGTGACTTTTTCAGTAGCAGACAGACCCGCCCACATCTGTCCTGCCAAGGAAGCTGGAGAGGACATCATTTCCGTCATTGGAGGTTAGTTGGTAGATGTCCCCAAGCGAAGTTAAAGAGGACGTGAAGAAAGTAGCAGACTAGAGTCACCTGGGAGGGTAGATGATTCCTGGGAACATCCTAGAATGATAAGTGTGTGGAGGTCTCTTGTGAAGGTGGATCTAAAAGCAAGATCCAGGGCGCCTGGGTGGCTCAGTCAGTTGAGCTTCCGACTTCGGCTCAGGTCATGATCTTGCGGTCTGTGAGTTCGAGCCCCGCGTCGGGCTCTGTGCTGACAGCTCAGAGCCTGGAGCCTGCTTCGGATTCTGTGCCTCCCTCTCTCTCTGCCCCTCCCCCACTCATGCTCTGTCTCTCTCTGTCTCAAAAATAAATTAACATTAAAAAAAAAATTTTAAAAGCAAGATCCTGGGGCACCCACGTGGCTCAGTTGGTTAAGTGACTTATGCTCAGGTCATGATCTCACCATTTGTGAGTTTGAGCCCGGTGTCAGTCTCTGTGCTGACACTGTGGAGCCTACTTGGGATTCTCTCTCTCTACCTCTCTCTCTGTCCCTCCCCCACTCACACATTTTCTCTCTCTCTGTCTCAAAAATAAACGTTAATAATAATAATTTTGAAGATAAATAAAAATTAAAATAAGTAAAGTAAGATCCTTCAGTGAGGTAGAGTCAGAAAAAACTGGGTTGCCCTGTAAGAACCCAAATATGCACCTTTGTTGGGTATGACCTGAGGAATGGGATTCCTAATCTCTTGCTCTGGGAGTGGCTTAAGAGCCTCAGATAAATTCTTATCTCAAAATAAGGTGCCTGAAACATCTTCGAGGGTGTCTTTGGAGTACCCCCAAGGGCCCTGTTACTCCTAAATGATATTTTTCAACTGTAAAAGAAAAATTTTAGTGCTAAGGTCAAGTCAAGTGCCAGTTTAGACAATCCTCGAAAATGTAGCAAGGCTGTGTTGGGAATTCTCTGGAAAAATGTGTTGAAAAACTCCCTCTTAGCTGCCTCTTGAGAGCCATGTTTCTTCTCATTATCCTCCCAGAGGGATTAAGATTATGTAAACACAAGGAGCACCTTTGAATCTTCACCCAGTGGATTAAGTATTCATCATCTGTAATATTCACAAAGAATGACAGTTTTGTGTAAAATCTCATAAGCACTATATGCGGCAACTGCTGCATCATCTGTTTCTTTGGACACTCACTATTAAGGCAGTTTTGCCTTCCGAATGAGTTGGATCATGAGCAGTTAATAGAAGGTTCGCCATTACCCAAGAGGTGGAGGAGAAGATTAGGTACTTTGCTTTGAAATACTTCTCAAACTACTTCACCTCCTACATGAGAGCTCTTACAGCTTTAGTGAACTTTCAGGGGTTCTGAGCTGTGTTTTCTAAACCCGTACCAGTGCAAACCTTTACAAATGTCTGTCCCAGCTGCATACATTCCCCCTCAACCCAGAACAGGCACTGGGTGGGTTGGATTGCCGCCATGTTAGGCTGGAGTGAGCCAAAGGTAATATGCTGGGCTCTGTCCCATCCTTCTGAATCAGCAGGGGCTGGGGCAGTCTGGGAATGGTTGGCGGATGAGGCCAGTAAAATGGTGATGGGTAAGTTAAGAACACTCCTGTGTCAGGTTCTATATGCCAGAATGCGAAAGAGAACAAAGTGCTGGTGCCAAGAGACACAGTGGCTTTGTTCGGTGCTTTTGGGCAAGCCATTCTCAGTATGGCTTGGGATGGGGAGTTTCATTGTGTCATCACCGTGTGGCAGTCACTCATCTCAGGATTGGAAAATTCCAGGCCAGACATGCACCCAGATTCTCCAGGACAAAGTATTTCAGTACTACCCCCTCACTCTCCTCTCCATCCAACCCCAAGGCCAAGCTGTGGTTCAGCCGGGGAAGAAAAAATTCCTTCTGTCCTCTTAGATTCCACAGTTGGGCCGAAGAATGAAGCTGGTATAAGACAAACGAAGAGAGAAAAACATACGAATTTTATTTAATATTTATACTTGCACATGAGAATCTTCAGAGGCAGATATAGACTCAAATAAGCTATCAGGTCCATAGCTTATATACCTTTTTTTTTAATTAATTAAAAAAATTTTTTTTAAGTTTATTTCTTTTGAGAGAGAGTGGGAGAGGGGCAGAGAGAGGGAAAGAGAGAAAATCCCAAGAAGGCTTTGCACTGTCAGTGTGGAGCCTGATGTGGGGCTCGAACTCACAGTCTGTGAGATCATGACCTGAGCTGAAACCAAGTCAGACACCTAACCAACTGAGCCACCCAGGTGCCCCAAATTAATTAATTTTTTTTTTTTAAAAGAGTGAGCAGGGGGAGGGCAAAAGGAGAGAGAGAGAATCCAAAGCAGGCTCCTCACTCAGCATGGAGCCCAATATGGGGCTCAGTCTCACAACCCTGGGATCATGACCTGAGCCAAAATCAAGAGTTGGACATTCACTCTACTGAGCCACCCAGCCATCCCCATAAGCTTATATACCTTCTGATAAGCAGTGGGCATGTGTGACAAGACAGGGACTTGGGCCCAGGGCACAATTTACTAATTGTGGGGCAGTGATTAGGAAATATATGGGATAAAATAGTGGAAGCTAAGGGTTGTTTTAGTAGGTTTGTTTGTACAGGTCCCATTTTCTTTTCTTTTTTTTTTTTTTTTAGTGTTTTTATTTTATTTTCGAGAGACATAGAGACAGAGCGTGAGCAAGGGAAGGGCAGAGAAGAGAGGGAGACACAGAATCCAAAGCAGGCTCCAGGCCTGACATGGGGCTTGAACTCAAAGAGCGTGAGATCATGACCTGAGCTGAAGTCGGCCGCCTACCCAACTGAGCCACCCAAGCGCCCCAGGTCCCATTTCTATACTGACTCTCAGTCTCTAGTGATGAGTATTCTTTTCCTCCTGGATCAGGGAGGGCACCTTTGTCATGGGAAATGGTATGACCTGCCTTGAGGTAGAATGGGAGGTCACAGACCCCGTTCTGCATCTGCTGTTTCTCAAGTGCCTTCAGCCCAGAATAATATGCCAAAGAGGCGTATTTGGTGGTGGCGTGTTCCAAACTTCTTCAGCTCCAGACTCCATAGAGGGGCAGTGATGGTTCATCCTTCCAGTGTGAACAGAATAGTGTGGCTGCTGAAGGTGCCATGCTCCCTGCCTTGCCTCCCACTCCCATGGCAGTAAAAGGGTCCAGTCAAGAGCTTGGAAGAGTGATCTTTTTCTCAGGTTTGATGCTAGGACAGCTGTAAGCTTCGTACTTGCCTCGCAATGCTAATTTGCATATTTTAGAAAACACAGCAAGTGGTTTTATTTTTTGGAGGAGGGAGAGAGGGCACATGTGAGTGATGCGCAGAGAGAGAAAGGGAAAGAGAGAGAATCCCAAGGGGCAGAGACAGAAGGAGAGAGAGAGAGAGAGAGAGAGAGAGAGAGAGAAGTGGGGTTTACCCAAAGTGGGGCTCAAGATCATTTGAGATGCGAACTCAAGAACTCAGAAATCATGACCTGAGCCAAAGTCACATGCTTAACCGACTGAGCCCCACAAGCACCCAAAACCACAAGTGTTTTGTAAGCCTAGCCACATGGGGGAGACTGTGGTTTAGTGGGGGGAGATGTGACTACAAAGTAGATACAATTCTACTTACTTTATGGGATATCGAAATGATAAGGCGATGTTTTTTATAAGCCCCTGTGGTGGGGCCCCTGGGTGGCTCAGTTGGTTGAGTGTCCAACTCTCAATTTCCGCTCAGGTCATGATCCTGGAGTCGTGGGATCGAGCCCCATATACGCTCTGTGCTGATGGCAGAGCCTGCCCAAGATTCTCTCTCTCTCACTCCCTCTGCCCCTCCCTCCACTCATTCTCTCTCTCTTTGTCTCAAACAAACAAACAAAATAAGTAAATAAATAAAAATATCTGACTTCTGGGTCCCACCCTAGCCCTGCAGAATCAGAAGCTCATGGTAAGGGTCCCGGAGACTCTGTTTTTAACAGGTGATGGGTGAGGCTGCTGTGCGTTTGGCCCAGCATGGGTTGCTTGGCCAGCTTTTGGTTGTAAAGTAGCTGGCTCTCTACCCAGTATGTAAATGGTAGCTCTTGGTGCTTCTGCTGTTGTTATTAATTACAACTCTAAGAGTTATCCAAAACTGGAACGTAGGGACTGCCTTGGAAGGTACCCATTTTACTGCAACTGGAATGTGGCCAGGACGGTAGCCTGGTGGTCAAGAGCTCAGTCTCGGGAGCCAGTCTGCCCAGGATTGATTATTAGCTTTTCCCCTTAACTGGCTCTTTAACGTTGGGTGAGTGACACTGATTCAGTTTCCTTATCTGAAAGTCAGAGATAAGAAATAGTGCCTATTTCCATGACGTACTTGTAAAATGACTGTATCTCAAACTTAAAAAAAGCACGTTTCAAAAGCTTTTACCGTCTCCGAAATTAGAGCCTACTATCCAATCAATCCTGTGTTGTAATACGTGGCATTTTTTCTTTTCTAGTGGCATACAACATAATGATGCTTCTTATAATCAACAGAAACCTAGGTTTAATCAAAGGTGGTAAATTATTTAATCTATGGAAATTGCTAACAACAGTATCTAACTCATTAGCAAGCATTCAGGAGGGTAGCTATTATTGATTTAGTTCTGCATGTGTATTTTTTTTTTTTCTGGGGGAGGGATGATATTTCAGGTGGATCTTCAGATTTGATATTTACCTCTTCTGAGTTTAATTGGAAGCCCTCCTTGTGTTTCTCTAAACACAGTTGTTTTCAGAATTCAGCATTGTCTTTATGTTTTGTACCCGAGACTCTAAGCTTTCCTTTTCTTTTCCATCTTGATTTAGAGCAAGACCTTAGGTTTTTCACCAGAAGAATGACTGCTATGGAGGGTTCTCTATGCTTCTTTCATTAGTTGGGTTGCATTATAGGTGTTTCACTGGAAGCTCTTAGTCCTAGACCTTCTTGTAAAATAATACTCCTGGTTTCATCCAGATTCTTACAAGGACAAGACAAGGGAATATTAGGGTCTCAAGGTAATTTAAAAGAGTTCAGCTTCTGAGTAGGTATTATCCACATAATGATATTAAGAATGCTTCTCTTGGGGTGTCTAGTCGGTTCAGTCAGTTAAGCATCTAACTCTTAGTTTTGGTTCAGGTCATGATCTCATGGTTTGTGCAATTGGGCCCCAAGTCAGACTCTGTGCCGACAACGTGCAGTCTGCTTGGGATTCTCTCCCTCTCTCTCCCTCTCCCTCCCTCTCCCTCTCCCTCTCCCTCTCCCCCTCCCCCCCTCTCTCTCTCTGCCCCTCTCTGTTCATACACACATACACACACACACACACACACTCTCTCTCTCTCTCTCTCTCTCTCAAATAAATAAACTTAAAAAAAATAAAAAAGAAGGGTCCTCATCATCCTCAGTAGAACACTGACCAAAGATAGTTCCACCATTAAATGGTATCTGTAGCACCTATTGTAATTGATCTCACTTAGAACTGGAAAAGGCTAATGAGAAGTTTAGTTATTTTTGGAATATGTCACCTAGTATAAAGTGTATGCTTGACCAACTTCCAAAAAATGTATGAAGTGGATGATAATAAAAAGTGTTTACAGGTCAAAGAGCTCAGAGTCTGTCTGAAGGAAACAGAGGGCATAGATGTTTCTAGGCACTTTTGTGAAAGATTGCATTGCTTATACAATAAGTTAGGCTTTATTTCCTGGCAGCTAAAGCAAAACATAAGTGGATGTGGTTTTGTAGTCTCATTTACCAGCTAGAGAATGATAGCAAATGTAGTTGCAGAGGAGAAAACACAGTCTTGGAAATTAAACTCAAGCAACTATTTATCATGTGGGTTTCAGATCTTGGAGAGAGAGATGATACATTCTCTAAAGCAAGCATTTCCCAGTGATTTGACCTGGCTTGCTCCCATGTTAATGGATATATTATGAAATTCATTGAAGTTGTTCCCATTAGCTGGTAAGTTACAGAGAGTACTCTGAACGGAGTCATGGCATATAGTGACCGTTTGATGAATCATTCACACTGGAACACTTCCGGGAGGTAGAGGGCCCCTGTTGGTAATTGGGTCAGAACAGCAGGTGGAAAGGCCCAGATCTCCTGGTGAGCACTGGCACAGAAGGTCACCTAGCACTGGTGGTCCATGCCATATCCATTTCAGATTGCAGTTGGTAGGAAATTTTCAGGAGTGAAGTACTATGGAGACCAGGTTTTTGCATAACATGAAAGACAAGGAAAGTGTAAGCATTCAAGAAGCAGGGCCTTATATAAGCTCTGCTGATGATTCTTAGGCAATGAAGGCTACTCACTTGTTTGTATTTTAAAGGTCATGAATTTGAAGTACCACAGACCAACTTTGTAGAGGATACAGACGTGTTACCCTAAACGCTCTTTGTAGATGTCCAAAAAGAATTTTTCCCTGACAGTATTATAATAATAGATTCAAATTTGGAAAAAATCAACCCAGCTATTAAAATAGACATAAGTTGGAGTTAGGCTGAAATGAGTAAAAGCTTAAACAGTTAATAATTTAAAAAAATTCTTAGCTTCCAAAGAGAGAGAGAGAGAGAGAATGAATGGGAAGCATTTATTTTGTTTTTCAGCAGGAAGTATGCTGATTTCCTGCAAAAAAAAAAAAAATGCAGTAGATCTAACAATGAGGAGAAGGTTTTCAGGTCAAATTAGCAGTGCTGAAATTTATCATCTTGGATTCTGGGTCACAGGAGTAGCTTAGGATCTCCGTGACTTCTGATCTATGTAACGTTCTCCTTATGTGAGCTTTTCTGATAACTCAGACAGTCTTGCCTAGATTCCTTGGCTTCTTGTGGTTTTCATTGTGCTGTACAAAGTTCAGCATGTATATTTCTAGTAAAATCCTGCTAAGAGTCTAGGAAAATTCAGAGAAATCTTTCAATGCCAATGTAATTCTGTGTGTTTATTTTGTACGGTCCTGTAAGGAGACTGGCAATACCAAGTCTAGAGTGAGCATTTAGGGAAACCTTTCATAAAAGGAATATTATATTATAAACAAGCTTCATTGTTTTAATTGATGCCTGTCCCCAAAGACAGCACGGGTCTCTGTTATCTCTCAGCACGTTTGGATTTAGAATTGGGACCTTGGTGGAGTTGCTTCTTCGTGGCCGGAATCTTGGCTTCCGAAGCTCACTCACATAGGGTCTCAGGAGAACTGGAAGCAGAGAGCTAGCCCACTTAGTATGGAGCTTATTTTCAAAGGTTCTCTGAGACCAGAAGTTTAGAAATGAAAGGCAGCTATATCTGCTTTGATGTGCCGGAACAAAATTAGAGACATTTTCAGTACTTGGACGGAAATGTCAGCTGAGACTATGAAAAGGTAGAACGCACAGGACACATCTCAGAGAGTCTGATGGAAATGGCATCCAGGAGACGCGAGTAATTGGACCCTATAACTGATATAATGAAGTCCAAGGCCCCTGAAGGAATGCAGGCAAGCGTCTGTGAAATACGCAGGCAGGATTCAGAGTAAGTGGCGCCATGGTCTATTTTGGGCCACACTTAGAGCCGCGTTGGTGTGACCGAGTTGTTCTCACTGTGAGTCTCAGTCTGGTACTAATTGAAAGATGCTGAACACTTCTCTCCAGCTGTCCAGAGACCATTTGTTGCCTACCCACAGTGCTGAGGAGATGGGGACTCCCCAGCCGCAGGAAATAAATAGGTTACTCTGGCTTTAAGGTTTTAAGGACCTATCCAAGTCAAATGTGCACAGAAGGTTGATATGCTTTGATGGGTGAGCCACATTACAACCAATATTTAAAAACAGAGTGACTTCGGAGCAGCTGCTTGGCTTGGTTGGTTCAGCATCCGACTTTGGCTCAGGTCATAATCTCGCAGTTTGTGAATTTGAGCCCCACACTGGGCTCACTGATGTCATCATGTCAGTGCAGAGCCCGCTTCAAATCCTCTGTCCGTCTCTCTGTCTGTCTCTCTCTGCCCCTCGCAGGCTCATGTTCTCTTTCTCAAAAAAAATAAATAAAACATTAAAAAAATAGAGTAACTTCACAGAAAATATATAGATTTACACATTCTCTGAATACCTAAAAGCTCCTGGTACACATGGTGTCCTGGTAGCAATCTGATGGACTGCTTGTAAGAGGGGCAAGAGCTTTTCTGTTTGCCACAGGCCTTTCCTCAACAATGAATTATGGTGTCATCATTACAAACTGCCTACTTGTCCCACTGGTATTGCCCCTTAACCTTTATAAATATTTGATTTGTAACTTCGATCTAGATGGGTGGGAAGTCACCACGACTTAATGGAAGGTTGAGAAGCTTGTGAAACAGCTTTCTTTTTTTTTAAGTTTATTTATGTATTTTGAGAGAGAAAGAGTGTGTGTGAGCAGGGATGGGGCAGGGAGAAAGAGGCAAAGAGAATCCCAAGCAGGCTCTGTGATGTCAGCACAGAGGCCAATGTAAGGCTCAAACTCACGAACCATGGGATCATGATCTGAGCAGAAACCCAAGAAGCTCAACCTGCTGAACCACCCAGGCATCCCTGAAACCGAGAGATCTTGATTTGATTCTTTCTCTGGTATTTATTAAATGTGTAACATTGAGCAAAGGACTTCCTCAAGCCTGTTTACATATTTGTAAAATGAGAGTATGAATGCCTGCCTTGTAAAGTTTATTTTAATATGGATTCAAGAAAATGGATAGTAAAAAAATTTTTTTTAAGAAAATTGTAAAAAAGAAAATAGTGTCACGTCTCTAGAAAACAGTACTAAATAAGAGGTAGGTATTATTTTTGTTATTTCGTGTCTTTTCTTTGGCAACGTTAAAAAAAACTCTTGTAATTGAAAAGTGTGCATTACATGTCCTAACATGTACATCCCAGCTGTCAGTTATATTTTGTATCTTCTCACAATTATATTGTGCTTTTTGGTTATTTGGGATTTTTTTGTCTCCCTCAGAAATTACAGATTCTTCTACTTCTCCTTGAGTCTGAGTTTAGTTCTTACATTTAACTAGAGAAATAGAATAATACGGTCGTACAGTTTATTCGTGGTTTGTACAATTTTTCTCTTATAATACTTTAAAAGCATTTCTCTCTTTTATTATTCATTCATTCATTCATTCATTGAGAGAAAACGAACAGAGGAGGGGTAGACAGAGAAGGGGAAAGAAGATCCGAAGCAGGCTCTATGCTGGCAGTAGAGAGTCCGATGTGGGACTCCCAACCCACACACTGTGAGATCATGACCTGAACTGAAGTCGGATGCTCAATTTGACTGAGCCTCCAAGGTACCCGAAGCATTTGTCTATTTCACATGTATTTCTTTATACTCCCCAGTTAGGTTATCAAACACACATGACAAAAATCAAGACAGGAAAAATATAGAAACACATGCAAGAAAAATCAAGACAGCAAAAATCAAGACGGGGGAAAAAAGAATGGAGAGAAAGAAACAGATAAGGAGAGAAGCTTGAAATGACAGAATTTCTTTCTGCCCTTTGCCCCAGCTGAGACAGAAAGGGAACTTGAGGAGGGGAGGGAATCCCCACCATGTTCCGACTCCTAGGACAGGTGGCTCTCTGTCTGCACACACGTATTCCTTCCTTGCTTGCTTTTGCAGCAATGCAGTTTACTGTATGAGATGGACCCCACGGTGGAGGGGAAGCACACCATGAGTCCCTCGGTTTGATCCCATGTGAGGTTTTCTTTCCTACTTAGCTAGCAGAGAGGAGCAGCACTCAGCAATAAAAATCAGTTTATGGCAGGTAAGGGTCCTAGGAATGCCTCCTGGTACTACTGTGGAGAGGGACCAGAGACAACAGAAGGACTGCGGATGAGGAGATTCTTTGATGACAAGTGTGCATGGCCACCCAAGACGAGGGGAGGGACTGGAAAGAGAAGAGAGCAGGCAGGGCTGTAAGCCTTGCTGACCTGTCCCTGACCCACCCGCTGTGTCTGCAAGCGCCTTGGCCAGCATCTGCACTCTTCTATAGGCAGGGTCTTTCCTGGTTATTTGAACGCTGCTTTCATCCGAAAGAGCCCTGCTTCTCTCTGCGGGGGCATCACTTCTTCAACAGCCTTTCTGTGCACCCCAAGTGGCCAATAAGATCCTTTTCAATATTTGGTCATAGGGGAAAACAGCAGGGTTTTGTTTTGTTTTTGTTTTTGTTTTTCCCTCTTAGTTTTCTTCCCCAGCCCAAAGGCTGCCTTCCATTCCATCTCAAATGCTGGGGCAGTGAACCTAGATATTTTTCCTTGTGCCTTTCAACCCCTAAAAAGAATTAAGGTCTGGAGTGAGTAATCCAAGGGGAGACAAGACTGCCTTGTGGGAATGCAGGTCCTGGTGAAACCCACATGGAGGCTGAAACTAGCTTCCAACCTGTGCCAAGCAGAAGCAGCGGGAAGAGATGCAACAGGTAAATGAAAGCTTTTGTCTGGACTGCTCACCTAAAGCTCACAGCCATAAACCCCGACAGTGTGGTTTTTCTCATTTGTTGGAGAGCTCTTGGAAAGGATATTTGAAGAGGAGGAGGAGGAAGATCTCTCTCTGTCTCTCTCTCTCTCTTTGCCTCCTTGTTTCTTCTTCTTATAGCTATTCCATCTCTAGCCTGTTTGCACCATGGGTTTTTCACAAGTGGTGAGTCTTGTAGAGTTATCTTTCAGAAAGAGTTTCGTGGTTGCATTCCATGGTCGTCTGCTTGTTAAATCTTTATTGAGTCCTTATTATGCAATTGATCTGAGAGTCTTGGCACTTTGCTTGAAGGACCTTTATTTTACATCGTAAGCAAATGCCTTTAAGGGGGCTTCATTAACGTGGTCCTTGGGGGAGATCTGAAGATGCGGAGCAAAAGAAACTTGACAGCACACATTGTTCCAAGTTAACAATAAAGTTTATAGGTCTTTTATTCTGAGGTTCATTGGCAACAAATTATTTATATCTAATGAAAGTATTTCTGGGGGGAAAAAAAGAAACTTGCAAGTATATTGCAGTATTTTGCTATAGATTATTTAGAAGAGGCTCCATCGTGTAGAAAAGTAACACAAAAAGATAGCAAACATAAAAGTATACTCAGCATTTCCCCGGACTCTTTATTTTTTGAAATAAGTAGACGTTTTATAAAAGACCTTCAAATATTTCTACCTGAAGGGAAAAAAAAAATCTCCCAAAATGCCGTGAGTGTCTGAATGCTATATATGTGCAGATTAGAAACCTTTATTTTACCGATTTCGAGATTGTGGGGAGCAGGCATCAGCTTCTGTGAAATGACAAATAGTTTTCATTTCTTTAAAACTGATATTTAGGTGGAGATATCAAAAATCCACCCTCCTACAGGTCATTTAATTTCTGCAGCCGGCCCTTCTTCAAAAACTCATTGATAAAGCGAGGTGGTCGAGCTGAAGCACCCCCCACTGTCTGCAGAACGGAGCTTACATAGAAGTTATTGCAGTAAATATTTCAGAAAAAAATAAGTAATCCTAATAGTTATTAGGTCCTTTTAGCTTACAGTGTGTTTTTTCTGTATTTTAATAGAGCCCTTGGATTAAGCCTTTTCTTTGTCATATCTGCGCCTTAAAGTAGTTGTTGTCTGCCCTACATTGCTGGCTTATCCTTATATCCATCCCTTAATCTCCTGAAACTGTAACTTTCAAAAAACCCTATTTAAGTGAAATGTGTTCATTTACTTGGGGGAAAAAATGATCAGCGAGGTTTTCAGAACTCCAGAGAATCCATGCACAATTATGCTGAATGTTCTGATTTTACTGCCCTGTTCAGTGGCTACCCATAAGCTTGGCTTTACCCAAAATAAACCTTAAGTAATCTGACAAATTTATGAGGTTGGATTTACTCTTTCTGGTCAATCAATAAGAATACATTGGTTTGCCGCATTTAAAGAGCCGTTTGTTTCTAGGGCAGCGCTTGCCAAATGACAGAGCTTAATGTAGGGGAAACCTTTTGTTTTAAATATGTCTAGTCCTTTTTATTTGGTATTGGTGGGGGTCAGGTGTGGTGTTAAGAGGTGAAGGGATAGGTGAACAGCCATGTCAGAGAAGTATGGTGTTTAAAGATCCTCTTGTAGGGGCACCTGGTGGCTCAGTGGGTTAAGTGTCCGACTTCGGCTCAGGTCATGATCTCACAGCTTGTGGGTTTGAACCCTGCGTCAGGCTCTGTGCTGACAGTTCAGAGCCTGGAGCCTGCTTCAGATTCGGTGTCTCCCTCTCTCTCTGCCCCTACCCTGCTCTTCATTCTCTCTCTCTCTCAAAAATAAATAAACATTAAAAAATAAAATAAAGATCTTCCTCACTTCCATGAATACCAGCGCTCACTAAACACCAAAGCTAAATGATCAAAATTGGGAAGTATCTTTAACAAATTCCAAACCCTGCTTTTCATACACCACCCCCAACTCTCATTTCCTAGACTAATTATGTCTCATGTTAGCACATCCATTATTTCCTTAGCTTGACTCTACAGTTCAAAGAGGAGACTGATATTCAAACAGCTTATAAAATGCACAAGTGCGTTAATTCATCAATAGCAAGATGAAAGCAAACTCCGTTTTTAAATTAAAAATCTAAATAGTCCCCTTTTTCTCTCCAAAGAATACTTAGTCCTTAGGTTGAGCCATCGCTGACCCTTCTGGACCTCCTGCTGTTTAATAAATTCAATGGTTAATTCAAACATAGAGGCTCCTGGGGAGGTGTGGGAGGACCGGAAGAGGAAAGGAAAGAGGAGAAGTTGGGGGGGAGGGGAGCGGTGTAGAGCGTTCCTGGCTGATGGTGTGCATCTAATGAGAAGAATTTGTTGCAGGTAGAAGTGAAGTCCTGCTCTCGGCTTCCATTATTTAAAGATATTAGTAAGAGATATTCTCTGCCTTGACTCAGAGGTCAGTAGAAATTCTTAGGGCTAATGTGACCCTGGCTGCATAACAGAACTTTGTCTTAGGGAGGGTATTCCCACGCAGACATTTCCTGAATTGTGGCGGGTCCAGGAGGAGCCCCAGGCTGAAGAAGGCTACCAGGCCCAGCAGGGGATCACACCGTATCCATAAACAAGCTCTGGGGGTTTGTCTTGGCAATAAGCTGATTCATATACAGTAAAACCTTGTTTTGGGAGCATAATTTGTTCCAGAAACATGCTTGTAACTCAAAGCAAATTTCCCCGTAAGAAATAATGGAGATTCAGGCGATTCGTTCCACAACCCAAAAGTATTCCTATAAAAATGATTACAGTACTGTAATATAATACAAAAGAATAAAGAAAGTACAAAATATAAAGAAAAATAAATCTGCACTTATCTTTGAAAGCCTTTGTAGCTGATGTAAGGGAGAGGAGAGGAGGGTTATTGATTGTGTAGGATGACTTTCACTATCACTAACAAATGTTGACTACAGTGCAGTATTAATAAACTCTTGTCATATGCTGTATTTAATGTAACTGGCAGCTTGACCTAGAATGAAGCAAAGCATTCCTAAGCTTACCCTTGTAGGGGAAAGCAAAGGACTGTCCCTAGGTGCTTTAAAATGTCAAAAAATACAGTAACACCAGTTGTGGGCACTTTCCAACGTTCTGAAAAATCACTGATTTCTGCCAACACTATGGCCTGAGACCGCACATCTGCGCATGGGAGATGATCACCCACAATCCTGCAGCCAGAGAGAGAGAGAGAATTATGGGCTCAGTTATGATCATGTGATGTTGGGTGTCACGTACTACTCATATTGCAAGACATTGCTCACTTATCAAGTTAAAATTTATTCCACTGAACAAATTCCTCACAATCCAAGCTTTTACTGTATATGAAAGGCTTCCAGATGTCTGTTAATGTTGGCTCTAGGTGCAGGAGATACCAGCCTTCATTCACTTCTGTCTGCATGACTGTGACTCTTTACGAATACAGTCTCTTCCCAGCAGCCAAATTGCCCTTTGAAACGTGTAATTCAGGTCATGCCACTACCCTGATTACCATCCTCCAATTGCATTCCATTATGTTTTGAATAAAATCCAAACTCCATCCCATGCCTTCAGCAGGCTCCATGATCCAGCTCCCGCCCCACCTGCCCAGGCCACCTCAGCCACTCTCCCTATAGCTTATGGGCTTCTAACTGCAGAGTGACTTCATTCTTTGAAAAATTTTAGAGGCCTTGAAGTAGCTACCTTTCTGTCTGCAATCCTTTTGTCCCAATCTTGCCAAGACTGGATGCTTCGTTTGTTGTTGTTTTTTAATCATTCATTAAAATTTTTTAAAATATTTATTTATTTATTTATTTGAGAGAGAAACAAAGTGTGAGTGGGGTAGGGACAGAGGGAGAGGGAGACACAGAATCTGAAGCAGGCTCCAGGCTCTGAGCTGTCAGCACAGAACCTGACTCAGGATTTGAACCCAGGAACCTCGAGATCATGACCTGGGCTGAAGTCAGACACTGAACTGACTGAGCCACCTAGGTGCTCCTCAGATGTCATTTTAGATGCCACTTTTCTGAGAGGCACTCCCTGATCCCCCAGTTTAAGTACCTCTGTTGTGTAATTACCTCTTGTGTAATTTTCTGTTTAGGGCTTAACACACTTAATTTCATTGCTTATTTTCTTTTACTCTGTCCCTCTTCCATACTAGAATATAATATCATGAAAACAGATCCTATCTGGTTGCTTGACTCCTTTAACACTGGCATTTAATTAATACATGAAAAACTTCAAAAAGCAAGAAAGCCTAGGACGAGTGGATAAAAAGGTATGGACAAGGAAGAGGCATATTGAGTTCAGAGTCAATAAAGGTATTTACGCAAAGTCTAGGTGGCTGCTTGATGGAGATAAGGTAGAAGTTTTTCATTTAATTCTTCAATTAATATTTATTGATCATTTGGTAGATATCAGCCACTGTGAAAGGCACATAGGCAGAGGAAGAGGAAAACCTTGGGTTCCTGCCCTCAAGGAGTTTACAGTCCAAAGAGGAGGAAGATGTGTGAGCAAGACTCACAAGTACAATGCAATGTTGTATTAGAACTACATACACAAGGTACAGTGCCAATTAAAATTTGACAGAGACAATGTATAGGGAAACTCATTAGACTCTTGAAAGAAAATGAAGAATATTCCAGATTGACTAGGTGTTGAGGATGTCTTTTGAAGGAAGACTACACCATGAAGAGGGCATGGTGTGTTCTGGGAAGTGTAAGGAGCTTGTTACGGCCTTAATGAAGGATATGTAGGGATAGAAGTGAGACACACATACACAAAAAGGAGGAGGGGGAAGAGAGAGAGACAGACAGACAAAAGGAGGGAGAGAGGTAGGAAGAGAGCCAGGTAGGAGCCAGATCAGGAAAGGCCGTTATGTTTCTGTAAGGAATTTGGATTTTCTCTTTGTCGGCAGAGACGAGCCTTTGTTCAAGGATCACATGTTCAGCCTGGAGAGATGAACATAACAGCCAGAAAGTAGTTGCATGAGGCTGAGATTGCAGTTATGTTAACAGATTAGAGATGGTAAAGGTATAAATTGGAGCATTCGGAGGTCATGGGGACACATAGACATTTTGCAGGTGGTTAGACCAGGGTTTCCTTTGGCCTCCAACTCAATGATTCCAAAGTTGTTCTGAGTTTTAGAAGGGGAAGAAAAAAACTCTAGATACCATCTTTGTTTCCTCTCTTTCCCTCCCAGCCCACATACAATTCTTCAGCAGGTCTTACCAGTTCTGCCTCGAAACTTATCCTAAATGTGTCCCCTTTCTGTGATCTCTGCTTCTATTGCCCTACTCTGAGATACCACCATCTTTTGTTCAGACTGTGCGATAGCCCCTCACTCTCTTCCCCTGCCCTTTCTCCTCCACACGCCAGCTAGTGATCTTTCTGAAAAGTAAATCAAACCATATCACTCTCCTCAGTGTTAAATCCCAAAGAACTTCCTGGTCTAAAATGTAGAGTCTTTCCAAATATCATATGACTTCACTCATACGGGGATTTTAAGATACAAAACAGATGAACATAAGGGAAGGGAAGCAAAAATAATATAAAAACAAGGAGGGGAAGAAAACGTAAGAGATTCTTAAATACAGAAAACAAACTGAGGGTTGCTGGAGGGGTTGTGAGTGGGAGGGAGGGCTAAATGGGTAAAGGGATTAAGGAAGACATTTGTTGGGATGAGCACTGACTGATATATATAGGGGATGAATCACTCAAATCTACTCCTAAAATCACTATTGCGCTATATGCTAACTAACTTGGATGTAAATTTTTAAAAAATTAATTAATTAAAAAATAAAATAAAATGTGGAGTCTTTCTAGAAAACAGACTAATGGTTACCAGAGTGGGGGGAGTGACGGGAAGGGGATGGGTGAGATAGGTGATGGGGATTAAGGAGGGTACTTGTGATGAGTGTCCTATATGGAGGTGTTGAATCACTAAATTGTACACATGAAACTAATATTAAATTCTATGTTAACTAACTGGAATTTAAATTAAAACTTAAAAAAATGTAGAGTCTTTCTCCTAATGTCTTAAGGGACAAAAATTGTAGAAAATACAATGGAACCATGCAAAGTACCTGTAATCATTTACATAAAGGCTAGAATATAGGTCATGTTTGCTTTTCATTCTGCTAAATTTAGATCATGCATTCTCCACCAGGGGTGATATCACCTTCAAAGGGGTGAAAATCAGTTCCTGGGGGACAAAAAGAATATGGAGTCTCTGCTGACCTCTCCAAGCCAGTGTTGAAATTCCTCTACAACTCAGCCCCTTGGCTTTATCCCATCCCCTTCTCTAAAGTCTTTTCATGGTTGAAAAATCATGGTTTCTTGTCATTCAACTCTCAAGTTAAATTGTGATCCTAAATGAATATCTGTAATTATTTGCTTGTGTATATACATTTATACATGCAGATACTATCTCTCCTCATTGGAGGGGTAAGATCTGGAAGAGCAAGAATCTTGAGAAATCTTGTCCTCCGTTGTATCCCAGCACCTGCACATGTGCCTGCCACATAGTAGAATGTGAATAAGTATTTTTTTAATGAATGAGGAGGGGCGCCTGGATGGGTCAGTTGGTTAAGTGTTGGACTCTTGATCTCGGCTCAGGTCATGATCTTGGGGTTGTGAGATGGAGCCCCTCATCCGGCTCTGTGTTGAGCTGAGGATACTTAAGATTCTCTCTCTCCCTCTGCCCCTCTCCTCTGCTCTCTTTCACTCTCTCTCTCGCTAAAGAATAAAAAATAAAATAAAATGAATGAGTAAATGAAATAAAATAAAACAGCTTTGTCTTGGTGCCTTTAGCTCTCTTTTTCCTGAGAGCAGTGCAGGGGAGTCTCTCTCCCTCCTTTGTTTGGTTTGCCTCCTCTTCCAGCCTGAAGTTTTCCCTCACAGCTGAGTGTTCTAGGAGATGCAGGTGGCTTTTGTTTGAATATGGAAAACCGGCCATCCTCCCACCTTCCTGTGTTTACAGTGTTTGCATGGAGTAAGGCAGCAACAGATCTGTTCTAAGCCTTAGCAGGTGCCACTGGAGAGCCAGAGGAAGGGGGAAAAAAGGAAGGAGGAAATGTTTTCCTCAAAGACCATGTGACATAAGTCTGTGACCCACTGCAGTCTCCTGGACCATTGAGCTTCCCCAGGGAGCCATGTTAACTGTGGTTTATTTTTAAGCAGTTCAGGATAAGCATGTGATAAACATATGGTGTGTACATTAGTAGTAACAGACTCTCGGGTGTTTTTGTTAACATTTGAAGAATGCACTGAGGAATTCACTCTCAGGATCTCTGGGGAAATGATCTCAAGGTGATGATTTTAAAGCACATCTGAAGATTCACTGATTAACAACAGAGATGATAGCGATACCTGGATGGCTCCGTTGGTTAAGCCTCCGACTCTTGGATTCTGCTCAGGTAGTGATCTCACAGCTTCATGGGTCTGAGTTTCTCACTGGGCTCTGTGCTGGTAGGGCTGAGCCTGCTTGGGATTCTCTCTCTCTCTCTCTCTCTCTCTCTCTCCTTCTTTCTCTATCCCTCCCCCACTCATGCTGTCTCTGTCCCTCTCAAAATAAATAAATAAACTTAATAAAAAAAACAGATGGTAGGAATACCCTTTCATTGCTAAATGAAGTTGTGTTCAAGGCATTCACTTGGCATTCAAGATTAAAGGGCACCTCTGCCCTTTCATGATAACAAGGGCCTGGAATAAGTATGTGCCCTTCCATGAGCAAAGCATCTGGGAGCCCAACCTGTGTGGACCTCAGTCTATCCTGGTCCTACCACCCACACTCATCCCTTAATGCAGGCCATGGGCATGTGATTTAGTAAGGATGCAGGCTGATGTCACCATCAGAATACTGTGTGCCAGCCTCACAGGGAACCTTCCATCCAAAGTGCTCATCAAAAGACCCAAAAGGCAGAGAACCAGAACACCATTGAATTCACAGGAGCAGGATGTTTGATGTTTTTGCACCTGCCAGCTAAGACCTGTGTGTACGTATGGTTAGATTTTCTCTGATAATCATTTCCATGGTGAGCTCGGACAGGGAGCAGGCAGACAATGCCACCTATGCATCTGCCAGAGGTTGTATACATTTACTGAAGAGTCCGATCCTTGGGAGTGGCACATGGACTCGGTTCTGCTTGCTAGCATCACTCACAAGCCAGCAATACACGCCCTATGAGTGTGCTTTCCATCAGGCCCCACCTGGCAGCCAGATGCCATTCAAGAGACGGGGTAGAGAGAGCTGGGTATGTGATACTGATGGCTGTTAATTGGTCATTAATGAACTACACATCTGGCAACCTTGCCTGGCAACCTAGGGGAGGCTCATTCAAAACACAGAGTGCTGGGTACCACTTTGTGACATACATACATACATACTTACATACATACATTTATTTATATTATTTTTTAATGTTTTTTTTTAAGAGAGCAAAAATGGGGGGGCAGAGATAGCAGAGGATAGGGGATCCCAAGAAGGCTGTGTGGTGACAGCAGTCAGCCCCCATGCAGGGCTCAAACTCACCAACCATGAGATCATGACCTGAGCCAAAGTCGGACACTACTCCATCAACTGAGTCACCCAGGCACCTCACACTTCTGTTTTAAAAGATCTAACTGGCTTTATTAAGCGATTCATGAATTGAGTAGCATCCCATCTATCAAGTAGGGGGGAGCTCTCCACTTTGTTATATGTCTAAATCCTTAATCGTGACATAGTTTTTGTTAAAAGACATCTCAGCGTGGGGCTGTGATATATACCCCAATGTACAAGACCATAGCTGAAGAGGTTCTTGTTTCGATTTATACTTTCTTAGCATCAGCATGGAAGTCTCCGTCTACTAAGGGGTCAACTAGTTTTCTTCCTAGCTGATGCCGAAAAGGTAGAAATTTGCAATAGCATCAGACTCTGGAAAGGGCGAATGATATCTAAAGACCAGCCACTTAGCAAATTAATGTTTTAGTTCATTAAAGCAAATTGCAGTTAAAATACAAAAAAAAAAAAAAAAAAAAAAGCCAGATCATTTCCAAAGTTTCTAGAAGCTTTACTGACATTTTTCAAGAGAGTCAATTTAGCAGAGTGGATAAAAAAAGTACAAGCTTCAGAGCCAGACTGCCTGGGAGTGAATCCTGGCTCTGATACTCACTAGCTGAACAGTCTTGGGAAATTTCCTTCACTGTGCTAGAGTTCCCCAGTGGGAAAAATTGCAAAAATAGTAGTAACTTCTTCATGGGGTTGATTGGAAGTTAAGTTCTATCAGACCTGAGAAGTGCTTAGAATACTGG